>CM029662.1:19804666-20404666 GCA_017311315.1 Dendrocalamus latiflorus
GACCAACCTCCACTAAGGAACCACCTGTTACGATTACCAATCACCATCTCGGTTTTCCATAATGTTTCATGCCCATTGAAGTCCAAGTGTGATATGGGATCTGATTTTGTCTCTAGCTCATTTAAGTAGTAGGGTGCATAAGACTACACACACACACACACACACACACACACACACACACACACACACACACACACACACACACACACACACACATATATATATATATATATATATATATATATATATATATATATATATATATATATATATATATATATATATATATATATATATATATATATATATATATATATCTGTGTGTGTGTTAGTGTTACCATTAAATATGTACTCTTTCCAGTGCATGGAGAGGATAATAAAAACCAACATGGTGATTAATAATATCACATACGATTTTTGTTAAAAACCGTCTGTGATACGTACAATCACAGACGGTTATTTTTAAAAACCATCTGTGTTGTAACTTACGACAAATGGTTTGGGAGCCGTATATGACAAATTATTACCACTCCTCTTGACTTGAACAAGACTCAGGGGACATCGATTGTTGTACCTCTGGAAGTAAGAAATGACCCCAACCCAAGCTTTGCTAACCTACTACGGAGAAATGTTGCTATCTGAGGACATACCCAACTCAAGAGGGACTTAGTCAAACATATTTGGCAGTGGTTTGGCGATGTTGGATCGATACCAACAACTAGGGGGTGAATGATTGTGGAAACTTTTTTCTCGAAGTATTCAAAATCTTCACTCAAATGACTATGAGAGTCATCAAGTTCAGATTACACCTCCTACAAAAAAAACACAAAGATCTGGGATCAAAAAGATACAAAGCCCCAGTTTTGATTGCAAGACCAATACTATCTCCGAGTGGCCAGTACTACTGCTTCCAGTCAGTAGTATCACCAAGGTAACGCTGGTATGATCGCTCTACAATGCTACCACCATAGTGAGGCCGATATGACCACTTGCCCTGTTCCTAGGCACAAATCCCTCGAGACAAAAACCCAAATTCAAGGATTCTGATCAAACCATGTGCAAAAGAAGGTACCAAAATTGGTATGGACCTTTGTAAGGATATTAGGAACCAAATCACATCAAGATTATACCACATCCTGCCTGATTGCTTGAGTCCGTACAGTGATTTCCTGAGCTTCACCCTGTACAGATTTCTATTTGCTCTGTCTTGGTTTGGGACAGGGATACCTTCAAGTACCTTAATATAGATTCCAAACCAGGGACGACAGGGATTCTATTTCTATCTGCACCATATAGCAATTTCTTCAGCGTTATAGCCGCTTAACTTACCACTGGGACGACACCCAGGACAATTCCAAACCAGGGCAGTCCTTCGCCCTTCAAGTTTCCATTCCCAGTTTCCAATGTTTTTAAAACAGAACTATATCCAGTTAAGTTCCCATGTCTGCCCATGACCGTGGGCACGGCTATTCGAATAGTTTTGACTCTGCAGAGTTTGTACACTTTCACCACAAGAGACAATCAACTCGTTGCCCCACACGATTCCTTAGACGGGTGGTCGAGCAGACCATCACAGTGACTTTTCAAAGTATCTAGTCCTTTCTCCCATCTCACCTTATGGGTAACCTCCCATTTGCGATGGGCCCCATCTGTTTGCACGGGATGTTTCTCACTACTACTAGCGTACGGGCTTCCCTCCCCTCTGCGCTAGCACGACTGAGAAACTTCACCCCTCACTGGTGTCCCTTCAGGCCCCCTTGCCATAGCATAACCCCATCAATCCACTACCAGTGAGATGAGTCCGGGATTTCGATAAGTTTACTTAGCCAAGTTGTATTTTACAGACTTGTGGTTGTACTGTTTTACACGGGTTGACATGACAAGATTCAGTCCTTAGTATTATCTGAGCGGTTCTACCACACTCCACAATTTTGTGCATTCCTTCGCACCACATACCAGCCCCCAAACCATCCGCTCAGATATTAAAGCAAATTGAGAGTTTTTGGGAATATAAAATAACCATATCCAACATACACCAGTCATTATCACCATGACTGCCCAACCAACTTTTCTCATGATTAAAAAGTGATGCTTGGGCGCTCTCGCGCCCATGAGTACCTAAACAATACTACGCATGGCATACAATTACAGACTTATTTTCGAAAGGGTATTATTATAATTTTTGTTAGGGCGACAAGGTTCTCGACTTCAAATATTCCAACGGAGGGGTAATATTAATTCAAGGCACACAATGGAATATAACTAGAGTCTAAAATTAACATGTATTTGCATATAAATAACCGCATGCAATTTGATAATTTAAAGCAAAGTAATTTGCAGAAATGTAGGTTCAACATGATCAAAGTATTGACTCGCCTGGCGCGGTTTACCGCGATCTTGAGTTCACTCAATGCTTTCTCTTGGGCTTCTGGTCTTTATCTTCGATTCGCTCTTGATCACGCCTGATCCTTTGATTCTTCAAGATTCCCATATCTAATTACGTGCTAAATGACAGAATACAAACAAAGGCAAATAACTCAAAAGATCCAAATAAATCCGAATAAATTCGATTTAGTTTTATTATGAGTTAACGGGTGATTTGTGTGATTTGAGGCAAGGTCGGTGGAAGGATATAATGGTTTGATCTTTCTATTGATAACTTCTTTTATTATTTTTGTATTTATCAAGGAAGTTTCATGAGTTAGGTTAGACCTATGTATCGAAGTGCGAGTCTGGCTGGGTATGTACTCCTTGCAACTTAGGTTATGGTAAGGACAACCGGGACTAATGGATGAGATCTGTACTTATTCTATAAATCTTTTAGTCAAAGGTATTACAACACTTGGATATCTTTATTAAGTTTTAGAATAATTTCTTATATATCTCCTTTTCTTATTAATTAGATTAAGATAAATAGCAAAGGCTCATTATGTATTCATATATGGTAATTAAGTAAGATTTAAATCTTTATTAATCTCATTATCATATTTTATGCATCTTCATTCATAGCTAGGCTAAATTTAAGTTGAATTAGGATCCATTCATATGGGTCCCAGCTTGCTCTATAAACAATTGTGCTTAATCTTATTAAGTACTAAAGCTAGTGTTAAGATTTAATTAATTGCACCATTATTAGCTTGCTCCTACTTTAGCTACTATTTAAGATTTCATGGTTGGCAGTATGCTAATGATAGGGTTTATATTTTCAATAGGGTCTACGGTGTATAAAAATTGTACTAGCATAATTGCTAATGGGTTGCATACATGCTATCCACATTTCTCTAACCACTTATTTATATATGAAAACTAGTCCGGATACTAGTGACTTTATACCCAAATCATTTAGTAGTCAAAAAGGGTTCTCCTAACTGTTTGGGGGCATAGAGATGATGGTTATGTTTTAAACCATGCCATGGTTAATTTACTTAGTATGCCAAGGATTAGGATTCATTTCTTTAGACCCTCCTCATTTGTTAAGTCGTCATTTCATGTGAGCATAACCTAAACAAGATTATGGCTAAATTCCTCACTATGCCTTTGAGCAATAGATAAGCTTTTAAAATAAAGATTGAAGACATATTAGTCATTAACATTTATTGACTAATCCATAACTGAACTTTAAATAAGATCATTTATATCCTAATAAACTTTAGCATCTTTTATGAATTATTTCGGGTTTTCCTCCTTGCTGTAGCTCGGCAAAAACTCAAAGAAAAACCCTGCTTTATTTCGGCGGCAGAGGGAATCGAACTAGGGCTGCCTGGGTGAACGCACGCACTGCTAACCGCTCAGCTCGGGGTGTTACCTGACGAGAAGAGGCGAAGTAAATCAATTAAGCCGAAGGGGCAGCGCCTGGACACAGAGGAAGCTCGGGGCGGGGGCGGCCGACGGCGTCGGCGGCGAGGGGCGGCCGGGGAGGAGCGGGAGACCTTCAAAACGCGTTGCTTGCGCCAAGGGGAAGCTGGTGGAGGTACAGGCGGGGTCCGAGGGGCTTCGGAGTGGGCCGGCGGCGTGCGGTGGCGGTGAGCTTGGGGAGGTGCTCGGCGCCGGCGAGGAAGGGTTGGAGATAGGCTCGTCCGAAGATGGCAGTGGCTTCGCGATGTCCTGAGGTTGTTCCCAGAGCGCGGAATCGGCGGGAGGTTGACCGAGGTGGCGGCGGCGACGGGATTGGCGGCGGCGGCCGGTTTCGGGGAAGAGGGCCGTGCGGCGAGCTCCGGTGGAAAGTTTTCCAATTACGACGGAGGGGAAGTAGAGGACTTCTGGAGGCACGCCGGGACGCGCTTGATTCGTGGAGGGAGTGGTTGGAGCGGCGGGGTCGGTGAGGTAGCTACGGCTGCGAGCTCATGGCGCTGGGCGGGAGGAACACAGAGGAGCAAGGGGAGTCGCACGGGGGTACTTATGGCCACAGGTCGATGGCGGAGACAGTGGGCGCGCAAGAGAAACCAGGGGCGACGGCGGGGATAAACCGTGGGCGGAGCTGCGCATGGGGGCCACGGGGCGGAGGGGAGCTGCGAGCAGCAGAAGAAATGGCGCGGGCGCACGGTCTGACTGCGACAAGGCCTGGCTGAGGGGACGTGACGGTGGCGGGGCTCTGGCAGCGCGGCGCAGGGGAAAAGTAGGCGGCGCGGGGCATGGCTGCCACGAGGAGGGCGAGCGCTGAGCGGAGCAGAGGGGAGAGGAGGGCGCAGGCGCACGCGGGCGAAGGAAAGAAGAAGGGGCAGGGCCCACACGGCAGAGAGGGAAACGGGGAGGGAGAGGCACGGGGGAGAGGGCCCAGCGGCCAGGGGAAAAAAAAGGGGAGTGGGCCGGGCTGCTTCGGCCGGCCGGCTGCACTTTTCTTTTTCTTTTTTTTCTTTTATACATGTGTACAAGTATATATATACACATTTTTTTATGCTTTTGTTTACCATACTAGTCCTTTTGTATATAATCACGTATATTTTATTTATTTATTTTTGTTGCCCTTGTACTATCATTCTCAAAATGAAATTTTATATTTTATTAACTCAGGTTTCTCTTTTCTTATACTGGATCATCTTTTCAGATTCGTATTTACAAATTTTTATTTTCCATTATTTGCACATTCCTTTTTAGGGCATTATTAATACCTGTCTTTCTCTTTTATTAATTCTTCAATGTTTAAAACCTCAACCAAATTCAGGAAAACATCATAAAATCTAAATTCAAATAGAATATATTGCAAAAGTAATTCAAAAGCTTCACATTTTCAAATTTCAAATTTTTGGGATGTTACAAACCTACCCCCCTTAAATGAATCTCGACCCCGAGATTCCGGTAGAGTAGAAAGAAGCGGGTGGAGTTACATTTGCTAGCAATGGGTTTCGGGGTATTGCTTGACATATAGTTCCCTAGCTCCTCAGGGAGACTAAGATCTGCCCATTAGGGGTTAACACGTGGAGAGGTCAGGAGGGAAGAGAGAAACCTTGTTCTTCTGGATAAATTGTAGACTTCCAAATACTTGCTCTTTAACGTTGTTGTCTTCACGTCATCATAGAATGGAGTAATTGCATTGTCTATTGGACATATGGTTGTAGAATTTTCATACTAATAGGTGGGTAGCAATGGTCTCTACCGTAGGGGTAAACAGAAGGGGAGAGGACCTGCACTTAAAGGAGGCAAAAAGGGAAAAACATCTCTATTCTTCTGGAGAGATCGTCGTCTTCAGGGTGCTTGCTCCTTGATTTTGCCGACATTATATCTCGTAGTGCTACCCCCCTTAAATAAATGATAATTATCATTATTCATCCATTGTACTCTAGCTGTCTTGGTCATCATGAGATTGGCGGGTGGTCTTCTTCACAGTGATGTTGTTCTCCTCAAATATTGGAAGGTTGCAGAGTCTTCACATCTTCTTGATTGCACTGGTTTTGAGTTACTTGTTATTTCGTTCCTTTGGATCCGATGGGGTTTTCAGAAAAGGTGAGAGGGAATAGCATGAGATGAGGATTAAATCGCGGAGATAAGGTGTTCTAACCCATTTAACTTTAAAGGAAGATACCCCGGAAGCTGGGGTGATACAGAACCACACAAATTTTAAAAGCAAGCTTTTTCCTGTGACTGCGAAATAGGACGCCCGAGGGCAAGAGGTAGTACACAAGGTCAAATAAAATCTGGCAACAATACAACGTCTACTCGGGGAACACACATAGGAGGGCGCAGGGTTCATATGCACAGTCCGTCTAAAACGAGACCATCTTATCTTCGTGATCATCTTCGACGTTCCTAACCTTAATATTTGGAGTAGGGGTAAGAGAAAAGGATCAAAATTTCCCTTTTGTAATTAATAGAAAGAAGTGGAAAGTATTTGGGGTAGTTTCACTGGTTTTAGCACTCACTTTTTTTTATCCTTGTGGCTAAATAGATTTTTTTGGTATCCTAATCTCTTCCAATGCTCAACTATCCATCACTGAATCAATTCACTCCCATATGATTTTTTTTGTACATAAGGCTTAGAATCCAACGGCCTTTATAATTTAACTTCCACTTTTGCAACCTGCACTTAGGCTATCTTTCTTCATTAATTGTTCATGGTATTACTGCCATCTAAAACCCCAAACAGCGAAGGAGATTATTTATTTTATTTGATCCACCAATCATACTCTTACTATTGTATCATCCATCATTTCATTAACCTAGTAATGGTTATCTAAGTCCCGCATAAATCTTTGACCTACAATCATGTATTTGTGGATTAAATATTATATTTTCACTATGACTATATAATCAAAATCTCGGATCCACTATTGGTCAACTTATTAAATCTACAATCCAATGAAAATCCAACGCCTTCACTTTAGATCCATCAATATAATTCTTCTATTTAAAAATTCTATTAATCGAATCGAGGTTACCAAATTCTTATATGTGCCTGAATTTCCACCACATCTTTATAAATCCAATCTCAGGTTCGTCAATTGCCAGTTTTATCAGCTTTTCAATCCTGTGAAGATCTAACTTTCTTTATTTAGATCCACTGATGTCTTTCGTATCGTGACCTCCTAATAATTCGGTCTGGTGTCATTGATCCAAATCCATAGTTTGCTTCTCCAATGATCAACCTGAATCTTTATTGTCTATCTACTCCTCAATTCTGAATTCTAGTGATCATCCATCATTATTGCTTTTAAATCCACCAGTGTTTTGTGTATCAGGACTTCCTAATAATCCAAGATTGTATTCAAAATCATAATTATTCCTCGGGTAACCACCTAAATCTTCAGTGACAACCTCCGAATTAATTCATTATTATAAACATTCTCCAGAAGTAATGTTATTAATCAAGTCTGTACTCCGATAGTTGTTATCATATCTCCAATTTCTCAAAACTCTATCAATTTATCTAGCAATCGATCATATTCCATTATTCCACTATTGTAAATATCTCCCAAGAATTATGTTACTTATCAATGTTGTACTCCCGCAATTATTTTCATATTTCCCTATTTCTCCAAGAATAACTTAATTCATCCATCTAGTCATTCTAATTCTTTCCGTTAGGCTCCACCAATTCTTTTTTTTTTGTTCTTCCAATTTTCACCCTATTGTTTTTCTCCAAAAAATAAAACAATCTTTGACATTAAGCTTCAAGGTTAAGCACCACGACTCTTTGCCTTAAGTGCGCTTTCATAGAAAGTTTACAAGAGAAGTACTGGATTTTCATCACTTTGAATTTGGGTAAGAGAGCTTCAGAAGTAAAATGGCTAGGGCAGCATATGGACAAGGGATCATCTAAGAGAGATGAGAATGAGTGATACAACTTATATTTTTCGAAATAGATTTTGAAGGAATAATTCTAGTTATGAAACTAACGACCAAGCTAACTAGGTCACGACCTGCAGTCGATATGCTCTGATACCAGCGCTGTCAGACCCGGATTTTTCAATCCGAATCCTCTGTGATTCCACCGCACTATTCCCTGGATCAGTAGATAGTGCTCACAGATTACAGTTCTGAATATCAAAGTTCATATTATGCGGAAACGTAAATATAATAGTAGACTTACTCATGGGCCGATTAGGCCGAAATCAATAAATTGCAGCAGCGGAAGAACGAAGCACACAGGTGGGACCTTCAGGACATGCCCACAGGCAGCCAACTGGAGATTCGCGACCTAGCCCTTGACATCTTCATCTTCTTGGCCAGCTTGTCCAATCTTGTTGCTGAGGCGAGGTGATTTGATTTCCTGATTCTGAATTTTTGTCGCAAAAGCGAGCATGAGCACTCCGACCCCGTGCTCCGCGAGCCAATACACAGAATGCAAATAAATAGTATGCATGGCTTAACAAAGGAGAGGCTCGGGCTATTTTATTTTTGCGTAGACTGCTTTTGAATACCATTAATTAAAAATCCCTAAGACCTAGCAATCAATCATGCACAAACAAGTAGAAAATGTCAAGAGAGCTCATAAGGCAGAACGCTACCTAATGGTGCTGGGTTTATAAATATCAGATTGACAAAGAAAGCCAAATCTGCATTAGGAAGTAATTAGCATGATAGTTAGTGCACTAAAAGTACAAAAAGAATCAGGGTAAAAGGCTAATATCACATATATCCTACTTCGATTAGTTTGCAACCACGATGGGCCAATACCTGACATGCAACAAGAGATACAACATCACTTGTTGTGGCTACTAAACATACATTTACATGCTAGCCAGCTAACGCGAAGCTTAGAACTACACCTAATTGTCATATCAATCCCGGCACGCAAAGCAATGTAGCAGCAGTCATACACAAGGAAGAAAAGGTAAGCTTTGTCCGTGGTCATCCCCGAATACAAGATGAATCCAAGCCGACTGGATTCATTAGTTCGAGTTTGTTCAGTTGAGTCAAGACCAAAACAAATACAAATGTATTTCGGAGGTGCTTCTCACTTAATAAAAAGGGGGGATACTGTACCTTCATTTTGCCCGGTATTTTTGTTTGTTTTGACAAGCTAGCTTGTTCTCACGTGATATTATCATGGTAGTAAATTATGCGAATATATTGATGTTTCTGTCAACGAAATTCTCCTTCATGTGTCTAGATAGGACACCATCGCCAAAAACTATACGCAAGGGAGATCGGTTGCTAAACATATCATATAGAACATTATGTTTTTGCCGACCACAGCCAGCTAAAAATTATGTTGCCGACCACTACCAGCTAAAAATTATGTTTTGCCGACCACTACCAGCAACACAAATATTTGTTGTTCATCCGCCTAGCCGGCCACGTCGCCCCTAAATAATGGCCCTTTCGATCTCGCGCTGAAATAGAGATTCGGCCATTCGTCGTGCAGCCTGGCCTATCCCTTCTTGCCAAAGATGCCAGTCCCAGCCCCATTCCACTCCCGATCCACCTCCCACCTACCCGTTCTTGCCCGCTACCCTCCCATCCATGCGCAGCCATGACCACACCCGGCGAGCCAATGAGGCAACACGACATTCTCCTTTCCTTATTCTCCATCTTATGCTCAGCTCGCTCAATCACGCCCCTATACCACCACCTTCCCCACGCTGGCAGACTGTTGCCCCTCCATAATTCTGGAGTGTGAGTTTCTCTTCTCCAAATCAACCCCTTAAAAATGGTCAGATTGGACGCCCGGGCAACCATCAGATTTTACTTACTAGTTCATCCCTACTAGAAATGTACATGGATAAGGATTTTACTTACCGAGTTGACCGATTCAATTCGGTTTGATCGGTCTGTTATAAAATCAAACACCCCTACTAGAAATGTACGTGGATAAGGATGAATTAAAATCATACCATTATAGAAAGGAGATAAGGGTGTGTGGCCATGTGATCATTCCTTATATATATGATGGCCAGGAACTTCTTACCCACAAAAACAAATCCATCAAAGATGGTGCATGTTTATCACCTATTCATAACACTTCTCCTCATGTTCAATGGCCTGGGCTTCATCACAACACCTCTTGCTCATGTAATAGGTGCTAGCAAGAGAGAATCTCCTAGTGGCCCAAACCCAATCCACCAACCAACCCCTCCGCGGGATGTGATAGGTGGTGGCAAAAGGGAATCTCCTGGTGGCCCGAACCCGATCCACCATCCACCAGCTTCTCCACCTGATGTGACAGGTGGCGGCAAGAGACAATCCCCTAGTGGCCCAGACCCGATCCACCATCCTCCAACTCCTCCACGTGATGTGATAGGTGGTGGCAAGAGACAATCCCCGGGTGGCCCAGACCCGATCCACCATCCTCCAACTCCTCCACGTGATGTGACAAGTGACGGCAAGAGACAATCTCCTGGTGGCCCAGACCCGATCCACCATCCTCCAACTCCTCCACGTGATGTGATAGGTGGCAGCAAGAGACAATCCCCTGGTGGCCCAAACCCGATCCACCATCCTCCATCTCCTCCACGTGATGTGATAGGTGGCAGCAAGAGACAATCCCCTGGTGGCCCAGACCCGATCCACCATCCTCCAACTCCTCCACGTGATGTGATAGGTGGCAGCAAGAGACAATCCCCTAGTGGCCCAAACCCGATCCACCATCCTCCAACTCCTCCACGTGATGTGATAGGTGGCAGCAAGAGACAATCCCCTGGTGGCCCAAACCCGATCCACCATCCTCCAACTCCTCCACGTGATGTGATAGGTGGCAGCAAGAGACAATCCCCTGGTGGCCCAAACCCGATCCACCATCCTCCAACTCCTCCCCATGATGTGATCGGTGGCAACAAGAGACAGTTCCCTGCCCGTGATCCTGGTGGCCTGAACCAAAACCACTATATGGTTCCTTCCCGTGATGTGATAGCATAGGAGTTGATGAGAAATTCTACATTATAGTGATGGACAAAATCACTTATAAATAAAGTAATTGTAGTTATGCAATTCCCAAGTTGACTTAATAATGTTTAGCTTCGTTTTCAAAATATGGTTTTCATGCAATTTGATACTGAGTTATAACTAATACTCTGTTCATTTAAAATTGGATGTCATGTTAGATCATGTGTCACAATTCCTCTAGCTTTGGCTGGTATGTACTAGATACAAAAATTATTTAGATTTTTCATGCGAAAATGATACAACAAGATTCTCATGAAAATACTTTAAAATATAATATTTTATAACTTTTCACATGTATTATACAAAAAATGAGGCAACATATCTGTTGCAACCTACCCTTAGGGTGTAACCGGTTGACACACCTAATCGACAAAAAAAAAGGGCCACGATTGACGATGTGGTCTGAGAGTGTTGTGTAACCTTTCAAATTTCCACATCAAACTCATAGTGTGATAGAGGAAACAAAAAAAATGTAAGTTTTCCATGAATAGTAGCACATCTCTTTTTTGTTCTCATTCCTTTTCATTTATCATTTATCAGTGTTTTCTCATTTTTGTTACTCTTTACACGAACGTATTTAAACTTGAAATATTTAAATAAGTATATTAAATTGAGAGTTATATCATCCATGTTTTCAGGTTTTTTACTTGCTTTGATGCCTCAACTGGCCAGGTTGTATCCTAAGAGTGGGTTTCACCTGATATGTTACAAAAAAAGATGATCAAATATATACGGCGAAGACTGTTGGCAATATCTAAAATGAGATCTATTTTTCAACAGAGTAAATAGTATATTTGACTCCACCTGTTTAACTATCTTCTTCATGCGAAAGTGATGATCAAAGATAAACAGCGAAGCGTTGGCGATATAAACAATAACAATTGTTTTTCGACGGAGTGCAACAATCTATTTGACTCCAATTGTTTACTCATCTTCTACATGTAACATCGACGAATCCTGGGCATGAGAAGATACATTAGTTCCATGTAACATAATTTGTTTCATGCACAATATTGTTACAGCAAAAAGAGAGGTAGAACAAATTGATATAAATCACGGTAGATGTGTTCATAGATTTAGCATGTATGTACATGCATGCTGCCTTACAGGCCGCTACTAGTGATCAATCTTGTTGCCGTAAGTATTCACTATTAATTGTTCACTAATTCACTGTTCTCACCTTGTTACCTATTTATGCCATGCATTTCACCTCCAGGCATGCAAGTTGCATGTCAAAGCAATGATATCTGATGAATTCCACCCATCGTAATGTCCCACGTAACCTAAGTTTATTTTGGTGCCTTTAAAACTGGCACAAAAGGTTGTGATCGAGCTCGAGAAGGGATGTTTGGACGGTGGTGCAATTGGAGAGTTCTAGTGATATATCCATCCTATGGCAACCGTTTTGGATAAAACAGTGCAAGGAGTGGTAGTTAGGGAAAGTTCATTAATGTATGTGGGCTGTTGATCATAATCAAATTAATGCTTCATAAATTCTAGATGATGTGGCTCAACTCGAGGAGCTATGTTTGGTAGTCAATAATAATAAGAGATAGAAAGATAGGGATGAGTTTGGAGATAAACGAAAGGAAAATCAAGGTGAGTGTCTCCTGAGGGCATCTTTATTAGTGCCATTTCAACTGTCTGTAACGGTTGTTACATAGGTTTTATGATGAGAGAGGACGAGGTCATCCTCTCGCGATGAGACAGGCACACCGCGCACAACAAGGCATTAGTGACAAAACGTTTTGCTGTTAGAGCGTAGTCATCTTTTATTCACGCGTTTTGTGTACACAGCACGGATCCAGCGTGCAGGAAGTGATTTTCGGTACGCACGATTCCTAACCTACACGCGAAGCTATTTCTTTTGTGTTGTTAGTCGATACTCGGTGACAGCTGCAGGAAAGTTCAATGCCAACTGCTGCCGCCTCCTACGTCGATTCGGCCTCCACCCCTGCTGGTTGGTGGGAACTGCTCGACGTCAGTCATGGTACCCCCTTGGGCTCTTCTCTTCCCCTGGTCCGGCGGAAGGGACCTTCTAAACACTCGTACGAATAATTCTTCAACTTCTTCATCTATTCTTTACATGTTCAGTAATTTGGTTCATGGCTGGAACCATTATAATGCCACCAAAGGTTGGGAATTAGTAGATCTGTAGTTTCTGTAGAGACTCGTTTAACAAACCAATTTCCACAAACCCAAACAACTTCTATTCCCTTTTGTACTCCTCTAAACAATCCCCACCATGTCAGACCAGTCGGACTCATCTTCCAACTCAGACGATTCTAATGACACCAACACTATAGACCCAACCAAGATCATGGAGCATCTCATCATCGAGTAGGACATCCTAGATTCTTTTGCTAGGCATCTCGCAACGAAGTTCAAGGCTAAAATCATGGCACTTCTTGATAGGATTTCTCGGCGCCAAAGTGGTATTAGGAGGAACATCAGGAGGAATCGTGAAGAGGCCCACAAACAGATCTTGGCCGATTTTTTTCTTCGAAGACCTGCTCTGCATCAACTCAGTGTTTCATAGAAGGTTTTGGATGGGAAGACCCCTATTTCTATGCATCGTGAGCCCCCTTGCTGAGTGGTCTCCCTATATTTCACTCATGTGGCAGATTGCATGAAACGGCTTGGTCTCTCGCCACTATAGAAGTGCACGATGGCAATTCATATGATAGAATATGGCACTCCTGCTGACCAACTTGATGACTATCTAAAGATCGGTGGGAGCACTTCAATGTGGTGCTTGGAGATGTTCACACAAGGTGTAATTGACATGTATGGTGGGCTTTGTTTACGACACCCCACATATGAGGATGTGGAGCACTTACTACAAGTTGGCAAGCCTTGAGGCTTTCCTGGGATGCTAGGAACTCTTGATTGTATTCATTAGTAGTGGAAGAATTGTTCTGTTGCATGGAAGGGTTAATTCACTCATGGTGACCATAGCATCCCTACAGTTATCCTTGAAGTAGTAGCTTCATATGATGTTTCGATATGGCATGCCTTTTTTGGTGTTGTTAGTTTCAACAATGATATCAATGTACTTAATTAATCTCCATTGTTCACTGAGGAGTTGAAGGGGAAAGCTCCACGGGTGCAGTATTTTGTTAATGGGAGGTGATATGAGACCAGCTACTATCTTGTAGATGCAATATACCAAGAATGGGCTGCCTTTGTTAAGAAGGGGCGAGAAAGGATGTCGAACAGGCGTTTAGGGTGTTCACTACTACAGAGAATGCTATACTGGATGTCTCATCATAGACGGTTCCCTGAATCCACCAGTGTTGCAATTATCACAGATGATTTTACATGCGTGACTGTCTATGTTAGTAGCGATGAATAGAATCATCTGTGATACATAATTATCACATTCGGTTCTAATAAATAACTGTCTGTGAAGTCTCCCATAATCATAGATGGTTAATTTATGGAACTATCTGTGCTAGTTCCTCCAATAAGTAGGGCCCCGCTAGGGTTGTGCCCTCACTCACTCACTCGGCCACATCCTTTTGCCTCCTCCCTGTCGGGACCGGATTTCTGAATCTGAGCCCTCTGTGTATTACCACACTAGTCTCAGATCAAAACTAGTGTACACAGTCAAATAATGATGATTACATAACTGACAATGCTTTATTATAATAAGAGAGAGTACATGTCGTATAGCCACTATATTACAACTGAGATTACAAGATCTCCCAAACTTACAAAATACAGCGGAAGCATAATAAAACTCTGTCGATGGCCCATCAATACACCACAGGTAATTGACTGGGGAACGCAACATAGTATTCGAATATACCGGAAGCACGATGTATTCGAATACTTTTATAAATGACTCTGCAGAGTTGCCTAACTTTACCCACAAGATTCCTCAACTCCCGCGACAGAGTTAAGAAAGCAAGGTTGTTTCACTGCTCATCTCTTTATGTAGCCTCCATTCGATAGACTATAGACCCTCTGTCATGGAATACGGCGGCCTTGATAGAGCGGATCCTACCGTTGTGAAATATGGTTTTACCATTTCCATACCACATGTTTGCGCCGGCTGTTCCCTTTTTGGAACAGTATATTAAATCCATATGGTAGATATTCAATCAATTTGAGCAGCTACTAAAACCAGGTTTGACAAGTCAACGCTTGTGGTTGAGCGGTTGCTATGTTCTTTACTTGGCATAAGGGTCTAGTCCTTATATTTTCACTGAAACAACATCTACTCACAAACTTATATTCCAATGCTCGCAGCACTGCTAAACTTTCACCCTAGGATAAGATCATGGGCTTAAGCCATCTTGTGGCACCCCGTGATATTTCCTAATCCTAGATCTACTTTTGAAATTCTATCGGCAAAATGCAAAGACTCTTAGTAGTAAAAGATTGTTTAGTTTCCTGTTCTACTGTGATTACATTAATAATAATTTTAATATTACTTAGTTTCTTCAAGGTGAATATGGCCATCAATTTAAACAGGGCTTTTCGGGTGGTAGGACATTAACTAATATCATGTCATTCTAAACTTTCCTTGTACATAAAATAACAGTGCACAAATAACATAATGAAAATACTAATAAATAATCAAAACATGTGACTTGCCTTGCGGATTTATTATTTCAACAAGTCCGTATTCCTCGGGGGGCTGGGCCTGGACTTGAGTTTCTCCTTCCTGCTCCAGCGAAACCTCGACTTCGGAAGCTAACGCAAAACAATCAAATAAATTAATTCCATGCCTAAAGGATTAGGCTGGGAATAAAGAAATAAAACAAAGAAAGAAAATCCGAAAAACTCAAATAGATAGGGTTTTTGGGCTTATAGGAGGGTCAAATGGGGAAATGGGCCTGAGATTTGGGTTGGCGGGCTTGAAACGGTTCTAAGGAGTATAAACATGCATTTTGGATTTTGGGTTTACTGTTCATGCGGTTCGGTACTGTTCCTCGGGCTTGGGCCCGTTATGGCTAGGCGGTCTGGCTCAGCCGCGTCAGCTGGCACCGGTCGGATGAAAGTGCCGACCACTGTTCTTCTTCGCCGTCCGCCCGTGCGTGCGTAGAGGAACAGAGCAGGGAGGCGGTAGCTGCCGGCGGCGCTAGGGAGTTTTGTGATGGTCTTTGAGGCGGTTGATTGAGGGCTTCCCAGGGCGATTGAGCTGGCTTTTGAGCATCATTGGGGTTCGGGTAAACTCGGGAAAGGGTTGGGTTGAGCTAGGGAGATTGGGTTTGGGCCGGCCACGGGGAGGAGCTTTGGCGGTGAGGTGGCTTTCGGCGCCGGGGAAGGTGGAGCTTCAGGGAGCTAGGGCGATGGTTGGAGAGAGTTTCTGGGGGCTCAGGGACGCTACTGGTGAAAGGAATTGAAGAATGGCTAGCCGGAGGATGGACATTGGTCTAGGGCTTGGATTTGGGGATTTTTGCGATTACCGACAATGGGAGGGACGAGGGGAGCTCCAGGGTGTTGGGTTGGCTTTGGGGAAGTCTGGAGTTCACCTTGGAGGCCTCAGTCGCTTAAATAGCCTGAGGGAGGCGATTTGGCACCGCAGAGGGGAAGAAACCACGGCGGCGGCGGCGGTTTTGGAGAGCATGGTTTGCGGTGTGAACAGAGCTACCTAAGGTGCGAAGGTGCGGCGGTCAAGGGTGTGATAGAGTGCTGTAGGTCAACTGTGAGGAGAAGGCGCGGGAGAGGGGCAGAAGCAGTGCCGGTGAGCGGTCGGTGGCACTGCTGTAAGATCGAGGAGGCCGACTAGAGGGGGGGTGAATAGGAGGTTTTAAAATTTTCGTCTAATTCTAATTAGCAATTTTAAGCTTGATGGATGAATAGAGCAAGATAACACTAACACCCCTAATCAACCTAGTGAGGTTCAAACAAACACTAGCACAAGTAATCGACTAAGAGCAATAACGAATGATAGAGAACAACAATTACTACTCTAACTAAGCAAGCAATCAAGTAATATGAATGAAGAGCGTTGCTTGAATGAAAATGATCACAAGAGAGCAAACCACAATTGACACGATTACTTTTTACCGTGGTGATCGGAGACTTGCCGGTCTCCCCTAGTCCACGTTGAGGTAAGCCCGAACGAATCGGACCGGCTCCACGAATGAGCCTAAGCACCTCGATCACTTTTGGTAGCCCTTTCCCTCTCCGGGTAGGCGAGCTCCGCGCCTTCACAATCTTCCGGGCCTTCTCACAATCTTCTTGAGAAGATCACCGAAACTCCGCCAAGCCGTCTAGGTGCCGGCAAGCACCAAGAGAATAGACCACTGCGGCTTGATCTCACTCAAGTGCTCAATGGATCAACTAGAATGCAATGCACTTGAATTTTGGGTCAACTACCTCAAATGAATGCACAAGTGAGTGAATGAGGTGTGAGAGGTTGCACTAGGCTCAAATGTATTCAATGGATGTTCAACAACATGTCCAAGTTCTGGTGGGGGTGTATTTATACCCTCACCAACCTCAAATAGCCGTTACAATAAACAATCCTGAAAATTCAGGAAATCCGGAACTACCGCAGGCAAAACCGCGGTACTTCCGGACTCTCGCTGACCGGACAGAACGGCTATGTCAGAGAGTCAGAAGTAACCGTTGGTCAATAAGTGCGGTACTACCGCCATTGAAATCGCGGTACTTCCGGACGTCCGGAAGTTCCGCTCCAGGACCCGGTACTTCCGATCTCAACGAGTCTAAGTTTTATTCTCGGCGCTCTCTGGAAATAACGTTCCGCACAGGTATCCGGAACTTCCGCACATGCGGTAGTTCCGCAGGTCAAACTGCGGTACTTCCGTTTTCCGAGAGGCTAAGTTAAACTCCGGGCGCTCTCTGGAAATATAGTTCCGCTCGAGTGCCCGGTACTACCGGCCATCCGGTAGTTCCGCAGGTCAACCCGCGGTACTTCCGTTTTCCGAGAGACTAAGTCTGAGTCCGGGCGCTCTCTGGAAAAAACGTTCCGCCCGGGCGCCCGGTACTACCGGACCTGCGGTAGTTCCGTCCAATACACACCGGAACTACCGGATTTTCTGACAATGCACAGATTTGATTTAATTTTAATTTCTAAGTGCATGCATGATCCTAAATTGATCCAAAGGGCACATTTGAACATGATCAAGCAATCACCATGATCCCTCTTAATAGTACGGCGTCTATCCTATAATCCGGTCTTCCAACCTAACTCCAAGACCAGTAAAATAAAATAGATACCTAAACTATTTACCTTGTCGCCCTAGAAATCTTGAATCTTCATGGGATATTTTGTGAGCCTCTTTCTTTGCCATTTGAACTTATCCTTTCAAACACTTAATGCACACATTAGTCCCATATTCACATAAATTCATTAATTACCAAAACTAATATTTTTAGGGGCCTAGATGCTTTCAATCTCCCCCTTTTTGGTAATTGATGACAACAAGAGCAATTTATGAGAAGAATTTAAGATTTGGATATACTCCTAGTTTGCAAGATGTATATCACAAGGTCTTTGAAATTTTAGCAGTTTAGAGTATGGGGAATTTTTGCATTTTAGAAACCAATAAGAAAGAGCTCCCCCTAAACATGTGCATCAAATTTTATAGGAATTTATCAGGCATGATTACATCATAGCACATTTACTAAAATTCAAAGATACGCAATAGACAAGTAAATAAGCATTGCATTAAAGGCATGACAAGGTTCATTACAATGCATTAGAAATTAAAAAACTAAACATCCACAGAGTTTAAACCACACATTAAGCATTACATGGTTCATTTCACCATACATTATTACAAATCCAAAAGGATAGATAAAGACTTAAAGACTTAAACTTCTCCTTGCTACAATTTCTCCCCCTTTGGCATCGAAGTACCAAAAAGAGGAGCTAGTCCTGAGCTGCACTGGGAGAAGGAGGACCACGGCGACGAGTGCGACGACCATAGCGAACTGGAGAAGGCGGATGAACTGCACTCTCCAAGGATGATACGCGATCACCAAGAGAAGATACAGTGGAGATCAAGACATCCTGGCGCTCCTCAAGCCTGAGTATGGCGGAGTAAATCTGGGACAGCGACACATCGCCCTCGCCCTAGGGAGGAGGATCAGCAGCTGCCTGATGCTGAGGCTGAGGCTGAGGCTGAGACTGAGACTGAGCACGGGAACGAGCAGGGGCTGGAACAGGAGGCTCTGCACGCGGCTTGTATGGCTTGTGCGGGGTGCAGAGTGCTCCTCGGTATCCAGTCTTCCGAATGATCACAGCCATGATGAATGGTGCAAAGTTGATCCTTTTCTGTTTGTCATTCTTATTGGCGTCGATCCCCCTGATGATAAGATCCACCACATCAAACTTTTGGCCGCGCATAATGTAATCAATTACATTCCACGCATGGCCACGAATAGCATCATAATTCCCACTCTTCGGAAGAATGGTGTGGTTGATGATCCTGTTGACAAGGCTGGGAATAGGAAGTAAGCCAATTGTCGTCCCCAGTGATCGTTCAGCTGCTTGGTCATAGTACTCTGAATATGCAGCAATAGGAAGAGCTCGCTTGCTGTACACCTTCTCATAGGCACTGGTTTCCGTCCCAAGTGCTAACTCAAACTCGTGCCTGGTGCACTCAATGAACTGGGTCCCTGTCATCCAACTCAGATGCTCAAAGTTGGGAGAGATGTACAGGGTAGCATAGAACTGCCTAATCATGTTGTCCATATAGTTGCATTTGAAAGCAACAAGTTGATGAATATCGGCTTGCTGAAAGAGCTGATAAGCACCACTGAACTTGTCAATCTGCGACAAGTGATCCCAATCCACATACTTATGTGCAGCAAACTTGCGAGCCGGACCATACATCTCTTGGTACACCTTCTCTTGAAACTTGGAATGAAACTGGGGGTTCATTGAGTTTCGAGGGCGTACATACTGACTGCGGCGACGAAGAATAGCATAGTCCTCATTTGTGATCTTGGCGAGGTCCACTTCTTCATCTGCCGTTACCTCAGGCATCTCCTCATCTGAGACCGCATATTCCTCGCTCTCATGCGAGGCCTCAGATCCGCTCTCATGCGAATCCTCTGAGTCACTCTCAGGGTCGGAGGCGGGACCCTTGCCCTTGTGCTCCGCCGTCTGAGATGCAGGAGTCGAGGAGGAGGATTGACCAGCCGTGCCCCCATAGGACTTGTGCGAGACATTCTTCATCCTCGGCATCTTCAATGACACAATCGGATAATCAAGGTATGAGGTAGAATAAGCGAAAGTAGGTTTGAAATTGAAAGCAATGAATTTCTGCTGTTCCAGGAAAAACGGAAGTACCGGCGGCAAAACTGCGGAACTTCCGGGAAATCCGGTAGTTCCGGCATTAAACATGCGGAACTTCCAGGACCCCGGTAGTTCCGGCCGCTCGACCGGTAGTTCCGGTTTTTCTGGACATTTCTAGGGCATGATAAAAATTGAATTTTTTTGGGGTATTTCTTGGATTGAATCCAATGCATGTGTGTGTAAACATCTAAATGCCCCAAATATACAGATTTGCCCAAGAAAAGTTCAGCAAAAATCATCACATTTCAAATTTAACCTAAACTCCACCTAGGGTCCTTAGAACAAGATAAAAGGGGTTTAATCCGATTTACCTTGTGGAGGCGAAGGAGAGGAACCCTGGGAGTGTAATGAATCGCCCAAAAACGAAAAGCTCCCCTCGGATTCGAAGATCGGGAGAGAAGGAGGAGGAGTTTTTGGGAGTTGGAGAGAGGTTTGAAGAGAGGAGAGGAGGAGGAGACCCTCTGCGGTTTTGGGAGTGGGAGAGGAGAGAGAGTGATAGAAACGGAAAGAGTAAAGAGAGGGGAGTAAAGGCAGTCGACGGTTTTGGAAACCGCAACAAATCCCGCAAAAGGCGGTAGTACCGCGCGTAACACGCCGGTAGTACCGTGTTCACAGAAATTCCGAAAGTTCCGCGGATTGCACTGCGGTAGTTCCGGTTTTTCTGTCAGGAGCGGAAGTACCGCCCAAATACTTGCGGTAGTTCCGGATTTTCTGGAACTTTTCAGAATTTGACTTTTGGAACTGGAAATTTTGCAAATGATCCCTAGTTTTGCATCCAACTAAAGTCATTCAGGATCATTATGCATCAATTGAGCTAATGCTATATTTTGAAACTAATTTTTATGAATTTAAACGAATTTTTGACCAAAATAGGGGAAAACCCAACAAAAATCCATATGAGCACAACAAATGAGCAGAAATGGATGAAATGAGATTTCAAGCTACATTTGAGTAATCTATGACATTTAATTCATTCCTCAATTTGCAAAAGCGGCTTTCATCTAATGGTTTGGTGAAAATATCCGCTAGTTGATTTTCGGTTCGGATGTGGCTAATTTCAATATCTCCCTTGCTCACATGATCTCTCAAGAAATGGTGGCGTATATCTATATGCTTGGTTCTTGAGTGTTGAACGGGATTATTGGATATTTTGATAGCACTATCATTATCACACAAAAGAGGCATTTTATCAAAATTGATCCCATAATCCAACAATGTTTGCCTCATCCAAAGCAATTGAGCACAACAACTTCCCGCTGAAATATATTCAGCTTCGGCGGTTGAAAGTGCTACGGAATTTTGTTTCTTGGATGACCAACACACTAGAGATCTTCCTAGAAATTGGCAACTACCCGAGGTGCTTTTTCTATCCACTTTGCATCCCGCATAATCAGAATCCGAATATCCAATTAATTCAAATTTTGCACCTTTGGGATACCAAAGCCCTATGCTTGAGGAATGCTTTAAATATCTTAGAATCCTCTTTACGGCCACTAAATGGCACTCTTTTGGAGAAGCTTGAAAACGTGCACACATGCATACACTAAACATAATGTCGGGCCTAGATGCGGTAAGATAAAGCAAACTACCAATCATGGATCTATAAAGCTTTAAATCTACCGACTTACCTTCTTCGTTGAGGTCTAGATGCCCGTTTGTTGCCATGGGTGTTTTGATGGGTTTGGCTTCTTCCATTCCGAATCTTTTGAGTAGATCCTTCACATACTTTGTTTGGCTTATAAACGTTCCATCTTTAAGTTGTTTGATTTGAAGTCCAAGGAAGTAGCTTAGCTCACCAATCATCGACATCTCGAATTTCCTAGACATCATCTCACCAAATTCTTTGCAAAAGTCTTGATTAGTAGAACCAAATATAATATCATCAACATAGATTTGACATACAAAGAAATCATCTCCAATAATTTTTGTGAATAGAGTTGTATCTACTTTACCAATTTTAAAGCCTTTTGATACTAGAAAGTTACGAAGGCGCTCATACCAAGCTCTAGGAGCTTGCTTTAAACCATATAGCGCCTTTGACAATCTATACACATGATTAGAGTATTTAGCATCTTCAAATCCCGGGGGTTGTTCCACATATACTAATTCGGAAATTGTACCATTAAGAAATGCACTTTTGACATCCATTTGAAACAATTTAATGTCAAAGCATGATGCAAAAGCAAGCAAGATTCTAATTGATTCAAGTCTAGCAACGGGCGCAAAAGTCTCATCATAATCTAAGCCCTCGACTTGAGTATAACCTTGAGCTACTAACCTTGCTTTATTTCTTACCACAATTCCGTTCTCATCTTGTTTGTTCTGGAAGACCCATTTTGTCCCAATGACATTGTGCTCCTTGGGTCTCTCCACCAAAGTCCAAACATCGTTTTGAGCAAAGTTATTCAACTCTTCATGCATGGCATTTATCCAATCCGGGTCATCTAATGTTTCTTCTACACGCTTAGGTTCAAGTGAAGATACAAAGGAATAGTGTTCACAAAATGAAGCTACTCTAGAGCGAGTTTGAACACCCTTACTCACGTCACCCAATATTTGGTCAATTGGATTATCCTTGGCTATTGCATTGTGAATCTTGAAAATATTTTGCGGTTGATCCTTTTCTTCATCTTCTATAACTTGAACATCGTTTGTTGTGGAAGAAGAGGGTGGTTCCACTTGTCTAGATGAGCTTGGTGATGTTGGATCCTCTTTTGGCTTGATGTCTCCGATTTGCATGTTCTCCATTGCCTTGCGAAGACTTTCATCTCCTACATCATCCAAGTTCTCATGCTCTTCTTGAGAGCCGTTAGTTTCATCAAATTGAACATCACATGATTCTTCCACTAAACCCGAATTTTTATTAAAGACCCTATAGGCTTTACTATTTGAGGAATACCCTAAAAGGAAGCCTTCATCACATCGACTTTGAAATTTTGAGAGCCGAACACCTTTTCTTAGAATATAGCATTTGCAACCAAATACTCTAAAGTAAGAGATGTTCGGTCTCCTTCCAACAAGAAGCTCATAGGAAGTCTTTTTCAAGAGTCGATGTAAATAGAGGCGATTTATGGCATGACATGCGGTGTTAATAGCTTCCGCCCAAAACTTGTCGGAAGTATTATATTCATCAAGCATTGTCCTAGTCATTTCAATTAATGTTCGATTTTTCCTCTCTACAACTCCATTTTGCTCCGGAGTGTAGGTTGTGGAAAGTTCGTGCTTTATTCCAAGTTCATCACAAAAGTCTTCAACTTTTGTATTTTTGAACTCGGAACCATTGTCACTTCTAATTTTCTTTATTTTAAAATCAAATTCATTTTGAGCCCTTTTTGAAAAACTTTTGAAAATCCCGGAGGTTTCACTTTTGTCATTTAGGAAGAAGACCCATGTATATCTAGAGTAATCATACACAATGACTAAACAATAGCTATTACCTCCAATGCTCTTATAGGTTGTTGGCCCGAACAAATCCATATGTAAGAGCTCTAATGGCCTAGAAGTTGACATGATACTTTTGGAAGGATGAGAATTAGCGACTTGTTTTCCGGCTTGACAAGCATTACAAAGTCGATTTTTCTCAAACTTCACATCCTTCAAGCCAACCACTAAGTCATGCTTAAAAAGCTTTTTAAGTTGAATCATTCTCACATGACCTAGCCTTCTATGCCACAACCAACCCAACGAAGTTTTTGCAATTAAACAAGTTTTTAAACAAGACTCATTTGAAGAAAAATCTACCAAATAGAGATTCCCAAATCTAAAGCCTTTGAAGACTAGTTCATTATTATTATCTTTTGAGATTACAACATTTTCTTTTGAGAATGAGCATGTTAAGCCTAGATCACATATTTGAGCAACGGATAGCAAATTGAAATTTAATGATTCAACTAAAGATACATTAGAAATTGAAAGGTCGTTTGAGATAGCGATTTTACCCAATCCTAATACCTTTCCTTTGCTATTATCTCCAAATGTGATTTTGTCATTGCTTCCATTCTCAAATGTGGTGAACATCTTCCGGTCTCCGGTCATGTGTTGGGTGCAACCGCTATCCAACACCCAATGCCTTCCACCGGTTTTGTAGTTCACCTACAAAAGAAAGTCAAGTTCTTTTAGGTACCCAAATTTGTTTGGGTCCTTGGAGGTTAGTGACCAAGGTCTTGGGTACCCAAATGGATTTCTTTTTAGCACCCAAAATCGAGGTGCCAATGAAATGAGCAATAACATTTCTATTTGTAGATTTTCTAAGCATATAACAAGAATCATATAAACCAATGGAATGCATGTTATTCTTAGAACAATCATTTTGCATATGTCCAATACACCGGTATTTTGTGCAATACTTACCATTTTCCTTTACAAACCTTGGAGGCTTGTATACCGGCTTCTTACCCTTTTGAGGGACATATCCAAGTCCCTCTTTGTTAAAAGAGCATCTTTGATCGCTTAGTAACTTATCAAGGGTTTCCTTTCCCTTGTAAGCCCTCTCTAAACTTTTGTTTAATTTTAGCACTTGTTCTTTTAAATTTTTGTTTTCATTAGCAATGATATCATCATGAACAAGATTTAAAGCATTTCTAGAATCTACACTTGATGAACAAGGTATGGCAAGTAAATCATCACAACAAGTGGATATGCTAGACTTTGAAATTTCTATACTAGACATTTCGTTCAAGATATTGCAAGTAACTCCAATGCTAGTACTAGATTTGTGATTTTCTTGGAGAAGCAAATCATGAGCTTTCTTTAGCTCCTCATAAGAGTATTTGAGAGAGGTGTGTTCTCTCTTTAAGACCTTAAACTTTGATTTTTCTTTTCCAAGAAATTCATTCAATTCAACTAGCATATTCATCAAGTCATCATATGAAGGCTCATCATCATCAAGCAAATTTACCTTTTCTCCTTTAGCCATAAGGCATGTAGGAGTGGAGAATAGTGATGGAGCCTCCTTGATTGCAATGCCCACAAGCCCTTTCTTCTTGGGAGATTCGTCCTCGCTTGAGTCAGAGTCCGAATATTCCTCTTCGGAGTTCCACTCACCAATATGGGCTTCATTCTTGCCATCCTTGTGAAGCTTCTTGAAAAGCTTCTTCTTGCCGTTGTAGTTCTTCTTCTTTGATGACTTCTCCTTGTCATCCTTCTTTGTTGGACATTGAGAGGCAATGTGCCCCTTCTCATCACATTCATAGCAACGAATGTTGCTAAACTTCTTGTTGGAGGAAGAATGCCATTTCTTAGCCTTCTCATGGCTTGTGCTCCGAAATGGGCGCCTTCTCATGAACTTCTTCATTCTTCTTACTAGAAGTGCAAATTCTTCTTCGGAGTCCTCCTCATCATCTTCTTCGGATTCTACACTCATTACCGCTTTAGCCTTGAAAGCGGTGATCTTCTTATTCTTGGAAGAAGATTGCTCCAAGAGCTCTTCCTTGTCTTTCTTGTAGAGCTCGTTGGTGATGAGGTTGCCCAACAATTGTGTTGGTGTCATTCTTGCCAACTCCGGTGAGTTGAGGAAGAGGGTCACCAACACTTCATATTTCTCCGGTAAGGCCCTAAGCATCTTTCGAACAATATCAAGATCGGAAAGGTTAGTTCCAAGGCCCTTAAGCTCATTCACAATGTTGTTGAGCCTTGAGTACATCTCATTGATGTCTTCATGGGGCAACATTGTGAATGTCTCATATTTGATCCTAAGCCGATGCAATTTGGCCTCCTTGACCGTGGATGTCCCTTCGTGTATTTCCGAAAGGGTAGTCCAAATAGCATGAGCCGTCTCAAGATTGCTCACCCTATTGAACTCATCCGCGTTCAAGGCTCCAAATAGAGCATTCATAGCTTGGGCGTCTAAATGAGCATTACGCCCGTCTTGGTCCGTTGGGTGATCCGGATCAAGAGCCATAACGTAACCCTCATTTACGACTTTCCAAATTTGAGGACTCATGGCCTTTAAATAAATAGACATCCTAATTTTCCAATAAGCATAATTTGAGCCATCAAAGAGAGGTGCCTTTCCTATTGCTATACCCTCACTAGCCATCCTTTTCTCTCTAGACGGTTAAGTCTAAAGTTGAGAGACCAAGCTCTGATACCACTTGTAAGATCGAGGAGGCCGACCAGAGGGGGGGTGAATAGGAGGTTTTAAAATTTTCGTCTAATTCTAATTAGCAATTTTAAGCTTGATGGATGAATAGAGCAAGATAACACTAACACCCCTAATCAACCTAGTGAGGTTCAAACAAACACTAGCACAAGTAATCGACTAAGAGCAATAACAAATGATAGAGAACAACAATTACTACTCTAACTAAGCAAGCAATCAAGTAATATGAATGAAGAGCGTTGCTTGAATGAAAATGATCACAAGAGAGCAAATCACAATTGACACGATTACTTTTTACCGTGGTGATCGGAGACTTGCCGGTCTCCCCTAGTCCACGTTGAGGTAAGCCCGAACGAATCGGACCGGCTCCACGAATGAGCCTAAGCACCTCGATCACTTTTGGTAGCCCTTTCCCTCTCCGGGTAGGCGAGCTCCGCGCCTTCACAATCTTCCGGGCCTTCTCACAATCTTCTTGAGAAGATCACCGAAACTCCGCCAAGCCGTCTAGGTGCCGGCAAGCACCAAGAGAATAGACCACTGCGGCTTGATCTCACTCAAGTGCTCAATGGATCAACTAGAATGCAATGCACTTGAATTTTGGGTCAACTACCTCAAATGAATGCACAAGTGAGTGAATGAGGTGTGAGAGGTTGCACTAGGCTCAAATGTATTCAATGGATGTTCAACAACATGTCCAAGTTCTGGTGGGGGTGTATTTATACCCTCACCAACCTCAAATAGCCGTTACAATAAACAATCCTGAAAATTCAGGAAATCCGGAACTACCGCAGGCAAAACCGCGGTACTTCCGGACTCTCGCTGACCGGACAGTATGGCTATGTCAGAGAGTCAGAAGTAACCGTTGGTCAATGAGTGCGGTACTACCGCCATTGAAATCGCGGTACTTCCGGACGTCCGGAAGTTCTGCTCCAGGACCCGGTACTTCCGATCTCAACGAGTCTAAGTTTTATTCTCGGCGCTCTCTGGAAATAACGTTCCGCACAGGTATCCGGAACTTCCGCACATGCGGTAGTTCCGCAGGTCAAACTGCGGTACTTCCGTTTTCCGAGAGGCTAAGTTAAACTCCGGGCGCTCTCTGGAAATATAGTTCCGCTCGGGTGCCCGGTACTACCGTCCATCCGGTAGTTCCGCAGGTCAACCCGCGGTACTTCCGTTTTCCGAGAGACTAAGTCTGAGTCCGGGCGCTCTCTGGAAAAAACATTCCGCCCGGGCGCCCGGTACTACCGGACCTGCGGTAGTTCCGTCCAATACACACCGGAACTACCGGATTTTCTGACAATGCACAGATTTGATTTAATTTTAATTTCAAGTGCATGCATGATCCTAAATTGATCCAAAGGGCACATTTGAACATGATCAAGCAATCACCATGATCCCTCTTAATAGTACGGCGTCTATCCTATAATCCGGTCTTCCAACCTAACTCCAAGACCGGTAAAATAAAATAGATACCTAAACTATTTACCTTGTCGCCCTAGAAATCTTGAATCTTCATGGGATATTTTGTGAGGCTCTTTCTTTGCCATTTGAACTTATCCTTTCAAACACTTAATGCACACATTAGTCCCATATTCACATAAATTCATTAATTACCAAAACTAATATTTTTAGGGGCCTAGTTGCTTTCAACTGCCACGTCTCTCGGCCGAGTCAGGCGCTACCAGGGCGGGTCAGGTGAGGCGTACGGGTCTCTGACAAGTGGGGAGGAGCTGGCAGGGCTAGAAGGTGTGAGAGAGCTCGGGGAAGGCTTGGCAGCGAAGAAAACCCGGGCGGCGGCAAGAAAAATCGAGGCGTCGGCTGTTTTCGGACGGAGCATAGTGACCGCGCACTCTCCACCGTTCATGCCGTGATGATGGGGATTAGGAGCGGCTTTGCTTGGAGATTAGTGCGAATTAGGGTTAGGAAGCAAGAGAGCAAAAGCAAAATGCAAATTGAACTCAATTTTTGATTTTTCAAATTCGGTTTTGTTTCAACCTACCCCCCTAAAAGAATCTCGTCCTCGAGATTCAGGGAACGGGTTGGAAAATTTCGCTACATATACAATCCTTTGTCCCAAGCTGTTTTATCCATTGTGCCATCGCATTTCGTGAAGGATGATCTTTTTGGATATGACAGGGAGGTCCTGGATGAGATGAAGAAGTGGCCTCTACCTCATGAGCTGACAAGGTAGGAACAGAGTCACTAGCTCCAGAAGATGCGGAAGGAATGGGCTGATCTCCTCGAGGTGCGGTGGTAGAAGTAGGCACCTCAGGGGGAGGACGAACTGGATTGGGTAGACAACCCTCATCTCCATCCTCCTCATCATCCACAAAGATGATCTCGGACTGCTCTACTGAACCTGAGATATCGGGCCTAGTCGTCGGACTGGCCTCATCGAATGTCACTTCACATGTCTCTACCATTTTGCTAGACTCACAGTTACAGACCCTATATGCTCGCGAAGAAGTCGAGTAATCTAGAAAAATCCCATCACAAGATCGTGACCCGAATTTTGACTTCAAAATAAAACACTTGCAACCAAACACGTAAAAATGAGAGACACTGGGCTTTCGCCCATATCTCAACTCATAAGAAGTGTGATGCAAGTGTGCCCTCAGACAGACTCTGTTTGAAACATGGCACGTGGTAGCTATAGCTTCAACCCAAAACTTCCTAGGTGTAGAGTACTCATCAAGCATCATCCTAGCCATCTCGACCAAGGTACGGTTCTTCCTCTCCACGACGCCATTTTGCTGGGGGAACGTGCGAAGAAGAGAACTGATGCTCTACACATGTCTCATCGTAGAACCTCTCAAAGTAGGAATTCTTGAACTCCGTGCCATTGTCACTGCGGATCGCTTGTAAGGCACCCGAAAGCTCAACAGAAAGCCTACTAAAAAGACCCCAAAAATGGGTAAATGTCTCATCCTTCAAGGCTAAGAAAAACACCCAAGAGTACCTCGAGAAGTCATCGATCAAGACAAGAACGTACCACTTTCCTCCTGCTGACTGCACTCTAGCTGGACCAACTGCGTCCATGTGAAGGAGTTGTCCTGGTGCATCAGTCATAGTCACAGTGACTGGAGGATGAGAAGCGGCAACCATCTTGCCATGCCGGCAAGGAACACAAACTAGATCTTTGACCATCTTGAGTTTGGGCAGACCACAAATGAGATCGTGGCTGCTAACTAGGGTCAAATGGTCAAATCCAATGTGACCAAGTCTCCTATACCAGAAAGAAAGGTCACGGGACTCCAAAGCAACTAAACACCTGAGAGGATCGCTAGAAGACTCAACAAAATCAGCACGAAAGATCCTCCCAAATCTAGAGATCCCGCAAACCAGACTCCCCGAAGAATCAAGAATTTTACAAGCATTTTTCTTGAAATCAGTAAGCTGAGAAACAGAAAGCAAATTGTATTGCAGCTTACTCACCAAGGCAACATCTTTTAAAATGAAAGAATCATTAACACGCACAGTACCTTTGGCGATGACACGCCCAGACGAGGCGTCTCCGAAGGTGATAGTCTCATCACCTGGAGCCTGGACAAGGGAAGAGAACCAACGGGAGTCTCCGATCATGTGTCGAGAACAGCCGGAGTCTACAAGCCAAACCTCTCCCTTCCCTGCCCGGCAAACCTGAGTCAACAAGAGAGAGATGGCTCAGTACTGGGATAAATCAAAAGAGATTTTGGAACCCAATACTGAGTCACATGACGAGCAGAAGTAGTCACACACGACTAACCTCTAACTACCCTACGCTCTCCGTCGCTCAGAAGGTCTATGAGCAGACTTGAAGCTGTTGCTGGGCTTGACTGCTATGGAAGAGTGAGTCGGAGCACCAGCAACATGCTGATCTCGCCGCGGGTAGCTATCTCGACGGGAAAAATGAGATCTACCCTCAGGACGGCAGATATCATGACCAGAGGCAAATCGAGGACAAAAATCAGAGAAACCAGAAAAGCCAAGTCCTCGACTCTGCCTAAACACCTCAAATTGATCAACCCTAGACTCGTGTTGGTCTTAAGTGCACTCAAGGTCTGGGGATGACCCTGAATACGCCTAAGAACGTGAACACAATCTCTCCGCGCGATCTTGGCGCACCTGAAGCGTCTCTCGATCCTGTGTCCATCCTTCTGACAGAAGGTACAATGGAACTTCGCCTTCTGGGAGTTCGAAGCAACAGGTGTTACCATCTTATTATTAGATATCCCTTGGACAAAGCCCACAGATTTGAACTCAACATTGTTGGTTCTGGGCTTGACCTCGATCATACCTACTGCTATGGGTCTGAGAACAGCAGGTGGATGCTTCCGAACATCCTCAAGAAAATCATATCCTAGACCTTGATTGAACTTGCAAATCTTGGACTTATCTAGAATAAGATTTAGCTTCTTCTTGCCTCCTACAAATCTCTCAAGAGTGTTCATAAGATACTGAGACTCCTGAAGGAGAGAGGTGCAAAAAGAACAGGGGGAAGAAGAGACAGTAGGAGGAGAGGAAGAAGAACCAACAGCAGAAGCACGAGTAGCATGTCCGGATTTCTCCTGATGCACGGCTGCCTCAACATTGAGGGCTTCGTAAGACGCACTGGGGACAGTCCTACTTCTAGCCATTTGGTTTTCGTCGCTAAGTGTCTCTACCACTTCCTTAGGCTTCTCCCCCACCACAGCTCATGCATCACAACAAGATGGTGGCTTCTCTAGTAGGTCCTTAGTTAGCTTCACACATTTATCATTCAAAACAACGAGTTCAAATTTTAGTTTTTCACAATTATTGCATGGTGAGCTAACAAGGTCCTTAGACACATAATGAGTCATTTTGTTGTTGTGATCAATCATTTCTTGAAACTGTTTTGAGACATATTCAAATTCAACAGTTAATTCGGGACAGTTCATGCATGAAGCAATTGGCTCAAGCAAGGAAGCATGCAATTCAGCAATTTTATGATCTGTCTTCTTTAAGTTAATCTTCAAGTTATTATAATTTTCACAATTTTCAGGCAGATCAATGAGCATGGTGTAAAGACTTCTAAAAGTATTGTCCTTAACCTCACATGAGGTGCAAGATGTAGTCTCAACAGTAGAAGAAAGAGAAGCTACCCTAGTCATCTCTAGTTCAGCAAGCAGACTAACATTCTCCACCTTAAGCATGTCGAGCTCAGAGATCACACTAGCATGAGAGGTCCTTAGCTTCTCCATATCTCCAAGCAAAGAAGTACATATATCACATTCGTCACGAGAAGGAGCAGATATAAGTGAAGTAAGCTCCCGTGACAGTCTCTCTACTTCCTTCTCAAGATCAACAACCCTAGCTCTAGATCTAGCATAAAATTTTCCTAGCTTGAGAAAGGCATCATTGAGCTGATCGTAGGAGGGGACTACCTCATCGGAGTCGCTGTAGAGCTCACTGTCGCTTATGTCGCCCTCATGTGCCATGAAGCACATGCCGATGAAATCATCGCCATCCTTGGGGTCTTGATCATCCTTGCCATCGTCGTCACTCCATCCTTCCATGTCGCTGAAGTTGATGTCGTCGAAGGCGGTGAGAACGCGGTGGAAGAGCATCTTGGCTTTGCCAAGGTTGCGGTACTTCTTCTCTTTGCCTTGGGCGTGAGCTGGGGACTTCTTGTTGGGGTTCTTGTTGGTGTAGTCATTCTTGCTCACACCGCTGTAGTCGTTCTTGCCCTTCTCCAGCTTGGGGCAATTCGCTCGAATGTGGTTGGGGCCACCACACTCGAAGCAGATTATCGGCCCACTCCTCTTTCTGGCCCTCACTCTCTTGGGAGAACTTTCTGGCTAGAAGGGCTAATTGGTCCTCAGGTAGTTGCTCTAATTGATCATCGGTTACTTTACAGAGAGCAGCTAGGGAAAAACCAGTAGCATTATCAGAGAAAACACCAGAAGCAAGACTGGGATCGGTGACCAATGCCATCGACTGCGATTTCGACTTGCAAGGGACAATGTCAATCTCGTGAGTCTTGAGGCGTGAATACAGCGCGTCAAGAGTCAGGGTCGGAATATCGGTCGTGTCCTTGATGGTGGTCACCTTCATCTCCCAAACACGCAAATCCAAGGCAGAAAAGCATTTGTCGAGCGTTGTCCGAGTCGGGATATGTGAGATCGACCACTCGGAGGTTGCTCAGAATTTTGTGAAACCTCGCAAAACACTCATCAAGGGACTCTCCAGCGAGCATTTCAAACTTGTTGTAATCTCGCTTGAACTGGTCCTGTCGTACCGTCTTAATTTGGGTGGTTCCCTCATGGTAAGCATCGAGGGTCACCCAAATATCAAAGGCCGACGTGACATGAGAGATGCGATCAAATTCACTTCTGCTAAGATTCTGAATTATGATGTTCCTCGCCTTAACATTTGCCTCAACATCGGGCATGTTTGCCACATTGATGGTCTCATTGGCAGGAACAACATAGCGTGTTTTCACTTTTCTCCAGATGGCATAACCCTGAGCCTGTATGTAGGTCTCCATCCTACTCTTCCAGAAGGGATAGTCGATCCCATTGAAATAGGGGGCTTGGTGGAACACTTGTCCGTCGCCATGGCTCACAGACCGGTTAAGATCTATAGAAGAGAGCTAACCGGCTCTGATACCAATTGTAGAACCGAAATGGCAACAGAGGGGGTTGAATGGTGCCTTAAAAAAACCGCCCCAAACATTCACACAATTTTTCTTCTCTGATAGCTATAGCAGCTACAAAGACAGAAAAAGTTTGCTCATTGGAAACCAAAAACCAGACTTGAAAATGCTCACTGAAGAAATGCAAACAGACTGACAAAAGTCTGCTCTGAAGAAACCACTCTAGACAGAAAATGAGCTTTACTGAAAGAATTCAAACCAGGCTGGAAACTACACCATCTAAATTTGCCAAGAAACGAAACAAACCAAAAGCTTCAGGTTTGACCAAAAGGTAGTAAATAAACAGGTCTGACCGCAAGAGGTATTGCTGGTCTGACCGCAAATAGATTGGTGGTCTGACCGCTGTTATGCCTTCGGTTCGACCTGAATAGAGACTTTCGGTAGCTACAAAACAGAGGCAGACAACAAAGAACAAAACAGAAAATGCAGACCGGAGAGCAGCGGCAAGAAGCAGTACCGAGAATACCAGGCCGGTCTAATTGCAGTATAACAACCGGTCTGACTGCAATCTAACAGCCGATCTGACCGGAATCAGGAAATCAGAGGCGAGCAGAGCAGAAAAACAAATGTTTGTCCAAAGCAGCAGTGACCGACAACAATTTCATTTAAGAAACAGACTTAGCCGAAACCAGTGAACAACTAGCTGTTAGCAAAAAAACAAAACTGAACCGAATAAAGACTGTCTGCCGACAAGAAGCAACTGACTGAAACCAGTGAAAACAGTAAGTACTGAATGACAACCAAAAACCAAGGAAATTGTCGATTGCTCACTGCTCTTCTCAGGTCAATTGATCTGCACTACAAACTAAATGGCACATTGACCTCAGGGAGAGGATAACACAGACAAGAAACAAGAGGAACATCTGATTGCATCTCTAAACCTAAAAAACCAAAAAGTTGAAACAGGTTTGAACAGAGAATCCAAGGCAAGAAATTGTGCAACCCTTGCATCCAGATTGTGATTTTCTTATCCTTTGGCCATGAGATTTCAAACCTAAAAAGAAAAAGCCTCTAATTCAAGAAGAGATCAAAAGCACAAGACTCCTCTACTAACAAAACCCTAGAAATGGGAGAAGTAGAGGAACTCCATTAGCCAAATTGCTTATGACCAGGATGTCTGATTTCTGCATAACTTGAGGTTCTAGCATCTTTTGATCATGGAACCTTAAGCACATCCAGAGTTCATCTTCTGATTAACAAGAACCAAGAAAAACACAAATCCTCTATCTACGAAAACAGTAAACCCTAGAAACAATGAAAACAGAGGAAGTTTGAGCATATGAAATCTTGGGAATAAAACTGTGGATGAAGAGTTGGCTCTCAGGAATAAGCTGGCCAAAGAACCTTGAGGAAATTCCTAGTTTATAGCAACATCTCAGCCAAGCCAAAAGAACTAAAAACAATCAGAAAGCAAACATCAACCAGAAACTAAAGAAACCGAGATAGAACAAGGAAAAAGGAGGCATCAAATCACAGGAAGTACAATTCAAGGATTGATGAGAAGACATGAATGATTGCATTGAAATTGAGTTCTACAGCCAATTCATACATGAATTCACATCCTAGGCAAACCACACACAGAGACCACAAGGGCACAACACCAACTCCTAGACTCATGCAGACATGAACACAAAAGCAGAACAAACTCTGCTCTGCCCAACAACTCCTCAACCGAACATGAGAAAAAGTAAAACTAACCCCTAAAAACCCTTCCGGCCACCAGGAGACAACCCTCCTATATATAGCCTCTTATTTCCGGGTTTACGAATGCTTTACCCGCTAACTCAAAACCAAATCCGCTTCCTCTTGGCAGCCTTGCGCATTTACCAAAATGCCACTCCTGCACCTTCCTAGAAGCTTCTTTGTTTCTTGCTGTCCAAGCCTCGCAGGCACCTTGATCCCTCGCCGTCTTCGGCATCTCCCGACCGCTTTGACCTCAGCACTGCCTGTGCCTAGTCCGGCCATCTCATGTCTCGCCACGACTCCGCCTCAAAGTCCTGCAACCATCACAGACAAGAAAACATCACATAACACCGCTCGAAACAATATAATCATACATTTGCATTAGAGAAAATATTCAATCACGAAATAGCACTACGACCAGTCAAAATAGTAGAACAGGCATCCCAAGCACGTCCGACCACAGCCAACTGCGCTACACTCAGATTTGGCTCAAAACACACAAATCAAACTCAAACTTTCCAGAACACGAGTCAATTACTCATTACAAACATGGAGTCAAATCCACATGGTCTCTCATTACCGTTGTGTCAGAACAGGTGCGATAGTACCGAACTTTGTACTGCGGTACTTCCACTCACCCTGAAAAATTTCAGGAATTGTTGTATAACAGCTAGATTTGGTTGGTGGGGGTATAAATACCTCCCCACCTACTCAAGGACACAGTTAGACACTTCATTGCAACATTCTTGAGTATAGAGCATTCACTCTACACCTCATTTACTCTTGTTACATTCATTTGAGGTAGTTGAGCCAGAAGCAAGTGCATTCATTTTATATTGATCCTTGACACTTGATCGCCTTCAAGCGAAGCTTTGGTTTATTACTCTTGGTGTTTGTCTGCACCTAGACGGCTTGGCAGGAGATTGCAAGGTGACATCTTTAAGAGGATTGTGGAGAGGCCCAGCACCAATTTGTGAGTAGTTCGGTGCTCACCATCTCTAGAGCGGAGGAAGAGCAACCACTAGTGGATTGAGGAGTGAGGCTTAATTTGTGGAGTCGATCCAAGTCGTTTGGACTTTCCTCAACGTGGACTAATGAAGACCAGCACGTCTTTGATACCATGGGAAAAACTTCTCGAGTCATTTTATGGTTATTTCTTCGCACTTACATTCCGCGCTTATATTTCTAACTTTGTGATTGCTAAGATTGTCATATTTACTTGTGCTAGAGATATATTTGTAGAGACTTATACTTGTGATGCCCTTGCTATAGTAGAATTGTGCAGGTTTAAATTGCATTGAAATCTTGCCTAGAAATAAATTGTGGTAATTTCTTTTAGAAGGAAAGAATTTTAAGAATTTCCTATTCACCCCTTCAAACCAGTTACCCTTGATCCTACAACGCCACACTTTAATTCTCTTTTTTATTCAATGCAACCGTAACTATTGAATTTGTAAACATATCTCGAAGCGAAAGAAATTAAAACTATTGAATTATTCAAGAGGCAGAAAATTGTTACCTTTTACCAACTAGTACATGCATGCATGATTGTAAGTTGTGCACAAGAGCGTACGTAAGATTGAGTTTAACTTACACTCATTATACAAGTCAAAGATTTACGTTCAAACCGATTTTAAATCGGTGACTCGGTTTGAAATATATTGATATTTGTATCATGGAAACAAAAGGTAAATGGCTTCCCTGGGCTAGTGACGTTAGCAGCGCGCACTGTACTTTCTTAACTGGGAGACCTCGCACTCAAGTGCTCTATCGCCCGCGCCAGATAATCAAACCTGTGCGAGACCGAAAAAATAATTAAGGTGGGGATGCTGGATATCCCGTCAGACAAGCTTGCTTCCTATCGGACATACACACCGAAGCATTTCCCTTATATAAAAAACATAAAAAACCATTGAAATATCTTATCCTTAAATCCAAACCGGCCCCAAGCAAAGCTACTGAGGCCACTCCTAATACTCCACTCTATACAATATCTATGGCCGTATTTGTTTGGGCTTAAGCTTAGGCTTACCGAAACAAAGTTGTCATTTTTAATCAGGCTTTTAAAAAAGTCTAAGTCATCCACACAACTAAAGGCCTAATGTCAGCCCAGAGTTGTTTTTGTTGTTAGGTTTTACCCTTTGACGCTGAAGTTGGGGTTAATTACCTACCTCTACCAGAGTATAAAAGGCCATTCTCTCAAACCGTAACCCATTCACCAATCTCCTGTCTCCATCCCCCACCTCCTCCCTCACCGCCATCCTCTCTATTTCAACTCCATCGCCAATGTCCTCTCGTCTCCACTGCCCTCAGCCTCCTCCCTTCACTGCCCTATCCTTCCTTCCTTCACCGGCTCTGACAACCTCACCGCCAACTGTCACATCCCAAAATTTGCTTCCTTGAAAAAGTTAATTCCAAATTAATTATTTTTAAAGTATGTGGATGTTATTTGGAGTTATTTGGCTTTTATTTGATTTTTCTGAATTTTCTGGAGTTTAAAACCTATTTGTAAAATTTAAAAAGTATTTTTAAGTATAAAAATTAAATACCAACAGTAGTTGGAAATAATTTTATTAAGTCCAAACTATCTCCAGAAGCTTCTGTGAATTTTTCTGGAATTTTGGAGGTATTTCCATATTTTTCTGAGGCCTAAATAATTTCCTAGCCTTTTCTGAAAATCAAAATCAAAATTCTAAAATAAAAATCCAAAACCCTCTCCCTCCGGCCGACGCGTGGACAGCCTAGGACCGCCCACGTCGCCGCCCGCCAAATCCCGGCCGCTCTTCTCTCTCTCCGCCAAGCGGGCCCGGCCCGTCAGTCGGCTCCGCCTCCCCCTCCCCTCGGGCCGTCCCCGCCCACTTAACCGCACTCGCCGCCCGATCCACCTCCGGGCCACGCGGCTTCATCCGCACCGTCCGCACCCCGCTTCCCTCTCCTCGCTGCCTCGCGGGCCCCGCCCGCCAGCCACCTGCGCCCCGCTCCCCGGCCCCGCCTGTCAGACCCGTCGTCTTCCCCACGGAGCCGCCTCCTTCCTTCTTTCTCCCCCTTCTTTCCTTTCTTGCGCCGGCGACCGAGTCCCCCGCGGATCCGGCCTTTCCTTCCTCGCCTCCCTCCGGTTTTGGAAGCCCCGAGCACCCGCGCGACCAAATCCCCGAACCCCGCGCCTCCCTTCCTTCTCTGCCCCCTATTTCCTTCTCCCCGAACCTTCCTTTTTCCGGCCGCCAGCATCGGCGAGCAATTGCCGCGCCTGTGCCCCCCCTCCGTCCCTATAAATAGCCCCCTCGGCCTCCCCTCTCTCCGCACCACCTCCCACCGCTCTCCACCTCTCTCCCCGAGCCCCGAGCGCCGTCGCACCGAGAGCTCCCCGTGCGCGCCCGGTAAGTACTCCGGCGAGCAATCGCCGCCGCCTCGGTCTTCCCCAGAGCCCGCCGACGCCTCCAACGTCTTCCCCGTGCGCCGGCGACCACCCTCAGCCCCTCGGGCGAGCCTCCCCGCCACCAGAGCACCGTCGCACCGGAGCACCCGAGCCCGCTCCGCCACTTCCTCGCCGCCGGCCACCTCCGCTCGTCCCCGAGCCTCGCCGACCCCACCGTCAGACCCGCCTTCGCACCAGGACCCCGTTTTGAACTTCACCTGAACCACTCCGTCCACCCCTCTGTGATGTGTGAATTTGATCTATTCTTAGCTCATTTGTGAAAGGGTTTTTCAAATATTCATTATTGAAGACAATAAGCCAACCTAAGGAAAAACCATACTACAAAACAGGTTGGCTTGGCATAAAAGCACATTGCTTATAAGTTGCTCAAGCCAAAATACTAGCTTTAAGCTATAAGCTAAAAACCCTAAACCCAAACAAATAGGACATATAGCTAATAATTAGCTATTCATATATTATGAGAGATTATGTGGCAAAGAGTTAATGGGGGAGTTAGAGGGGGTTGATCACTCGAACGGAGTGAGAAACTAGTACTCGTAACGGAACAGAACGAAATAGCATCCGGAAAAAGAGAGAAAAAACAGTGTCTTGCTTGAGATATTGCTTAAGCACGCAAACCAACAAGGAAGACGTATCTAAAACATGTATTAGGGAGGAGGGATGTGTTTACCACATTAACATTATGGGATGGTGAGGGAGGAGAAGGGAGAGAGAGAGAGAAAGGTAGGAGAAGGTGTAAATTTACTGATTAGGCCCATTGGTAGATATTGTGTATTAGATGAGCTATATCTATAGTTATTTCTAAATAATATAAAAGACATTAGACATAGCACAGCAATGTCTCCATTGAGAATGCCTTTAGGACAGTTATGCAAGCACATATGGATTAGTTGTGGGCTTATCCGTATGTTGCCTTTTCTGCCAAACTCCGTATAAAAATTAGAGGCTAGGCCCAGTGTCTAGGATTGTTTCCTAATTCGGCCCATGAGAACATTCAGATGGGCATTCAGATTTAACAGAACAAAAGAACAACATGGCTATTACAACCATAACAACAATTTTTTTAAAATAATCTATTTTTAATTCTAAATTGTAGAAATATACTCGTGCAAAAAACTATTTACAGGAATGGGCTCCAGTCGCCCAACCGTTGGGTGACTGGATCCTGTCGCCCAATAGCAGTGTGACATGTATGCAGTCGGTGGATCGTTGGGTGACATAATTGTAGTTGCCCAAAGGTCGGGCGACTAGATCCTGTTGCCCAACCGTTGGGCGACTGCTGATTCCAGTCGTCCAATTGCTCGGTGACTGCATAGCATATAAAACCGCCGCTCGGCCGAGCCCAATATTCATTCCACCAGCACCAGCAAATAGAAGAGAAGGGGAAAGAGAAGAGAAAAAAAGGAGAGAGTAGGAAAGGAGAGGCGAGGGAGAGGAAGAAGGAGAGGGAGAGGAGAGGTTCCGCTACTTCTGTCAGGTAATTTTTTTTACGTTTTAGTCACTATTTTTGTGTGAAGTAAATAGTTTGTTTAGTGTAAAATTGAGATCCGTAGAAAATTATAGTTGTAGATCTTTGCTATGAAGTAAATAGTTATAAAAAAATTTAGTCAATATAGTTATAGAAAATTAGCATCCGCAGAAAATTATAGTCATAGAAAATTTAATAAATATTATAGTTGTACAAAATTTAGTCAATATAGTTATAGAAATTTAGCATTTATAGAAAATTATAGTTGTAGGGTTTAGCATCTGTAGAAAATTCTAGTTGTAGAAAAATTAGTCAATATTATATATAAAATTAGCATCCATAGAAAATTTTAGTCATAGAAAATTTAGTCAATATTTTTGTACAAAGTAAATAGTTCACTTCATGCAAAGCATTATTAGATAACATTTACGATTTATTATGAACGAATGTAGTGTTGTTAGTACATTGAAAATCCATGTGTACCGTTAGAACTAGCATATTGATATTTAAATCATTATGTCATGTAAATTATCAAAACATATTAGAAATAATCAACAGTAAGAGAGAGCTCGAGCAGCAAGAGAAGAGCGGCATCGGTGTGTATGGGAGCAGATAGGGAGTTGATGCGTATTAGTGTGGAGGAAAGAGAGTGGTGGTGGTGTGAATGAGGAGGGGTTTTGCTATAAGGGTACTGTAGTAGTTCCTGATAGGCGAACGGTTGTAGAAATATAAATTACAGTACAGCAATAGTTTCATATTGTGCGATGCGATTTGACTAGTAGCAACATTGCAAATGTTTGCAGGTACCCACTACATTGAAAGTGCATTACGGTGTCGGCACCATTCGTGAAGGTCAGAACAGTGTTGGCTTGAGCAGTTTTGCGCAAGCCACTCTGGTACACTTGGACGACGAGAATGCTCAAATTGCATATGTGATGTACTGGCTCACCCACTGCTTCTCCTTGGACCCTGAGGTGTACAGTGTCATCATACAAGGGCTTTGGAGCCGGTCTCCCACATACATTAAATGGGAGTTGAGAACATTGATGTGCACTGCTGCATGAAAGGGCTTTGTGGAAGGCTATTGGTGCCGTGGATACAAGTGCGTGCTACTTGTAAAACCATGCCCAATAGAAGCTATGCAAGGCCCTGTCGGCGGCTATCATGCGGGTGGTGCGAACAGCTTGGGTGCCTAGCATGTTGGTGAAGAGGAGGACTCGGAGGCCGTTGTCAGAGAGGTTGCGGAGGAAGTTGCTCTTGACGAGGCCTATGCGGTAGATGGAGGAGAGGAAGAAGGGTTATGGTGTGCTAAGCCTACAAGACAAGCTGATGAATGGGAGCATATGGAGTACATAGTGCATCAAATGGAGAGCAATGACTGGATGGCCTGGGCTGAAGAGAAAGCTATACAAGGGGACACGATGATAGTTCTAATGAGGACGAAGCTCCCATCTCGCAGGAATGGAACATGTTTGACGCTAAGGGTTTTGCTGCGCATGACAAGCACGAATCGTCGTGGGAGTATCATGGCACAAAGGTTCAGTTGCACTCAATGTTCGCTGACAAGGCATCGTTGTAGGATTTCATTAAGCTGTGGGCCTTGTCCATGCAGCGGACTTTTCAGGTCAACAAATCTAACTATGATCAATATACCGTGAAGTGCAAGCAGGTCGGTTGTCCTTGGAGGGTGCACGCATGAAGACCGAAGTATGAGACTTACTGGATTATCTCGAAGGTGGAGTCGCACTCCTGCATTCTTAGCTGTGTTTTGCCGAGGCATCATAACTTAACGTCCATCTTCATAGCCAATTTGATATATGGAGAGATAGTGGAGAAGAAGGATATGGAGACCACACACATCATGGTGGCTATCGAGAAGATATTCAAGTACAAGATTAGCTACGCGAAGGCATGGCTTGCAAAATAGAAGGCTTTGGAAAAATGGTTTAGGTCTTTCGAGGCAACGTACGACAACCTTCCTTGTAACCTTCAGATGCTGTAGGATAGGAACTCGCACGCACACTGCTGTGAAGGACAAACCATCTACAAGGCCGCCAGGTTTTGTGGTGTTGCAGAGGGCCTTCTTAGCCTTTAGTGCGTGCATTGAGGCATTCAGGCATATGCTACTCGTGATCTCAGTTGACAGGATCTTTTTGACTGGCAAATACAAGGGCCATATCCTTACGGCCATTGGCGTTAATGGCAACAATCAAATTATGCACCTGCCCATCGCATTCGTCGAAAGTAAGAATTACGACAGCAGGTTATGGTTCCTTCGACATGTGAGGGTAAGAGTTGTCGGAGCTCATCCTGGTGTGTGCGTAACCTATGATCGCCACGCCGGGATGGTAAGGTCATAAGAAAACTTCTGGAAGACTTGGTCGGATATGAGAAACAAATGGTGCATTCGCCACCTAGGGGCCAACTTCTTCAAGCAGTTCCTAAATCAACCGTTGATGAAGCTATTCAAGAGGAGCTCATGGAACATCAACTGCTTCTTACAGTGGATCGAGGCCAAGCCATTGAAGAAGTGGTCTTTGTTGCATAACACAGACGATGCAAGGTACGGTATAATGATGACTAACCTTGCCGAGGTGTGCAACTAGGTAGCTTTCCGTAGTAACAAGACCAGAGGGGACAGCTTTACGTAGTGAGAACGCTCGGTCGTGCTAGCTTTTTAGATCGTCATGACAACACTACAGCTCCTCAGCTTTTAAGACCGAAAAGACAGGGCTCTGCAAAGTACGACCTGATAGCTCTCTACATCATACCAACCCTTTAGCTTATAAAATGAGGTGGAAGAGATCTGGGAGAGAATACTACACAAGCAAACCAAACACTACACCAGAGCTTGGTTCACCACGTCAAGATGGACAAGAGGCATAAGAAGTAATGGGACAAGATGATGAAGCAGTGGGAGGAGACCCGCAAACTAGCAAAGTCTACTGTGGCCCACGACAAACAAGTAAGGGCTGCGGCGGTCCGCGGTGAACAATCGGAGCATGCCAAGAGGGCACCTCCCCCGCAATGACGCCCCCTATAACAGCAACCCCATCCTAAATGTTCCAACTGAGAGTTTGCTGCAATAGCTGCCTGAGGGGGAGATACCGCCCCTCTGTTGGTGCAAAGACCCATGCAAGTTCTTCAACTCTAAGTAGCAGCTAAGTCTAGGCTTGCATTACTAGGGTTGCGCAACCTACTCCTATGATTATCCCGACCGCCGTTGGGACACGAGCAGTTATCGACAACCAGTAAGGATCAGTAGCAGTGTGTTTCTCCCTACTATTTCTCTTTCAAAGTATGCACTAACAACCTCTCCTGTCTACCCGTAGTCCCTAGAATCGCTATGTGGTTACCGCAAGTGAATCGACCTAAAGATCCACCCACATGACCAATGGACTCTTGACTATGAGAAGTAGAATGTCAAAAGGGCCTACGAGATCCGGAAGGAGGAGCACCACAACGACGAGCAAACCGAGCATATACGTCGGGAGACGAAAACTCATCTTGAGGCGTGCACAGGGAGCGCGAGGCTTGTGAGAGAGAGCGTGAGAAAAAGAGAGAAATGACGGCCAAGGCAAAAGAGGCCGCTGAGGAGTTCAACGCTGAGTTCACAAGGAAGGGAAAATGGCCCTGGTCCACGCAGTAGGTCGGGCATTCCGCACTAGTTCCCCGAAGGTCGAATTTATTTTCATTCCAAAAAAGGCGCATATGTATCGTACGAGTACTTCAGTTTGTTGCATTGTGAAGGATGTTGTTTCTTATGCACGTAAACAAACCCTGTGCACCGTGTTATTCCAGCTTATTATGAAGTCTATTTTAATTCACAACATCACATCTCATCGTCTTTTCGTATTCAATTCTTCACGTAGTAATGCATCCAACAACATGAAAAAACAAGTTTCCTCCATGTATGAATTCCTGGTTGTATCACAATATCACTTATGTTGTGGTTACAGACCAAACAGAGAGAGAGATAGTAGTGGAGAGGTGGGAGTGTTCTGTCTCAGCCTCCCCCTCATCCTGATATATATATTCACATGGAGTATGCTTTTACAGTTATGCCCTTACTTCCGTACCTCCCCATTAGGGGCACTTATGTCATTACACATGTTACTCTGGTTCTTATAACCTCCTAACAGGCCTGCTGGGCTTAGGTGGGGGCCACCCCTACGACAGGAGCCTCTCATGGTGAAGGGCTTCACAGGGTCGAAGCCATGTCGCCGAGTCCATTGGCCCCCTCCGTTCCGTGGCCTGTGAATTTCTCCAAGCTAGTCGAAGTAGACGCGCACTCCGTCCCCTACCCTTTGAACGGGTGGCAGCGGAGGCTGGCGCCTAGTCGAAGTAGACGCGCGCTCCGTCCCTTACCCTTCGAACGGGTGGCAGCGAAGGCTGGCGCCTAGTCGAAGTAGGCGCGCGCGCGCTCCATCCCCTACCCTTCGAACGGGTGGCAGCGGAGGCTGGCGCCTAGTCGAAGTAGACGTGCGCGCGCTCCGTCCCCTACCCTTCGGACGGGTGGCAGCGGAGGCTGGCGCCTAGTCGAAGTAGACGCGCGCTCTGTCCCCTACCCTTCGGACGGGTGGCAGCGGAGGCTGGCGCCTAGTCTAAGTAGGCGCGCGCGCCCTCCGTCCCCTACCCTTCGAACGGGTGGCAGCGGAGGCTGGCGCCTAGTCGAAGTAGACGCGCGCGCGCTCCGTCCCCTACCCTTCGAACGGGTGGCAGCGGAGGCTGGCGCCTAGTCGAAGTAGGCGCGCGCGCTCCGTCCCCTACCCTTCGAACGGGTGGCAGCGGAGGCTAGCGCCTAGTCGAAGTAGACGCGCGCGCGCTCCGTCCCGGCGCTAAGATTGGAGCTGTTGTGACCTTGCAGTCTGGTAGTGCGCTTTTAATGGCGACTGGAATCACGCCGACGCCTGGCCTGGCAGAAGTCAGACTGTCGCGCCGTGCAGTCTGCCATTCTGCGGGTGGGACACGCGGCGCCTTACGACTGGTGCGTCTTGGGATGTGAGCGGTTGCGTGACCGCGGCCGTTCGCCTCTTCCCCAGGGAAGTTGGACGCGTGTTGAAGGCGTGGAGGCGTTGTGCGCTGCTTGTTCACCTACCGGGCATGGCCCTCTAAGCCCCGGCGGTTCTTCTTCCCAAATCATGGGCAGCCGAATCGCTGCGAGTCTGATCTGTATGCGCGTTGAGCCACATGAGAGGGGAGCGGCCTTTATAAGGTGCCAGTGTTGAGGTGGAGACACCCTTTCTTGCTGTCTTTTCTGTTCTTGATCTGCCGCTTTGCTTCCGCCCGTGCTAATTGTAACGTCAGTTGCTCCTTGCCCTGCTTCTTTCTCCCTGGTCGCGAAGAGCGATGGCTAGCCATGACGACTCCACCTACCATCCCCGCAGCGGCTCCTTGCCTAGCCAGGGCGAGGTGGCCCATCCTCTCAGAGAGTACAAGCTGGTGCCGCGGGGGAGTTCGCACGCCAACAAGTGGTGGGACGCCATGGAGCACTCGGGAGGCTGCTGTTCCCGTGTGTTGGGGAAGAGCCGCATGACCGAGGGGATGCTGCAGCGACTCGTGGATGAGAGGAAGATCGTCGACCGCGACGGGGCTCGCCTGCCCCGTCGGGACGAGACAGAGCCAAAGCCCCGGGCAATGGAGGCGATTGTTTTTGTCGCGTTCTTCGACGCCGGCCTTCGAATGCCCTCCGCGTTGTTCGTGGGCGAAGTCCTGCGGGCCTACAAGTTGGAGATAGCCCAATTGACGCCTCACGCAATATTCCGCCTAGCTGTCTTCACGTGGGCGATGCGGACAGAGGGGTGGCGTCCCAGCGCGAGCTTATTCGGCACACTGCACGACGCGCGCTGTCGACCCAGAAAAGTTGACGGGGCGGTGTCCAACTTCGGCGGTGTGGACTTCGTTCTCCGGGCGCCTCGCCGAGGCAATGGGAGTCCGGCTGGACTCGGCAGTGGTTCTACTACACCGCGACCGACAAGAGCGGGATGCAATGCGGAGGTGGGCCGACCTCGTTTAACAGTACGCCGAGCCTGAAGGCGGAAATTGACGACACGCAAAAGCTACAGAGTCTTGTCGGTGTCGCCCGTCGAATGAGCCTGCGCGACCTAGCCGAAGAGTTCACCATGTATGGGGCGGCGCCACTCTCCTCCCGGGGGAAGTATGTTGGACAGAACGGCCCCCGCGAGGACGGGTTCAGCCCATCCGTATCTCGCCTGCTTCCGCCCTCCGCTCCCTGTAAGTCGCCCAGCACATTTTACGCGTGCCATTGTATCTATTTGGTTTCCGCCTGACTGACGTGATCTCCTGCGCAGTGACTCGGCTAGAAGATGCGGAGCGCGCGGTTGCGGCGCTCCTCGGCCCGTACACTCTTTCGGAGCACCAGGCTCGCGAGGCCGCAGTCAAGGTGGCTAAGCAAGGGCGGGTAAACCGCACCTGCAAGGCTCTGGGCATTGCTGTGCCCGAGCGCGTGGTGTCGGGGAGCTTCCCGCCGGGACTCTGAGTGCTCAGGACGGTGATAGCCCTGCGGGGGTGTTATCTTCGCGACGCCGGGCCCGTTCCCCGTCGGCCGTATGCGACCGCGCAGGCCCCTCGGTGACTATCACAGCTGAGACGGGGTGTGTGACCGGCGGTGGGCCCGGCCACCCTGCTTCGGAGGAGCGCGCCGCCTCGGATCCCCCGGCACCCTCTGCCGACGCCAACGAACCCGTGCTCGCGGCCATCGTTGAGCTGGAACTCGCCAACCCGGGGGGGAGCACCGTTCCCGGCGAGAAAACCATGGTTGATGGTGCACTGTCAACCGCCGCGGCCGGGGAGGACGCGCCTCCTGCAGAGAAAACCGTGGGGGCGACGTGAACCGTAGCTGGTGTTGCCCCGGAAGAATCGCTTGTGCCACCGCAGGCGAAACACCCTCGGACGCAGTCCCCGCCGCCAGCGAGGGGTCGATACGCCGTTGCGGGGCCTTGTCGCAGGATTACGGCGTCTGGCGCGGCCGAAAAAACCTCCTCGCCGACCACCGCGGCGCCCGCCTCCGACTTGGCCGCCGAAACGACGCCACTTCCTACCGCGACGAGAGGCGCAGTAGGTAGGCGTGAGTCCCTTTCTTCTCGCGATTTCGCGAGACTCTCTCCGATCTGCTCGCTCATTCTGCCAACATCAGGCGAGACGAGGTCTCCCGGACATGGCGAAGGATCGAGCAACGGAGGTATGCGCGAAGTCGAAAGCCTTGTTCAGGGTGCCCCGCAGGTGTCCGTTGCTGTTGACGTGGCCGCGGCCTCGGTAAATCCTGGCGCGTTGGGGCCGGGGCTCGCTTGCGCGGACTTCTCCCTCGCCTGGAGATACTTGACGTCCTCACCGCAGCCGCAGAGCGTGCCGACAACGGCCTTGCCCGAGAGATGTTGTCGTCATGCGAGGGGGATCTCCTAGCGCTCGCGCTGCAGGCCTCCGAGATGAGGGTAAATATGTGCGCTTCAGCTTGCAAGGTACTGTTGGGCGCCTGCTGACTTGTTGTTTTTGCCAGACGCTTGCCCTTAGCCGGTCCTTTGACGAGGCCCGTGTTCGTGAGCGGAGGGCGCTGGAAGCCAGCCTTCGTGAAGCAAACAATGCTCTTGCAGCGAAGGATGAAGAACTTCGCGCGCTGGAGGGTGCCATGGCGGCCGCACAACTCGAGGCCACGGAAGCCAAGTGTGCCGCGGCTGAGGAGCGCACCGCCTTCCTGCAGCAGATCGCCGTCCTAGAAGGGGAGAACGCCCAGCTGACGGAGTCTGCTGCAGGGAATAGCCTCGTCTTGGAAAATGCGTCTACGTCGGCGTGGCGGGCCATGGAGTCTCTGAACCAGGCCCTCCGAGACCTGTGCGTCAGAGTGCCGGACACTACGCACGGGCCGGAGGCCCTGTCGGAGACGCTCGGGTTGATTGAGGAGGGGGCAGGGGTTGCTCTTCGTGGCGCCAGAACGTTTGGCGAACACTGCGGCTATCTTGGTGCGTGCTTCGCCCTCGCCCTACTTCACACTCGTGGGTGCAGACATACCCATGAGCTGGCGAATCCTCAACTGGATCTTCCCGGCCGACCCGAGGCTATGTCGGATGCCATTCGCTTCATCGGGCCTAGCTTGCAGAACTTCCATCAACGGATCTAGGGCCGCTTCGGGGAAGATGCAGCGAGGGTCGCCGTGCAGCAGACGCTGCTTGGGGAGGGGGACCTCCTCCACTGGCTCGAAGGAGTCCTGCAGCGTCGCGGCGACGACGGCACGGGTTCGTCCGCACCGCGCCAAGGCTGAGCGGTTGGTCGGGTAGGGCGGGGGAATGATGTACTGGTTCGTATGCTTGTGACCATGTAACCCCTTTGCTTTTATAATGAAACCAAGTAGTACCTTTCTTGGTGTTACCTGCCGCCGAACGCGAAGGGAAGACCTCCGCATCTTGTTTATATTCCGCAGAGCGCGCAGGGAGGACACCCGCGTCTTATTTATACTCCGCCGAGTATGCACAGGGATGCGGTCCCTGGCATGCGCGGAGTTCGCGTCTTGTTCAGACCCCGTGGACTGGCGCGTGCGGAGGCGAACCTCGATGCTACGACTTTCTTTATAGTCCGGAGACTCGCGCGTGCGGAGGCGGACCTCGACGCTCCGCCTTATTTAGAGTCCGTGGACTGGTGCGTGCGGAGGCGGACCTCGACGCTACGACTTTCTTTATAGTCCGGAGACTCGCGCGTGCGGAGGCGGATCTCGACGCTCCGTCTTATTTAGAGTCCGTGGACTGGTGCGTGCGGAGGCGGACCTCGACGCTACGTCTTATTTAAAGTCCGTAGACTGGTGCGCGCGAGGGCGTCCCCCTGTTGCGTCTTATTTAAAGTCCGTAGACTGGTGCGTGCGGAGGCGGACCTCGACGCTACGTCTTATTTATAGTCCGCGGACTCTCGCGTGCGGAAGCTGAGCTCAACGCTACGTCTTATTTAAAATTCATAGACTGGTGCGTGCGGAGGCGGACCTCGACGCTACGTCTTATTTATAGTCCGCGGACTCACGCGTGCGGAAGCTAAGCTCAACGCTACGTCTTATTTAAAGTCCGTAGACTGGTGCGTGCGGAGGCGGACCTCGACGCTACATCTTATTTATAGTCCGCGGACTCTCGCGTGTGGAAGCTGAGCTCAACGCTACGTCTTATTTAAAGTCCTTAGACTGATGCGTGCGGAGGCAGACCTCAACGCTACGTCTTATTTATAGTCCGCGGACTCTCGCGTGCGGAGGCTGAGCTCAACGCTACGTCTTATTTAAAGTCCGTAGACTGGTGCGTGCAGAGGCGGAGCTCGACGCTACGTCTTATTTATAGTCCGCGGACTCTCGCGTGCGGAAGCTGAGCTCAACGCTACGTCTTATTTAAAGTCCGTAGACTGGTGCGTGCAGAGGCGGACCTCGACTCTACGTCTTATTTAAAGTCCGTAGACTGGTGCGTGCGGAGGCGGACCTCGACGCTACGTCTTATTTATAGTCCGCGGACTCTCGCGTGCGGAAGCTGAGCTCAACGCTACGTCTTATTTAAAGTCCGTAGACTGGTGCGTGCGGAGGCGGACCTCGACGCTACGTCTTATTTATAGTCCGCGGACTCTCGCGTGCGGAAGCTGAGCTCAACGCTACGTCTTATTTAAAGTCCGTAGACTGGTGCATGCGGAGGCGGACCTCGACGCTACGTCTTATTTATAGTCCGCGGACTCTCGCGTGCGGAAGCTGAGCTCAACGCTACGTCTTATTTAAAGTCCGTAGACTTTGTTCTCCTCCGCGCGGACAGACAACGCTCTGGGAACAACAATCTTTATTGAAGCCCCGTTTGCGCGGGCGAGCATCGTATAACAAGGGGCTGGCAGCTCTACACTTGTCATCCGACTTCTAGGCGTAGTATCGCCGCAACCTGTCCGCATTCCATGTGTGCCAGAGGGCTTGTCCTTCGAGCGTGGCGAGGCGGTACGCCCCCTTTGGCAATGCCTCCATCACGATGTACGGGCCTTCCCACTTGGACTCTAGCTTGCCAGCGGTCTCCGCCTGGAGCGCCACTCTGAGAACGAGATCCCCAGGCGTGAATCCCCGCGGGCATATGGAGCGGTCCCGAGTACGCATTGTCTGCCGTGCATACTTCTCGACTTGGTGGGCTGCATCTGTCCGCAACCCGTCGAGGAGGTCCAAGGATACACGGCGCTCCTCTTCGGGTGCTTGGACGAGGACCCTCCGCGAACCGGCCTTGATTTCCTCGGGCGTCACTGCTTCGTCGCCGAAAAGGAGCTTGAACGGCGTGAATCCCGTTGGACGCGTTACCGTTGTGCGAAGCGACCAGAGAACGCTGTGAAGCTCGCTTGGCCACTTGCCCTTCGGCAACCCGACCAGGCGCTTTTTGATGGCTGCGGAGATGGTGCTATTCGCCCGCTCGACCGCCCCGTTGGACTGGGGGTGCCCTACCGAGGCAAATCGGAGGGTGATGCCCATGCTGTCGCAATAGTCTTTGAAGAGGGTGGCATCGAACTGCAGGCCATTGTCAACCGTGAGCTCCCGGGGCACGCCGAAGCGACATATGATGTTTTGCCAGAGGAAGCGCTGTATGGCCGCAGAAGTTACTTTAGCCAAGGCGAGTGCTTCCGGCCATCTAGAGAAATACTCCAGAGCGACTACCACGAACCGGAGGTCCCCTGGAGCTCGGGCAAGTGGTCCTACGATGTCGACGCCCCAGCGCGCCAGTGGCCACACCGGAGGAATGGGGTTGAGGCTCGTCGGGGGCCTGCAGATGATGCGCGCCATCCACTGGCACCCTTGGCATCGACGGACGAGGTCCTGGGCGTCGGTGATGGCAGTTGGCCAGTAGAAGCCTTGTCTGAACGCCTTGCCGACTAATGACCTTGGTGCCAGGTGGGATCCACACGCACCTGTGTGGATCTCCGCGAGGAGCTCCTTTCCCCCCTCAGCCGAGAGGCAGCGCAGGAGCGGTGCACAAACCCCTTTCTTGTAGAGTATCCCTTCGAACACCTGGAAGGACCTTGCGCGGTGCTGCAAACGCCGAAGCTCGGTGGGGTCCTCCGGCTCGGCGATGCCTTGCAAGAAATTGAAGATGGGTTCTCGCCAATCACCTGGTCAGTCAATGTGGTGGACAAGTGCCGCGTCCCGGTTGTCCTGCGCGATGGCTGCCTGTGCTAACATCTCGTAAAACGCCCCGTCAAGGGGGGCAGTTGCTGGCTGGCCGCTTTAGCGAGGGCGTCGGCCTGCTCATTCTCCACGCGGGGGATGGCCTTGATGGTGACGCCCAAAAAGTGCCTTTCTTTTGCCCTCACGGCCGCGAGGTACTTGGCCAACGCAGGGTCCTTGGCTTGATATGACTTGTCCACATGACCAGCCACCAAGCGCGAGTCGGTGCGGACTAGCACCCGTCTCGCGCCGACTGCCTTACGCTTCACGAGGCCCAAGAGCAGCGCCTCGTACTCCGCCGTGTTGTTGGTGGCGGGGAAGGCAAGGCGCGCCGAGTAAAGCAAACGCTGTCCTTCGGGCGTGACGATCACCGCACCCACGCCCGCGCCCGCGACGTCGTAAGCTCCGTCAATGGTGAGCGTCCAGACGGGGTCGTCGTGCGTCTGGACGGGTTGGGCCGGCGGGGTCCACTCAACGAGAAAATCCGCAAGGACTTGGGATTTGATTGCCGTTCGTGAAGCATACGTCAAGGAGAAGGGAGCGAGCTCGGCAACCCATTTGCCGATGCGCCCTGTGGACTCCTTGTTGTGTAGCATCTCTGCCAGGGGGAATGAGGAAGGCACTGTAATCGGGTGGGCCAGAAAATAATGCCGAAGCTTCCTGGAGGCCATGACCAACGCGTAGGCGAGCTTCTCAAGCTCCGTGTATCTTGTCTTGGCGCCTTGGAGGGCTTCGGAGACAAAGTAGACGGGCCGCTGCATGGCGCCTTCCTCTAAGACGAGGATGGCGCTGACCGCGGTGGCTGACGCGGCCAGATAGAGAAGGAGGGGAGCCTCTGGTGCTGGGGCGACCAGAGTGAGGAGGCTTGCCAGGTGCTGCTTGAGTTCGTTGAAGGCCTTCGCGCAATCTCCGTCCCAACAAAATCCATCGCACCCGCGGAGTGTCTTGAAAAATGGCAGGCCCCGCTCCTCCGCCCTAGATAGGAAGCGGCTTAATGCTGCCATGCGGCCCGCCAGCCTCTGGACCTCCCTCGTTGTCTTGGGCGGCTCCATACCCAGGATGGCGTCTACTTTGTCGGGGTTCGCCTGGATGCCCCGTCCGGACACGAGGAAACCTAGGAGTTTGCCGGCCTGCACCCCGAAGACACATTTGTCGGGGTTGAGCTTGATGCCCGCCTTCCGAAGGTTGTCGAAGGTCTCCTGGAGATCCCGGCCATGCAGAGCAAGCTGCCGGGTTTTGACCACCACGTCATCGACGTAAGCTTCGACGTTCCTCCCGAGCTGGGCGGCCAGGGCAATAGCGACGAGACGGGTGAAGGTAGTGCCTGCGTTCTTCAAGCTAAAGGGCATTCTGACGAAGCAGAACGTCCCAAGTGGTGTGATGAAACTGGTCTTCTCCTCGTCGTCTTCGGCCATGTATACCTGGTGGTAACCGGAATAGGCGTCTAGGAAACTCATGAGTTCACACCCAGCAGTGGCGTCGACCAGCTGATCGATGCGCGGCAAGGGGTAATTGTCCTTCGGGCACGCCTTGTTGAGTGCCGTGAAGTCGATGCACATACGCCAGGCCCCGCTGGCCTTTTTGACTAGCACCGGGTTAGCGAGCCACTCTGGATGGTGGACCTCGCGAATGACCCCGGCGCGAAGAAGCTTCGCCACCTCTGTTTTGGCCGCCTGCTGCCGATCCATCGACATACGCCGAAGCCTTTGCTTGACTGGCTTGGCGTCGGGGCGGACCACCAAGCGATGCTCGATTACCGCTCGGTCTACGCCCTTGATGTCCTCCGGGGACCATGCGAAAACGTCAACGTTGTTCTGAAGCACTCGGAGCAGATTCCGTTCGACCCCCGGTGGGAGCCCCTCGCCGATGGACACAAACTGCCCCTCCGCCTGGAGCGGCACCTTCTTGACTCCGCCCTCGGGCCGAGGCTTGGGCGTCCACCCGGGGGCGGAGGGCCCGTCGCCGAGCGTGCCGGAGAGGGCATGCACCGGGCGATACGGAACGCGGCTGCTGACCTCGGCACGTCTGGCCAGGTCCTGATCGGCGAAGACGGTGATAACACCCTCTGGGCCCGGGAGCTTTACACACAAAAACGCGTAGTGTGGGATCGCCTCAAAAGAGTTGATGGCGGGTCGACCCAGTATGGCGTTGTAGGGATGTGGGATATCCACGACGTCGAAGATGACATGCTTGGTCCGGATGTTACCCTTGTTGCCCTCCTGACGGAAAGTGACCGGAAGGGACACGTGCCCCAAGGCCTGCAGCGGTTGACCCCCGAAGCCTTGAAGTGGAGCTCCTGGCTGCTCTAGCCGGCTTCGGGGGATCCCCATACGGTCGAGGGCCTCTGCGAACAAGATATTCGCGGAGCTTCCCCCGTCAACAAGGACGCGCCGGACGTCACAGCGTGCTATGTGGGTCTGGATGACTAGAGGGTCTTGGTGAGAGTACTCCACACCCCTGGCGTCGTTCAAGTCGAAGGTGATGTTGCGGGGCGGCATCCACAGTTGCGGCTGCTCCCCGGGGGCTTTTGAGGAGGAGCCTCCGGTGATGACGCTGATGGTGCGATGCTGCGCGCCCTCCGTTGCGGTGGCTCGTATGGGGCTACCCCTTGGGTGCCCCACGTGGGCTCCAGCGAAGGGCCGAGGAGGCAGAGCCCGAGACCCGGCCATCACCCTCCGCAGCTCCATAACTGCGGCGCATGTCCTGGTGTAATGGTCGCCGTAGCCGTGTACCTCACACAACTTGCCATAGTGTAGGAGCTCTTGTTCTGCGTGGGGTTGGCCGCCGTAATCAAGTCCGCCTTCCGATCCCTGGTCTCCCCTCCATGAGGCGGGGTCGGGTCCTTGGCGGGTGCTCTCGGTGTTGAGGACATGATGAGCCGCTTGTGACCTGCGCTGGCGGCGCCGAGGCTTATGCCCGCTCCTTGAAGAGCCTTCCTGTACTCCGGTAGCGCTGCCTCGGGGAGGGCCTCCCCAGGGCTCTCGGCTGCGGCCCTGCTTCGAGGAGGGACCACCCACCCCCCCCCTCGCACGGGGGGCGCTCCTCATGGGCGAGGCCGAGGGCGGTAATGTTGCGTCTTCGCGCATCTTCCTCCGCCCGCGCATACTCGTCCATTTTGTCGAAGAGCTTGGCGACTGTCTTGATCGGCCTCCGCGCGTTGTACTCGGCCATCGGGCCCGGACGAAGGCCCTGTATGGCTGCATTAACGACGGTGGTTTCATTAACGTCTTTTACTTGGCATCGGATCTTGGCGAAGCGCTTGAAGTAGTCCCGGAGCTTCTCCGAGGGTCTTTGCTTCACAGCGAAGAGTTGGTCCGCATCGACTCGCTCGACATAGTGTCCTTGGAAGTTGTTGCGAAGGTGGTCGCGGAGCTGCTCCCACGCGTAGATGGAGCCCGGCTCTATGGTAAAAAACCAAGAGAGCGCCACTCCCTGCAGCGCGAGGGGGAGTCCCTTCGCCTTCGTGGTGTCGTCTCCGCCCGCGGCCTCGATCGTGGTTTCGTACACGCGCATGAACTCGTGAGGATCCGTGTCGCCTTTGTACGAGTCGGTGACGCTAGGAAACTTGAAGTCTTCGGGCCACGCCGCCTGCTGCAACCCCGCCGAAAGCGGGGACTCCGGATCTACGCGTTCGCGACTGTTCGTCCTCTCCGGCATGGGCTCGGGCGCGATTACTGGCGCGGCCTGCTGGCTCCGAGCCTCTTGTATATCTCGGACGGCTCCGCGAAGGTCCCCTAGTTCCCGCTGGAACGCGTTGAGGGCTGCTAGCAGGGCGCCTTCCACCGCAGGTGCTGTCGGGGCCGCCGGAACACCCAGCGGACGGGTCGGTGCCGGGACCCTCGCCGCACGATCTCCGGATCCGCCGGATGCTTCGTTGCGGCTACCCCCGGCCGTCGGATCCGCGCTGCCGACAAGGGCGGTGGGGGCTGTCGTTGCAGTGCCAGCGACGGGGTTGGATGTCGTTGTAGCGGCGCTGGCGGGGTCAGTCGTTGTAGCGCGAGCGTCGACGCCCGCGACCACCGCGCCTACGCCGCCGCCAGCTCCTTCGGCGGCCGATGCCAAAGCCCCGGTATTCACGCGCTGCTCCGACCCAGCCGTCTTCTTTCCCTTCGCCGCCGCTGACGAAGCTTTTTTCGGTGCCATCTTTCTTCTTCGGTCTTCAGGCTTGTCCTCGTCCTCCCCACGGACGGCGCCAACTGTTGTGGTTACAGACCAAACAGAGAGAGAGATGGTAGTGGAGAGGTGGGAGTGTTCTGTCTCGGCCTCCCCCTCATCCTGATATATATATTCACATGGAGTATGCTTTTACAGTTATGCCCTTACTTCCGTACCTCCCCATTAGGGGCACTTATGTCATTACACATGTTACTCTGGTTCTTATAACCTCCTAACAGACCTGCTGGGCTTAGGTGGGGGCCACCCCTACGACAACTTACCTTCGTACTTACCAATCGTTGCTATCTCAATCATCCTCAGAAAAAATTATGAAAATTTCTAGCGCTACAACAATATATGACTATCACAAAATGTTATTGTGAATCTAACAGATTTTGTACCATTCATAATCTACGAAGATCACAAATGCATCAACCAACATTGTCTGTCTTTTTTTTAAAATACAACTCACATACAAAATTTGGTAAATGTCACCTATCTACAATATTTGTCATTTACCCCCAAGTGAGGTTGAGGGAAATTGCACAAAAAAATGGGTTGAGATGGCAATCACCGAACGGTTGGGCAATTGGACCTGCAGTCGCTCAACAGTTGGGTGATAGGTCCCAGTCACTCAACCGTTTGGCGACTGCCACCTGTCACCCAACGGTCCACCGAATGCATGCGTGTCGTGCGGTCGTTGGGCGATAGGACCTATTTGGGCGACGAAAGCCCATTCCTATAAAAAACATTTGCACATGTATGTTTTTTGTAATTTTAAATTAAAAATAGATTATTTAAAAAAATTCAAATTTTCCCATCAACTAAAGCTTTTGGACTACCGGTAGCTCATCAAACCTAGCAGTTTCCATCCATGCGCCATCTGGAACACTTGAGTTGCAGTCTTTGCCATCCTGTCTGCGCTCTGCACAATCAAGTCACTAAATTCTTGCTTCTGCCATATATAAGACAATTTGATTAGGGTAAGCTGGCCATATATTACCAAAACAGGCCGAATTTCTTCTTCTCCAAACAGACCAGCGTAGTGCTGCAACTCCAACATGGACTACATTAATCCATGTCCCAGACATATGGGTAATGCTTTTTGAGGGGAGAAACCCCCACAACGAAGAAAGGAAGACTGCCAGATACCACCTGCCAAAGGTGTGTAAACAAACCGCAAAGAAAAAGACATCACTTAATTTAAAGAAGCAGATACAAAACGCTATACCATCGAAATCGATTTTGACAGTATAGCTCCTCTCCGTCTCCTTCTCCCTCTACCTCACCTCGCTGCCTCCCTCCTCCGTCGTCATCGTTGCCACGCCATTCGCAGCTCTATGTGCCTCCTCCTCCGTCCCCACCCCCTGCGGCCGTTGGTGAGCTTGCCGCCTCACCTAGCCACCAACCACCCCATCCAACCTAACATTCTCTTAGCACTTGCCTCGCCATCCTGCCTTCCACCACCACCCACCGTCGGACCACATCCCTTCCTGCCTCCCTCTATATCCGGGGAGTGTGGTGAACTCGTCGGCTACGGTGGCACCTCAACTCCTCCAAATGCCACTCCTCTTCCTTAGATCCGATGGCCCTTCCTCCTCTTCTTCGCCACCAGCAACCTGATCCACCCAGGGTGGCCGCCGCAACCTTGCCGGTCGTTGGCCGTAGCCACCACGCCTTGCTAGTCGCCATTCTGCCTCGCCTAGTGCAGCCATCGTATCTCGCCAAGTGCCAGACACCTATCACTGGGCCCGAGACCCGATCCATCCATCGCGTGCAAGGGACAAGATCAGCAATGAGCTTTGATCCCGCTGGATTTGGGGGCCCTCCACTCCACCTCGCTGGAGGCAGCCACCACACTGTCTGTAAGCTATATGGTTAAATCGTAAGAAAACAGTATTTTATTTTCTAGATTTTCTCTAATTTAAAGGCAAAGTGATATCAGTATCAAATCTCGCACACGCACGCTAAAAGCGAAAGAACGTACTGAAGTACTCTGATTGGAAATTGTTTCTTGTATGCATGTGAATCACATGATGTGATATGCCATGAATGTGAATCACGTGATGTGATATGCCAACAAGTCAATACTGAAATATCACAAAGCCAATCTTGTAATTCATTTTCTTTTCGAAACAATCTCGTGATTTAAAATACATAGAAAGAGACCTAACACCCTGCAATATATAATGACATGCAGTCTCTTGGGGGGGGGGGGGGGCAATAAAAAATACGACGTACATCAACAGTTGACCGGAACGATTTCTCTTCTTATGATTGAGTGCTGGTACAAATATCATGCATCCTAATTCCTAACCACCATATTTCATTCTTTTACCTCGATCCTGATTTGCCTAATTGGCTAACTCTCTTTGGTGTTACAAGATGCAAACACCAGCCCTGGTCATGGAACCGAAGGTAAAATTCATCCAAGCAAAGCAAGTTGCTACCAACAAATGCATATGTGCCTATATGCCGGCAGATCCTTCCTGTTAAAATTAACTAGCCGAATTCCCTAAATAACTGAGTGGCTAGATACTGCAACACATTTGTTGAACAAATAGAGTTGTATTTGGTATAAATCTCCGATCTTATCATGAAACTACTCCTTAAAAGAACGAGTTAAAGGTGATGGTGCGTCCTACGCTCTCCCACCCTCTCACAGAAAAAAAGCGCCGACATGTGGGCCTCTCTTTGCTTCTCTCCTCCCCCAACACCAAATCTCGTGCGCAGCTTCTGCTCCTCCCCACCGAGACCTCCGCCTCACCTCCTCCCCACAGAATCCTCTGCCGAGACCTCCGTCCTCGCCTCCTCCCCACAGTACTCCGCCGCTCCTCCCCACCGAGACCTCCGCCTCGCCTCCTCCCCACAGTCCTCCGCCCTCCTCACGACCGGGCGCCTGCCTCCCCACCGAATCCCCAGTCGTCGGCGAACAGCGGCACAGTGGCGGCCGGCGGCGAGGGTGGCAAAGGTAGAGGGGCGCACGGGGGTTTTGGGGGAGAAGCGCGGGGGGTGGATGCGATGGCGCGGTGGCCGGAGAAGAGGAGAGGCGGCGCAAGGAAAAGATCGGCCGAGAGAGGAGGAGACGGATGGCGGCGGTTGGTGGAGGTGCGGGGGCGCAGATGGAGAAGAGAGGCGGCAGAGAGATGGTGGCGCGGTGGTGCGCTTGGTGGAGTGAGCAGATGAGGACGGCGGCGCTCTACGGTGGAATGGAGAAGTGGCGGGGGCGCTCGGGAGTGGAGGTGATGGTGGCGGAGAGGTGAAGGCGGCGGCGCACGGGATGATGCGGCTCGTCGGTGGCCAGCGCGGAAGGGGCGGCGGTGTGGTTTGGCGGCGCACGGGTAGAGGAGGAGCTATGAGAAGCTGCGGCGGACCCGCGTCTTCTCGGCGAGAAGAATCTCTCGCGAAGCCTCTCCCCTCCCCTCCCCTCCCCTCGCCGTCGCCTCCGTCTCCGACTCTTCGTCCGCGTCGGGAGGTACAGTTCTGTCCTTCTCCATGTGTTGAGGAGTATATGTGAGAGCAGTCGTGGATGCCTGCGCTGGTTGATTTCTGCGTGGGATTGATTGAATTGGGGATTATATTCGATCGAGTTTTACGGTGGTTTCATATTATTTTCGGACCAATGGCGAGATTCTGTAAAGTCTCGTTTTCCCCCCTTTATTTAAGACTTCAGATCTCCTGTAGGGGTTTCATGATGCTTATGTTTCTTGATTCCTAAAAGCTCACATGACTTTGCATTGAAAGGCAGGTGATTCCCGTTAAGATTTGATCGAGAAAAACGTAATCGGTGTTTTTTTTTGTTAGGGTTCATACGAAGAAGCATATACTCTGATCGATCAGTATCTGTAGTATGCTTGAATAAATGGACAGTAGAAGATATATGCAGATGGAGTGTTGAATCAATTGTCTCTGATTGTGAATATTGTGCCCTTTATTCATATGGGTATCTGTCTTAGTTTCAGCTGCGTAATTGTTCGCAAATAACTTCGCAGCTCACTTCTGTGGAGGTCAACCAGCCTCCTTTCATGTATCATACGTTAATCCCTAAATACTAATTAATCCATATAAATTGCACATTTGCTCCTCATGTTCCATTGGTACTGCAAGACTGATTGATATGTGATAGTCATGAGGAATCCATAATAATCACATCGTTCTTTGGTGCTACTATAGCAATGCAGCTATATCACCACCCGTATTCCCTGGACAGTCAGAAAGTGCGGATGGCACTAGAAGAGAAGGGTATTGACTACACCTCATATCATGTCAATCCACTGACCGGGAAAACCATGAACGTGGCTTTCTTCCGCATGAGCCCCTCTGCGAAGCTCCCAGTCTTCCAGAATGGCGCTCATGTCATCTTTCGCGCCATCGATATTATTCAGTATGTTCTTCCTTCACATTGCGAATACATTAAACTTGGACATCTTTAATACTGTTCACCAGGCAGCAATGTTCACTAATATGCTTTGTATTGTCCTAGGTACATAGACAGACTTGCGGTGCATTTAAGCGGCGGAATCCACCCTCTGAATACTGAAGTTTGCCAATGGATGCAGAAAGTTGATGGTTGGAATCCTAAGATGTTCACACTCACTCACACCCCAGTCAAGTACCGCACATTTGTCTCCAAGTTCACGCGGCGGGTGCTGATTGCTCGCATGGCCGAAGCCCCAGATTTAGCCAGCATGTACCATGTCAAGCTCCGTGAGGCTTACGAGACCGAAGACAAACTGAAGGACCCTGACATTATGAAGCAAAGAGAGGAAGAGCTGAGCAAACTCCTCGATGATATTGAGGCGCAGCTCAATAAGACCAAATATCTTGGCAGCGATGAATTCTCACCTGCTGATTCGATGTTCATTCCTATTCTTGCGCGCATAACTCTTCTTGATCTCGATGAGGAATACATCAGCTGCAGGCCCAGGATACTCGAGTACTACACACTGGTGAAGCAAAGGCCCAGCTACAAGGTTGTAATTGGCAAGTACTTCAGCGGGTGGAAGAAGTACCGGACTCTCTTCAAGACCTCGTTCTTCCTTTGCGTCCGATCCTTGTTCAGGAAATACTAGATGGTTTAGCACTTGCGTAGCTGATACGTGGTGAACCAATGTGTACAGTGGGTTTAGGCTGAAAATATGACCAGTAAATTTTCATGTGTTTTCCTCCAAGGGATTGTGGCTCCTAAGAGTTTAGTTTTCATTTTGTAAAATCAAATGTGTTGGTTTGCTTGTATATTTCTCTGCTTCCATGTTGCTGTGTACAGCCTACAGAATTTGGACCTTACATTACTTACATAATATGCCCATATATATACGTTTTGGTTTTGCTCATATGGAATCTCTCTTTCCATGGGCTAATCTCATTTTATCATGTGTTCTAGAGTATATTCCTGAGTATATGTTTCGTGTTATCGACTTTCGAGGTACCTACTTTATATTTCTTTATTTTGCATTATTTGTCTCTAATTGTGTGTTTCTATATGAATTTGAAATTCTGTAAAAAGTAAAACACTATATTTATGTCAATTTAGTTTAGTCCGACAAAAGATTCAGCCTAGCCTCAATTTTATTCCTGGCTTCTCCACTGATCTATAGTGTTCTTGTTTGATAGACTAATTTTAGAGTATTTCCTTTGCTCCCTATCATTTTGCAATTAGACTTTTTAAATGTTACGATTATGTTTTAATTGCATCCAAACCTTTTAGGATGAGTATAACAGGTAACCAATTCAAAGGATGCGATATTTGCATGGTAGGATAGGCAGTTAGTTCTTCAAATAGGGTATGCAAGATCTCCGAAGTTAATGGTTTGCATTGAATTGTCGGGTGCCCGACCGCCCGTAGACCACATATGGTTATGATTAATTTGGCTAGAATGTAACCCGTAGACCACATATGGTTATGATTAATTTGGCTAGAATGTAAAGGGTGAATTGTGCTGAGATCGAATGTTCAGGTCTTTGCTATTTGTTCAGACTACGTGCAACATTTTTGTGTTAGCAAATAACGATTGTACCTGCATCGGCATCCTTTATTGTTGAGCATATTGTGCAGTTATGATTTGGCATCCCTTGGCAGGTGCCTGTACATATGTTCAGAAAGTTTCGGTCCTGTATTGCGTGTAACACAGTGCCTAATTGATCATAGGATTTCTAATGGAATTTATCGTTTGTTCGATGTCTGTTTCTTTCTATAGAAATATGTCCCTTGTTTTGTTTTTAGTCATAACAATTATGTTAGATCTACATGGCTTTTGGGTTGTTTGGTTCATTGCCTATTGTGCGCAAAAGTCATGTCCCTTTTTAGGTTTGTGTTGAAAGCATTGGTGCTGTTTGTGTGGTGTCTTTAGCTTTTGCTGTCACCTTAAAATTTGCCTTCAAGCATCTAACATGAGGCATCGAAATACTGACCTTTATCTTTATCTTTACTATTTTCTTTACTATTTAATAAGTTTAAGTTGGTGGTTGGTGCATTCTCCTTCCTCCCTTCTCAACCGTCCGATCTGAATACTAAAATCTTGACCATCTATCTAACATCCCTCTCCCTCTCTCTCATATCTAACTACCCCTCATCTCCACTTCCACCAACAGTTACCATCTCCCACCTGATTCCTCTTGCCTTTTGATAATTGACCTGCACTAGCTGAATACCCGCGTGTTATTATGGATTTAAAAACTTTTAGAACATGTTTGTATGCATATTCTAAATATTTTTACGGCGGCTCGGGTCTTCACGTGGTGGCAGAGCTCTGGTGGCAGAGAGGCGCGACTGAGGGGCGAAGGGTTTTCGCACGAGCGCGGGGAGGCCGAGGGAGGTGGCGGCGGGGCGCGAGGATGCCGGTGACGGCTGCAATTCCTCGCCGGAGAAGCTCCGGCGCTCGGAAGCTTGGGCGCCCGACGCGAGGGCACTACGGGGGAAAGAAGGGAAGGGGGGCGTGGAAGGAAAGAAGGAGGTGCGGAATCGGGGGATTTGACACGGGCGGTGATCGGATACCAAAACCGGAGAGGAGGCGGCGAGGCAAGGTCGGATTCGGCGCGGATTCGGTTGGCCGAAGCAAAGAAGGAAAGAGAAGGGGAGAAGAAGGAAGGTGGCGCGGGGAGGGAGACACACCCGACAGGTAGGTCCGGGCGGTCAGCGAGAGAGGGAGGCGCGGGCGCAAGGCAAACGGCAGAGATGGGCCGACGCGGCCGGGTGGGCTGACCTGGGCCGGCCAAGTGGCAAGCTGGGGAGGGGGCTAGGCGGGATCGGGCGGGAGACCCGGCCGTCCACGCGGCGGCCTGAGGGGAGGGGAGAGGAATTTTAGTTTTAATTTTGATTTTTGATTTTCAGAGAGGCTAGAAAATTCAATAAAGCTCAGAAAAAATATGAAATAAATTCCAAAATCCCAGAAAAATTCACAGAAGTTCCTGGGTAAGTTTTGGACTTAAATAAAATATTTTCAACAACAGTTCTTGCATTAAAGTTTAAATTTTAATTTCCTTCAAAATACTTTTTAATCTTTTAAATAACTTTTTAAAAAAAACTCAGAAAAACCTTGGGATGTCACATACGGCGAGGGAGTAGCGGCGGCTGGTACTGTTCCGAGCGGTGCCTCGACTGCTCCACGTGTGCTCCTCTCCCAGATGGCGCGCGCGCCCGTAAAAGCCCCGTTGCTGAGCCCCCGCACACCTAGCCCCTCTACACTCAATCGCTGCCAATGGGGTCCGGGAGGACCAGGGTCCATCGCCCAGGGTCTTGTGTCGGTGTGTTGTGGCGCTGGAGGATGGGGCGCGCGCTTCACCTCGCGACGTGCACAACGCTCCACGCCCAGTCACGGAGAGGCACACGCTCCCCGCACACGCTCCCCGCCACTGCACGCGGGACCGCGCACTAGCAGGACCCACCGGTCAACGAGCTGGAAGGCCTCTACGCTGCCGCAAGCGCAAGCTGCCGTGTGACCGCGAGACGGTGCTCGCCACGCATCGCCGGTCGAAGATCTCTGCAGGTGTGTGAAGCGCTCTCGCGCGAGCAGACCGGAGTGGGTTTTAATAACCCTGATTTCCTTTGCTCCCTATTATTTTGCAATTAGACTTTTTAAATGTTACGATTATGTTTTAATCCGTAGCAACGCACGGGCATCCAACTAGTATCATGAAATACAATAGTATTTCTTATATAGCAGCAACAACTCTTGTATGTATCGGTATTATTGATCCGCACCGTTATAATTTAAACCCACTAAAGTTAACGGTGTAGATTTTTTTTCTTTTCCCTTCAATTAACGTAGGGATTTCTAGCTCTTAGAGCGAATGTATAGGAAAATTTTATATTGGATCGCAATTCTACAAACTTCCTTAATTTTTTTTCCTATGTTCTGGATGGAGCCTAAACCTATTATCTCCGTGTTCCCAGAGCATATACCCTCCACTACCACAACTGCACAATGTAGGCCATGTTCAATTCGGTTGCGGCTATACTCGTCAATACTGTTCTGGAGGCCATACTGGTTTGGTTCTTAAAATGGTATATTTCAGTACCGATTTATGCCAGCGTACTGTTTCGGATTTAATATAATAATATGAATATATATTTATAAATATAATTGTTTAATTATATGCACGCCGAATATCACTTGTAATATTATTCCAAAACATAGTAGTACTATCAAATATAACATATAATTCAATAGACGATATTACCAATTCCATCTGTATGGCTGGTATGGTTGGTATTAACCGGAATCGAGTCAGTATTGAGGCGGTATGGTACGTAAGGGTGCTTTGTACTGGTACAATATATACCGGCACATCAGCCGAAATGAAATGGTATTGGTAAACCTGGTTGCGGTCGATGGCTTTTAGTTTTCGATTGAAATGACACTGTAAGGGCTATTAGTTTTTTGCTAAGGCATTCAATTAAAGAAAAAATATTATATCTTTATAAATAACATAAAAAAGTTATATTAAAAAGGCCAGGAGTTCAAAAACGCCTTCGGGTAGCTGGAACTGGAACGCAGAAACCTAAAGCTGTTGGGCCAGTAAATTGCAAACCCATAGCATTCTAGGCTGCCTTGTCGCCTGTCGGAGATGCCGAGGGGCGCGACCACCATGGAGGTCCGCGGCGACGGCGTCGCCGTCATCACCATCTCCAACCCGCCGGTTAACGCCCTCTCCCTGGACGGTATCCCGTTCCCCCGACCATCCTCCGCGCACGCAAATCTCCTCTCTGTTTCCCTTTTCCTGCTTTTCTTTTCTCTTCCTCTTGGGCCGGATCTGGCCTGGATTCCGCCCAATGCGCGCTAGCCCGTGCTGCATTCGTTGCGAATGTGCGGGGCTTCCTGGAAATTTTGTGCGGAATTTTGGCTTAATTTACTTTCCCTCTCGAAAAGCGCCGCGGCTTGTATGCTGCAGCGCGCGGCGAGCGGTTTATCTAGTAATTCAATTTGATGTGCAGTGGTGGTTTATTTCAGTTCTCACCCGTGTAGCTGGGATTTCCTAAATTGATCTATATTCCGCTTTGTAATGTAGTCATGGAGAATCTTTCTGTTAAGCATGGTCTGGATTTAGTTGTAGCAAAGCATTGGCACTGCCTGCTAAATATGAATAACATTGGTCCACCACATGGTCCTCATCCAGAATTGCATGCCATACTATCGCAATGTTAATATAATTAGAATTGTCGTGTGCTTTCACTTTTTTCCCCTTACTTTTGACATATGCTTGAATGCTTCCTTTAGTTTACGCAAGAAGTCAGCATACCAGCTTTGGCTGTTGCCCCATGCTGTGAATCATGCCTATACATTATATACTTTAGGATTACAATTTGTCTCGTGTCATGTTTAATCGACAAACTGATGGTTCATTCTTCAAGCACTTTTAATCATTTCTTCACTGTTGGTAGGTTCCGTGGATCATGAATGTGCGGGTGTAATAGGCCCTCTCTTTTCTGTTTTGCAGTCATAGCTAGCTTGCAGAGAAACTATGGGGAGGCTCTAAGAAGGAATGATGTCAAGGCGATTGTTCTAACTGGTATTTTACAACAGTTCTTGTCAAGCATCATAAGGTAGTGATTTGTTTCTAATGTCTTACATGATGTGCAGGCGCCAAAGGGAGGTTTTCAGGAGGCTTCGATATAAATGCATTCCAAAATAAGCCAAGTAAGAATAAGTCACTGTGTAGTATGTTCTTGCCTTGTCCACTTCCACTGCTAAATTTTTGTATGCCACAGAAAATGAAAAGCCTGGGTCCCTGTCTATTGATTTTTTGACTGATATAATGGAAGGTAACTTATCTCACTCTTGCTCCAAAGCCAATTTTGGCGACAAGCATACAGTTTTGATTGTTAAGTATTTGATGCTGCTAGATGCTCAGAAACCATCAGCGGCTGCTATAGATGGCATTGCTCTAGGTGGCGGCTTAGAGGTTGCAATGGTACGTCTATTATGCTTCAACCTTTTGGGCTTTTTTCTTCTAATATGTGGCTATTTGTTTAACATTGTAACTTCTTTCTGTGCAGGTTTGCCACGCCCGCATTTCTACACCATCAGCTCAATTAGGACTACCTGAACTTCAACTTGGCATCATTCCTGGAATGGGAGGTGCTCTCAAGTCCCAACATGGTCTTTCATGTGAACCTATGTTTGCTCATACTCTCCTGTGTGTGTTTTTTTTGGCCCTTTGCCTAAACATGAGTACATTTTGCCCTGCCCCTGTCTCCTTTCGGGAAGAGGCTATTGTGCTTTTATTCAGATTTCCATGACTAAAAAGATATGAAGGCAGTAAAATAAGAATTTTAAGTCCTCGTTGATGCCATAGGGTGCAAGAAATTCAATCATATTGGCAATGGACCAACTGTGGAACATAATAGAACTGTAACCTTTCCAAACTAGCTGCTCCAGCTAGGCCTAAGGTGTTCTAGTCAATGAACACCATCTTCAGTATCCATACAAAAGGAACCAAGAAAAAAGAACCTCATTTGGTAGCACAAGTTCAGAATTCTTTTGAAGCTCTCCTAGTCTCGCTTTTTTTTCCTTGTTGATCTGTTTGTTGCAGCATGCAACTAACCATGTAGTGGAGAAAAAAATCATTATCAAGGCCAGCCAAAGCAAAACTTGACATTTTCCCCAACAATTGGTTGTTGAACATATTTTGAATTTGAAATTTGAAACTGTTATAGACTCTTATTGGGGCAAACACTATACTAGACGGTCTCGCTAGGTTCAAGGTTCGGGTGATGGTTCGGCAAACACTCCGGCTTCATCCAGCAAGACGTGATATGCTACAGGCGGTTGGACCGGGATTTCTACAGGCGCAGTTGGACCGGGATTTCTACAGGCGGTTGGACCGGGATTTCGGAAAGGTTGACGGAGTTCGGAAAGACTTGGTGTTGCATATTAGGATGTTGTGTGGGTTGCTATATATATAGAGTTCGGATTGCTTAGCGAAGCCGGGTAGATATGATAAGTCTGAGTTGAGTTCGGATAGCCTAGTAGTCGGTTTGTACAGCCGCTATATAAGGGCTGAATCTGTAATCTCCAAGGGCAAGCAATATAAATTACCTTTGTCTCGTGAATTCAGAGCCTTGTGCCCTGGCCGGTGGAAATCCCGGGCAGGAGCACGAGGGCGAGCTCGCGCCTCCTTGTTATGTCCTCCAATCTCCTCCCAGTTCGTAAGTCCAGCTTCTTCTACCCCTCTCTATCCACCAAAAACCAAACCTGAAATTAACACACAACAGAAACCTAGATACAGTTTTCTTATCTATTCTATGTTTCTAACATTATTAGATAATGCCAAGAGAGAGCCTCTTGCATGCTGATTTCTTGGCTAAAAGCACAGGCTGCTCTATTTTCTTTTCCTGTGTTATGTTTATATAAGGTCTTCACTTGCTGTAGGAACACAACGGCTGCCCCGCCTTGTTGGCCTGCCAAAAGCTCTCGAGATGATGTTGGTATGACTGACTTGTACATTACAAGCTGCGATGCATGAACAGTTTTTCCCCTCCTTTTCTGCGTTGATCATGCAAGAAAACTACGAGATAGTGTTGACCATTTCTTGGTACTGGTGTCTTCTCTTAACAGATGTCAAAGTCAATAAAAGGAGTGGAGGCACATAAACTTGGTTTAGTTGATGCCATAGTTTCATCTAATGAATTGGTCAGCACCGCTTGTTCTTGGGCTCTGGAAATCGCTGAACACAAACGTCCATGGTTCAAGAGTCTCTATAGAACTGATAGACTTCCAGCTCTTGGGGAAGTGAAGGAAATTCTTAACTTTGCGAGAATTCAGGCTCAAAAGCAGGCTGCTAATGTTCAACATCCCTTAGTTTGCATTGATGTTATCGAAGAAGGAATGGTCTCTGGCCCTCGTGCTGGCCTCATGAAGGTAAGTTGCTAATTAGTGCTACCTTTTGGAGCATTTGCACATACCTAGGTGGTTCTTAGTACTGTTGAATATCCATTTTTGACAATTGACAGGAAGTGCTTTCTGGAAAAGTGCTTGAGCAATCTCAAACAAGCAAAAGCTTAAGACATGTCTTTTTTGCCCAACGTGCAACTTCAAAGGTTGGTAGAACTATGAGGTTAAAGCTTTTGAAAGTATTGGTTCTCATACTTATTTTTATCCTGCCTCCGAAGTTAGTGTTAATTAGTTATCGATTTCCAGTAAATCACAAAACAAAATCATCATTCTTCTGTACCTTTTAATCTAAAGTCAAAGGTTAAAACAGAATGAAAGTATTGGTTCTCATACTTGTTTTTATACTGCCTCCGAAGTTAGTGTTAATTAGTTATCGACTTCCAGTAAAACACAAAATGATATCATCATTCTTCTGTACCTTTTAATCTAAAGTCAAAGGTTAAAACAGAATATGGTGCGGGTGCAGTACACTTATTTATTCATTGTATGAGATTAATGAGCATAATACATAGGGTCTGAATGTACTGTGTGCAAACTTTTCTGGGTATTTGTTTTGTACTTTCCATGATTACTCAGATAAGCTCAGTTCTTTTGGGTTTATACTTAGGTTTTAGCTCCATAAGGCGGAGTCTACAGGTAAATTGTAGTACAAAATGTACCGAGTTCAATTGTACCGGCCAAAATCACATGCGACTATTTTCCTCTGCGTGTTGCCTCTCACGAACCGGTTAGAATTCAAAAACCACAGCCATAAGTCATAAGTTTCAGTCCAAAAGAACCCACCCTTAATGTTTGCAAGCTTTTCCAGGTATAGAACTATAGACAGTAGTAATGCGTTTCTTGGAAGTTAGGTTTACCATGCTGTGTGCATTCATTTATCTGACCGTCGCAAGCTCTAGCAGATTCCAGATATTACCAACTTGGGGTTGACACCACGGAGAATACAAAAGGCAGCTATCGTTGGGGGAGGTCTAATGGGATCAGGAATTGCATCTGTGTTGATATTGAACAACTTCTCGGTAGTCTTGAAAGAAGTAAATGGGCAGTTCTTACATGCTGGAATTAACAGAGTTAAAGGTGGATTTTTTTTATTTTTTATTTACTTCAGAAATTTCTATTGAGGTTGTTTTGGAAGTTTATCATAAACTCTTCCATTTTCTCTTCAGCCAATTTGCAGAGTTTTGTCAAAAAGGGACAAATGACCAAGGAGGATTATGAAAAGAGATTTTCTCTACTATCTGGTGTTCTTGACTATGAACAGTTTAGAGATGCTGATGTGGTTATTGAGGTAGATCCAATATTTACAAGTACTTTTTCTCTGATTTATTCAATAGGAAATAGCACTGCTCGAGTGCTTGTTCATCTTGCTCCCCAGTACTAAAATCAGCTTCAATATAATCATTTAAAAGGTTCCTTACAGCATCAGAGTAGATCATACTTAAAAATATTTGCTTAGCTGAGGAATGAAGACACAATTATTTTAATGGCAACTTGATAAAAGTCTTCATGATATATTGTTGAAGCAACGAATGTTGTCTTACTTCAATGTACTACCGTTCTCATTGAATATTTGCTTTTGTAGAATCATTTATGAAGTGGTTTAACTTGAACTAAAGTACATGCTTAGATGAAGGAGAAAAACAGTGATCTTGATGGTTACTTGATAAAACTCTTGCAGGCAGTTATTGAGGATATATTATTGAAACAGCAAATATTTTCTGACCTTGAGAGGTACTGCCATTCTAATTGCATATTTGCCACGAATACTTCAACAATAGACTTGCAGTTAATTGGCCAAAAGACAGCTTGTCAAGATCGAATTGTTGGTGCACACTTCTTCAGGTAATGCGTATTACACTAATTTGTTTTATCTCTTTTTCCCAACTCGAGTATCTAACTGATGTTACTGATGTATAATTTCAGTCCAGCTCATGTCATGCCACTATTGGAAATAGTTCGTACCCACCAGACTTCCTCACAAGTTATTGTGGACTTGCTAGATGTGACAAAGAAGATACGGAAAACAGCAATAGTTGTTGGGAACTGCACTGGTTTTGCTGTGAATCGGATGTTCTTTCCTTATGGCCAGGTTGCTGGTTTGCTTGTTGATTATGGTTTGGATGTGTATCACATAGATCATGCGATAACACAATTTGGAATGCCAATGGGACCATTTCGGTAAGGATGTAGATGAAACTGTCAGCTTCGTTGAATGGGCCAGTTCCTCTACACACTTGAGCAGTTAGGCTACTGCTTTTAGTGATTTACTGCAGGAATATAGGCTTTAAAATTTAGCCTTGTTTTCTCTTGTTTGCAATGCATAAATTGTCTAACTCTTTCCCTTGTAAGAAAATATATGTGATACACAGCTTTCCTGGATCAGAAGGATGGGATCTTTTCTGATGCTATATGTCAAGAACTGGGATTGATGAACATAGGAAGTAGTTGTGGACCCCACATGACACCATAGGAACCAACTAGATTCTCCACAACTTTTAATAAAGAACGATGGTTCAGTGTTGACCTTAGCAGGAATATTAGCTCATTTAAATTTAACCTTGCACTGCTACTGTTTCCTCACCTTCCTCTGTCATGTGCAGTCCTCATTTTGCTTTTATCCCACCCTGGTCAATTACTCTATCTTCGACCTGCTATCTTTGTAATATTTAACTCTAGTTAGATAGGATTTGACTGATAATTTTTTATGTATTAAGTCGATAACGCTGTCTCCTTTCTTGTTTGTTTCTTAACCTCCTGTTTTTTCCCCTTGGCTTCCAGTAGAATGTTGTTGCTGCAGGATTCGTAACAGATTCATGCCGTCTCTTCTTCCTCTTTTGGCTGCTTTATAGAATTTGTCCATTACTTGCTTTGATGGTTGTAGAATTATTTGTTTTGATTTTTTTTTAGTGTAGACTTGTAGTGACATTGTTCCCATGTTATCTAGTTGAAATTCAGTACAACACATGTAGCACCTTCATATTTATTCATAAACCTTTTGGATAGATATCTGTTTATTTGTTTGACTGTAATTTCTTTGTTATCTTGTCTGTACAGATTAACTGATCTTGTTGGTTTTGGTGTTGCCATTGCCACCAGAAAGCAATATTACCAAAGTTATCCTGAGCGATGTTATAAGTCGATGCTTATTCAAATTATGCTTGAGGAAAACAGGACAGGTTCTTTCATATTGAAAATACATTCATTTACAATTTTCTTCATGCTATGTGAATATGATTTTGAGTTTAGCCTTGTAAAGCTGCATCTCATGGTTATATATACTTTGTGGAATGTTGGACAGGTGAATCTTCTCGTCGGGGCTTTTATCTGTATGATGATAAGCGAAAGGCTTGTCCAGATCCTGATATCAAAAAGTATGTTGAGAAATCAAGAAACATGGCAGGTCTTGCACAAGATCCTAAGGTCATGTTATATCTCTCTTAATTGTCTACCTTCACTTCTGAGATGGATTTGGAACCAAATTATTCTTGCATTTGATATCATCCCATGCGTTGTCACATCTCATACATGTATTTGGGTTACTTCTGAGAGTACCTTTTCCTTTTGCGGCATGTGTTCTCTCTTCTTTTCTGTATGCACTTCTCTGGGTGATCTGAAAATAATGCAGTGGGCTGTGTGGCAAGGTGCAGAAAACTTTAGGAAATAAACTCGAATTGAAAAATAACTAAAATAGCAAAAATAATTCAGTTTATTGTAACTTGTAAGTGAATTACAAGCTATGGACATTGACACATATCACAATTCACAAGTACATGCCTAGGACATTGACACATATCACAATTCACAAGTACATGCCTACATGGCTGTATGGTTGGTGTATATTTTTTCTGCCATTTTATGTGTAAAACACCGCTCAATTAGATTATACATAAGCTTGTAGCTTCAGTTTTTCACTGCTTCTGCTCAAAGAAATCTGACAGATGATTTATTTTCCATCAGCTGATGAAATTAACAGACAATGACATTGTGGAGATGGTCTTCTTTCCCGTGGTGAATGAGGCCTGCCGAGTGCTTGATGAGGGAATTGCTCTGAAAGCATCTGATCTCGATGTAGCATCTGTCAAGGGAATGGGTTTCCCATCTTATAGGTCCAATCTCTTACTCCTGTTTTCTGTATCATTCACACTATTTTCCTTACCTATGTCTATCCTAACCGGTCAATCTTCCTTGCGACTGCTCGTTTACACCAGGGGTGGAGTGATGTTTTGGGCCGACTCACTCGGCACAGAATACGTGTACAACAGACTGGAGGCTTGGTCGAAGGATTATGGAGAGTTCTTCAGACCCTGTGAATATTTAGCTACGAGAGCTCGTCAGGGTGCATCTTTGGTAAGATCAAGAGCATGATTTCTTTGATTCTTTCACTTTGTTGATATAACATTGTGATGTCAAATGGCGCTTTTTCTTGTTCTACTAAATTTTGAGCCGATTGCATCACCTGATCATGTATTCCTGAAACTGCTGCAGGCTTCCACGGTTGATGGTGCAAAATCGCGACTCTAGGTTTAGCTCTTCACTTGTGCGCCCATTTTTTATGCAGACTTTTGCTTTTCCTATCCTCCAATTTGAGATGAAAGACCTGGCAGGAGCTTCATTGTTGCAATATAATCACAAGGTGTAAAACTGTTCAAAAAATATTATGGAGGTCTAGGTTGCTGGGGGCTTTCCTGAAATTGCTGCAGATCTATTGCTGAAGTTTGTATGAAACGTTTTGTGGCGGTAATATGAAAACGTTGCGGTATATTTTTTGCATTATGACGTTGCAATAATTTACTTCATGATGTTTGACAAGGACAGTCCATGTGATCCTTAGCAGTTCTGAAAGTAGTGTACAAAGCATCCGTTGTTTCCTTCTGTCCATTTTCAGATTACAACTTGGTACAAAATCACCTACTAAATTCCGCTAAAAAAATCACCCACTAAATTGATGCATGAAAGAACCAAAACTGACTAGTTTTACCAAAACTAGCACAAACCAATTACAGATCAACTGTCATTCTGAATCTGGATTTTTTTTTTTTTGATCTTTTCTTAGATTGGTCTGAAGGTATTTCGTTCTACACTTACTTAGAAGAGTTAAAAATCCTGAATATAATAAATAGCTAAAACTCCATCCATATAGCTCCGCTTCTCCAGCAGTATCTTGAGGCCTTCAACATCAATTACAGCAGCCCTCCACGTACGAGACACGTACGCTTTCCCGTCGATACGTGTCGAAAAAGAGACTGTTCAAAGATGCAGCTCCTAGTTCATCCTGTTTGAATCTCGCAATGAATTTCACTCACCAAATGGCACATGACCATTCCTTGGCCCTGATCAATATGGCTTCAGCTTCTGGTTTCAGCTTATTTTTACACTATTCATAAATTTCATCTTTTTCTGAACTTTTGGCTTTTTTTGAGTTTTTTTACCGGTTCTTTTTTTCCTCGTATTTGTTTACATTATACGTGATTATACGTGATGGGCTAATATGTTTTTTCTATTTTTAATTTTTTTTTTAAATTTAATTATGGTAAATAAGTCTCTGTCAGCTACAGTGTTTTTTTCAGCCAGCTACAGTATTTTCAACCATAAGCCATGAGGCTTTCAGCCGAACCGATCACCACGCATGATGTGAAACGCCACTGAGGATGTTTTTTTTCGGCTAGACGCACATATGTAGTTTACTAAGTTGACCTTTGTTGCTCACTTGGCTCAAGAGAATGAAATGCGTCTACTGCATCTGGAGTTTACTATGCGGTGAGCATTCATCGATTAGCATCCCGATGAACATTTTACTATTAACCCTAAGATCTAGTTCAGACGGTGATGATTTATTTTAATTCGACATGTCAGGTCCCAAATTAAGCTCATTTAAGAATCAAGGGCACGGTGGCGATAAGTTGGAGCAGCGGCAAGGTCCAAAAAAAAAAACAAGTGTTCACCACTGTGTATCTAGAGAATGTAACTGTACTTAGAAGTCTCTGGATTTAACCCCACCGTTCAACCTCCAGTGTAGACAAGAAAATCATATAATGCAATAATATAGCTAATTACCCCTCACAAAAAAGAGTATTTATCAGTTGTAGTAAAATATAATTGTTACAATTTTAGAAAGGGAGCATTGATTAAGTTCATTTAAGCCATTTTTTGAACGCAGAAATTTCATAAGTTTTTTTTTATAGAAATTGATTAGCAAGCAGATCAGCTGACCTGTGTAGGACCCGGTGTTTATAAACCGGCGGATCTCCGGCATCTGCCCGGAATCCCACAACCCTCCCGAAATTCCCCAAAAATCCGCCATGCTTCCCCACCTCCTCCTCCTCCTCCTCCTCGCCGGCGCCGCCGACTCCACGAAGCCGACGGCGTACGAGGCGCTCGCGACCTTCGGCTTCCCCCCGGGCATCCTCCCCAAGGGGGCCGTCTCCTACACCCTCGACAACTCCACCGGCGACTTCACGGCGACCCTCAACACCACCTCCACCTGCGAGTTCTCCATCCAGGGCTCCTACTCTCTCCGCTACCAGCCCACCATCACCGGCCGCATCACCCTCGACCGCCTCAGCAACCTCGAGGGCGTCACCGTCAAGGTACTCTTCTTCTGGCTCAACATCGTCGAGGTCACCCGCCACGGCGACCAGTTCGGCTTCTCCGTCGGCATCGCCTCCGCCGAATTCGGCATCGACAACTTCCTCGAGAGCCCCACCTGCGGATGCGGCTTCGACTGCGACAACCTCCTCTTGCAGCAGCAAGAGCCCGCGGAGTCGAGCCTGCGCCTGCGAGGTGCGTTCTAGAATCCCACCCACCTCTTAGAGAGACTTGCTTCAAGATTCAAGTACTTCTTGGATGGATACTCTTGCTCCTGTTGCTGTAAGAGTTCAAGGGTTAGTAGTGCTGTGTTAGATGTCTCAATAAAGGGTAAGATCCCAGCTTTTAGATGGGGCGACAAGTTCAGAACTCTTATTTCGTATGGGTGGGTGAGTGGTGTACTGTTTCAGACAGTTTATAGAGGAGCAATTAAGACTCATCAATAAAGGTCTCTAATTTATAAATTGCTTTGATTTCTTCTTGATGTGTGCCTTGTCATTTCCAACGCATGTTGATGAATCAGGCAGGTTGACAAGTTTGTTCAATGACCAAAGTTGTTTCTTGAATCCTATGTATGAATGATGTGCTAACAACCTGTTCTGGTACTCAAGAAGTAAGAGAGCCAAACATGAGTTTTTTTTTTCTGCTCAAAACTGCTGTTGATGTTAATTTTTGCAGATATTTTATTTTGTTTGTATCTGGAGTATAGTCGTGAGAAAGAGAATCACTATTAATATTGATTTCAGAAATCAGGGATAGGCACAACTTGCACTAGCCATTGAATGGGATTTCAAATGAGATCCATTTTAACCCCCAAGAATCACTATTAATATTGATTAACTAAGTGAGATGTATGATCAAGATGATCCTTGTAGACAAGGTTTTGATGCCTATTTGTTATGTAAATCCAACTCTTAGGGCCGTATAGGGGGGATGTTGAATCGAATCCTTAGGATTTAGTTCAAACTAAATCCACAAGAAGTGCCAAACAAATCGCCCTTATCCAAACACCCTTCAGTCATTATGTGTTTCCTACCCCCAAGTGTTTATTATAAGCAGAAACATTATTCAAATGTGTCTTTGGCATAATAAATTTTCATCAGTGCTCAAGCTAGTTGACTATGTTAATTAGTTAATGTTTCCATGTCCTAAGTTGTTCCCTTTTTGTATAAAAGAGGGATTGTGTGTGACTTAGATCCATGCTGAAATTTCATTATTAGGTATGGATCTTGAGGTTTTGATACGTTGAATATCATTTGGTGTGGTATATTTAGTTTGGCATGATCTTATTAATTTTTTACTCGACTATTTCTACATAAAACATAAGAACAAAATGGATGATGTCATGAGGGAACTACGAAGCTATTGCTCTTTTCAGTATCATGATCAAAAGTCGTTTAACTGAAAAGGTGATCAGGTATTAATGTGTCATCGAACCTCCTCTCCTAGTTGACCCTGCAGAATCTTCTTTCCAGACAAGTCATTCAGTAGATCTGAATATCAATTTTGAAGGTTCATTCTTCATGATATTTCGAAACAAGCCCTAAGATTGTTATTTGAAAGCTCATCTTTGGTTATTTTTCCCTGTTTTTATGGCATAATTTTCTTGATTTGATCATGAGAAAGTCATTTTTTTATATCTGGAAACAAGCAGTGCTTTATTAAAGATCAATAGACATTGAAGAGTTCAAGGCAGTTGAGGTTGCACAGAAGAAAGAAAATTTTGTTATTAGATAATTATCATTTAATTACTTTGATCCTAAAATTGATCAGAATTATCTCTGAAAAAAGTTAATTCAGAAAAGTTCAGGATCCAACTTGTTGGAAGATTGAAATACAAAAGGGCAGTCACAAATAAAGATCATCTTGGTCAAGGTTAAAATCCACACCCCACTCTCAATTTTGATTCTTGCTATTCACCATATTTCCAGTAGAACATGTTTTCCTTTGGTCACCACTGAAAGAAGGTGCTGCACTCAATTGGCACTGTTCTTCAGGACGGTTTTAAATGAAAATGTAATATGTAAAGCAGGTGAAAATTCATCGGACAGGGTATGTATGTGTTTGGGCTGAAACAACTGATGTCAATAGAACATGGGTTGATGTCTATGAAGCTCTACTTTTCGAATAAATCTAGTCAAGATATATAGTGAGATATCATCAGCTTTCAGTCTGACAGCTGATAGAACTAAGATGAATGGCGGGCTTGTTCCTATTACTGTTTTCATACGTGAAAAAGGCTTATTAGTAACGCTCAAATATGAAGAGAGTTCTTCGTTCATCATTATCGTAAGCAAATCAATGTTTTCTTCTATTCTATTTGTTATTATGCTGTTAAAGATATACATTAGGATTTGCACGGTTGCACCAGAACTGTGAACTTGGGCTCTCAATGCTCCTAACTATTATTGAGATTGGTTCAAGTCTCTTTTGCCATTTCAGCTTGTGCTATGTTCTGCAAGCACGAAATTTTCCAAACCGCCCGAGTTGATAGATCAAAAGAGAAGGTATCTAACTTATGGCTTCCCTGGAACCGATTCAGAGATAATAGTCAGATCCTTCAGAGTTGGGCAGATCAATTTGCAAAAGATTTGCCAATAAACATTTTGCGTAAACATAGAACGCAAATTGTTTTAGGGGAGTGTTGTGACTACAGGTCAAACAGAGAGAGATGGTAGTGAAGAGTGATGGAGATGAGTAAAGATGGCTTGCCCTCTCCCCATGGCCTGTATTCATATATATATGCGCATGAGGAGTGCTTTTACAGTTATACCCTTACATCTGGTTATCCCCTCTGGGGGCAGTTATGTCATTACACATGGCCTATTCTGGGCCTTATAACCTCCTACCAGGCCTGCTGGGTTTAGGTGGGGGTCACCCCTACAACAGGAGCCTCTCATGGTAAAGGGCTTCACGGGGTCGAAGCCATGTCACCGAGTCCTTTGGCCCCCTCCGTCCCCGCGGCCTGTGAACTTTTTCAAACTTGACCCGGGGCTGCGCTGTAGTCGAAGCAGACGCGCACGCTCCGTCCCTCACCCTTCGAACGGGCGGCGGCGGAGCTGGCCTTAGCCGAAGTACACGCGCGCCGGGGGCGTTGCACTGGCACAAGTAAGCGTAGCGGGCCCCTGAGTCGCCGCGTGAGCCTTAAGCGATAAGGGACGTGCCGCGACGCTCGCTCTTCCGGCCGTCCACGTGGTGAAGCGTGCTTGGCGCGGTGCGGGCCTTGAGGCGTCGTGACGGTTAATGTGACGGCAGACTCCCGGCAGTTGGACTTCTGCCGATTGGACTTCCGCCGGTTGGCTTCCCTGCTGATGGGGTATATATATGGCGCTGGTGCGGCGTTATTCCTGCGTATATTGTGATAGAATCTGCTCCCTTAAAATGGGCCCCTGCCGTGCATCAACATTCCTGGGTGACGCTGAGCGGCTTGGGGAATGTTGATGCACAGAAGGAGTCCATTTTTCTTGGGAGCTTGGTCAGCGCCGGTTATCGACAGCCAGCCGCGCTTCCTGCCCTCGCACCGTGCTTCCGCAGGCGACACCTAGCTCGAAATAGACGCGCGCGCGCTCCGTCCCCTACCCTTCGAACGGGTGGCAGCGGAGGCTGGCGCCGAGCTCGAAGTAGACGCGCGCGCGCTCTGTCCCCTACCCGTCGAACGGGTGGCAGCGGAGGCTGGCGCCTAGTCGAAGTAGACGCGCGCGCGCTTTGTCCCCTACCCTTCGAACGGGTGGCAGCGGAGGCTGGCGCCTAGTCGAAGTAGACGCGCGCGCTCCGTCCCCTACCCTTCGAACAGGTGGCAGTGGAGGCTGGCGCCTAGTCGAAGTAGACGCGCGCGCGCTCCGTCCCCTACCCGTCGAACGGGTGGCAGCGGAGGCTGGCGCTTAGTTCGAAGTAGACGCGCGCGCGCTCCGTCCTCTACCCTTCGAACGGGTGGCAGCGGAGGCTGGCGCCTAGTCGAAGTAGACGCGCGCGCGCTCCGTCCCCTACCCTTCGAACGGGTGGCAGCGGAGGCTGGCGCGTTGTTCGAAGTAGACGCGCGCGCGCTCCGTCCCCTACCCTTCGAACGGGTGGGAGCGGAGGCTGGCGCCGAGCTCGAAGTAGACGCGCGCGCGCTACGTCCCCTACCCTTCGAACGGGTGGCAGCGGAGGCTGGCGCCTAGTCGAAATAGACGCGCGCGCGCTCCATCCCCTACCCTTCGAACGGGTGGCAGCGGAGGCTGGCTCCTAGTCGAAGTAGACGCGCGCTCGCTCCGTCCCCTACCCTTCGAACGGGTGGCAGCGGAGGCTGGCGCCTAGTCGAAAGAGACGCGCGCGCGCTCCGTCCCCTACCCTTCGAACGGGTGGCAGCGGAGGCTGGCGCCTAGTCGAAGTAGACGCGCGCTCGCTCCGTCCCCTACCCTTCGAACGGGTGGCAGCGGAGGCTGGCGCCTAGTCGAAGTAGACGCGCGCGCGCTCCGTCCCCTACCCTTCGAACGGGTGGCAGCAGAGGCTGGCGCGTAGTTCGAAGTAGACGCGCGCGCGCTCCGTCCCCTACCCTTCGAACGGGTGGCAGCGGAGGCTGGCGCCTAGTCGAAGTAGATGCGCGCGCGCTCCGTCCCCTACCCTTCGAACGGGTGGCAGCGGAGGCTGGCGCCTAGTCGAAGTAGACGCGCGCGCCCTCCGTCCCCTACCCGTCGAACGGGTGGCAGCGGAGGCTGGCGCCTAGTCGAAGTAGATGCGCGCGCGCTCCGTCCCCTATTCGTCGAACGGGTGGCAGCGGAGGCTGGCGCTTAGTTCGAAGTAGACGCGCGCGCGCTCCGTTCCCTACCCTTCGAACGGGTGGCAGCGGAGGCTGGCGCTCGGTCCGGTAGGGCGCCTTTAATGGCGGCTGGGGTCGTACCGACGCCTAGCCTGCCAAAAGGCGGGTTGCTGCGTCGTGCAGTGTCCGTTCACGTGGTGGGGGCACGCGGCGGCTCGTAACTGGAGCGCTGCGGTGGGTCAGGGATTGCGTGGCCGTGACCGCTTGCGTTGATGGTCCTTGGTTCTGCGGTCGCGTGTGGCGTGTATCGCCACGACGCCTCGTCTTCAGTTACGGGGAATCGTGCGGGGCGGGCCTTTACACCACTGCGGTTGTATCTGGCACACGGATCGTTGCGACGATTCGGTAGCGGCGGTATGGGCAAGGTGGCTTGAAATAGCCCCCCTGTAACAGTGTCCCCGCACCTTTACGCCCTCTTTCCTGTCTGCTCCGCCCTCTACACTTTCGCGATATTTTCACCGCTTCAATCTCTCCGTGGGAAGCGATGGCCTCCGGTGGCAAGCGCGGCCAGGCGGTTGGTGGCTCTGGCATTCGCCGGCGGTCTTCGCTGTTGGAGGTGAAATACGCGCTCCAAGAGCGCGACCCGGCTGTGGCGGACAAGGAGCGGTTGGTGGCGGAGGAGGAATGCACGTTCTCCGGCGAGCTAGGCCCCTCGCTCGTGACCGAGAAGACGATCCAAGGGCTTCTGCGCGTGGGGAAGTTGTCCGAGCGCCAGGAGGTACGATTGCCCGCCGCTGATGAGACGGAACCGCATCCCGAGAGGTCGGAGGCGGTCGTGTTCGTTGCCTTTTTCGACGCGGGGCTCCGCATCCTAGCGGCGGCTATCGTGGGTGACGTGTTGCGGACCTTCGGGCTGGAGCTGGCACAACTGACTCCGAACGCCGTGGCCCGGCTCGCGGTGTAGAGCTGGGCCTTGCGCTCGGGGGCGTGTTGGCCCAGCGCCTCGTTGTTCGCCCACCTTCACGAGGCACGGTGCCAGCCCAAGGACCGGAAGGACGGGACACTGTCGAGCTTCGGTAGCGTCACCTTTATTCTTCGTCCGTCGTGCAAGAAGCTCTTCCCTGCGAACTCAACTCGCGGGAAGTGCGAGTCTTACTGGATGAAGCGGTGGTTCTACCACCGTGTGGAGAGCGGGAGCGGCCTTGGGTGCATAGGTCGACCGATCGCGTACAAGCCCTCGCCCGGCCGGACGCTCGATGATGAGGACAGGCGGAGGGCCCAGCGGCTCGTAGGCGTGGCCGCCCGCTTCAACATGCGCGACCTCGCCGAAGAGTACGTGATGTACGGCGTGGCACCGCTTGCCCGCGACTGGCGTCTTGCCGCCGAGAAGCGTCGAGACGACAATGTTTCGCAATCGGTCTGCTTGCTGCCGGCGCCCTCCAGTCTTCGTAAGCCTCGACCGCGTCTCTCCTTTGTTCACGCGAAATGCGTTATATGCTGATGGTATCTCCTTTGCCTCAGGGATTTGCTTGGAGTAGGCGGAGCAAGCCGCACGCATATTCCTAGGGCCGTACACCGGCAGGGAGCACGAGCAGCGCGCGTCTGCTATCGCCGAGGCGGGGCTGGGGCGAATAAACCGCGTGTGCGAGGCCCTGGGCCTTGCCGTGCCGGACCGTGTCGCTCCAGACGACGGTGCAGCGAAGAAGAAGAAGAAGACGCCGTCTCGGAAGAGGGGCCGCAGCGGGGCACCCGCCGCGCTTGGCACGGCAGCTGCCGCTGCTGCTACTAGTGCTCCCGAGGGCGCGGCGGACGCGGAGTCGGACTCGGCGAGGTATGCCGATTCAGGCTTGGGTGGCGCAGACGCCGAAGGCGAGGTATCTTCGGCGAGCGCCCCGGACGGCGGGTTTGCCGCGAGCAGCCGGATGAGGGAAGTCTCGCCGCCCACCGAAGTTGCCGAGGCGGAACCCGTGCGGACCGGCGATGCTGAGGTGGAGCCTTCGGCCATGGCTGCTGTGGTGCCAGAGGCGCCCTCCACGGGGGCGCACGGAGCCGTGCTGCCTTTACCGACAGCGGCAGAAACCGCGGTGCCCCCTGCAACGATTGCCACCGCGGAACCTTCGCCCCCAGGCGCTGCAACCGCGGGGGCTCCCCCAGCCGCGACTGCGGGGGCGGTATCGCTGCTGGCTGCCCCGGCTAAACGGCCGTGTGTGCGGCCGGAGCTCCACCGGACACCGCGGGGATTCATCGTGGCCACGGGCGTCAGAAGCTTGTGGGACTCCAGTGCAAGTGCCGGAGACCCTGCGGCATATGCGCCTTCCGCCCCCCTGGCCACGCCGCCCGCCGCGCAGGGACAGTTGTCGCCTGCCCCGAACGCGGAGGCTTCTGCCCGCGGCGGGACCATTCCTTCTGCGGGGGCTTACGCCACCGCCGCCCCGCCCGGGGATGAGGGGGCGAGTCCCCGAGACCCTCCTTCTGCTACCGAAGGTAGGGTGGCTTAGCTTACTCTGGTGTATTTTTTCATGCCTTGCGATGCTCACCTGCAGCCCTGTTTGCAGCGTTGCTCGTTCCGGAGGGGGAACACGGGACCTCCGCGTGCAGGCCCCGCGGACTTCGTGCCGCCCCCGGAGACGCTGAGGGCGTGGCGCGGGATTGTGAATGACGCGGCCACCAACGTCGACCCGCAAGTGCTGCAGGCCTACGGGGCGGGGCGCCTCGAAGACGCCTTCGAGGTGTCTGGGGTGAGGGTAAGTACTCATGCGACAACGCCTTGCTGGCTGAGCTTGCTAAGTCTTTCCCTTCTGCAGACACTTGTGCTGGGGCAGGCGTTGCAAACGACCTATACTCGTGGCCGGAAGGCGCTCGAGGATAGGCTGCTCTGCCCAGGACGCCCGCATCCGCCAGCTGGAAGCGGAATGCGCCGAAGCGAGGGCACACGCCGAGGGACTTGTTGCGTCGGCGCGGGAGTCGGCCGCGGAAGCTGCTCAACAGAAGTTTGCGGCGGAGCGGGACGGACTCCTGGAACAGGTCGCCTCGCTGCAGAAGGAAAAAGGCGAGCTTGCATTGACTCTGGCGGAGCGTAACCAGACGCTTGGCGACGCCTCGGTGGTTGCGTGGGACGCCCTGCAAATGCTGGAAGTCCACCTCCAAAGACTTGTGGCTGGAGTGCCGGACCACGCCTTCGGCCCGGAGGAGTTGCTGCGGACCCTTCGCTGGATCCATGACGCCGCCGACGTTGCGCGCGGGGCTGCGACGAACTTTGGCGACCACTGTGCCTATGTGGCGTCGTGCCTGGTGTGCGCCCTCCTTCGACACCGTGGGTGCACGCACATCGCCGAGCTGGAGAACCCTCGGCTGGAGATGCCGGCGGGGCCGGAGTGATGTCCGGTGAAGTCTGTGCCGTTCACCGCGCCGTCAAATTCTTCTACGAGCAGATCTGGGACTACACCGGGATAGCCGCCACGCAGGTCGAGCTTCGGAAGTCCCTTCGTGGTGGGGGGGCCTCGGCCAATTTCTGGACGAAGTCCCGCGGCACGACGAGGGTGGCGCTGAGGTCCCGCGGCGCGACGAGGGTGGCGCTGAGGCCTCTGAAGATGCCGAAGGCTCACAGGTGCGGCGCCAACGTGGCTAGGTGTAGGCGTGCGTTGTAACATCTGCCCCTTAATTGAATGAATAAAGTGCGTGTTTGCTTCACGAACTGATTACTTGCCTTTATCCCGGGCAGCTTCCTTGCTGGGGGCGACTGCTCGCGTCTGGCCTTGCGACCCGGCAGCGCCTTCGACGCTGGCAAAGGGCCGAGGAGTCGCTGAACTTTTGGGCAGGCCGACCTTCTTCGAGCGAGACCCCAGCTTTAGCGCGTGTTAAGGACGATCCCGCGGGATAGCGGCTTAGAACGGCAAGGATGCTGCCGGACCTTTGTACTTGTGTGATTTTTTCGATATGCAGATTTTCTGTCATCTTAGGATATGCGCTGTGTGTTGATGCTGTTGGCGAAGTGGTCGCGCAAGGGTTCCTTAGAACGGCGCTTGCGGGGGCAGCCCTTGGCGCCTCACCTTTTGACAGTTCGCAAACGGGCGTGTGCGGAGGCGGACCTCGGCACTTCGCCTTTTTATAGTCCGTAGACTGGCGTGTGCGGAGGCGGACCTCGACGCTTCGCCTTTTTATAGTCCGTAGACTGGCGTGTGCGGAGGCGGACCTAGACGCTTCGCCTTTTTATAGTCCATAGACTGGCACGGGCGAGGGTGGAAGTGCGCGCACGCTCCGTTCCTCTTGCTCCTCATGGTGGGGGTAGCCTCTGGCGCGCTGTCTTCGGCGATGCGCGCTGCGCTCACCTCCCTGCCAGTACGCGAGGGTGAGCCTCGCTCCGCTGCGATTAACACTCGCGTCCTCCACCCGCGTTGCGAAACACGTGGGGGGCCTCAACGCTACGACTTCCTTTATAGTCCGGAGATTGGTGCGCGCGGAGGCAGACCTCGACGCTACGTCTTATTTAGAGTCCATGGACTGGTGCGTGCGGAGGAGAATCTCAACGCTACGACTTCCTTTATAGTCCGGAGACTCGCGCGTGCGGAGGCAGACCTCGACGCTACGTCTTATTTAGAGTCCGTGGACTGGTGCGTGCGGAGGAGAACCTCAACGCTACGACTTCCTTTATAGTCCGGAGACTGGTGCGCGCGGAGGCAGACCTCGACGCTACGTCTTATTTAGAGTCCATGGACTGGTGCGTGCGGAGGAGAACCTCAACGCTACGACTTCCTTTATAGTCCGGAGACTGGTGCGCGCGAGGGTGTCCCCCCGTTGCGTCTTTGGTTTATACTCAGACCCGTCACCCTTGGCTACGGCGAGTGCACACGCGGGCGTGCGACTTTGTTTATACTCAGGCCCGTCACCTTTGGCTACGGCGAGTGCACACGCGAACGTGCGACTTCGATTTATACTCATTCCGTACCCCTGGCTACGGCGAGTGCACACGTGGACGTGCGACTTTGTTTATACTCAGGCCCGTCACCTTTGGCTACGGCGAGTGCACACGCGAACGTGCGATTTCGATTTATACTCAGTCCTGTACCCCTGGCTACGGCGAGTGCACACGCGAACGTGCATCTTTGTGTATACTGTGGGAACGCGTGCGCTGGCCAAGCCTGCGCGCGCCTTTGCCGTGTACTTGCGCGGAATGAAGAAAGATTGGTGACAAACGGCGATCTTCATTACATCCCCGTTTGCGCGGGTAAGCAATTACAGGGGGTGGATATACTAACCGTTTGTCCTTGATGCGGCCGAAGCCTCTAGTCGCTAGACATCTGCAGGGCCCGCCAAGGCGCCTCTGAATAGCCCCGCGGACCCCCGCGCTGTGACGCCAGCTCTAAGAGCGTCGTTGGGCTTCGCGACGCGGGTACCTGGTACCTGGCTCGATGCGCCGGGCCATATCCTGGTCGCCTCGGACGGTGATGATGGTCCGGGGACCCGGGATCTTCATGCATAGATAGCCGTGATGCGGTACCGCGTCGAAGGAGTTGAGGATTGGGCGCCCTAATATGGCATTGTAGGGGTACGGAAGGTCGACCACGTCGAAGGTGGCATCTTCGGCCCGCACATTGTCATCTTGGCCGAAGGAGACTTGAAGACGTATTTGGCCCAGCGCCCGCAGGGGCTGTCCCCCGAAGCCCTACAGTGGGATTCCTGAGGGCCCTAGGCGGCTTCGAGGGATCCCCATCTGGTCGAAGGCCGCCGCAAACAATACGTTCGCGGAGCTACCGCCGTCCACCAAGGCACGCCCCACGTCGCATCCCGCGATAGTGACCCGGATGACCAGGGGGTCCTGATGAGGGAAGTCCACGCCTTGGGCGTCGTCGGGTGTGAATGTAACTTCGTGCTGCGCCCAGTCCGGCGGTGCTTGCGCTGGGTATGCCGCCATGTGATGTAGTCTTCGCGCATAGGCCTTCTGCTGCCGTGCTGAGGCGAATTCCAACGCAGAGCCTCCGGATATGACGTTAATGACCCTACGGTGGGTTGCCTCCGGGGCCTGCAGCGACAGGAGGCCCTCCCGAGGCTGCAGTACGTGAGCTTGGATCCGTAAGGGGCCTTCCTGGGGTTGCATCCCTTGCGCCTGTACTTGCATGGGGGCCTCGTACGGGAATTGGACGTGGGCCACCGCAGGCGGACGCGTCTCCGGGTTCCTGTCCCTAGCGACGCTATCGCGGAGCGCCGCGATGGAGGTGCAGGTGCGGGTATCGTGGTTGCCGCGGCCGTGGACTACGCACCAGAGTCCCTGGTGCTGGTCGTCGTAATCTCCACGACTTTTATCGTCGCGGCCCCGGCCACGGCGCCCCCGACCGCCTTGGCCCGCGGGAGCGCCTTCGTCGGAACCGCCTTCAATGTCGAGGACGTACCGGTTTCGCCTCGACCTCTGTTGGCCGCGCTTGGGCCGATCAGACGACTCATTGTGCGAGGCGTCCCTGCAATCGGGCGCTTCCCAGGACGACTCCTGCTTACGTTTTCCCTTCGAAGAACCGTCCTTCGGCGGATCTTCGGCTTTTGCCGAGGCTCCGGCCTGGTTGGTGTCGGAGTCGTCACCTTGCCTTCGTCGCGCGTCTTCTTCCGCCCGGGCATATTCCTCCATTTTGTCGAAGAGCTTCGCCACCGTCTTGATTGGCTTTCGCGCATTGTACTCGGCCATCGGGCCCGGACGAAGGCCCTGTATGGCTGCATTAATGACGGTGGTTTCATTAACGTCTTTCACTTGGCATCGAATCTTGGCGAAGCGCTTGAAGTAGTCCCGGAGCTTCTCCGAAGGTTTTTGCTTCACAGCGAAGAGTTGGTCCGCGTGGACTCGCTCGACATAGTTTCCTTAGAAGTTGTTGTGAAGGCGGTCGCGGAGCTGCTCCCACGCGTAGATGGAGCCCGGCTCTATGGTAAAGAACCAAGAGAGCGCCACTCCTTGCAGCGCGAGGGGGAGTCCCTTCGCCTTCGTGGTGTCGTCTCCGCCCGCGGCTTCGATCGCGGTTTCGTACACGCGCACGAACTCGCGGGGGTCCGTGTCGCCTTTATATGGGTCGATGGCGCTAGGAAACTTGAAGTCTTCGGGCCATGCCGCCTGCTGCAGCCCCGCCGAAAGCGGGGACTCCGGATCTACGCGCCGCAGCGGCACGCGGCTAGACGTGGAGGCTTCGCGACTGTCCGCCCTCTCCGGCGTGGGCTCGGGCGCGATCACTGGCGCGGCCTGCTGGCTCCGAGCCTCTTGCATATCTCGGACGGCTCCGCGAAGGTCCCCTAGCTCCCGCTGGAACGCGTTGAGGGCTGCTAGTATGGCGCTTTCCACCGCAGGTGCTGTCGGGGCCGCCGGAACACCCAGCGGGCGGGTCGGTGCAGGGACCATCGCCCCACGATCTCCAGATCCGTCGGATGCTTCCTTGCGGCTACCCCCGGCCGCCTGATCCGCGCTGCCGGCGAGGGTGGCGGGGCCTGTCGTTGCCATGCCAGCGACGGGGTTGGATGTCGTTGTAGCGGCGCTGGCGGGGTCGGTCGCTGTAGTGCCAGCGACGGGGTTGGATGTCGTTGTAGCGGCGCTGGCGGGGTCGGTCGCTGTAGTGCCAGCGACGGGGTTGGATGTCGTTGTAGCGGCGCTGGCGGGGTCGGTCGCTGTAGTGCCAGCGTCGACGCCCGCGACCACTGCGCCTGCGCCGCCGCCAGCTCCTTCGGCGGCCGATGCCGAAGCCCTGGTATTCACGCGCCGCTCCGACCCAGCCGTCTTCTTTCCCTTCGCCGCTGCTGATGAAGCTTTTTTCGGTGCCATCCTTCTTCTTCGGTCTTCAGGCTTGTCCTTGTCGTCCCCACGGACGGCGCCAACTGTTGTGGCTACAGGCCAAACAAAGAGAGAGATGGTAGTGGAGAGTGATGGAGATGAGTAAAGATGGCTTGCCCTCTCCCCATGGCATGTATTCATATATATATGCGCATGAGGAGTGCTTTTACAGTTATACCCTTACATCTGGTTATCCCCTCTGGGGGCAGTTATGTCATTACACATGGCCTATTCTGGGCCTTATAACCTCCTACCAGGCCTGCTGGGTTTAGGTGGGGGCCACCCCTACAACAGGGAGAAGCTTGAATCGTGGTCAAGAACTTGTTGGAAAGGCCATTTGCCCTCCCTGTAAACAAGCAGGGCAGTTTGAGGACTGCCTTGTGTTATTGACCTGAGCTGTTTTTCTTTGTTGTTGTTGGCACGTGCCCATTAGATAACAACGTCAGCAACTTAAGTGTACTGCTTTTCCTTGCAAATTGTAGGTAAAATTTTTTCATGTCTTCCCCAGTAAAAAGAATGTGAAACAGTGTTTTTTAGGAGTGTAGTATGCAATTGTCTAGTTCAGCAACGAACTTGTCGGATTGTCTGACTTGGCAAGATGCCCTACACTACAAAATTGGTAAGGTAAGACGATTGCTCCTGCAATTGTGTGGCTGAAATCTTTATATGTATAAAGTAAAAAAACCAAGTACGTTAAAGCGTCTGTTTATAACACAAGAACTTTGGAGCAGAAGTTTTTCAGTAAGAAACGGTTTAATTCCTACATAATTTCTGCAAAATTCCTTGGTTCCATATGGGGCTAAATAGTAAGCCCTAACAATGGGGCAGCCGCCAATGCCTGATGAACATTTGAGGCGTTAGTAATCTTCAAGGATTAGCGGCGTGAATCTGGAGGCACAGCGTGCTGCATCAACTCCTGCACCATCCTCTGTTTCAGCATCTCGGCACGCCGGTCGGCAGCATCCGGCTCCCAGAACGCCGCCTTCTCCTCGTTCGTAGTCGCCATCGCGGTGGTGACATCCTTCGCCACCGTGCGGAGCTTCACCGCCTTCTCGACCTTCTTCGCGGACTCTTCCGCCACGGCTATCGCCACGGATAGGAGTGGAAACGGATCGGATACGGTCGAATAATCTCAAACACGAATAAGAATCTATATTTTTAAAACGAATACGAATACGGATTCGAATATTCTCAAATACGGATACGGATATTCTCGAATACGAATACGGATATTTTCGAATACAGATTTTCTCGGATACGAATATCGGATAAAACGGATTTCTAGCGGTTTTACTGATTTTTCACCGATTTTGACCGGTTACCGGTTTTAAACCGTCTAAATTCAAATTTTGAATAAAAAATCAATTATTAAAAAAACCGCCGAACCCCTACTCCACCCTTAGACAGCGGCACCATTGCCCAATTTGTGAGACGACCAGGCGGATCCTTTGGATCAACGCCAACGACCTGGGCAGGTCCTTAGACCTGTGCTTTGGTGTGGTAGCAGGCGAGATGATTTTTTTCCCCAACCTGAAATTCGCTCCCACTGGAAGTCGAACCCAGGAACTGGGGGTGCTACTGAGGCGCTTTAACCGCTAGGCTAGAGGCCCGTTCGCATAACAAATCAATTATTTACGGAGTAGATATATATTTTTCTACTAAATATGTATATGTATGTACCTTGTTCTAATTATTTAAATGGGATATATCGAGTTCAGTTTAAGGGGTCAAATTCAGATGAATTGCGTGCACTATAGCAGCGCCAGCCACGTAAGCTACGCTGGGTTCTCTTCTGTTAGACCATGTCGGAGGCTAAAGCGGAGACAGCCTCTCCGTCCGCCAGGTATCAGAGGTGTCACGACTCACGATTTTCATTTTTCTTATTGATTGTTTTACTGACTAACCACTTTACATGCACTTGGCAATTACTTTGCTCCATTCCTCCTATGTGCTTTCTCACTTGTACATGCACATCTATCATATGTTGGCATCTAGGCATTGCTTTAGTTTTTTTGCTGACATATTTTTGCTTCAAATGTAGGTCTCTAGTGGTTCAGAAGCCTATCAAGTTACTGGTAGAAAGGGAAACAGATCGGATATAATCCAATAGTCTCAAATACAAATATGAATCCATATTTTTAAAATTATGAATACAAATTTGAATATTCTCAAATACGAACATGAATCGAATATTGTAACGGATATGAATTCGAATCGAATACGTACTTAATTCAGTCACATATGGATATCCTCCTACAACTTCTGTAACAAATCTCGGTAGAACAAATTCCTAGCGATTTTGTCATTTTTGACCGGTTACCAGAACGGTTATCGGTTTCAAACCGTCCAAATTCAAGTTTCAAATCACAAAATTCGTCCGGGTTTTTCTCAGGATTTCGGGTAACCGGCCGGTTACCGTTAGGCATAGAAAATGGATCAAATACGAATAAAATAATCTCGAATACAAATACGAATATTCTCGAATATTAATGTGAATATGAATATTCTCAAATATGAATATGAATATTTTTAAATACAGATTTTGCTTAACATTTTTGTATTTTCTCAAATATAAATATTGGATAAAATAGATTATCGGTTACTGTTTTTCACCCCTGGTTACTGGCACGGTGACTCCAGCTCATCATCCTGTAGGCATTGATTTCTGGATAGATCGATTGAGCTTCGGCATAGTTTATACACATGAAATAGCATTTGTATTTGTCTTAGGGCATCTGTAGTGTATATAACCCAAGGGGTCTTAAGGTGGGTCCCATCTAAACCTTAAGGTCGACTCCATAGTGTATATAACCCAAGGGGCCTTAAGATGGTCCCACTTGGCAGATAAAGAAAAATTGTATTTTAATGCTTGTGGTCAGGTCTTTAGCTTGAGGACCAGCCTTAAGCCTTTTTTGCTTATGGCCTACTTAAGGTCACCCCTGTAATATATAAGGTTGACCTTAAGGTGGCTTAAGACCCTCTATTTTCATACACTACAGATGCCCTTAGAAAATAAAGATGTTAAAGTACAGAGTGCCATGTGTTTGTGGAAGCCCTTGTTGCGTTCAATAAACAAAGTGGCATTTCCCCCCGTGTTTGACCCGTTCTTGCATCCCTCAAACTGCAGTTGTGACAAATTACCCAAACTCGCACAGGTAATTACCACATTTTATGCACTTGACACATAATACAAACAGAACTTTAAGCTGCATAACCATAGAGGCTCACCACCACAGGCTCGCAAATATACAAAACCAAATGGTGAGTCATATAAAACCTATCATACGAAATTAGTACTGACAGGAGAAACTCATTCTCCACTTCAACAAAAGGGGCTGACCGCGTCCCATGCAACCTTTAACATTTCTAAAGTATACGCTAAGTAGGAATTAATTAAAGCAACTCAACAAGAGATTAAACATAAATACTTAGAGGGTGACTAAGCTGTTATTTAACAAGTGCGGTGAAAAAGGACTACTCGCATTCATGCATGCTATCAATCTGGATTTTTTTTCAAAGCCTTTTGTCCAAAACAAGTTAGAGTAGACTAGGAATAAAGTCTTCTCAAGATCAAAGAGTTGAGAGCCTTGAAATAAAAACCTACAATGCTAAAATCCTATGCCATACATCCTATTATCTGAGCCGAGAGCCTAAAACATAGCCCCTAACTTTCTTATGGTTCCGGTACGTGGATCGCTAACTTCTATAAGCTCCTATCCAAAGCTAATTCTTTAGATATATTCTAATCTCTCAAGTCTCTTTTAACGCTTCCTCTCACGTCAGTCTTGGTCGGCCTCTGCCTCTTCTTACGTTTTTAGTACGCCTTAAAATTCCACTACGTACCGGTGCCTCAGGAGGCCTTCGTTGGAAATGTCCAACCATTTCAAGTGATATTGAACAAGCTTCTCTTTAATTGGTGCTACTCCCACCCTATCACCTATATCATCATTGCAGATGCGATCCCGCCTTGTGTGACCACAGATCCACTACAACATCCTCATCTCTACTACACTCATTTTCTATATATGTTGTGTTTTAATCGCCCAACATTCTGCTCCATATAGCATCGCGGGTCTGATCGCCGTCCTATAGAACTTATTCTTTAACTTTTAAGTGACTTTTTTGTCATACAGGACACTAGATGCTTGGCGCCATTTCACTCACCCCCCGCTCTTATCCTATGGCGCACGTCTTCATCAATCTCACCGTTCCACTGTAGCATCGAATCCAAATAACGAAACGTGTCTTTCTTAGGCACTACTTATCCGTCCAATCTAACATCTCCATCATCTGCCCTAGCACCACTAAAATCACACCTCATATTTTCAGTTTTAGTCCTACTAAGTCTAAAACCCTTCAATTCTAAGGTCTTCCTCCACAGCCCGATCTTCCTAACAACATCTATCCTACTCTCATCAACCAGCACCACATCATCAGTGAAAAGCATACACCAAGAGATATATCCTTGCATGTCCCGTGTGACCTCATCAATCACAAGGACAAAAATGTATGGGCTCAATGCTGACCCTTGGTGTAGCCCTATCTTAATAGGAAAGTCATTAGTAACATTACCACATGTACTGATATTAGTTACAGCATTTTTGTACATGTCCTTAATTAGGGTAATATATTTTGTTAGGACTTTTTTGTTTTGGAGCGCCCACCATATGACCTTTCTTGGCACTTTATCATAGGCTTTCTCCAATCAATAAACAACATGTGAAGGTCCTTCTTTTGCTCCTTATACCTCTTCATCAACTATTATAGTAAGAAAATCGCCTCCGTGGTCGACCTCTCAGACATAAAACCAAATTGGTTTGTCGTCACACTAGTCACTTTTCTTAAACGGCGCTCAATCACTCGTTCCCAAAGCTTCATTGTGTGGCTCATGAGCTTAATTCCTCTATAATTAGTACAATTTTGAATGTCTCCTTTATTTTTGAAATTTGGTACTAATGTGTTCCTCTGCCACTCGTTTGGCATCTTATTCAATCTAAAAGTGCTATTGAATACATTAGTTAGCCAAATAATTGCCACTTCTCCTAGACATTTTCACATCTCAATAGGGATGTTATCAGGCCCCAACGCCTTACCCACTTTTATCCTTTTTAAGGCTTATCTTACTTTCGACTCCTGGATTCCTCGAACAAATCGCCTATAAGTGTCATCAAAAACATCATCCAGTTCAATCATACTATCATCATTATCGTGGTTGAACAACTTGTCAAAGTAATCTCTCCACCTATCCTTGATCTCCTCATTTTTCATGAAAAGTCTATTAGTGTCATCTTTGATGCATTTAACTTGGTTGAAATCTCTCATCTTCCTTTCTCGAAGTTTAGCCATCTTGTAGACATCCTTCTCTCCCTCCTTTGTACTTAGTTTCTGATAAATTTCCTCATATGCCTTGCCTCGTGTCTCACTCACCACTTTCTTTACATTCTTTTTTGCTGCTTTGTATTTCTGTACATTGTCATCGCTCATATCATGATGCATGTGCTTGTATAATATCTTCTTCTCCTCAATAGCCTTTTACACTTCCTCATTCCACCACCATGTGTCTTTTGGTTCTCTTTTTGTCTCTTAGGTCACTCTAAGTACCTCCATAGCCACCTTCCTAATGCGAGTTGTCATCTCTATCTATATACTATTCTCTTCTCCAACTTCCCATATCCCTTCCGTGACCATCCTCTCCTTAAACGTCTATGCGGTATCTCCTTTGAGTTTCCACCACTTTGTCCTCGTGGCTCTAGCGGGCTTAACTTGTCGAACCCGTAACCTAAAATGAAAGTCGAAGACTACCAACTTATGTTACTGGACAACACACTCTCTAGGTATAACCTTACAGTCTATGCAGGCTCGTTTGTCCCCCCTCCTAATAAGAACAAAATCGATTTGGCTAGAGTGCTGACCACTGCTAAAGGTAACTAAATGAGAATGTCACTTTCTAAAAAAGGTGTTAGCTATCATAAGATCATAGGCTACGACAAAGTTTAAGATATCTTCTCCCTTTTGATTCCTACCACCACAACCAAAACCCACATGCACCCTTTTGTAACATCCCAAAAATTTAAAAATTGAAAATATGAATTTCTTGAATTATTTTTGCAATATATTCTACTGGAATTTGGATTTTGTGGTGTTTTTCTGGAATTTGGTAGAAATAAAAATTTCAAGAAAGGAACAAACATGTTCAAATAATAGAGAATTAAAAATTAAAAGACGAATCTGAAAAGATGATCCAGTAGAAGGAGTGAGAAACCTGAGTTAATAAAATACAAAAAAAAAAGAGAAATCGGAGGGAGTCAGACCAGGCCGCTCGGCCCAGCCCAACCCCCTCTCTCTCCCCGTTCCTTTCCTGCGCATCCGACTGCAGCCGGTGCCCGTCTTCTTCCTCCCTCTCCTGTTCTTCCGGCGCGCCTGCCTCCTCCTTTCCTCGTCCCTGCCTCCTCCCTGTTCTTCCGGCGCGCCACCTCCTCGGCTGCGCCGCCCTGCCGCGCGAGCCTCGCGTCTCCGCTCCCTGCCCGTGGACCCGCGCCCCGCCCGCGCTCTCTTCTTCCCCGGCTCCTCTCTTCTCCACGCGCCAGCATCACCACTCTCCCCTCGCGTTCGCCTCCTCTCGCGCTTGCCGCAGCCAATCTCCCCTCCTCTCTCTCTCACCTCTGGGGCAAGTTCAAAGAACCTTCCGCCACCGCCCTCGTGCGCAATCTCGGGGAGATTGAGTTCATCCCCCCCCCCCCCCCCCCCCGCCAGCGTGAGCAGGACGGAGGCCGCCGCTGCCCCGCCGCGCGTCGCCTCCTCCCTCTTTCCGCTGTGGCACAGCTAGCGCCGCCCCCAGGTACGCTTGGCCTCGCCCCAGGTTCGCCCTCGCCCAGTTACCACCCACACTCGCCGCCTATAAAGGGCCGAGCTCCTCCTTCCCACTCCTCCTCCTTTTCTCCGCCCGAGCTTGCGCCGGCCATCACCATTTCCGCCGCCACCTTCACCACGGTCGACCCCGGGCCGATTGCTCGCTGTGGGAGCAACACCTCAACACCCTGAAGCCCTTCCCGCCGTCGTCCGAAGCTCTCCGCCGCCCCAGCCTCTCCGCCACGGTGACCCCCTCGCGCCGCCCATGGCCATCGCCGCCCGCCCTCTCCGGCACCTTCCCGACTCCAAGGGTCGCACGGTAAGCTTTCCTCCGCCTCTCTTCCGCTCGTGCGCGCGCTATTCCCTTCCCTCTCCTTCTCGGTCGCCGGCGCCCCATCCTCACCTCATAGCCGGCCGCCTAATGCCACCGTCCGCTCACATTGACGCCACCCCGGCCGAAGTTGCCGCCTCCCCGAGCTCCCTCATCACCGGAGGAATCCATTTGGCCGGTCGCCGGCGCCTCCTCGGCCGCTCCTCACCGGCGTCGCCGCCGCCGCCCTGCCCTCGGTCGTCTTCCCCTGTTCTGCAGTGGTTTCCCCTGCTCTGCCTCAGCCAGCCGAACGCCCCCATTCCTCTGTGGCTGTCTTGTGGGCCCAGCCAAGTGACTGAGTTGAGTTCATGGGTAAGAATTGAATAAGGACCCCTTTTGCTAAATGCAGAAATCATGTGGAAGCAATGTTCATACATGTATCCTAATAAAGTAAATTATGGCTAATAATGTGAATAAGAAGATTTCTCATGAGTTCATAATGGGAAAAATTAATAAAATTTAATTAGAAATTTAATTTTGGTTAATTTAATTATATGCCAATCAAGAGTGATAAAGTTAACCCCCATGTAAAAGGGTGATTAAAGTAAGCTCATAACATAAGCTATTTTCCCATTACTAAGAAATTGATATAAAGTTAATAACCTAATAATAATAACAATACTATCATGACTAAAAGATTGAGTCAAGAAGCTTAGGATTTATACCTTTTCATTCTGCCTTCAGTCATGGCAAATAAGACATTGGTAACAAAAACAATTAATATAATAAATTGATAGCAACCTTTAATTAATCGGGCATCTCCAAGAAGAAGTGTCTTATTAGAAAGATATATATGCGTGTATGCGGCAATTATAATAAAGTAGCCCCTAGATCATCAAATGTTAAAAGTAATCTACCTAATATAGTAATGTTCAGACATGGTTAGTTGATGCTGAGGATAATTAGTCAGTGATCATCATGAATGTTTAATCATGGATTAGTTATTATGAGTGTATGATTAGTATGGCTTTAGCATCTATTTTAAATCTAATCCAAAAATTTAGAGGAGCTAATGAAATTTGAATAGAATATAAATGAGATTGTTAAAAATCTCAACATGCTTAAATATCTGGGCGGACTAGTTCGAGTGTGTGAATATGTGGTGCAGTGGAAGCACAAAGTGAGTTATTGAATGTGAATATGTGGTGCAGTGGAAGCACAAAGTGAGTTATTGATAGACCGCCCAGATAACCCTAAGGACCGAATCTTGTCATGTCACCCGTATAAAACAGTACAACCACAAGTCTGTAAAGTACAACTTGGCTAAGTAGATTTATCAAAAACTCTGGATTCATCTCACTAATAGGGGGAGAGAAGTAATTATGCAGGGGCAAGGGAAGGCCTAAAGGGGCACCGAGTGGAGGGTGAAGTTTCCCAATCGTGCTAGCGCAGAGGGGAGTGGAGCCCGTACGCTAGTAGCTGTGGGGAACATCCCGTGCAACATATGGGACCCACCGCAAGTGGGCAGTCTCCCATAGGGGTGAGATGACAAAAGGGTCTAGATACTTTGAAAAGTCAATGTGATGGTCTGCTCAACCACATGACTAAGGAATCGTGTGGGGCAATGAGTTGATTGTCTCTTGTGGTGAAAGTGTACAAACTCTGTAGAGTCAAAACTATTCGAATAGCCGTGCCCACGGTCAAGGGCGGACATGGAAACTTAACCAGATATAGTTCTATTTCAAAATGCTTTATGATGGGTTGGAAAAGTGGAAGGGCAGTGTAAGGCCCTAGTTTGGAATTGTCCTGGGTGTCGTCCCAGTGGTAAGTTAAGCGGCTATGACGCTGAAGAATTGCTATATGGTGCAGATGCCATGTAATGGTGGATGGAATCTGAATCACTATTACTACTGCATTCAACATATACGTGTGTTCAAAATGCTAGGTCTTAGGAATTTTTATATAATTGTATTCAAAAGCACTCTTCGCAAAAGAAAATAAACTTAAGCCATCCTTGACTAGCCATACATGTTATATACTGCATTCTGTGTGTTGATTCGCTGAGCACGGGGTCGGAGTGCTCATGCTCGCTTTTGCGACAAATTCAGGAGCAGGAATCAGATCACTGCGCTTCAACAATACTTTTGGATCATGATGGCAAAGAAGATGAAGATGTCGAGAACTAGGCCGCGATCCTCCAGTTGGCTGCCTGTGGGCATGTCCTGAAGGTCCCACCTGTGTGCTTCGTTCTTCCGCTGCTGCAATTTATTGATTTCGGCCTAATCGGCCCATGTGTAAGTTTATTATTTTAATTACGTTTCCGCATGATATGTACTTTGATATTCAGAACTGTAACTGTGTGCACTATCTACTGATCCAGGGAATAGTGCAATTAAACACAGTAGATTCCGGATTATAAAATCTGGGTCTGACACCTTTGAAACCCTCCACTAGTTGTATCGACATGACCATTGAAATCGCCTCCTAAGAAAATCTTCTCATTGCTAAGCACACTTCTAACCATGCCATCTAGGTCTTCCTAAAATTGCCTCTTAGCGATCTCATCCAACCCTACTTGTGGAGCATATGCACTAACAACATTCAAAACCAAGTCACCAAAGATTAGCTTAATTAGGATAATCTTATCCCCCTGTCTCCTCACATTGACAACTCTACTCTTGAGGCGCTTATTGATTAAGATGCTCACTCCATTCTTGTTTCGTTCTGTTCCAGTATACCATAGCTTGAAGCCAATATGCTCCACCTCCTTTGCTTTCTGACCCACCCATTTAGTCTCTTGAACGCACAAGATATCTATACATATCCTAATCGTTGTATCAACTATCTCTCTTAACTTACCTGTTAATGACCCTACATTCCAACTACCCATATGAATCCTACTCTCCTCGACTAGCTTCCTTGCCCTTCGCACTCGTTGAGTAAAGTGCAAAGACCCTTACCCATTTTCCACTACATCCGGGTGCCAATGTAGCGCATCACTAAGGGAGTGACGTCCTGGCCCTTGCTCATTTATCACCACACCCGGGTTCCGATATGGCGCGTCTCTAAGAGGGTTATGCCCCAACGAAACTTTTAATTTGGGTTTCATCCCATGAAAAGATGGCATGATTTTTACGTTGGCTCGCCAAGCCTAACACAACCCTCCTCCTTTTTCTTGGCTTGCCCTTTTCCCGGCTGTCAATCTGGATCATCTAGAGAAAAAGTAATAAACAAGCGTGAGTCCAAAGACTTAGCAAGCACACGATAAAAATAGTGACATAAATATTGCAATTCAATTAATTCCATGACTGTGAACTGTAAATCATAATCTTTGTAACTATATCTCGTTCTCCATTACCTTCATGCAATGCAATGCGATGCGATGCATCTGTAACTGTACTTATACTGGTATAGCGGAGTGTTAATCTATAGATGAACCACTTAATCGCCTCGTCCTCTTTTATACGGGGTCTCAACCTCTACTCCCTGGAGTACCTACCGAAGTAGGTCTTTATCTTTCCACTTCTGTGGGATGCCTACCCGCGGTAGGTCCTGTGTATGAGTGCAATGCATGATGCAATATGCTTCCAATGTTGGTATTTAACATAAGTAGTACCTATCAAGGTATGATTAGCATGTCATCTCATAAATACTGTAGATCATGGCATGGAAACATGAGTAGCAAGTGTTCATCATAATTGATTGTTCTACCATGCACTTGCCTGTTAACCTAGTGTACGATACGTGGACAGCACCAAATCAAAACCACCACCTGCACAAGCATCACCAGCCTCAATACATTATAGCAATACACGCACTCATACGGACGACATCGATACTACACGCAAAACCAACCATAAATTTAAGGATGTCATTATCTTTACTCGTGGATCAAATTTTACATGCTTAAATTGTATCTTTGTGCACTATCGGACTGAATAGACAAACCACCTCCTAATTTTTTTCTCTCTTCCCTCAATATTTCCTCTATTTGGCTGGATGGAGCCTATGCTCTTACTTCCCACCTAATGTTTCTTTCTCTAATATCTCTTTTCGCTAATCTCTTTCTCTCTTCAATTAGTCATACTAATTAACACTACATGAATTTATCATCTACTAACTAACACTACTAGTTGTTACTACTACTCCAGTACTTCTCACAAGTAGCACCACTTCCCTCTCCCTCCATGGATTAACAAGATTAACAGCAGCAGCACCAAACTCATCATCCATGCATCCATATTAACAATTGATGTTTTAAACTTCTACACAAATTTGTAAACAAGCAGGGAGAAAGGAATCAAAGCATTACCCTAGCCCTGAATGTCTGGATTGGGGCCCTACCTTCTTTTCTTCCTTTCTTCTGTTCTTCTCCTCTTCTTTCTCTTCTTCCCTTTCTTCTTTCTCCTTCGACCAGCTCCTCCTTTCTTCACTCAGCCAGTCGGCCTCTTCTTCTCACAACAGCCACCTTTCTTCCTCGTCCTTCCTCTTTTCTTCTCCCTCCCCATCCCCTCTTCTTCCACTTTGATGGTGAATCTCCACTTCACTCTCTCCCGCACAGTGCAGTAGTAGGGCGGCAACGGCCTGTGGCCAGTGGAGAGGCATCAGCTTAAGGGCGATGATGACCTAGGGAGGCATGGCGCGGGTCAGCAAGGCGTAGGGTGGAGCAAGGCGGTGCACACTAGGGCAGGGCGGCGACATGGACTGGCGATGGCAGGGCCACACATGAAGGCGACACTTGACTGTGGTTTGGCTAGAGGGCAGAGGTGACGATAGTTCACGCGCACGGGGCGGTGGGAAGTGCAGAAGCAAGGGGAGTGACAACATGGTGGACTCGACACAGGGGAGCAGTGAATCGACTTCTCCTCTTCCTGTCTTTCCCTTATGAGGGATTGGCGTGGGTTAGGCTGGGCCGAAGCAGGCCCAGGTATTACATTCTACCCTCCTTAGCAGAATTCGATATCGAATTCCGAAACTTGGCAATCTACACAGAAAAACCAAACAAACTCAAATGAACAGAAGAGAAAACAACTCTTATGTCGTATCCGTAGAGAATAGCTTTGGGTATTTCTCGCGCATGTGAGGTACCAATTCCCATGTCGCTTCTCGCTTGGACGATGAGACAATATGTAGGGTCAAGGATAATCGACTAGAGAGGGTGAATAAGAGGTTCTAAAAATTCTTTCTTTCCAAAAAAATTCTATAATTTTAGACCTAAGCAAGATTTATATTGCAATTTAAGAGATGTCCTCAAGGATGTTCAATGAGGTTTCTAACATCTGTCCTAGAGCTGGTGAAGGGGTATTTATACCCCCACCAACCAAATTCGACCGTTAGAGGCAACATCCCGAAATTTTTAGCACGAGCAGTAGTACCGCCATTTATTGGCCGGTACTACCGCACCTGCTTTGACAACATAGTAATGGCTATAGCAGTCGTATTCATTGCCTCTAAACTAGCCGTTGGAATTTCAGTGCGGTACTACTGCCATTGTAAGTATGGTAGTTCCAATATGTCAGTAGTTCCTATTTCTGGCGTGGTACTACCATTTGTTTTGAGGATCAAAACTTGGTCCTCTCTACAAAAAACATACCGCCTATTCAATCGGAACTTCCGGTTATGTAGTAGTTCCGCTCAGGATATGCGGTTGTACTATGATGCGGTAGTTCCACCATTTTAACTCTGGTACTACCGTTTTCTAAAAGAACAAATGTGCTCGAAAAGGTGCTTCTCTAGAAAATACGTACAACCAACTAAAGCTTGGTACTTCTGGGTTGCTTTAGTACCGAACTATCTTTTTGTTCATACCGCACTAAGGTAGTACCACCGTGTAAACTCCGGTATTACCAATTTTTCTAAGAATGCACAGATGGCTTTCAATTTAAATTATAAGTGTATTCATGATCCTAAATTGATCCAAATGGCGCAAGAACATGCTGTCAAGTTACTAGTTATGATCTCTCGCTTCCATCCTTTTCTCCTAAGACTGGTAAAATCAAAAGGTATCCTAGACTACTTATATCTTTGTCTTGAACCATATTGATCTTTATGTTGACCTTTAGCATGCATTTCCAGGTTGTCACATTCATCATCGAGACTAGACCTTTCAAACACTCAATAAACATGTTAGTCCCATATCCACATATTGTCATTAATTACTAAAATAGTTTTTAAGGGCCTAGATGCTTTCACCATAGAACTTTGGCATATTTTAATATTGTATACCTCAACACCTTCTTCGATTCCTCCAGAATCCAAACGGGACAGGACTTGAAGGTAAAGTCTTGCTTAATAGACGCCAGTTCTAGCACAATCTCATACTCCGGATGGTACTTTCTCAACATAGAAATATGAAACACATCTTGCACTCCTCACATGGACTTAGGGAGGCCCAAGCGATATGCCAGTTTTTCAACTCATGCCAGAATCGGAAATGACCCACTGTACCTCGAGCTAAGCTTCCCTTTGATATCAAATCGCACGATACCTTTAGTGGGAGACACTCTCAAAAGCACTTGATCCCCCACTTCGAACTCTAAATCTCGCCTCCTACCTACTTTGGGTAGTTAGCAGATTCTGTCTAATCTCCTCCACTCATTCCACTGTTTGCTGGACCCAACCCGGACCCAAAACTGCCTTTTTGCCTATGGCGTCCCAACAAAGTGGTGATTTACACTTTCGCCCATATAGAACCTCAAATGGTGCTGCCCAAACACTAGAGTGGTAGCTGTTGTTGTACACAAACTCCGCGAGTGCCAATTGATCCTTCCAACTACCTCTCTAAGACAGAACACAGGAGCTCAGCTTGTCCTCTAGTGTTTAAATGGTGCGTTCAAACTGCCCATCTATCTATGGGTGCAAAGCAGTACTAAATTGGAGTTTCATGCTCAAAGCACTTTGCAGACTCTTCTCACACCTCCACCTCCATGGCCACCGCTACCACCACATCCTCAACACAGGAGAATAGAGTGAACACAACAGAATTACCCCAACCGCAACTGCATAGCCGAGTTTTCTAAAATTCTTTATTCTCTTGCTTGCTATCAAAATTGATTACATATCACCTATCTATATAACCTAGGGCTTACACAAATAATGAACTCTATCTCTGATTCAAACACGTATTGAACTCTATCTCTTAGTTGAACACAACTTTAACTCGGGCAATAGATTCGATTTAAACTCTAAGTCAAAATTATTTCCAACATTCTTCCCGTAACTTGACTCAACATACTCCTAGTTTAGTCTCAACGCAATATATGAACTACTAGCTACGACTCTACATAAAGCGATCTACATGCGAACTAAACATATAGTTATATGTAGTAACTCATTCAACTAGTATGAGTCCATTTGTATGCAAAGACTTTAACTCATTGATACAGTCAGTCTTAACTATGACTTATGTAACTCATACTTGACACAGAACGGTGAACACATCTTCTCAACATTTCAAATTTAACTCTACACACTCGAGTTAGGACGGTAAACACATCTCCTCAACGTCCCAGATTCAACTCTACTTACTTTACTCATGATGCGAACACATCTCCTCAACATCCAAAAATCATCTCAGCATCATCGCTGAGAGCTTTAGCGAGAAGTGCTTTCTCGTTCTTCAACTTGCGGTATTTTAAAGCAAAGTACATATAATCATTACAACTATAGTACCTCACTTTTGCCTTTTCAAGCTTCCGATTCTGGCAGCCTCAGCCACCATCGCTAGAAGTATTCTTGCCTTCATGATTCGATGATCGGACCTCCCACTCGACTTGAACCCTTATGTACATCTTCATCTTGATTGTCTAGGTTGTATAATTGCTCATCGTGAGTATCGGATAACACAGTGAGACAGTTGAGCTCGCTTTCGCAATTATACCTAATGATACCTCGTTATCGGTGACACTACTTCCTGAAAAATGCGATATGTATTGGGCACAAATCAAAAACTTAGATAGCAAGAAACGACTCTCTTGTAAAGTCTCTGTCACAGACCAAAAGACGAAACATTATCTTCGGTTTTAGGACAAACAACTGCTATGTTCTAAGCTTTGCTTTTTCCGTTTGAACTGAGAGACCAAAACAAAACATTACTTTTTGCTGTCACCCGCTGGACTGCTCAGTTTCTGCTTTGGATGGACGGCTCGGGCCAAGTTGGCTTCGGTTTCCTCTCGTCCGTTTTGTTTCTTTGTCCGTGTGGCTGTCCTGCGCAAGAAAAGAATCCTCTCTCTCCTGCATCGGTCTCGTGTCCCTCGACTTGCGGCTGCCCAAGAGAGCAAGGCTCCCTGTCTTGACTTGGGTTAGCCGAGGAACGTGAAACCGCTGCCCCCGTATGGGTTCGTCCCCACGCGCCACCACTGCGTGTCGCCCACGCGATTCCTTCCTCCGGCGCTGCGTCTTGTCGCTGCTTGTCAGTACCTAATTTTTAAACAGAGTATTTTTTTAAAACGAGGTCTATAAGTTAAACGATCTATACGTTAAAAGGTTAACATCTGTACCAGGCAAAATCGCGAGTATCTGTCTCTCCGTAATCTGTACCGTAAACAGTCAAAATTCAAAAATTTCAACCAAAAATCATAAGCCGCAACCGTTGCCAACAGGCCCTTTGCTTCGCGCGATCGGCTTTTTGTCGCGCGCGGACGAGGCTCAATTCAGGTGGAACACCTCCTGTCAGATTATTGTCAGAAATGGAGTTACGGCTCAGATTCAGATCGAACATAATGCTGGTATGACCCAATTCAGGTGGAACACCTCCTGCCAGATTATTTTCAGCCAAGCTGAGGTCCTGCATGCTTGTCATACTCCCGAGCGCCGTTGGAGTGTTGCCTGCCTGATATGCGATTACCGTCCATGCGCAGTAGCGAGACATTGATGCATTGCCCCCGATCAGACGAGATCTGGCCGGTCGGTTTGTTCCCGGAGGCATTTTTTGGGCATGCATTGCGCATGTGTGTTCGCAAACCGTCAAGGATATATATGGGCCTCGGCTAGGTGAGTTAAGGGCCTAATGACGCATCAACGGTCTGTTTGTGGGCCCAAGCCCATCTCTAGATGGGCTTTGAAGTATGGATGGCCGACGAACAAAACTTTTTCCCTGAAAGCCGTGTGATTTTTTAGTCACGGAGGGTCACAGCTACAAGGTTCGGTACTTATGCACAAAACTTGTGTTATTTAGTATAAATCAGAGGATGTTTCTAAAAAAGTTCATTCGGTAGAAAAACATAGCTTCGTTTTTTGATGATGTCAGTTATATACTGACCATGATGACAGCCTATCCTTTTGTACCAGCCACAAGGCCAAGAGCCCAAAATATGCTCAAATGCTTTGGTGAACATAAGATATCTTCATTGGAGATGGAAAACACCAGGCTTGCTCATATCTTCATATCGCAATTTCTTTATCGTCCACGCTATATATTAGTACAACTATATTAATCGAAAAACATAAAAAAAATGTTAATATATAGACAGCAAAGACATATATAAATCTTTTATCAAAATTGTGCACTAATTCCTGCCCACATTAATTTAAATCTGGTCATTTATCATCTATTATAAGTAGTTGGTGCAAGCTAGCCAGCTAGCAATGGCTTTATAATCCCAAAATATCTTCAGGCTTTATTTTCTTCATAGGAGATGAAAAAGCATAGGCCTTATTCCTTTTGGCTTTTGACAGACTAATAAACCTCGGCTAAAAAGAATGGACCAGAAAGCCAAGGATGATTTTCCTGTCCTAGGATCCTGCATGGCTGCATCATCACACGCGCACAATACATATGCATGTCTGGCCTCAAAAGGCCAAATAAAAAGCCAGTTCTCTAGGGCAGGGAAAACAATTTTGGTTTAAAAAATTTTCGGATCCCTTCGAGAAATTTCGGATTTTTTGGGGAAAAAATCGGTTGAAATATCCAAAACGATTCAAATTTAAGAAATGCAAATGAAAATTATCAAATCCTGCCGACCAAGCCGGCGCCATCCACATCCTCGCCGTGTCGTCGCCTCCCCTCCCTCGACAGCGTCGTCCGCGTCCACACCGCACCGCTACATCCCCTCCTTTCCTGACGCTGTCCACTTCCGCGCGCCTCCCCCTCGCTGGCGCCGCCCGCTGCCCTCCCCTCGTAGCCCACAGCCAGCGCTGCTTCTGCCGCCTGGCATTGCCCGCATCCTCACCGCGGTATCACCTCCCCTCCCTCGATGGCGCCACCTGCATCCATGCTGAGCCCAATTTAGAGGAAGTTTGGGATGGGGAAATGGGGAAGGAGAGAAGAGACAGAGGAGAGAGAGGGACAAGGGATTGGGGGTGTTATTATTGGGTATGTTGGACCAGAATAGATTGGGTTGGAATTTTTCAATTTGGGCCAAATTTTTAACCGATATGGCTTTTTTCAGAGTGGACCGAGAAATCATTTTGAATTTCTTGGCCTGAAAATGTTTTCAGGGCACTCCTCACCTTGCTTCCACCATTTAGAGATCTAGTATAGATAAGGAGTGTACGTCCTTCCCCATGACATCATCGATCTTCATTGCTGATCTGCATCTGCTGGCTGCTAGCTTCAGAGGCCCAGAAGAAGGTCGCAGGACAGGCTGCAAGAACCGAGCAAGCAACCGTCCAATTCCAGGTGCTTGAGTGTTTGCGACGACCAAGCAAATCAGAGAATTTTTTTTTTTTTGAGAGGAAGCGCAGTAGAGAATTGAGTAGTAGCCGAGTAGTGGCCGATCGATGTGATTCTTTTCTTTGGAATGGGTGTGCGTGCAGGCCATTGCGCTTTTCGATGCATAGCTTCTTCCCTAGCTGTGCCTCTATCACGGATGGGTGTGAATTTTGAGAGCAACTCTAATGTGATCATTTGGACTTATTTTTGGTGGCTTATGACTGAAAAAGCACTGTAGCTGACTGAAAAAATACTGTAGCTGACAGAGGCTTATTTAGCATAATTAAATTTAAAAAATTAAAAAATATAAAAATATGTTAGCCCATTACGTATAATACAAACAAATACGGGGAAAAAAAGAACCGGCAAAAAAGCTCAACAAAAAGCCAAAAGTTCAGAAAAAGATGAAATTTATGAATAGTGAAAAATAAACCGAAAGCTAAAAGCTGAAGCCAAAATGATCACAGCCACTTGAGGAGGATTTCAGATCACACACACTGGTTATTTCTTGATTTTGCAAGTCACTTTTAGCTGCGTCATGGGACTTGAATATTTGATCTTGAGACATATTTAACTTCGCCACATTTGATTACTAGTTTGCATGGTAGCACGTACGTACATATACCCTCTCCAATTTCAAAATATATGACTCTGAGCAAAAACACTGACCAACGCATCTAAAAAAAGCAAAAGAAAAACACTAACCAACGTGCGTACACTTGATGCATCATGATCAACTCCATGCATCCAAGAGGACCAGGACAAGAAATGTGATGTGACGATGAATTGATGATGTGACAGTAGTCAACTGGTCGAGCTTGCTGGAGCTCGCGGTCGTTGCCGTGAAGCTAGGGCGTTTTCCAATCATCATTGGGATGCACACTTCTGGTACTCTACTGCTACCTTGCAAAGCCTGGGCAATGGCCCCACCGGTGCAATTTTTTTCCCAAAATTGCCCTCTCTTCCAATTGTAACCTCTCATCCACTACGGGAGCAACAGCACGCGATATCTATCACCTGCCATACTCTATGACCACAGTAAGTGGTGGCACCACGGCATGAGTGTATAATACGACAGATTCTGTGGGGGGCATCACCGTGGAAGAGATGCTAGGCACGGTAGCAGACGTGTTGCGGACCATGGGTGCAGCAGCGATTTGCTGTGGACTATAAGCTCTGCTATGTTCCCCGCGCACAGATCCACGTGCCCACAACCCTCTCTCCAGTTTTTAACTGCTTGCGCGCTGTTACTCTACTCGCCTGCCCCCATTTGCCCACCTGCCTTTTGAGAGAAAAGAGAGCGAAAGGAGAGAAAAAAGAGGAGATTACGGTTTTTGAACCAAATTTGGAGGTAGTTAGGGAGATAATCAATTAAAAGATTTGTTAGTTGAGAAAGGTGTAGATAAAGTGAAGAGCTTCAAAAAAAGGTAAGTTTTATTTGCATGCAAGTTGTGTAATTATATTGTGATTAGGGTTTAATTAGTTAAATGGTCATGCTTAGTTTGTCTAGATGGTTTTTTTATTACTTGTTAGTCTTGATAGTGATGGGTTCATTGGTTAATTATTTTTGGATTAATGATAATTAGGGAAAGATTAGTTGGAGACTTTAGCATATGTATCTTGTTGTTACTAGCATGGTAGAAAGCAAACTTGTGTATGAGATTATACCTTTTAGTTCTAAGGTAGGGGACCATAATCACAATTATTATGGAAAAACCTTGTAAGGGGACTATGACATTTTTTATTTCTTGTTAGTGACGATAATAAGAGACTTAGTGGAGGGATCTAGATGATTTGGTATTAGAAGAAATTGTAGATGAAGTGAAGAGCACATAGAAAAGTTAAGTTTTTCTTGCATGCAATCTAAGTAATTAATTTTTGGTTAGGGTATAATTAGTGTAGTGGTTATTTAATGCTCAACGTTTCATGTGCTAAGCATTGTAGATGAAGTATGTGACATTATTTGTACTACTTGTTAGTGGCTATAATGACGTCTTGGTCAATAATTTTTTTATTGTTAAATAATGTGTTTGTACCGTTGTTGTAGCCGGGCAAGAGAAACACTCCATCACAACCAATGCACCATGTAACTCCCTATTAAGTTCATGAATTATGTCCAAGAATTGCTAAGGCTTACATATGTGTTGTGTACATTCTATTGATGCTTACTGCCTAAATGTGTGTCTCAAACACATCATAATGCACACCTACTCACTGCATCTACTATAGGCCAAATTGGTAGCCTTCTCAGTAACAACACTATGGCTCTAGCTTTTCAAGTGAAGTGATTCCATTATGAGAAGAGTTATTCAGACCAAAATGAGCATACCATGTCACCATTTCGACTGAATTGACAACACACGCTAGCTTTTCTCAATGAATTGATAACACATTGAACTATTCTGTAGCCAAAGATACATTCCCACGGATGTGAATGCACTTGCATTCACCAAAATTTACTCCCTCGACACAAAGATCAATAAGAACATCAAAGTAGAAGCAATCAGTTGTAGCCACCCAAACCATGAACAATGAATTGATCACGAATTAGAAGATTGAATCATATAGATTCTGTGGATAATCTGAAGAACAATATGTTCTTCATCTTTGTCACAGTCTATTAGTTTATTTCAAAATTATTAGAGAAAACTTATTTAATTTAAAATAAAAACAAGTGTTATTTGTTTGCCTGAATTTTGGAGATTTTATTTGCCTATTTTCATCTTTTAAAAATGCTTTTCTTCTAAAAGTAATTTAATTAAAAAATAAAAACAATATTAAATAAAGGTTATTTAGAATTTCTATAAAATACTATTTTAAATTAATTATTTTAAAACATTTGGCTTTTATCTGGAATTGCTATGAATTGTTTGGAATTTAAAATTTAATTTCAAACATAAAAAACATTTTTGTAAAAATTTAAGGACCAACAATAAGTTGAAAATATTTTTCCTAAGTCCAAAATATATTCAGAATTTTTGTGAATTTTGTGAATTTTTTGGACTTGATTTGCTATTTTCTAAAGCATTTTATCTACTTTTGGGAGTTCTGAAAAATTAAAAAGGATTGAAAATCCCATTTTCTTCCCTCTGGCTAACATGTGTCTGGCCAGATCTCCTCTCACGGCCATGCAGCCAAAACTCCACCACCCGCGCCACCCTTCTCTCTCTTCCCCTTTTCTCTCCCGCTGATACTCGGGCCCCACGCCACCTTCTTCCACCTTCCCCTTATTCTTCCTCAGGCACCGCCATCGCTGCCATGGCCTTCGGCCGAGCCCCACCTTTCCCCACCTCTCCCTCTTTTTTGAGCGCCGCTACGCCTTCCTCTCCTCCTCCCGCACCCCTCATGCCCGTTTCCCCTTTTCAAGTGTCGCCCGCTCCCTCCTCTTCTGTAATCGCCACCCACCTACCCGAAGAATCCGATGAGTAATTACTCACCGGGCACCGCCTCCTGCCCTATAAAGACCCCCCTCGGAGCCTCCCCTCTCCTCACTTCACCTCTCCCCACCCTCATTTTCCCCTCCTGAAGCTAGAGCTACCGTAACATCACCTCCTCTCTCTCTCTCTCTCTCTCGTGTCAGTGTGATACTCCGGCGAGGCATTCTGGCCACTCGGGTCATCCTCGTGCCCCGCAGACAACTCCCTCGGCTTCACCGCACCTTCACTGAGCTTGTTCGCCCCTTGGCTGGGTCTCTTCACCACCGGAACACTGTCGCCACCGCACACCAAGCCCCGCCACTACCTCTCTCCCCACCCACATACCCCTTGTGCTAGGTATCAACATTGTGTAATCGAACATCAATGAGAACTAACAAGCACCTACCACCGTACCATTGCCTAAGTCTAAGCTAGGTTTTATATTTTATTTTGAAATATTTCAGAGACTTTCTTGACTCATCGAAGTCAACAATATATTTAAAACTCATCATTTTATATGAAAAAGGTTATCCCAAACCTAAAATTATTTCTAAGCATGTCTACGTAGTTCTACAAATATGTTCTAGCTAATACTAATGCACTAACCACAGTTTTATTCTAGGGTGACAAGGTACCCGAAAATGAATATCAAAATGAGATATGAACAAGTAGGCAACAACAAAGTTTAAAACTGAATTGAAATACGTTGAATAAAAATATGCATGCAAAATAATTTAAAACAATATAATTTTATTTGCAAACTAGGAACAACATAATCAAGGTATATAACTTGCCTTGCTCCTTGAATTAGTGAGAATTGTCCTCGAAGAATTCATCGGAATCGTCACAATCTACACATGAAAATAACCTAGCAAACTCAAATAAAATCTAAATAAATCCAAATAAACTCCCAAAATTTGAAAACATAGAAGATTTGTATAGATCTTGATTTTAGATGAATTTAGAAATTTAAATAGGTTCCTTGGAGCAAGGATGAAGAAGAATGGGTTTCTAGAAGTTTAAATTCCAAGAAAAAGAGAGAGAAAGAATAAATCATATTTTCTAGAATTGTTTTTCTAAAGTAAAATGAGATTATGACATCAGCAAGAGATTTTCTTTTTTGACCAAATTAATTTTCTATATGAAAATGGCTTTTATGACATCATGCTGACGTCAGCCCTAGTTTTAAAAGTTTTGGCACCTAAGACTAACATGTGGGGCCTGAGGGATGGTGGACGGGGTCCATGGACTTTGCTCAGCCAAGGTGGCAAGCAAAAATGATGTGGCACCCATGTGGCATTTGTGCGTGTAGGTGGCGCACTGCTGCCAAGTTGATGGCCACGGCATATCAGTCGCTGAGGTGGCTCGCCGACCGACGGTCATGCACAGGGACCGATGGTCATCATCATCCCGATGAACGGTAGTGATCGAGGTGGGTAGAAATAGAGAGAGGAGAAAGACAGGAACCCGTCTCACCTTTGCACGGAGACCGGAGATGACTAGAGGGGACCGGCGGCGGAGAGAGGCGGTGGTGGGGCTCAGCGTGCGGTGGCGACAGCGTTCTAGCAGCGAAGAGACCTAGCCGGGGGGTGGACAAGCTCAGCAAAGGAGCGGTGAAGCTAGGGAAGTCGTCGGCGGGGCGTGAGGATGACCAGGGCAACCGAAATGCCTCGCTGGAGGAGCTCACCAGCGCGAGAGAGAGATGAGGTGGTGCTAGGGTAGCTCTAGCTTCAGGAGGGGAAAATGGGGACGGGGAGAGGGGAAGTGAGGAGAGGTCCGAGAGGGAAAGCTTGGGGAGGAGCTTTATACAGGCATGAGGCGGCGCCTAGTGAGTAATTACTCGCTGAATTCTTCGGGGAGGTAGGCGGCAGTTATAAAAGAGGAAGGAGCGAGCGGCACTAGAAAAAGGGAAATAGGCGCACGGGGTGCGGGAGGAGGAGAGGAAGGCAGAGCAGTACTCAAAAAAGAGGGGATGGTGGGGAAAGGTGGGGCTCGGCCAAAGGCCCTGGCGGCAGTGGCGGTGCGCTGAGGAAGAAGGGAAAGGAGGAAGAAGGTGTCGTGGGGCCCGAGTGTTGGCGGGAGAGAAAAGGGGATGAGAGAGAAGGGTGGTGTAGGTGGTGGATATTTGGCCGCGTGGCCAAGCGAGGAGATCCGACCAGACACATGTCAGCCAGAGGGAAGAAAAGGGGATTTAAAATCCTTCTTAATTTTCAGAACTCCCAAAAATAGATAAAAGCTTTAGAAAATAGCAAATAAAGTCCACAAATATAAGAAAAATTCATAGAAATTTCTGAATATATTATGAACTTAGGAAAAATATTTCAAACTCAATGCTGGTCTTTAAATCTTAAAAAAATATTTTTAGCTTTGAAAATGAATTTATATTCCAGAAAATTCATAGAAAATCTAGATAAAAGCCAAATGCTTTAAAATAATTAATTTGAAATAGGATTTTCATAGAAATTCAAAATACCCTTTATTTAATAATATTTTTATGTTTTAAATTAATTTATTTTTAAGAAGAAAAGCCTTTCTAAAAGCATAAAACAGGCAAATAAAATCTCCAAAATTTAGGCAAACAAATAACACTTGATTTTATTTTAAATTAAACATTTTTTCACTAATAATTTTGAAATAAACAACTGGGTTATGATAATATGTACCAACTCTCACAAATCCTAGATGGGAAAACCTGAAGAACACATGCATGACATGGCTGCCAAAACCATTGGTGATTTTCCGGTCTTTCAATGCAAAAATGCTTTATTCGACATGGGTACACACCCTAGGCTTTTATAGTGCTTTTAGGCACAACCCAACACACATGCAACTCGGACTTGCACTTTGACATGAACTGTATAAATCAAAATGACTCTCTCCAATTTAGAAATAAAGAGATAAAGAAGAACAAACTAAGAATTCCTACTAAAGTTTATTTTAGAGGTTGATTCAAATCAGGCCAACATACATGAATTGATCTCCTAGCGTATGCTTTTCTGCTTGACCCCTCTTGGCTCTACGCGCTTGGTCAACTCTTGTCCCATCCACTATATGCACTAGTTGATCCTCATGGATCATGCTCTAGGCCACGCGAAGTGGTCAACGATAGACTAGTCTGTGACACACTGGTCAGCAATAGATTGGTTGGTGATGCACTGGTCAGAGACACATTGGTCGATGCATCACATACCACTGGCCTCCTCTAATCTGTGGACACACCCGGTTTGACCACCATGCATATCAATCCATTGACTAAGGTCTCCTATCCTTGGCCGGCCTCTCTCACCACTCTCTCACCTCCTTGTCTGTTTTCTTCTCTTCTTGTGATAAAACAACACCCTCTTGTTAAATAACTTCGGATTGCTTTTTAGGAACACAGACCAAAGTCATAGAGTTAGTTGGCATTGTATCAAAAAATGTATTGAAACTATATGAATGTATTAATTACCCATAACATTCAATCATAAGCTGCATACTACCAAAACATACTCCAACATCCAAATTGGATTTTTTTTAAAAACTCCAACCCTAACACTAGTTGTAACTCTAACCCCAAACCGAACGTACCTGTATTGGCTACCCACATAAAATACTATAACCTCCTAATTGGATTATTTAAAAACTCTAACATCAACACTAATTGAAACTACAACTTAAACCATAATTTACCTACATTAGGCTGGCTAGGATGCACCACAGTATGACCACACCACAGAAGGTATGTGGGTCGTCGCCTACATTCTTATCCTACCCTATTGGAGCCAGCTGTTGTGGTGCCTACCTTCTACCTTGCCTGGGGAGCGCAGCAGGTGATAGATGTCGATGTCACCTATTGCTGCTCTAACGGTTTAGTGAGGGGCGAAAAAAGGGATTTCTTTTGCACAAAGCCAATTTTGAAAAAAAAATGTGTTGGTGGGCAAATTGTGCCCAAGCTTCCAACCTTGGACTATTCATGGTTTTGGCACTGTAGCTATTTCAATTTTGACCCCTGAATACCAACACGCATCGTGCCAATGCGGGACACTGCAGGCTAGTGGGCCCACTGTGCTACAGAGCTGCCCCTACTTAGTAGCTAGCTACCGAGCAGCCACAGCTTAGCAGCAGGTTGGGTAGGCAAGCGAGCAGGCACGTATGGTTTGGCTGCTGGCGCTAGGGAATCACGTGGGTGATGACGTGACATGACGTGGCAACATAATGTTAGATTCTCATTTTATTCACATGTTAATTGTGCTGCCATTCATGCCCATGTGGGAATGTCGCCGCGAATGGATTCTCACGAATATAAAATGGGAACAGTGATTGATTTCCTGTCGAGCGAGAGCCCAACGATGCAGGGGAAGGAAAGAGAGATTGAAAGATGAGTTTCTAATATAATTTTGAGGTGGTTTAGTTGTGATTTATGATGAGTTGGTGATACCTTCGAAAAAAGGTATGCTTCATTTGCATGCAAGCAATGCACTTAATATATCGTTAGCGCTTCATCATCATAATTGTGGTTTTATAATGTGGAAACGCTAGGTAGCCATGTTTAGTTGATGGATGTGTTTCTTTAATTAGCCATATTTATTTATGTAAATAGCTGCAAAAATACATGCCAAAAAGTTGCTAAAATATTTTTACATATGTCCGCACATATATATTTATTGCTCTCGTATGATTACAGAATGGCCGTTATCCAAGGACCTAGTCTTATTTTCAAAAACTAAAAGAAAAAGTTTCACCAAAAAATATAGCATACTACTGATTCCACTCTTAGTTCTTGATTCACATCCCTTCTTTATATTTTTAAACAATTACTAATACCCTCCTGTTCAACTGTAGCTGGTTGAATCAGTTGACTTTGGCCCAGAGGACTACTTCATCCATGGAGAGGACGAAGGAGAGTTTGCGGACATACTACATAAACTAATGCAGTACCTAGGTTACGTCACTGTCCCATCGTCAGGGGATGAAAGACCCAAAAAGGAGACTGGGAGGCCTAGATTATGGAAGTCTTCCTGTATGCAAGGGATGGCGAGTACACCTCCCGCACCTTTCGTACTGAGCACTTGATGAGCACTTCCACCAACGCCCATTAGCACACCACCTGCTTGGCTTGTGCTCGCCTGTGCGAGATCCATGAGGCTACTACTATCTATCCCTCTAGGAAGGAGGATGCTACAGCGAGATGTTCATCACCGCCTCTGAGGATGACCCACTCTTGACCCACCAGGTCCAGCTCACCCAAGCTATGGGAGTCACCTACACTAAGGCTCTAGAGGAGATCTCAGACCTCCAATAGCTCCTCACCACCTACTACAACCATGCTGAGACTCTCTACTCTTAGCTCAGCAAAGTGCGAGAAGGCCCTAGCTGCGTGGAGCGTGAGAGGGCTACTGCAGTCACTGAGCTCACGTGAACTATAGTAGCAACAATGGTCCACGCTCCAGCGCTTGCAGGACCTCCTATCATCCTCACTAACCCCGCTCCAACTTGGCCATTCATCGCAAGACTACATCTCAGGGTCACCACGCGTAAGAGCGTGAGGCACCCCAGCCCGCCGATTGTCTTCAACATTGGAGATACCAACTACGGCGGCAGTCGCTCCCACTCTCGCTCCAGTTCACCTGGTGACTGTACCACCTGTCGTGGCCTCAACCTTATAAAGGAGTTGTCTGGCCTACAAATTAGGTCAGCTCGTGAAAGCATCTAGGCCCCTAAAAATGGTTTTGGTAATTAATGAATTTATGTGAATATGGGACTAACGTGTTTAATGAGTATGCAAAGTTTAAGTCCATATATTGGTGACAAATGCAAGCCAAAGGATAAATGTGAAGACCCAAAATTGCTCAAGGCAAAGGTACACTTCGAATAGGATCCCTTTTATTTTTACCGGTCTTAAGGAGAAAAGGTGGAAGACCGGATTATAGGGTAGAAAATCGTACCATAAAGAGGAATCATGGCAAGTAGCTTGATAGCAAAAATTATGTGCCATTTGGATCAAATTAGAAGCTTGCATTAACCAAAAATTAGATTTAAAACCAAAACTATGCTCTGTCTGGAAGAGCGGTAGTTCCGCAGATTTCAACGTCGGAACTACCGCTCTCACAGAGCGGTAGTTCTCTCGCAGAGCGGTAGTTCCGCTGGTAAAATCGGAACTACCGGCGAGCACCTGAGTGGAGCCTTTTTTCTAGAGAGCACCCTCCGGGTGTACCCGAGTCTTTGCGGGATCAGAAGTACCGTGCTTTCAACGCCGGAACTACCGCAGGGAACGGTAGTTCCGCATTTTGGAGCGGTACTTTCGGAGCGAGGATGAGTGGAACCTTTTTTCCAGGGAGCACCTTCCGGATGCAATGTGAGATTTCACGGAGCGAAAGTACCGGCGATTTCAACGCCGGAACTACCGCAGGGTGCGGTAGTTCCGCTATCCAGAGCGGTACTTCCGGAACCCGAAAGCTCCGAAGAGGAAGCGGAGCCTTTTTTCCAGAGAGCGCCAAATTTGGGACTTTTGGAAGTTCGGCTCAAGTGGTAGTACCGCGCTGACTTTGCGGTACTACCGGCGAGCGGTAGTACAAGAGTTTTCAATGGCAGTAGTACCGCGTTGACATTCCAACGGTCACTGCAGAGCTCTGACATAGCTGTTTTGCCGCGCCAGAAATGGGAGCAGTACTACCGGCCTTATAACAGCAGTAGTTCCGCTCGTCCTGAATTTTTCAGGAATTTATTCCAAACGGCTAATTTTGGTTGGTGGAGGTTATAAATACCCGTACCACTGCTCAAGGACAGCAAGAAGAGACCCATTGAATATTTCTTGAGCATATAGCATTCATTCCACCCCTTGTTCTCACTTGAGCATTTGTTTTGAGGTGGTTGAGCAAATTTAGTGCATTGCATTCATTAGTTGACCTTGGCACTAGTTTGCAAATCAAGTGAAGCCCAGGTCTATTACTCTTGGTGTTTACCGGCACCTGGACAATTGGGAGGTGATTGATCGGTGATCTTCTCAAAGGAGATTGTGAGAAGACCCGACGTTCGTGTAAAGGTTGGAGCTCACCTACACTTAGTGAGGAAGAGCTACCACTAGTGATCGAGGTGCTTCGGCTTAATTCGTGGAGCCGGTCCAATTCGTTTGGGCTAACCTCAACGTAGATTAGGGGAAACCGGCAAGTTTTCGAACACCACGGTAAAAACATCGATTGTGCACATCTCTCACTTGCTTCCTTCTAGCTCTTGTTTATTTACTTTATTGTGATCATTTGCTTGATTTAGAGCTAGCATTGTTATTTACTCGACTAAGCATTGTGTAGGATTAATTGCTTTACATTCTTGCTATTAAAATTGTAAAGAATTAATTAAGTAGACAAGAAAATTTTAAAAACCTCCTATTCACCCCCCCCCCCCCTCTAGTCGGTATCCTTGATCCTACAGCTCGTAGCACTTGCTAGGAGTAAGTTTTTCTTTGCAAGCACCAACCCATGTACTAGGTAGTAGGCGTCTAATATGTAATGTATTGTATCCACATGACTGAGCATGGCCTAAGGGTCATGTACTAGCTGTCATGTGCAACTTGACCAAACTGTTATAAATGTTGTGGTTTATTTTCTATTTTTCTTATTCGCCTACTTCTTGGAATCCTTTTTTAAGATATCAGCAAGTTGATAGCATGCACCAGCTTTCTCCAGTGATTTGACCACACATACCAGATTTTTGCAGCAAGTGGACATCACGCTCAGATTTTCCGATGATTTGACAATACGTACCAGTTTTGCGCAGCCAGTGGACAACACATGCTAGCTTTTCCAGTGATTTGACAACATGTACCAAATTTTTGTAGCGAGCGGACAGCACCTGCCAGCTTTCTCTATGATTTCACAACACATATCAACTTTTCGCAATGAGTGGACAGCATGTACAATTTTCACAGCGAGTGGACAACACATGATATGATAACATGTGCCAATTTTTCCAGCGAGTTGATAGCACAAACCAGCTTTTCATAGCGAGTTGATAGCACGTACTGGCTTTCCCCAGTGAACTACTAACACGTACAAGCTTTACTTCCAAATAGTGCACAACGACCACCTATAAAATCTGGCCAGCCCAACGACCGGACCCAAGACTTTGATCGAGCTGACCTTAGAACTAGCAGAAGAGGAGAGGAAGAAGTGAGGAGAGATACAGGACATCACTGTGCCGCTGGTAGGGATGTCGAACTACGGAGGGATGCTTTGCAAACGAAAGTTGGTAGCCAAGAAGAAGGGACATAACTTGATAATTTTTGCAAGGATGCACCTGTGCCGCTGGAGTTTCCATGGCCACAGTGCAACTGAGGCAATCTAGCATATATCATTCAGCTCACACACTCCATAACCACCGCCTGGGTGCACTACACGTGCGATGAAGTTTTTGTAAGTATGTATTTACCACTTCACATTGCATGTTTCATTTCGCACCTCTCTAACCCATGCCGATAGGCCACAGAACGCTGCTACTTCTTCCAATGAATCGATGGCCCAAATATGAACGATAGGGCATTCATCGAGCAAAAATACATGCTCAACTTCCCAGTGGCGTCAGATAGATTCACACGCTAGAAACGTTACACCCTAGATGACATCGGAAAGGACAAAGGTACGGCATTGGTGGTCCCTGAAGTCCTCGCTAAACGCCAGGTTATTTCCAACAAGGACAAAGCTACACAAATTGTGAAAGCCAAGTACTGGGTCCGGGTCACGATGGCTAAAGCCTGCAAAGGAGAGAAGAGAAAGGTACCGATAGACCCAAATGTGTACGACGACTGGCTGGAGACATAACTTCCAAAAGGCACATATGTATCTTAACTGTAGTTGAGGTTGATGGTTCGCGTATGTTGCCACTTATATCGTATGAGTAGTGAGGCGAACATACACACCTAACTAAACCCTACGCTCCATGTAATTCTCACATTAATTGCAAAGTACTTTGTCGACCTACACATGGTCCATTACGACAACTGTTTGCAACAGCATATCTTTACGAATTTTGGACACATCTAGCCCTCTAAATACCCGAAATTCCAAATCTGGCCCCTAATGCGAAAATTTTCCAAATCTGGCCCCCTGCCCGAGCGCGCGATCTCGTGGCGTCGACGCGTGTCCGGTCATGCGGTCCGGTACCGCACAACCGCGCTGTAGCTGGGTCGTGCGGTACCAGACCGCACGACTGCCCTGTGCTGCGCTCCGACCGCATGACCCCGTCAGCCGACCGCACGACTGCAATCTGACCGCACGACTCCGTCCCAACCGCACGTTCACACTGTAGACCGGTTAGCGCAGTGATTTTTAGGGTTTGGTCTGTGTTTAGGGTTTGCAATCCCCGTGATTTTTGTAAGTTTTGTCAATTTTGTAGTTGTAAACTGGGAAAATATCTGATGAAGTTGTAATAAAAGTTTATGTTCATTGTAAGTTGTAGATGCATAAAAATTTTGGTAAATTTTTTTAGGAACGATTGACCGTAGAACGATCAATACATATAGTGGTAAGTGATATTTTGGTTGGTAGAGTACGAACGAAATTTGTGTGAAGTAACGATTAGTGTATTTGTGATTTTCGTACATTGATGACCGTGAAAAATATGTTGAACTGGCAATAACATTTTTCGATCATGTTATGTTGTTTTATTGGAAGAAAATTAATGAATTTTTTTAGGACAACTGTGATAGGAACAATTGGACGAAAGGAACGAAAGTGATTTGAACATGTGGGAATCATTGATGGGAAAAGACGAGATAATAAGCTTAGCTGAATAGAAATAAACTTCATAATACAGTTGGGAGTAACATGCCGCGTACATTTTTATTACATGCATAACATATAGCATGATATGCGACTAACCCAACCAACTGCCGACATTTCTCTCTCTCGTGCGCTCCCTCTCGTGAGCCTCCCGCTCCCTACGCGTGCATGCTTCGAGATGAGCTTGCGTCTCACGTTGTATACGCAGGGTGTGCTCGTTCTTGCGGCGCTCCGCCTCCAGCAACTCCTTCTCCTGTGTGACATTCCACTCCTCGAAGTCGAGGGTCCATTGGTCCGCAGGGTGGATCTCAAGATCGATCCATTTACGATAGCCACACAGGGGCTCCAGAGACTGTAAATACAGGGGAAAGATTGTTAGTGCGTGCTGTGAAGGAGAAAAGGTAGGGGAAAATGGTGCATGTCATCGTTACCGGCTGCCGATAGGTTGCGGTGTCAAAACGGCGGTTGGGGTAGTCACTAGAGTAGTTTGCGCAACCCCAGTAACGCATACCTAGGCTGATACGGTGCTTAGACTTGAAAAACTTGCACGTGTCCCCACACCAACAAAGGGGGTGTCTCCCCCTCAGGTGGGAGTTGCGGCGAACGCTCGGTGGGGACGTTCGGGATGGGGTTGTTGCTACGCGGCCGCTCATTGCGGGGAGCTGACCCTTTAGCACGCTAGGCTTGTTCTACCCGAGCCTGTATAGCCCTTATTTTCTCATCACGGGCAGCAGCTGACCGTTCTAGGTCACGGGTCTCCTCCCATTCCTTCACCATCTTGTCCCATTGCTTCTTCTGGTTTTTTTTGTCCATCCCGGTGGGGGTGAAGGAAGCGCGGTGTAGTGTGGGGTTTGGAAGTGCAGTGTGGCCTGCGAAATGGAATGCACTGTAATTTATAGGGTCCATTTTCTCTCTACTCCAACGTGTAAAGCTGGTCTGCGTGGTCGTAGCTCTGAGCAGAGCTGGGCATTCTGCCTTATCACTGCAAAAGGCTACGTCGTCATGCCATGTGACTGAGCAAAGCTGCCTCGTGTTGTCATCTCTCTTAGCAAAGCTACCTCGTGTTGTCATGTCACTGCGGAAAGCTGGTGTCTTTTGTCATCTCACTGAGCAAAGCTGCCCTGTTTTGTCATGTCACTGAGCAAAGCTACCCCGTGTTGTCATCTCTCTGAGCAAAGCTGACCCGTGTTGTCATGTCACTGCGGAAAGCTGGCGTCTTTTGTCATCTCACTGCGCAAAGCTGCAGTCTTTTGTCATCTCACTAAGCAAAGCTGCCCCGTTATGTCAGGTCACTGCGCAAAGCTGTAGTCTTTTGTCATCTCATTGAGCAAAGCTGCCCCGTTTTGTCATGTCACTGCGCAAAGCTGGCATCTTTGTCATCTCACTTGGCAAAGCTGACCCGTTTTGTCATGTCCATGCGCAAAGCTGCACTCTTTTATCATCTCACTGGGCAAAGCTGGCCTCTTTTGTCAGTCACTGAGCAAAGCTGCCCCGTTTTATCATGTCACTGCGCAAAGCTGAAGTCTTTTGTCATCTCACTGAGCAAAGCTGCCCTCTTTTGTCACGTCTCTGTGCAAAGCTGCCCTCTTTTGTCACGTCTCTGCAAAAAGATGCCCCCTTTTGTCACGTTCTGCGCAGAACTGTCCTCTTTTTTGTTTTTGGTCACTACAGTAAGCTGGCCCATTTTGGTATAAATAGCACGGTTGGGGTCCCATCACATTGTACGTAGAGAACCCCATAAATCGAACAAAGAAGTACCTTCTCTTTCGTGGTGACACATACCATGTCGGAAGCCGAGGGGCCAGTCGGATTTGGGTCACCGAAGGAAGACCTTCCCTTCGAAATGAGGGAGATCTTCGGTCCACAGTACCGCTTGATACCAAGCCGGCGTGCTCAATCAGCGTGGCCGAAATGCAGACACAATGAGTACGCAGTCGTGCAGATCGTGGATGCCCCGTTCGATGGCGGGCGACGTTTCTTCCGATGCCCACGCTCCGGGGTACAAATTACTAATAGTACATTTTTTGTTATTGCTTATGGACCCTCCATGTTTACCGTCCTTTCCCGCAGATGGTAAAATGTGATTTCTCCTGCTGGATCAACCCTCCTCATGAATGGTATATTGTCCGTTATGTGGATACATTATGGGACCGAATATTGGAGTTGGAGGACCGAATAGAGACTCTCAATGAGGAGAACAACGACCTCCGCCAATAGATGCAACGCGAGAGGGGCAACGAGGAGGTTGTGAACATCGGAAGCTCTTATAATCCCACATGTTGCTGCGCGAACCCGAGCTGCATATGTGTGTGCCACTACCACGACGGCCAGCCACGTCCGAGGTGGCCCCCTCAGCAATGCTCCATGTGGGTGTCACGAGGCTCTTTTGGCATATAGGCAACGAGGGTTATGGTTGTGTCATATTTTAGTTCTTGTGTTTGTTATTGTGTTGATGGTGTGGCGCTGGGACTGTTGTTTTGATTTAAATTCTTGCTGGTAGTACTTTCCATATATTCTGTATGTGCAATGTATGTGTTGTTTTGTGTTGTCAGTGCGTGACGCCTTCATATTCTGTGGCCTCTGTGAGTGAGCCCCCCACCGAGCCTATAAGAGGGAGCCATTCCTCACCTAGTCCCCTACATTGTTCTCCCTCATCTCCTGAATTAGTTGTTCCCAATCTGTGTACCTTTCCTTCGTGCTCACTCCCCCGGACACCAATATGAGTCACCTCAGCACCTCTTCGTCGGCACCCACGGTGATTTGCCCAAAATGCAACACGGTTGTTAGACGTAACACCTCACACACGGCTGCGAATCCTGGCCGCTACTACTACAAGTGCCCCTTTTACTCAGTGAGTAAGATTGTTTTGGTTCTTTCAAATCGTACTGGTATGTTTCAAAATCTTCTTCTCATTGAATCACAGGAAGCCCCCGACGGTTGCCGATTTTGGGTGTGGGAGGATGAAATGGGCACTAGGACAGACATTGTTCGCCATGAGAGAGTTGTCGTGGGGGGTTGTGACCCCGTCCAGATGCGGCATCGTTTCGATAGACTGGAGTGGAAGATTAATTTAATGTTGTGTGCTATATTCTTTCTTGCGTCTATTGTTATCGTCAAGTTGTAGTGCTGGAGATTATTCTCGTCTATGTTGGAAATGTTTCATGCTCTGTTCTATGTTGTGTTTATTGTTATCGTGTTTTGTAGTGCTGGAGGGTTGATCTATGTATGTGTAAAGCAAGTCGTAAATAAATAATTTGCACAACATTGCATAAATAATTCCAGGAAACCATGCGACATTATACAATATGAATTACAAAAAACGCATTATGAATCTCGTCGTCGTCTCTTCGGACGGCGTATGTGATCCTCCGAGAAGGTGAACCGGGTAGGCGAGTGCGGTGCATCTTGAAGGTCATACTGCGAGGCCTGCGTCCGAGGTGGTCCTGTGTACGGCTGCGTGGGGACTTGCGTTGGCTGGCCAAAACTAGAGCTCAGCCAGTCAGTCGACGAGGGGTCTACGGCCTGCTGAGATGGTACAGCTGAATTAGGACATGGGCAGCGATGTTATTAACGAATAGTAATATCACAAGGCATTTATCTGGGTACTCTGAAATGCACTTGACCCACCGTGAACGTCATGGCCCTGTTGCTCCGAGTAAACCTGCATTTTTTTGGCAATGCGATCAGATGGCTTTGAAATAGACATGTTTAGCTTACTACGTTTGTGCATACCGGGATATGCGGCTATCCGAATGACGATGGCGTAGGTACTCGCGTATGTACTCCTACGTTGTGTATCCCTGGTAGGTCTGGCCAAACCACCTATCCTGGTCTTGTAGGCTGGACTGCACGCCATGGGTGAACGTGGGCATCGACGGCTCTGGTTGCTGCGCCGAGTCAGGGTCGCTCTCTGGAGTGGGCCCCCATCGGCCTGGAGAGCACGCTCGCTCCTCCGTCGCCCACCGTGATGACAATGGCTGTAGCAACATGCTATCCTGTCGCAAATGCTGCAAGAAGAACATGTGGTTACACATAAATGGCAATCGAGTGGATGAACAAATAGTTTGCAATTATCCAACTGGCGGTCCGAAGCGCGTGGAGGACGACCGAGCGTAGCTAGGCCTACTGCCAGACTGCGATGGGCGCGACGATGATGGTCGTGCTGATGGTGGTGATGACGGCGGCGCGGAGGGGGGTGGTGGTGCTTGACGTACTCCATCACCGCATCGAGCAACAACGTCATCTCGGTGGCGACCACAACTCATGGTCTGTATCGCAGCCCTGGCGTCATCGTATATGCTGCACATCGAAGTGAGCAGGCGATCAACCGCATTTGTCCTCCCACGGTGCAGAGCTTGAGCAGCCTCGTCGTGGATACGATTGCAACCGGTCGAAATGCAGTGAAACAAACAGTGAGTTAAAATGTAATCCTGTACAATTTAATTACATAGTAGTCTCGTACTGTCTCGTCGTGCCGTGCCGCTCGATGACGGTCTGGACCTGCCTGTACAGCGGCTCATGTACGACCTCAAGTGGACGCTGTGGCGGCTCCCCAGTAAGCCTAATGCGGGTGCGTGGAGCGTACCACTGAAGGTATGTCCTATACATCTCGAGGTCGTCCGGTCGTGTCTCCTCCATAACCAGCGTGTCTGCCTGGTCATGCCACATGTCTGTCCACGGCCGCTGTATGGCTCTCCAGTCTTCGGTCGCTCGACCTCTCCTCGATTGCCTGCAAGTTAATTCAGGCATTACACAATTAGTAGGGGCACAAACTAATGAATTAATTAAATTTACCGTGTAATGACATACCGGTGGGTGCTGGGTATAAGAGGGCGTCCTGAAAGGGGGGACATGCTGGTGCAGGCCGAACTGCCTCATGACTCGCTGTGGGTTGTATGGCTCGACACAGTGCGAGAACACCAAGTGGCAGGTCATCAACCAGTACCGGTGATCCTGCCCGCACTGAGAGGATAATCCGTGGGGGGCCGTGTCCGTAATGAACCGCGGATCCCATGGCCACCAGACTATGTCAGCCTCGTGGAGAGTCTCGAACATGTTGTGGAACTCCGGGTACACACGTCTCGGTCTCTCCTTGGCCCACTGCAACTGACCACGTGTCCAACGTGTACCCATTGTGGGCGCATCAACGGGGTCGTCGCCACCATTGAGGTCGTAGAACTGCGGGAGGAAGTCATAAGGGTGCACAGTAGTACGAAAGTAAGGCCTGCCAACGGGGAAGTGTTCCCACGACCACAACTGAAGGAGAATGTAGCAGACGGCTAGGACCAGCTCGCTGGCCGCAGTACGCTGGCAGGCATCACACAAGCCTCGGTATGTGGCGCTAAGTACTGCTGATCCCCAGCTATACTGTGGCACCTCACCAGGCCAGCCATCCGCCAAGGACTCCGCTAGGTGTATGTAGCTAGGCTGCACAGAGTCTCCAGTGGTGCTAGGGAACAAGACCCACCCGAACAGAAATAGCAGGTACACAATGAAGTGTGTCCGCACCTCCTCCTCATGTGTGTGTGCAGGACAGGTCATGTACCGACGAAGCCATCCATGTGGCACACTAGCTGCGTTGTCGGGGATCGGATGACCAAACCGGTGACCCAGACGGACCATCCAATCTGCTGCCTTTGGGGTGGCACTACAGCAGCACCACGGAGGGGTAGACCTGTAAGCATCGTCACGTCCTGCAGAGTAACCGTCATCTCGCCCCACCGGAAGTAGAAGGTGTGAGTCTCTGGCTTCCAACGATCAACGAGAGCGGACAGCAGCGCCGCATCATACTGGAACGCATGCGGTAGATCCAACATTCGGGCAATGGGCAGTAGCCCGGTGTCCCGCAGTAGTGGGATGTACCGCTGGTCGGGAGGCCAGTTCTCTCGGGGCCCCCTAAGGACGAAGCAAGGAGGCCCGTCTCCGTCTCTTGACGACCACGACAGGCATCGGTGCCGCTCATCCCAACGGGGGTCTAGCAACTCGTACGCCATGTCCTGCCAAAGAAGGATAACAAGTTAGTCCACATTGATAATAAAATGTGCAACAAATGACAACATAATTAACAACAAACGTAACGACATGGAAACGTACGGAATGTACCAACACATACAGAAAATGTGCACACGAATATGACAAAGTGACAGTGAAACATATGGAATGTACCAAAAAATACATAAGATGTTAATGTGTGTGACATAGAGTCATGGAACCAACAATGCAGGGTACACCTCCTCAGTAATGCAGGGTACATCACAACGCACATAACACATGGAAGCAACAATGGGTACAAGAAAACATTATGGTTGCTACTACGGAGTGTTGCTTGATGTCGTCCTGTTTGGGCACTGGCTGAGGGAGTGCCCAATTGTCTTGCATAGCCTACACTTCGGGCGTCGAACTCGGTCCCCACGCTGGCTGTCATCCATGTCATTGCAGGTGCGACGGCTTTGTCGTCTGCCACGACCGACATGCTTCAGTGCATCGTTGGGCACCCACTTTACCTCCCCTGGCCATAATTCCCTGTAGTGCATGTCTACCCCGTAGGAATAGAACTCTGCACTCCAGGTTGCATACAAGTGCTGCATGTCATACTAATTTGAGATGTACTGTGTTGACGCCTGCTGCCATACCACGCAGGCCGTGTACACATGGGAGCATGGCTTGTGCAGAAGCTGGGGCTTGTTACAGGTACAATATGTTTTATCATCAATCGTGCATACCTGCTTGCGCTCCCCTTTAATGTGACCCATGACGTACTTCTGCCTGAGGCGGACCTCAAACTTCCTCCTTAAGCCATCAATGGGCTGAGCAATGTGCGAACGAGCCTTCTCCATCCTCCTGTCCATGAAGCCCTGCATGACCTCAGAGTATTGCTTGTTTTCGTCCAGGTGCTTCTTGGCCCTATTCACAAAGTACCCGACACTTCGGTTCCAAGTCTCGCCCATGATCACCGTGATCGGTAGGGATCTGACGCCCCTCAAGACACCATTGTAAACCTCGAACATGTTGGTTGTCATGATCTCATACCTTGCCCCACCGGTGTCATGTAACAAAGACGACATCTCCAAGTCAGGTGCATTGGACTGAACCCATTGTGTAAATACACCAACTCTTGTGGAGCCCCCCTCCATGGCCCCTGCTTCTGTATGCACATGCTTGGTAGCCTTCTGATCGAGCCGCCTCCACAAGGTGTCGAACTTCCACTTCTGGTTCTGCATACATAGCTTCTTGAACATCTTCATTAGCTCCTTGCTACGGAACCTTCTGTGGAAGTTCGCTGCAAGATGCCTCATGCACCAACGGTTCTTCACATCATTCCACTGGAAGGGGGGGCTGCTTTCCATTCTGCAACATTCACAACACAGACAGCAATCCTGCATTGAGGTCGGAGATGACACACACTTCAGGGTGATCTTACACTATGGCCTGCATCACATTGGCAAGGAACCAAAGCCAGCTATCCGTATTCTCGTTCTCCACAATTGCAAATGCCACTGGGAGTAACTGGTCATTTGCATCGGCTGCAACTGCGGTGAGAATAGTACCCTTGTACTTGCCGGATAGGAACGTCCCATCTATGGTTTGCACTGGATGGCACCACCTGAACCCTTGTATCGCCTGATAGAAGGCCCAGAACACTCTGTCAAGAATGAAACAATTTGGGCCCTCCGTAGGATGAACCCTCTCCTGCTTGTTAATGTATGTGCCTGGGTTTGATTGTACAATTTGCTGCAGCATTCTTGGGATTAGGTCGTACGCCTCCTCGTACATCCCAAACATACGGTGCAAGACCTTTCGTTTCACCCGCCATACCTTCTTGTAGCTCACTTCAAAGCCCACCATGTTCGCTACCTCTGCCATTAGAACCTTCAGGGAAATGGACACGTCTGCCATGATGAGGTGGCTGACCAGCTCCGCAACATATGATGATGTCATGTTGCGGTGCCTATATACTGGCCCCGCAAGCTCGCAACTGCAATCTTGCAGCACCGTTATCCGGAACTCCGTGCCAACGCCCTTGAACCGCTGTGCACGCACTTTGCTAGGACAGGACCCGTCGACACACTTCACAATGTACGTGTCCGGGTTTGACCTGTGCACCCGATACGTCCGGCTTATGTTGACGTCATATCTAGCAACAGCCTGCTGGACATCACTCTTATTACAGAAGCACTGCCCCCAAAATGAGTGCACCCTCGCTGAACCCCCATTCTCCCTCCTCCGCCTGTGGCAGAACTAGGGATGCCGCTGCGTTGTCGTCCAGTCTGGACGACACATACTGATGGACCACGTGGAGGTGACCCCGAGTGTGTGATGAGTAATTGACATCGGTTTAGGAAAGTCGAGTTTGCTTTGTGTGGTTCGGACCATGTCGTTGCGTGGTGCAATCGGCTTCAGTCGGACTTGGTCAAACCTGGTCAAAGGGATTAGGATGCAGATTATGTTGACTTGTCAGGTTTGGGCTATCTCATGCTTAATGTGATTCATTGATGCTATTTATGCTTACATGTGGCGAGCGGTGCTATTTGATGTGTTTCTTGTCTGTGATGGCTGCAAGATGTCGAGACGGAGTCGTGGCGAGACACGAGGTGACCGGACTAGACACAAGCGGTGTCGAGGTTAGAACGGTCGGAGATGTCGAAGACGGTGGAGACTCGAGGTGGTTGTGAGAGACCATGTGGAGGTCATCCCATGTGTATGATGAGTAATTGACATCGGTTTAGGAAAGTCGAGTTTGATTTGGTTGGTTCGGTCCTTGACGTTGCGTGGTGCAATCGGGTTCGATCGGACTTGGTCAAACCTGGTCAAAATGGTTAGGATGTATATTATGTCGACTTGTCAGGTTTGGGCTAATTCATTAATGCATTTATGCTATCATGTATCGAGCGGTGCTATTTGATGTGTTTCTTGTCTGTGTTGGTTGTAGGACGTCGAGGCTGAGTCGTGGCGAGACACGAGGTGACCGGACTAGACACGGGCGGTGTCGAGGTCAGAACGGTCGAGATGTGTCAAAGACGGCGGAGACTCGAGGTGGTTGCGAGGCTTGGACGACAAGGAGCACGGAAGCTTCCCGGAAGGTGCAGGAAGGGCGAAATGGTAATTTCGCAAGGCTGCAAAAGCGGGAGCGGGCTCCGTTCGGGTTTAGCGGGCGTAACGGGTTGGAGACCCGTTAGCCAAGGGCTATAAATAGGAGGGAGTGGCTGCATGCCCCCTCATGGATTTGGGAGAGAGTTAGGGTTTGCATTGGTCAAAAGAGTCTTTAGGAGGTGGTTTTGCCTTTGCTCTTTAGTGGTTGGAAGTGGGTGAGAAGGGCAGAGCCATGTCTCCATCGTAGCATCTCCTCCCTGTGTGTGTTCTTCCGAGAAGCATGTAGAGAGAGCTTGTGTTCTTGAGTTGGGAGAGGTGGTAGATGGATTGAGAGTCTTGTAATCATTCCTCTTGTATCAATCATGTATCTCCTTTCCTCTTTATCAATATGAGATGGAGTTTGATTCAGTTCTTGTCTCTCTGTTTCTTTTCTTTCGGTACTCTCTGTGATGGATTTGTGATATTTTCGTTTTCTTGTTGTTTCTTGCTAGTGAGGTGCAAAATGGATTGCTCTATGTTAGGATAGTGCCCTAAGATCATTTGATCGATTTTTCCAAGAGCTAATCATGTTAAATCTCGGATTTCACTTTTTGGCATCCTCTGTTCTTCATTTCCTCTTCTAGGGTTTTGATGAGTTTCTTGATTCCCTTAAGGAAATGGCCTAAGGTTCTTGCTGGCATGTCCTTAGATTATTGCTAATGTTCTTGCAAAAGCTCCAGATCAAAGGACTTGGGATTATTGAAAAATTTGGATTTTGGCTCTCTCTGTGTAGAAGTTCAGTTTTTGGACTTTCTAGGGTTTTGGTGCAGATTTCGTTTCCCTCTTTGAGATGGCTTGAAATTTGGTCCCTAGAGTCCAGAGGCTAACTAGTAGGTATCCTTAAAATGTCATGTCCAAAGGATCAACGATGGAGGAGAAATTTGATTTTTGGTGAAGTCTCTGAATATCTTCAGTTTTTGCCAAAATCTTGATTTCTTGATGTTGAGTTGAATTTTTCTTGATTCCTAAGGCCATCATGTTATTTGGGTCTTAGTCTTCCAGTTCTGGGCTGAGAAAACCCAGTGGCAAGTCTCAATCTCTCAAGAATATGAAGTTCTGAAGTTGCACTCAGTTTTTCGGGCTTTTCTGTCCTCTGAAGCCCTTGCCCGGTCAGACCGGAGGAAAGAAAACGGTCAGACCGCTCGGCCAACGCCGGTCAGACCGCCCACTGACCAGTAGTCAGACCGGCCAGGTGAGAGCGGTCTGACCGGCCTCCCCCTGGCAGCCTGAGTTACTTGCCAATTTTTTTGTGAAACTGTGGATTTTTGGTTTCTCATTTGTTGTGCCTGCTTGCTTTGAGTTCTCTAGTTTCCAGGGAGTTAGATTGATCTCCTTCATAGCTTCTTCTTAGCTATTGGAGGAGAGTTTCGAGAAAGTACTTAAGGGGGTTATTTTAAAAGACGACATTCACCCCCCCCCCTCTGTCGCCATTTCGGTCCAACAATTGGTATCAGAGCCGGTTAGCTCTTCTTCATAGATCTTAACCGGTCTCTAGAGCCATGGCAACGGACAAGTACTTGACCAAGCCTCCCGTCTTTGATGTCATCGATTACCCCTTCTGGAAGAGCCGAATGGAGACATACATCCAGGCTCAGGGGTACGCCATCTGGCGTAAGGTCAAGGTCCAGTTTGTTGTTCCTGCCGATGAGAACATCAATGCTAGAAATATGCATGATGTTAAGGCAAACGCTAAGGCAAGGAACATCATAATCCAGGGCTTGAGTCATAGCGAGTTTGACCGCATATCTCATCTTTCGTTCGCCTTCGATATTTGGGAGACCCTCGATGCTTACCATGAGGGCACCACCCAAATAAAGACGGTGCGACAGGACCAGTTCAAGCGAGATTACAACAAGTTTGAAATGCTCGCTAGCGAGTCCCTCGATGAGTGTTTTGCGCGTTTTCACAAGATTCTGAGCAACCTCCGAGCGGTCGGTCTCACATACCCCGACTCGGATAACGCTCGACAGATGCTCGCTGCACTCGACCTTCGTGTTTGGGAGATGAAGGTGACTACCATCAAGGACACCACGGACCTCTCGACTTTGACTTTTGATGCGCTGTACTCGCGCCTCAAGACTCACGAGATTGACATTGTCTCTCGCAAGTCGAAGTCGCAGTCGATAGCCTTAGTCACCGATCCCAATTTGGCATCTGGTTCTTCTTCTGATTCTCTTTGTGGTTTCTCCCTTGCTGCTCTCTGTGACATAACTGATGATCAGTTAAAGCAGCTTGCGGATGAGCAGTTAGCCCTCCTAGCTCAGAGATTCTCCCATGCTTACAAGAGGAGGAGGGATGGAAAGAGAGGAGGACCCGTGATTTGCTTCGAGTGTGGTGGCCCCAACCACATTCGGGCAAACTGCCCTAAGCTGGGGAAGGGCAAAGGTGACTACGGCAGTTCGGGCAAGAACGACTACATCGACAAGAACCGCAACAAGAAGCCCTCAGCTCCCGCACAAGGCAAGAAGAAGTTCCGCGACCTTGGCAAAGCCAAGAAGCTCTTCCACCGCATCCTCACCGCCTTCAACGACCTCGATTTCAGTGAGGTGGAGGGGTGGAGCGACGACGATGGAATGAACGAGCAAGAACCCAAGGGCGGTGACGACTTCTCCGGCATGTGCTTCATGGCCCTTGAGGGCGAACTGAGCGACAGCGAGCTGTACTCCGACTCCGACGAGGTATCCCCCATCTACGACCAGCTCAATCATGCTTTTCTTAAGTTAGGTGGATTTCATGCTAGAGCTAGAGCTAGGGTTAGCGAGTTGGAGAAGAAAGTAGATAGATTATCACGGGAGCTTACTTCACTTACATCTGCTCCCTCCCGTGATGATTGTGATATATGATGTGCTCTGTTGGGTGACATGGAGAAATTAAGGACCTCGCATGATAGTCTGTCCTCCGAGCTTGACATGGTTAAGGTGGAGAACATTAGTCTTCTTGCTGAGCTTGAGATGAGTAAGGTAGCTCCTTCGTCATCTACTACTGTTGAGACTATTGCTTGCACCTCATGTGAGGATAAGGATAATGCTTTTAGAGGTCTTTATACCATGCTCCTGGATCTGCCCGAGTCTTGTAAAAATTGCAATAATTTGAAATTGCACTTAAAAAGGGCATATCATAAAATTGTTGAGTTGCATGCTTCTTTACTTGAGCCTGTTGTTTCTTGCACCAACTGTCCAAAATTGACACTTGAGCTTGAGTCTGTTTCTAAGCAATTCCAAGAGATGGTTGATCATAACAACAAATTAGCTCAGTTTGCGACTAAGGATCCTGTTAGCTCACCATGTATTAGTTGTGATAAACTAAAACTTGAACTTGTTGCTTTGAATGAACAATGTGTGAAGCTAACTAAGGATTTACTAGAGAAGCCATCAACTTATTGTGATGTGATTGCTGATGTGGGGAAGGAGAATCCCAAGGGTAAGGTTGAGTCGCTTAGCTACGTGAACCAAACTGCTAGCAGTAGGACTGTCCCTTCTGAGTCGGCTGTGCATGCACAAGCCATTCACTCTTCTGCTATTGGTCCTTCATCTCCTCCCTTGCCTTCTGCTACTGCTTCTTCCCCCTGCTCTTCTTGCACCTCTCTCTTTCGGGAGTGTCAGTATCTTATGAACACTCTCGAGAGATTTGTAGGAGGCAAGAAGAAGCTTAATCTTATTCTAGACCAATCCGAGATTTGCAGATTTAATCAGGGTCCAGGATACGATTTCTATGAGGACATGAGGAAGCATCCACCTGCTGTGCTTAGACTCATAGCACCAGGTGTGATCGAGATTGAGCCCAGGACCGAGAAAGTCCAATTTAAGTCAGCGGGCTTTGTCAAAGGATTTCTGACAGCAAAGGTCATTCCCCCTGCAGCTTCGGCCTCTCAGAAGGCGAAGTCTCACCGTGTTACTTCTACCTCTCAGAAGGTGAAGTACCACTACACCTTCTGTCAGAAGGATAGGCATTTGATCGATCGATGCTTCAGGCGCACCAAGATCGCGCGTAGAGACCGTGTTCATGATCTTAGGCGTATTCAGGGTCAGCCCCAGACCTTGAGTGCACCTAAGACCAGTCTAGGCTGGCTTCTGTTGATGGGTTGGGCAGCATCGAGGACTTGGTTTTTTCGAGTTTTCTGGTTTTCGTCTTCATGCTCTCTTTGGTCGTGACTTCCGCCGTTCTGAGGGTAGATCTCGTTTTCCCCGTCGAGATGGCTACCCGCGGCGTGATCAGCATGTTGCTGGTGCTCCGACTCGCTCTCCCGTAGCAGTCAGACCCAGCAACAGCTTTCGGTCTACACGTAGACCTTCTGCTTCTTTAAGTGACAGAGAGGGTAGGGTAGATAGAGGTCAGTCGTGCTTGACTACTTCATTCTGAAAGATGTTGCTTTGGTTAGTAAGCTGCAGTATAATTTGCTTTCTGTTTCTCAGCTTACCGATGATGGTTTCGAGGTGAGCTTTAAGAAAAACAATTGCAAAATTCTTGATTCTTCGGGTAGTCTGGTTTGCGGGATTTCTCGTTTTGGGAGGATCTTTCGTGCTGATTTTTCTGAGTCTTCTGGTGATCCTCTCAGGTGTTTAGTTGCTTCTGAGTTCCTCGACCTTTCGTTCTGGCATAGGAGACTTGGTCATATTGGATTTGACCATTTGACCCGAGTTAGCGGCCACGACCTCATTCGTGGTTTGCCGAAACTCAAGATGGTCAAAGATCTAGTTTGTGCTCCTTGCCGGCACGGCAAGATGTTGCCGCTTCTCACCCTCCGGTCACAGTGATTATGACCGATGCACCGGGACAGCTGCTCCACATGGACACAGTTGGACCAGCTCGAGTGCAGTCAACAGGAGGGAAGTGGTATGTTCTTGTCGTGGTCGATGACTTCTCGAGGTTCTCTTGGGTGTTTTTCTTAGCCTCGAAGGATGAGACGTTTTCACATTTCCGAGATCTTTTCAGTAGGCTTTCTGTTGAGTTCCCGGGTGCCTTGCGAGCGATCCGCAGTGACAATGGCACGGAGTTCAAGAATTCCAACTTTGAGAGGTTTTGCATTGAGACAGGTGTAGAGCATCAGTTCTCCTGTCCGCACGTCCCACAGCAAAATGGCGTCGTTGAGAGAAAGAATCGTACCTTGGTCGAGATGGCCAGGACGATGCTTGATGAGTACTCTACACCGCGGAAGTTTGGGCTGAGGCTATAGCTACCGCATGCCATGTTTCAAATCGAGTTTTTCTTCGGGCACACTGGCACCGCACTTCTTATGAGTTGAGGTATGGGCAAAAGCCCAGTGTATCTCATTTTTGTGTATTTGGTTGCAAGTGCTTTATTCTGAAGTCCGGGAACCTAGACAAGTTTGAGTCACGTTCTTGTGATGGGATCTTTCTAAGTTACTCGACTTCTTCGCGGGCTTATCGGGTTTGGAACTGCGAGTCTAGTAAGATGGTAGAGACCTATGAGGTGACTTTCGACGAGGCCAGTCCGGGGACTAGGCCCGATATCTCAGGTTCTTTAGAGTAGTCCGAGCCCATCTTTTGGATGATGAGAACGATAGAGATGGGGGTTGTCTACCCGATCCAGTCCCTCATCCACCCCTTGAGGTGTCGTCTTCCACCGCTCCTCGAGGCGATCAGCCCATGCCTTCTGCTTCTTCTGGACCTAGTGGTTATGTTCCTACCTCGTCACCTCATGAGGTAGAGGTCACTTCTTCATCTCATCCTGGATCTCCTCGACATATCCAGAAAGCTCATCCTTCCGAGCAGATTATTGGAGACCTCTTTGAGCGTGTCACACGCTCAAAGTCTGCCACGTCACTTTTCTGTCTCTATTCTGCCTTTGTTGCCTCCTTCGAGCCCAAGGATGTGTGTCATGCACTTTCTGATGAGTCTTGGGTCAATGACATGCATGAGGAGCTAGAGAATTTCGAGAGAAACAAGGTCTGGTCGCTTGTTGAGCCCCCTCGAGGTCACAATGTCATTGGGACTAAGTGGATGTTCAAGAACAAGCAGAGTGAGGATGGGGTGGTTGTTCGAAACAAGGCTAGACTGGTAGCTTAGGGGTTCTCCCAGGTTGAGGGTCTAGATTTTGAGAAGACCTTTGCCCCTGTAGCTAGATTTGAGGCCATTAGAATCCTGCTTGCCTTTGCAGCTTCTAAGGATTTCAAGCTTTACCAGATGGATGTCAAGAGTGCCTTCCTCAATGGCTTTATTGAGGAAGAAGTCTATGTCAGACAGCCTCCAGGTTTTGAGAACCCCAAATACTCACACCATGTCTTCAAACTTTCCAAAGCGCTGTATGGAGTTAAGCAGGCCCCTAGAGCTTGGTATGAGAGGCTTAAGTCCTACTTGTTGAGTCATGGTTTTGAGATGGGTAAAGTAGACAAGACCTTGTTCATTCGCCGGCATGGCACTGATCTTCTGCTCATCCAGATTTATATGGACGACATCATCTTTGGCGGCTCCTCGCATGCTCTCGTTTCCCAGTTTTCCGACGTCATGAGCTCGGAGTTTGAGATGAGCATGATGGGCGAGTTGAGTTTCTTTCGTGGCTTCCAAATTAAGCAGACTTGGGAGGGTACTTTCTTGCATCAAGGCAAGTACACTCGAGACCTCCTGAAGCGCTTCGATATGAGTGATGGTAAGCCAGTATCCACTCCTATGGCTACCTCAGTTTCACTCAACCCAGATGAGGACGACGAGCCAGTTGATCAGAAGGAGTATCGTAGCATGATAGGCTCCCTCTTGTACCTCACTGCCTCGAGACCAGACATACACTTTGTTGTGTGTCTATGTGCTCGCTTTCAGGCTTCTCCTCGCGTATCTCACCGCCAGGCGGTGAAGCGCATTCTTCGGTACCTTCGAGCTACCATTGACTATGGTATCTGGTACTCTTTCTCGTCCTGTCTTTCCTTGAGAGCCTACTCGGATGCAGACTTTGCTGGCTGTAGGATAGATAAGAAGAGCACTTCTGGCACTTGCCAATTCATTGGCACTTCTCTCGTTTCCTGGTCTTCGAAGAAGCAGTCTGGTGTTGCACAGTCCACTGCAGAGGCCGAGTACGTTGCTGCCGCCAGTTGCTGCGGCCAGGTGCTTTGGATGGTCTCGACCTTGCGGGACTTTAGGTTAGTTATCGATAGTGTTCCACTCTTTTGTGATAACACTTTTGCGATTAACATTGCTAAGAACCCAGTGCAGCACTCCCGGACCAAGCACATTGATATTCGATATCACTTCCTTCGAGACCATGTGGAGAAGGGTGACATAGTGCTCCAGTTTATGGAGAGTGATCACCAGTTGGCTGATATCTTTACCAAGCCTTTGGATAGCTCTAGGTTTTCAGCTCTGCCGGGAGAGCTTGGGGTGGTTTGTCCTTATGGACTGTTGTGAGGGGGAGCTTTGTGCTTTACTGCTTTATCATATTTATTATGCTCTTACTCCTTTCTGTTGCATTGCATATGGGTGCATTTGGGTTAGTCCTTCTGGCATAGATTAGAGTGCTTCTCTTGTCTAGCGTTTAAACTTCTTACTCTTATCTTATGATTCTAGGATGCTGCTTGTTAGCTGGTTCTCTTCTTACTAGGTTGAGCTCACTCACTTCTTATAGGTTCTAGCGAGGGTTGGGCCACTCTCGGGTAGACAGGGTACGTGTTTGCTCCTTAGTCTGATAGATGACCAGTTGATAGTCCTAGAATCATATGGGGTAGATGAGAGTCAGTCTGAGCCATAGTATTCTCTATATCTTATCTATGCTTTAAGGACTGCATTTTTCTGATTTCTTTCCCAGCTTCTCAATTTTATTGCTTTGGTTCAGGGGAGTTCATTTGGGAGCTTCTAGATCTTAATTTTGCCATAACTCAACTTGAACTAAAAGCTGCATCACATGTTGACGGGGAGCTGGATTTTCTTGCATTTCAGCATTCTGCATTGTAATATAACTACATGGAGCCTTGATTATTATCCTTTCATGACATGTTTACATTGCTTTACATCCTGCCATGATTTGTGCTTCATTGCTAGATTGATCATGACTTTATATGTGTAGTCAAGTATTTGCCATGATAGGTTGATTAAAATGCACAACTTGAACTAATTCATGTCATGATAGCTTTTGACACTAGTCTTTCTTTAGTTATCCTTTTATGATTCATGCCATGTCAAATGAGCTGAGTTGAGTCTTGAATCTATATTGAGATTTAGATTGAGTTATGTTAGTTCCTTGATGAAACATGAGTTAGTACAACCTTTTAAGAAAGCAAAAAGATCTCTTTTGTACGAAACAACTGATCTCACCAATTCTTTCTCATGGGACGGCTTGTCATTGCACTAGGCATGAACTCAGGGGGAGTTTTGGATGACCAAGACTATCTTCTTAAGCTTCTCGCTTGAAGTAGTCGCATAAGGCTTGAGATCTAGCACATAGCTAAAAATGTTGGTTGGAGACAATCATGAGCTCTAAAAGGAAAATTTATGAAAAATATACTTCATTTGCTTAATTATACAAAAAAGATCAAGTACTTGAACAATTATTTCTCTCTTGAACTAATAGCACTCTAAAATGATTCAATACTAGCTTCTTGGTTCCACTTCGCTTATTGACATGGCATGCATCATCTATGGATACCTCTAGTTAGACTAGAATCATGATTGACTTGACATGCTAAGGAATTCTACTAAATTTTCAGATTGTGACTTATTTGGCTTAGCTTGCTTATACATGTTTTGTCATGATCTTCTTAGCGTTCTTATTGATTATGGCTTGATGTAATAATCCACGGTCATTTTGGATAATATTCATAGCTCTAAATGCTTAGAATAAACAAACTTCAGCCATTTCATCCATCATCATGACTTATTCTCTCTTTTTGCATCCTTGATGTGTTTATTGCCAAAAGGGGAGAATAGCGGAGAAAAAGCCATTTGGAAACTTTCTAGAGCTTTGGAGAACAATTTGCTCTTTCTTTTGTAGCTCTAGTGTTCCTTTATCGACATGGTCATGGTTTCTTTGATTTCTCTTAGACCATGTTTGACTCTTGTTTCTTTTCAAACTCAACCTTGTGCTTTTCTGGGTTTGTCAATATACTCATCAAGGGGGAGATTGATGGACCACGTGAAGGTGACCCCGAGTGTGTGATGAGTAATTGACATCGGTTTAGGAAAGTCGAGTTTGGTTTGTGTGGTTCGGACCATGTCGTTGCGTGGTGCAATCGGCTTCGGTCGGACTTGGTCAAACCTGGTCAAAGGGATTAGGATGCAGATTATGTTGACTTGTTAGGTTTGGGCTATCTCATGCTTAACGTGATTCATTGATGCTATTTATGCTTACATGTGTCGAGCAGTGCTATTTGATGTGTTTCTTGTCTGTGATGGCTATAGGATGTCGAGGCGGAGTCGTGGCAAGACACGAGGTGATCGGACTAGACACAGGCGGTGTCGAGGTCAGAACGGTCGGAGGTGTCGAAGACGGCGGAGACTCGAGGTGGTTGCGAGGCTTGGATGACAAGGAACGCGGAAGCTTCCCGGAAGGTGCGGGAGGGACGTTTCGGTAAAAGCGCAAAGCTGCACAGGTGGAAGCGGTTCCGTTCGGGTTTAGCGGGCATAACGGGTTGGAGACCCATTAGCCGGAGCCTATATATGGAGGGGATGTTTCCTTGTGGCTGCATGGATTCAAGGAGTTGTGAGGGTTTGCTTTAGTCAAAATGGCCTTTGGAGAGGTTGTTTTTTGCTTTAGGCTTTAGTGGTTGATGAGTTGGTGAGAAGGGCAGAGTGTGTCTCCTCTCTGAGTGTTCTCCCATAGCTTTCTTTTTCCTGTTCTTGTGTTCTTCTTGAGTGTGTGAGAGCTTGGGAGAGGGAGAGGATGAGTTGAGCCACCATGTAATCATTCCTCTGGTTGTAATCATGTATGGGGACTCCTTGTAAACCTTGATGGTCTAGGAATGAAATCTTTGAAGTTTATCTCACGTGCTTGCCCGTTTCCCTTCGATGCTCTCTCTGCCTGATTCTTGATATTTTCATTTTTGTGTTGTTTCTTGCTGCGGAGTAGCAAAATGGGTTGCTCAGTGATGGGGTTAGGTCTCAAGATCATTTGATCGATGTTTCCCTAGAGCTATTTGAATAAATCAAGCCTTTTCATTTTTCAGCTCCTCTGTTTATTCTCTGTGTCTAGGGTTTGAGGTGGATTGTGTATTTCTTCATGAGAAGATCTAGGACTTGGAATTTTAAGTGCTCAGTCTATTGCTAACCTTTCTGCAAAGTTTCTTGGTCTGAGGTTCAAAGATTTGAGGGCAATTTGATTTATGTTGCAGCACTCTGTAGTTTTTTAGTTCTTGCCTCAAATCCTAAATTCTTGCTCTAGAATTGTTCTCTTTTGTTTCTCTAAGTTCCCTTGGCTATTTTGAGTGTCTCCTTGCTGGTCTGGGTTGAGAAGTTCAAGAGAAAGTCCCAGATTTCTCAGTTGAGGGAAGCTCTCAGTTGCAGTCTGAAAAACCTGCCCTTGCTGTTTTTCTGGAATCGAAGCCCGGTCTGACCGGAGGGGACAAGGCGGTCTGATCGGCCTGCTAGTGGCGGTTTGACCGGCCTACTAGCACCGGTTTGACCGGCCTCCAGTAGGTCTTGCTGATTCTTGTTCTTTCCGTTGTCTCTCTTGCTTAAGATCTGTTCTTTTGTCTATCCTTTGTGTATCTCCATAGAGTACAACTCTTTTTCTTCATAGCACTCGTTGCTATCGGGGAAGAACGTGTTTGAGTGGATACTTGTGTTGGGGGACGAATTTTTGAGAGCGACATTCACCCCCCCCCCCCCTCTGTCGCCAATCTCGATCCAACACGTACGCACCGTCGGTGGTCACAACACGACCTACCACCCCTCCAGTTGCAGCTTCGCCATCCTCGTCCTCTCCGGTACTATCCGTTTCCACATCCTCGTCCTCCTCACTGCCCGCTTCTTCCACCTGGTCTCCAAGGTACTCATGACAGTCAATACGGGCGGTCCACCACCTCTCGTCCACACCTTTGTTGCCCTGGAAATTCTCCGCACGCCTCCTGAGGTCTTCATCACCCACTTCCTCGCCCACATGTTCTCTCGCAGAAGCGTCTTCATGACCGTCGGAGATGAACCCAGCCACTACATCTCAACCAGTGGCATCAGAACCAATCATGGCGGATGATTCTACCCTCTCCACAAACTCAACATACACCATTGGCCTGGTATATATCGCAGCATCAGGGTTGCACACGACCTCCATGTAGTTGGCCCACGAGGCGTCATTGGTCACCTTTAGAAGTTGCCACAAGCTCTCCCCTGCATCACCCCCCATTGAGGCTAGACTGCCTCGATCCGTAACTTCTTCCTTCCGGTCTGCCGATCGAACGCCGAACGGATACACCTCCGTAGCTCAGACAAGTCTCGAATGTCAGCCATTGCGTACCTAACATAAGTGCATAATCAACCATTTTAGTACACAACATGCAACAATCGTACCATGCAGGGAATCGCGCGCTGGGCGAATCGGTCATGCGGTCAGCAACAAAACGCGCGGTGGGGAGTGCCAGCACAGTGTAGTCGTGCGGTCCGGTACCGCATGACCCTACTACAGTGCAGTCGTGCGGTACCGGACCGCACGACTGGACACGCGTCAACGCCACGTGATCGCGCGCTCGGGCAGGGGGCTAGATTTGGAAAATTTTCGCTTTAGGGGCCAGATTTGGAATTTTGGGTATTTAGAGGGCTAGATGTGTCCAAAATTCTATCTTTACTACTTAACACAAAGAGTTTATGATAGTGATTCATCTGCCCCCTCCAAATCCCTCTTGTACATTCCTAAAAAAGTTTTACGCACACACGAACAAAACATAATATGATTTCTTAATGCGTATCAAATCATGTGTTTTTAACTAGTTTGCATGGATATTCACCTAGTTACAAAAAATAAATTTACCACGTGGCGCTACCGAGCTGGTGCTACAACCGAGCGCCCTGGGCTCCGAGCCTCCCCTGGCTAGGGGTGGATATCGAGTCAAGTGCTCATCCTATCGAGCGTTTCCCAACATTGGCCCGGTTTGATTTAATATCATTTTAATATAGTTTAGAAGTATTTTTAGATACGAGCTAACGAGCCGAGCTGAGTCGAGTTAGAGCAAAATCTAAATTAATTTGTATAACTAAAGCAATTTTAAACCGAGCCAATGGACCCCACTAACAAGTTTTTTTTTGCAACCCCTACCCCATGTTTGCGCTCGTCTGCTCGGCCTGCTACCAAGCTTTGCTACTTGGCAGCAACCTACCAAGCAAGGGCAACTCAACATCGCTGTGGGCTTGCCCGGCTGCTGCACCTCGTGTTGGCATGCAGCGCCTGCTCCACCGTCGCACCATGCGGCTCCAACCGAGCTCTCAGGTATAGCAGATGACACGTGTCGTTATACCTTTTGGATTTTTTAAAAAATTAGGTATTTAGTGATCAAATTAAAAAATATCACCACGTTGTCAAATATAGGTACAGTTCCCAACCTTGCAGCCAGCGAGCATGCATGCAGGGCCATCTATCCATCCATCCGTCAATCGATCTATACCTATTTACTGTTTCCTTGCAGTGTCGGCAACAGTAGTGTCGATATATTGAATGCTCTTATGGACGCAATAGATGTACGGAGCAACGCATTGCAGTGTACAAGCTTAGCTAGTTTTCCTTTCCCCGGACGATCTGAAAAAAATATTTTGCGAGTTTGGGTCAACACAAGCCATCTACTCAAACCTTGCTTTCCATCCATCATTCCATCTGTCCATCGATCGTCTATCATCGTCGCTTGTTCCTCACGCAACAACGCTCCAGGCGATCATAGTTTAATGTACATGGCTATGGCGTCTACTTCACGAATTTTTTTAAAAAGTAATTATTTTTTATTTAAAGTTACAGAAATATAACCGTGCATAAATTTTTTACAGGAATGAAGTAAATAGTTTTAGAAAATTTAGTCAATAGAGTTATAAAAAATAATCCGTAGAAAATTATAGATGTAGAAAATTATAGATGTAGAAAATTTAGTCAATATAGTTATAGCAAATTATCATCTATAGAAAATTATAGTTGTAGAAAATTAGCATCCGTAGAAAATTAGTATCTGTAGAAAATTCTAGTTGTAAGAGGGCTAACTCACTCTCTGGGAACTGCTCAAATTGGTTATCACTCATCTCACACAATGCAGCCAAAGAGAAACACGAAGTACCATTAGAAGATACTCCAAAAGCAAAAGAGGGGTCGGTGACTAAAGCCATCGACTGTGACTTCGTCTTGCGAGAGATAATGTTGATCTCATGAGTCTTGAGGCGTGATTACAATGCATCAAGAGTCAAGGTCAACAAATCAATCGTATCCAAGGCAGAAAGCATCTGACGAGCATTGTCTAAGTTTGGGTATGTTAGGCTAACAGCTCGGAGGTTACTCAGAATCTTGTGAAATCAGTCAAAGCACTCATCCAAGGACTTACAAGTAAGCATCTTGAATTTGTTATATTCATGCTTGTACTGGTTCTGTTAGACAGTCTTGATTTAGGTGGTTCCCTCATGGTATGCATCAAGGGTCACCCAGATGTCATACGCCGACGTGAGATGAGAGATGCGATCGAACTCACTCTGACTAAGACCACGGATGATGATGTTCCTTGCCTTAGTATTTGCCTCCACATCTGGCGTATTCATCACTGTGATGTGCTCATCGGCAGGAACAACGAACCGATTCTTAACCTTTCTCCAGATTGCATAGTCTTGAGCGTGAATGTAAGACTCCATCCTGCTCTTCCAAAAGAGATAGTCGACTCCATCGAAGAGAGGCGGCTTGGTGGAATACTTGTCTGTTGCTATGGCTCTAAAGACCGATTAAGATCTATCAGAAAAGCTAACCGGGCTTTGATACCACTTATAGGACCAGATAGACAACAGAGGGGGTGAATGGTGCCTTTAAAAATTTTCCCCAAGTATTCACTTATTCTTTTCTCTGATAGCTACAAATGTATCAAGATTAGGGTAGGAATTCCACTTGAAAGCCAAAGAAATAGAGCTAAGTACGACTTGAAAAGACAGAGAACAGAGCTTAACATAACCAGTCAGCAGGGAAAACAACGTGGTAAAAAAACTGACAACGTGGTCGAAAACTGACTCTAGTGGTCGGCTACCAGAGAGAGCGGTCAAAAACCAACATAGTCAAAAACTAACATGGTTGAAATCCAACGTGGTCGAAATTCGACTTGAGTGGTCAACGACTAGAGAGTGGTCGAAAACCAACGTAGTCAAAAACCAACGTGGTCAAAACTAATGTGGTCGAAATTCGACTTGAGTAGTCAACAACCAGAGAGCGGTTGAAAACCAATGTGGTCCAAAACTGACATGGTGAAAACCAATGTGGTCAAAGAGAGACAGTGTGGTCGAAAACTTGAACGTGGTCGAAAGCCTGAATGTGGTAAAAAAATTCAGACGGTGAACAGAGCATAGTCCGTTTTTCAATCTCATTTTAAAACGAAAATTGATGGAACTTTTGATCCGTAGATCCAAATAATATGAAACTTTGCAGGGATCTTTTCTAGGGTATTGTGAACCTATTCTAATAAACGATCATGAAAATCATAGTCAACGTTGAGACCTTTTTCAGTTTGTTGGAAGGTTCCACCAAAACCAAGTCAAAATCGAAATTAGTGAATACAACTTGCTCGTGGGTGGATGATAACTAAGATGGGTCTAGATGTATTTTTCACATATCACAGCAAGTTAAAACACCAAAGAAATTAACTCAAATACCCTCAGATCTAAAAAAAACACTTTGAGGCCAAATTAAGAGTAAATCAATCAAATCAAGTTGGATCCATGGAAATACACAAAGATTGATATATTGCTTATTTGAGAATGTAGATTCTACAGCCACTCTACATTGGAGGACAAAGAGTACACCAAGTGCTTCACTCTCAAACCCTAACCCTAAACTAGAGAGCACACATGAGAGAGAGGGGTTGGATGGTTAACCCTACATGTCTCCATCTCAACCCCTTTTATATATGGGCAACCAACCACCTATACCCTTTAATTGATCCTATCCACTATTACAATGGGGGAACCCATTAACCCCACATACAAGTTTTACTCACACAAGTTCACTTATGCATGCTTTTAAAGCGCATAAGTGTGCATCCGCTAAATCCTTAGCCTTGATCAGCCTTGATCAAACCAACTCCACCATGACCTAAACCGTTCTCCAACGCATCGCCCATACGTCGTGGTTTTAATTCAAGATGGTTTATAGTATTTTAGTTAAACTACCAAAATACCCTCTGTTAACCCAGTCTTCACCAACCTTTGCAAGCAATCATCATATTTGCCACATGTAGGTGCACCACTAGCTTGCCACACGCTACCAAGTCTCTCCCATCTCAATTTCATCGAACCATGGCTTACTTAGCCCGTGCAAGCCACATGGCGCCATCTAGCCATTCGAATTCACCTTCAACACTTTCCGTCTTTCTCGTGCCATGCTTGAGCTCACCGTCTCACCCGACATCCTTGATCATTCTAGCCTCAGCTCCTCTCTGAGCCTAACCTCGATCCTTACCATTGACCACAGTTGACTCCAAGCAACCCTGCATTTCCAAAGATAAAGAAATCATTTTCAGGCACAAGTTCTTCACAACTTGACCTACATTAACCAAGATATACGCCATGTAACCTTAATCCAATAACTCAAGTCATCCTACCTTAATCCATAACCCAAATCCCAAAATCCTCAAATTCTGCCCAAAATCAAACAAGTCAAAGATCGATCTTTACAAACTCACTTGACCACTCCACAAAATTGTAATGATTCATCGCAACCCTAACCTAGACCTTTTCAAATTCTCTACTTCACTATCTTTGTACTCCTTCCGTCCACAATGTAGATTGTTTTTAACTTTTTACGATCTTCAATGTAAGATGTTAATTATAATTTATTATCATAATTTTCTGGCAATAATATATATATATATATATATATATTATGAAAAAAATTTGCAAAATAAATTCAATAGTATTATTTTCATATAGTCAATCTATATACTTTAAAATACATTAATGATCAAAACTTGAAAAGCTTAACCGCATAGAACTCACAATAATCTACATTTAGAGATAGAAACTATTTTTTGGGGGAGTGACTATTGCACAGACAACTGTTTTTTCCTTCATGTCCAGTTACTTTTTTATACTACAACTTTCGGTGACTGAGAGTGCAACTTCAGGAGAGGAGGAATTAGTACACTGCAATTTTAGATGACTGAGAGTGTAACTTCACGTGACTGAGAGATAAAAAAAATTTAGTCTACTGTACAATAATAAAACTGTTTTTTTAATCCATGTACGCGCGGGAGAGGGAGATGGGTTGAAGTTTTTTAACACGTAGGTTGAACTTTTTGAAGCAGTAATAGAAGTATTTTGCAATCCATGTATCCCGACGACGGCGCGGTCTGCCAGCGCGCCCCATCCGCCGCCCGTTGCCACTATCTGATGAGGCCGTAGGCGCCGAGGGACTCCTTTGCCCCACCTCTATCTCCCTTGCAGCCACACCCTTCTTTCTGCGTCTTCGGCGGCTCACCGCCACCGATCCGCCATCCTGACGGCTTGGCGCCGCTCCTTATCTACCTCAATTCGAAACTCACATAACATTTGAAAATTTTGACCGATTTTTTTTAAAAAGTGATAAATTTGATTGATTTAAAAAAAAAGTTGATTATATATATTGCATAAAATCAGATAGCTGGTGTGTAGACAGCCCCTTGAATTCAGTACGTACGTATAGCCAGCGTTACTCCTCCGTTCTGTCGACTGGCGTACGTCTTGGTTCAGTCTTTTGTTTGCACGAATCGAGCAAGTTCTACATGTTCATACGTACGCATGTATGCATGCATGCAGGTACGCGCGTACGGGAAATGGAATTGGCCCGGACCGGGCTTCATTTCAACTGTTGCACGCCATCGATCAACTAGCAACATTCAGATCTAGTACGTATATGGATTAATCGATCGTTCGTCGATTACCATTAATTAATGCAGGGTTATTCCGTGAACAATTTCTCATAACTGAGCGTGATATATACACATGCATGCACACGGAAGTCATGTAAACTCGCATCATGCACCCAGCCAGAGCAAGTACGTACCATGTATGTACTGTGCGAATGTGTAGGTACATTAATTAATGGGAGTATCTAAGAAACATCCGGATGTTTTCTTTCTAATTATCATCCAAATTTGTGACCTTTGGATTAGATATTAAGGGCCCTTTGTTTTTAAAGATGGAGATTTTTTCAAGGGGAAGGAGTAGAATTCAAGGGGAAGGGGGGAGGGGGAGAATTTATGGTCATTGGATCTCTAATTCAATAGTTCTAAATCTGGATAATAGTTAGAAAGAAAACATTCGAACGATGTTTAACAAAACCCTTAATTACTTGTTCGCAGCAGCAATGTGAATAGGCGTATCCACAAAACGCTTCTTATATTTTTGAGCCTTAATCTCACTCTTGCTAGGGGGAAACAAGAGCAAGGAACTCTCAGTTAGCCGATGGTCCAGATAAAATTAACTCCCTGGTCAGCTGGAGCTAATGGAAAATTCAGTGTTTGATCCGTTTACACAGCTCTGAAACTGCAAGGAGTGGCGATATACACACGAATTTATTTGGAGTGTTAAACTGCCATTAAAAAAAACTAGATTTTCCTTTGGTTGCTGCATTCTAAGAAATGGCATTCTGACAAAGGACAATCTATTGAGACGTGGACGAAAAGGGTAATATAGATGCCAGTTTTGTGAAAATACTGAGTCTATAGACCATATATCTTTTCTTTACCTGCCCGTTTATGACATTCTAAAAGCCCGGGCTATATAAATGGCTATATAAACAGGGCATAAACAAACTCTGATATCTTTCTATGCGTGTGTGATGTCAATATGTCATCGATCGTATGGCCGGGGGGGTCTCCTTCCTGCGGCTATATAAACCCCAGCAGGCAGCAGCCACTGCTCTCTACTTGTGCATTTCACATTTCACATTTCACCGCTACATCTTTGGCTTCGAGACTACTTAGCTTCTTCCTCTCCTACAACTCTTCAGCTAGCTAGGGTCGACTACACTACATGCATCCTCCCATTCTTCTTCTAGTCTTCCCATTGGTGAGTACGTCCTTGTTGGAGAAGCAGGGCACGTGCAAAGATCGGAGCACGCACATGAGTCATGAGTGCATGCATGGACCGTCGTGCACGCGCTCTCCTTCTCCACCATGGCCTTCTCACCTTCGTTTTCCATTGGCAAGTGATTAATCTGCGGCGGCAACGGCATCGATCGATCTCACGTTGCATATACTTGTATATCTACTGTATATATTGTATATGCATGCTCCATCTTACATTAATTTAGTAGCTGACAGTAGTTCCTACTATTAAATATATTTGGTTTTACATGCGGTATGTTGGTTATATTCCACATTGGGGGAATTAACATTATTTAAGGAGGGAGCATTTAGCACCGAGTAAACTAATAAGGATATGATGCAGTGGAAATTAACAAGAAAGCAAGTATTCACGATGTATGCAAAATGCAATGACGACAAGCTAACAATGAAGATGCAGCTAGCTAGGATCTTTAGGGGGGAAAAATATCAGTTAGAGCATCTCCAATGGTTATAGCTAGCAACTAACTATAAAACTTCCACATCATCTATATAGTACACACTAAAGAACTATCTATAAAGATAGCTATTTGATACTTACATGCACACACAGAATTTATTGAGGCTGCCTCGTTTAGCGTTATAGACTAGTGCTTCTTTCATCTATAGAATATATGCTGATGTGTACATGCATATAGATAGCTGACTTAGACTATTTGGAGATGCCCTTACTGTATATAGGCGCATGTTAGTTTGCCTCTGTATCACATAGTCATGTGGATTGGTGCGATCAACTGACCAAAGGATACATGCATGTCTATATGGATCGATGCCCACGCAACGAGATGGTGACATATGATGATCTGATATCCATCTTCCTTTTTTTTTTTTGGAAAACTACCATCTTCCATGCATGTACTGCTGACTGAGTGCAGGTGCATTGGGAATGGGTTATCGTATACTAGTAGCACTACTGCTATCAATCACTTCTCTTGTTCCAACGCAGGAGTAGAGTACTGGAAAAAAAAGATGCATGGAAAGGATAGCAAGCATGCATGCAGTGGAGAGAGACGGAGGGACGGACGCGAGCGATTCCCGGGGGGACCTGACCTGATCTGACGGCCGTCTGATGGATGGGACGTGCACACTAGCGTTGCTTCTTCAGCTTTCCTACCATTTCTTCGGTTTTTCTCATTTAGTTCAGAAATCACTTCATCGGCTTCTAATTTTAATTTTTTAAAACTTTTTTACATTTCTCTTTTCTTAACATTGTCCATTATACTATTTATTTCATTTTTTCTAATTTTTTCTAATTTTTTAAAAAGCTAACGACCACTACAACGCAATTTTAATCAAAAGTCATAGCTATAAATTTAGGCCCTGATCAATTCGGCTTAAGCTTCTGGCTTCCGGTTTATTTTTCACTATTCACAAATTTCGTCTTTTTCTGAATTTTTGGCTTTTTTTTGTTTTTTTGCCGGTTCTTTTTTCCTGTATTTGTTTGTATTATACGTAATAGGCTAACATTTTTGTTTGTATTATACAATTTTTTTTCAGCCAGCTACAGTGCTTTCAGCCATAAGCCGCCAAATAAAAGCCCAACTGATCACCACCTATGTCATATTGTGAACTGACTAATTGGGTTAAAGTGCTGACTAGTTACTGTGAACTGGCTAATTGGGTTCAAATACATGTTTACATTATGGTGCTTTCCTGATGCTCATTTGGGCTTAAAAACTCTGGTTTATAGTTTTTTGCACTATAGCTGCTGGTAGTTTTTTAGCGTAATTAAATTTAAAAAAATAAAATAAATAAAAAAAGTTATATCATCGTAGACAATGCAAAGAAATAAAAAGAAAAAAAAAGGCAAAATTAAGAAGTTAGAAATCAGAAGTTAGAAGCAGAAGCTCAAATGAGCAGGCAACTAATTGCCTAAAAAATTTTGGTGGATCCCAAGTCAAGTCAAACATTGTTTTCTGACTTATGTAATCTTAACTAGTTGTATGTGACTCTTTATAATGAGTGGGTTCTTTTGTGTTATGACTTATGGTTTCAATTTTTAATTATGGCTATTTGTGAGAAAGTACGGAGAGAGATACTCTTGTACAATTTTGACCGATATAGATGAAGCCAGGACAATATTTACTACAATTAATTTGTAAATCCCGTCTTGAAAAGACTCCGTTTAAAAGCTAGTTACTGTATAAAGCTAAACAATAAACCCAAAAGAACCTACCCAATTACTTTATTAGGAAGAACTCAACATTTCTATGTTTTCAAGTTCATGCTCTGAACAGCTCTCTTTCCCATCTATAAAAAATACAACTATTTTCGTGGCTACGATTTACCCCACACTATAGGTAGCAGTAAACTTTCTCCATTATCATTTTTTAATTACATCGCATACTTAGCGATGAAAACGGCTCGGATACGTATGGGTAATGGTTCTATCATATTTATTTTTATATTTTTTTTCTCATACGTAGATATGAATACGGATACCTTGGATATGAATACAAATAAGAATAATATTGAATACAGATATGGAGCGAATACAAATCGAAACGAATATGGTCATGAGTATATACACAATAGCAATTTGAACAAGCATAAGAATGTAGCATAAATACCAACAACGTGTAGTTCATAGAATACACATGGTAGCAATTTGAATAAGTATAAGAATATAGCATAAGTACCAACAAGTTAACAACGTGCAGTTTATGGAGTACATACAATAGCAATTTGAATAAGAATAAGAACATAGCATAAGTACTTTTATCATATATTCGAAGGCTTCACAGCTTGTCATTCCTCCATGTCCAATACATTATCCTTCAAATCATTCATATCCTCTTGCTCTTGCAACTGCATGTTATAATTGAATGAATTAATATTAATGATAGAATTTTATGACTGCAGTGAGGTGACTATGTAACATATTATTCTACAAGATGCTAGACTCACAATTTCATATAAAGGATTAAGACTTAAGACTACAATAGATATACCATGTCTTATTGGTCTGATACTATATATGTGTACATCTTAGCAAATTTCAGATCAAGTTGCAAACAAAAGTGGACAGTATCCGGCTAGCCGAATGATGTCTTGGGCCAGCTAGCCAAATTCGTATCTGTTGGATAGTGCCATACTATATTCAAAGATCAAACCTAGACGAACAGCTCATGCGTCGTGCCACGGTGAAGCTTACCAACCGACCTTTTTCAGACCTGTTCGAGAATAGATCTCACTGTTAGTTGATTGGGCCGTCCCTCCCCATTGTTGGACGCGGCCGGGCTCAACTAAACTTGGGCCCTTTGTGGTTCACTTTGGGTGCAAGATGTCTTGGCAAGCAAAAAAATGGCCTGGCCATGCCCCACCAGTTTGGGCAGAAAGGTCCAAGAGTACTCTGATTTTCCCTCTCTTTTTTTTGCCTGCTTTACTTGGGCAAGAGCCAGGTGTTCAGAGCCAATGCATGGTGCGTAGGGCTGTAAACGAGTTAAACTCGAGCGAATTTGGTTTTTCAAACTCGAGCTTGGTAGAAGCTCGAGCCGAGCTCGAGCTGAGCTCGAGTTGGGGTGGTCCGAGCCAGGACCTGGGTTCGAGTTTGGTTCGTTGAAGCTCGATAAAAATTAAAATAATTTATTATACACTATTTTTTAATAATAATAGAAATTTTTGAGTTCGAGCTCAGCTCTAGTAAGCTCGATAACAGTCAAAATAACTCAAACATACACTATTTTTCAACAATAAGAAAAGTTCGAGCTTGAGTTCGATTCAAGTAAGCTCGATAAGATTTAATATGTATCACTATTTAAGCTCGAATCGAGATGCTTGAACTATTCGAGCTCGGCTCGGTGAAGCTCGCGAGCTCGAGATCAAGCTCGAGTTCAACTCGTTTAAAGTTCGAGTCAAGCTCAAATCGAGTCTAAAACGAGTCAAACTCGAGTATCTCATAAGTTTGAAGCTTTTGTTATAGCTTTTAAAGGTGAGTTCAGTAAGAGCACGTGCCTAAAGGATTTGGTATGATATCATGGGATCAAATCTCGTAAAAGCAGTGAATAATAACCAAAAAATAGCCTTGACAACCCTTGGACTAAAACTAGTGTGAATTTAATGAACTGTGGTCACCACAAAGCAATCTAGATTGCCGCACCAACTAGATAACCGACGATTATATTTTATTCTTTTTTTTTTGTCTAGAAAGAGGCATTGGGTCCCTGGTATCAACTTTCAACGCGACGTGTCTTATTTAATAAAAGTAAATACATGTTTAATAAAAAGAGTGTACCCGTGTTTTGGCATTGAGAAAGAACAGGCTCTAAGGGCCTGTTTGGGTGAGCTCCACCAACTTCAGATCCACGAAAAACAGCTCTATTCCACGAAATTTTACCCAAACGCTCCAGCTCCGCGAAATCTGGATCCACCAAAATCCTGGATCTGAGGGCCAGATCCATGGATTTCATGGAGCTCCTCAAGGGGTGCTCCACCGTGGAGTTGGGTGGTAATTACCCACCAATGCCACTGGTTACACACCCCATCCCACCAAAAGTGGCCATTCCCACCAAAACCTCAATTTCGTGGATCTAGAGCTGCTGTACAAGCCAAACCCTCCATGGTGGGATCTCAGATCCACGGTGGAGCTGCTCCATGGTGGAGCTGCTGCTCCAGATCCACGTTTTCAGTGGTGGAGCTCTCCCAAACAGACTCTAAGTAGCTTTGTCACATGGTTTCTAACTTTTAGAATCTAGAAGTCACAATGAAAGTATCGATTTTTTTAAATTTTTTGTTTTTTTCTCTCTTATTTCTTTATATTATTAATAGAGATATAGTGATATTTTTTCTTATTTTTCTTTATTTTTGTCTAATTAAGTGACTAAAAATCTAGTAATAATTATAGTATAATTTCAACTAAAAACTAGCTACCAAAAATCAGAAGCCGCGATCGGGTGCAACGAGGCCTTACACTTTGGATTTCCTGACATAAAGTCCGGCCCCAAGTCAACGTCCAAGCGTGGCTCACGTCGTGATGTGCGGCCCTCAATAAATGTCTCCGCAAGAAAGCATCCACATTTGCAGGTCGCCGATGGTTTATTAAGGTGGTGTTTGGTTTGGAGACTTGGTGGGATGGGATAGCTCCATCCCAGGTATGTGGGATGGGATGATCCCACTTTTTGTTTGGTTGCAAGGATGGGTTAGTCCCTATTTTTTGTTTGGATGGAGGGATAGAATGGGATCTAGTGATCCCACCTCTTGTTTGGATGGAGGAATGGAGTGGGATAGCTGCATATACTCAACAGATCAACAATATATCAACACATCACAATATATCACAACATGCCAAATCACACATCAGGACGTGCTGGGCCGGAGAGGACGGCGGAGAGGAGGCCGACGGCAGCGGAGAGGACGTGCTGGAGCTCGGCGGAAGTGGGCTGGAGAGGACGGCGGAGAGGAGGCCGGCAGTGGAGATGACGGCGGGGAGGACGCGCCGGGGCGGAGATCCGGCCGGCAGTGGAGAGGACGGCGACGACCGGAGCACGGCGACCCGACCTCCGACGGCGTGAGGAGCGGCAGGGAGGCGCGCACACACCCGGCCGGGGCGGCGCCCGCGCGTGGAGGGAGATGGGGGCCGGGGGGAGATGCGCGGGCGGCGGGGGAGATGGGGAAGGGGGCGCGGGCGGCGGGGAGATGGGGGCCGGCGGAAGACGCGCGGGCGGCGGGGGAGACGCGCGAGCGGCGGGGAGATGCGGGCCGGGAGGAGATGGGGAAGGGGGCGCGGGCGGCGGGGAGATGGGGGTCGGCGGGGGAGACGCGCGGGCGGCGGGGAGATGCGGGCCGGGGGGAGACGCGCGGGCGGCGGGGAAAAAGAGCGCGGGGAGATGGGGGATTAGGGCGTAGAGCGCGCGCGCAGAGAAGTGGGTTGGCGCGGTTCGCTCGTTTTGGGCGGATCGTTCCAACCCACTTTTCAGAGGAATCTTTTCTTTTGGGTCCAACCCATCCCATCAAACCCTACAACCAAACACTACCAAAAAAGGGTTGGCCCCCTCCCATCCTGGGATATCCCCTGAACCAAACACTACCTAACACATCGAGAAGCGGAAGTAATACGTTGCAAGCGTACACGCAACAACGGATTCAAAGGACCGTTTTTTTTCTTTTCAACCGGTTTTCGCTGACAATTTCTTTTCAATAATAATTGTTTATTATATTAATAAGTTGTATATAAAAACAAAAAACTGTAGGTTAAAAAAAATACTCTAAACACCAAGAGATCATCTATGATCATCCTCTGTGGCATAAATTAAACTGATTTATGCCAAATGCAGAGTTGACAATCTCTACGAGCGACGGTGTGGATGCTTCTATCACTTTTCTAGAAAAAGCTGGGTAAGAGACCATAACAATACACGTAGATTCGTTTTGTGCACAGATTAAAATTTTAGAAAATATTAGTAACTAAGATTTTGACTTCGAGAAAGTCAATTAAAATTATGCGTCTAAATTCTCTAAATTCTAGAATCATACGATGCTATTCAAACAACTGGCTAGTTTTTCTTGAAATAACTATTTAGAGTTGATATTTCTCAAAAGGGTGGAGTTGCTAATTTTAGCTACATCTTGATGGTATCACTCGTCGTTTTAGCCTCTACTCCACAGAACAAGACAATGTTGAATACTGTCACATTAAGTAGCCAGATAATTATCATCATCTGTAGCCATAAACTAAACTAATCCTATCAGCAGCCAGATCACCAGACATGCATTGGCACCGCTTTCGATCCTTACCAGTTGGGCAAGTAGCACCTGCCGGTCTGGTGAAAGCAGTTACAGGTTGTCCCCCAACGGCTCCTGCCCACAGAAGATCCCGGTCCAACCGACCACGTCCGTCGATCTCTCTCTCCCCGCTCCCTCTTGCAGTCAGAAGTGCGCATGGCACGTGTTGCCTCTCCACACTTTCCCCCCTCACCTTCGCCTCCCTCCTCATTCCTCATCCCACCTCTTCTGTCCCCGGTCAACTCTCTCTCTCTCTCTCTCTCTCTCTCTCTCTCTCTCTCTCTCTCTCTCTTCCCTCTTGTTTATCTCTCTCTCACTCCTCTTCTCCCTCCCTGAAGACATAGCTACATGTGCATGCATTCTCTCTTGCATTGTTCCCTTCAAAATTGTCTGTGCTTTTGATCCAACAAGCACTCGTGTGCGGAAGGACAATCGAGGAATCAAGGAGATGGATGTCGAGTACCATGAGGTGATCGAGCAAAGTTGATTAAATTTCTATGCCTACACATGTGTGCTTGCTCTTTGGATTGCATCAATTGTTTGTTTGTTTGTTTGTTAACGTTTGCCTTCTCTTATTCTCTTGACTATATGTATTTCTTCCTTGGATGACCTTCTAATCTATGTGATGGTTAATCCTATGTTCAGGAGTATGTGAGGAATCCAAGGGGGGTGCAGCTCTTCACATGCGGCTGGCTGCCTGCTTCTGCCTTGCCCAAAGCGCTCGTCTTCCTCTGCCATGGTAATACCAAAAGCTTTCTAGTTGTTAACAATGGTCCTAACTTCACACATGTCAAAGCTTTAACAATGGCCTTGTTGAGCTTGTATCGTCCAAGCATAAAATAATTTTGAACATTTTAATGATTTCAACATGGATATTGACCTCCTGTTGTTGTGTGTGTTCATTTGCTTCAGGCTACGGCATGGAGTGCAGCGTCTTCATGAAAGGTACGTACTACTTGAAATTTACATGTACTTCTTGGTTTTCATTTCCATTTCTCTCTTTTCGTTTGGAGTGCCAGAGAAAATAAATCTGAAGAGGAGTATGGAAGGCTGGAATGATGATGTCTCACTAAATTATTATTGGTGTGTGTAGCATAAAGTGCTATCTATTTACATATCTTTTCCTTACATCATCCATGGCTTCAGATGCATGTATTGCGAATTTTGGCCCTGTGTTAATCCAATTGATGCTTCTAGATTCATGCATTAATTTGACTATTAAAGGAGCATGTAAATAGCATGGGAGACAACAGCCAGCCCTTTTCTTTCTGGTGCCAAGAGCATTCTCCTGTCATACTGGCAAAACTGATATGTTCCCCAGAGTAAACAACTTACCGTCAATAGAGAAAGAGCGTTGCAATTGCGTAATATTCTTACAACCTCTCGCTTAGATTTGTACTAATGCTTTTTACAGAATTGAAGTAGGGACTTCATGTAACATTTTCGACCATTTTTATGTGGTTATTAGTACATTTTGTAAGTGAAAAAGTTGCCGTTTACGTTAAGAAAGGGAACTGGAACGATAATTGGTAAGAGTGGCTGCTTGCTAGTGATAGATACAGTACCTTAATTGATTGGACTGTTCCATGGTTTTCAATAGTAGTAGCTATGACCAGGTTTCTGTGAACGGCGCAGTTGTCCTCATCTATTCAATGCATTATATCCGTAACTCCAGAAGTACTTGTCCTATACGCACAAATCATCTAGAGAACCTTGATACCTAGTAGAGATGAGCTGTCACTGTACCTTTGCTAATGTTTCCCTTTGCTCTGAAAGTCTTAATGTCCATTGTTATGTAGTTTCAGATTCAGAGCAATTTTTCCGAATCAGAAAGAATTGGTATTCCTTTTTTTTCTCTCTCTTCTTAGTTTTTTTCCATAGAACTAGTATATGTGAATTTCATAGTCTTTCCTGAACTGCTCCTCAGTTTCTTTACTCTGCCTTTCGCTTGGAGATGAACACTTCCGCAAAAGATAGTTCAATATAATATAATGTAGGTGGTAGTTAGCAACACTCTTCTCACTTGTAGTGATGGGGGTTCTTTTGTGTGGCTACAAGCGAAAGACACTTTTGATAAAGAAGGAAAAGATGATGGCAACGTGCTACTTGAGTTCTTACATGTGATATATTTTTTTAATAATTTAATCAACGCAAAAGAAAAGTGATGATAAACTGATAGTAGGAGATAATGTCGGGCTCCAGCCAAGATTATTGGTTGCCGTAGAAGTATACTGATATATATTCTTGGTAGCATTTGGCCCAGAGAGTTCAATTTAAAATAGGACCTGAAGGCGAGAGCTGAATGGTAATAGATAGTCCATGAATGTTTCCATTGGGAAGAGTTGTCATGGTTTGCTGCATAAATTGTGAAATCTATGTTTTGTATAACCCACATGTACATAGATTAATTTCATGGATATCTAGAAAGGGTGTTGATAAATATTACCCGGATATTTTCTTTCTAACTATCATCCATATTTATGACTGTTGGATTAGAGATCTAATGGCCACGAATTTCCCCCGCCCTCCAAAAATAATCTCCCCTCCTCCAAAAAAAAGAGGGGACATTGAATCTAATCCAATAGTCCTAAATTTGGATGATTGTTAAGAAGAAAATATCCGAATGATGCCTAAATACATCTATCTAGAAATTTTGGTCCTGATTTGACTTCTAGGTGTTTTCTCTTATAGTTCATTCACAAATAGAAAGAACAGAAGTTTTCATATTAGTACATGTGCAGTTGATGGTATGCGGTCGATTTAGTTCAGGTGTTGGGTAATCTTTGATGCAACAATGCTTGATAAGGTTTGCATACGTTACAAATACTTGGTCATGATTTTGACCTGGAACCTATTCTCTCCCATAGTTGTCAATGCCAGTCACTTTCATTCTCTACCATCCAACAACCTTTATTTTTTGTAACCACTTCAATAAACAGGCATTTTGTTTATGATTGTAGACGTAGTCCTTTCTTTATTTCGCTTATGTCAACTTCAGAAATTTCTAACTTTATAGTGATTAATACGTATCTGGTACATCACTATCGTTCGCTCATTGCCTCGCTTCTGATTACAGAAAAGATAACTGTATGTTGCTCTTATACAGTGCCTACATTTTTGTGGTCCTGTATGTATTTATCGACATTGCATCAATTTAAGCTCCTGTTTGATGCTTCATGCATGGACCAAAAGGCAGATGTCTGGGGGATCCTGTGAAACGCGCTGTTTCGGTAATGAGAACTGACACCATTGGACCCCATGTAAGGTTCACTTGGCAGCTAGTTATGTGTCAAGAGGCTCGTTGAATAGTGCTTGAAGTTGCAGGTGATGCACATGTAACCCAAACACAACTGAACCCATTTACTGGTATCGATCGTATCGTATATTCGTATTGTATGTCATTGTGTAGGGTTCATATGGTTCTAAAATAAGTCTGGGACCCAACCTCCTGCTGTCAAACTTATTAGCAGAATCCTAATCTATTCGCGAGCGTGCCATCGATGTGCTCAGTGACGGAGCCAGGATTTGATTACGTCCCAGGTGTAGTGTTGGAATGATCTAGGTTATCTGGATTGGATCATGAAAATATTATCTAGACTGGACTGAATTTACCCGAGTTGTACACTAGATATTTTTCCACACCCTAGACTGGAGCCTACCCTGTCCGGGGTGTGGCTCCACCCCTGGATGTGCTCAAGATGGTTTTTTCGCAGTTGTGTCAAAAATATGCTAGTAGCAAAGGACCAACTCCTTGTATATGAGGATTCTGTTTTTATTATTCTTTTTTAGTTGGTATCAGGATTCTGGTTGTCTTGCAAGTTGTAGCTACGTACTGACAAAGAGGATGAAACTGTTTGGACTAATGTATTGAGCTTTAATTTAATCATCTGGTTACCGTCACATGAAAATGTTGGATGGCATGATACTTTGTCTAATGGTGGGGAACATTGTTTCCTGGCAGCATGTGGGATCAAGTTGGCCGCGGCAGGGTATGGTGTGTTTGGAATCGATTATGAAGGCCATGGGAAGTCCATGGGTGCCAGATGCTACATCCAGAAGTTCGACTACCTCGTGGCTGACTGCGACCGTTTCTTCAAGTCCATCTGCGGTAAACTATCTTATAGCCTTATCAACTACCACCAGGGTTCTAAATCTCGCCGGTTACCTAATGATGCTTACATTGTTTAATACTAATGAAATATATTAAGAAGACGTATGCATCTCCCGTGCTTGACTTCATACTTTTTGCCATGAATATATTAGACCGGCAGTTTTTATTTAATTCAAATATAAAATTTCGATCCCTAATGATGTTTACATTGTTTAACACTAATGAAATGTATTAGAAAGATGCATGCACCTCTCGTGCTTGACTTTATGCTTTTTTTCCATGAATGTATTAGGCCGGCAGTTTTTTATTTAATTCAAATTTAAAATTTTGAATGTAACAGTTAGTTTCCCTAATGATGTTTACATTGTTTAACACTAATGGAATGTATTAGGAAGATGCATGTATATCCCGTGCTTGACTTCATACTTTTTGCCATGAATGTATGAGGAATTTCTAATTTCAAATTTGAGAAACTGATTTTTAGCGGGTTTTTTGGTTTTTAACGGTTTTTTGGATAGTAACCGACCGGGTTTTCTGGTTATCGGCTGGTAACCGGTACTGACACCTAGCCAGGATTTAGGCCGGTAGCGGGTTTTGGAACCTTGACTACCACCAAACTTTTACCGGCACAAGTTGAAACACTGTCAACAGCACTGTGGTATGCCCAATTTTTTATGTAGTATAAATGTAATACTAATGTAAAAGACCATATGATATGCTATGCATGGTTCTCTGTATATTCTTCTCCACTTGAGTCATCGCTACGAATTAACTTCCAGCACCTTGCATTTTAAAGACTACTCTACTATGTATGAACATCCATGGAATTTGTTACCTCATTATGGTTTATAGAATTGATGCATTGACTACATTCTTTTTGCAGACATGGAGGAGTACAGAAACAAAAGCCGATTCCTGTACGGCGAGTCCATGGGCGGTGCGGTTGCTCTCTTGCTGCACAGGAAGGATCCAACCTTCTGGGACGGTGCTGTCCTTGTGGCGCCAATGTGCAAGGTACATATTAGACTGAATCTTCATTGATGTAGCTGTAACTTGCTGCTTGCTTGCTGAAGTGTGAACTGTTTTGCATGGCCTAGCTAGATCTCAGAGAAGGTGAAGCCGCATCCAGTGGTGATCACCCTTCTGACGCAGGTGGAGGAGCTCATCCCAAAGTGGAAGATTGTCCCAACCAAGGATGTCATTGACTCGGCATTTAAGGATCCCGTCAAGCGCGAAAAGGTTAGTGATGAGCTCTTTGTTGGTTTCAGTATGCCACACGGTAACATTGCTAGGTTGTACCGTCTGTTACAAGAATTCTTTCCTGATTTAGGACCAGGCCGGTTTCTGGGCATGGACGATAGGAGCAACCGTCTAGGGTCCACGAAAGTCAAGAGCCTTAACCCATGTATATATATCTATATATATAACTTGTTCAAACTCATAGTTAGATAGACCAAACGAAGTATATAAAGGTACAAGCCTATATCATTAATTTTTAGGCAGCCACTAGCAATAACACGAAGAAGACAACTACCAACTATACTAAGAATTTGTCTAGGCAGCCCAAGTGTCCAACTTGAAAACTCGTCAATTTGGGAAAACCTCATTTAGCGTGTCACGGGTGACTAAACGAAAAAATGTTTGCTCATAAGATTGATGCCTAGCTCGGCTCAACTAGTTTGCATCTTATTTACTTGCTAATTAAACTGAGAATTTAACAACCGATGGTTTCTTAGAGTTTTGAATTCTTCGGTTTAAATATATAAAGAAAAATTTTGGTTTAAGATTGATAGCTTAGAACTCTAGATTTTTCAATACCTGTGGTTGTGTTTGGGGCGACTAACAGAAAGTTTCGTATCAATTGAAGGATTGAAGATTTTTTTAAAAGGTTGGTGCTTTTACCTTTTAGTGTGGGTGATGACTACTTAGTTATATATCCCAACTAACTGAAAAAATCTCATAAAATAATTTTTTTATGTGGTTTCATTCCTAAAGGGTATATTTGGAACATATGAATTTCACAAGAAACACCTTAAATTTCTCGAGATTCAAATGGGCCTTAAAGTTATATATCTCTTTCAACTTGCTAGAGAAGTTTAGCATATATAACCTTGCTCATATAGTAGGATGTTGGTTCTCTAGAAGTATTTATACTTATTATTGGTACACATTAGGTTTTGACTCTGAAAGTATATAATCGGCTTGAATATAAGTGAGGTTTTTGAAATGTCAGTGGTACCCCAAGGCCTTCACTTTCGTCTCATCCTAGAGCCTCCATAATATCAGAAACTGCCCTAATTAAGACCTCTTTTTCCTGCACTCCGAACAGATCAGGAAAAACAAGCTCATCTACCAGGACAAGCCACGACTGAAGACAGCGCTGGAGCTGCTGAGAACCAGCATGGATGTCGAAGATAGCTTGTCAGAGGTACCATAGCTTCAGGCCGTTGGATCCTTGAAAGATATTCCCATGATTTGTCAGCTATGTCAACTAGACAGCAACAAAAAATGGGCCTAAGTTCCGCTGTGCTTTGTGAATATGCTTTGACAGGTGGAGATGCCGTTCTTCCTCCTGCACGGTGAAGCCGACACAGTGACCGACCCGGAGGTGAGCCGCGCACTGTACGAGCGTGCTGCCAGCACGGACAAGACTATGAAGCTCTACCCAGGGATGTGGCACGGCCTCACCGCCGGTGAGCCCGACGAGAATGTGGAGCTGGTCTTTTCTGACATCGTCGCATGGCTCGACGAGCGCAGTCGCCACCGCAAGCTCGAAGACCGGGTAAGAACTTCGTCGGAGCCCAACAATTACCACCAGGTAGCATCCCAGAAGATCACCCGCATCGACAGCAGCAACGGCACGGACAGCCAGACGTCAATACATGGCCGCCCTCAGCGGCGTGGTAGCCTCCTCTGCGGGCTCGGCCGAGCACATCACCAGCAGTGTAGAATGTAAATGCTCGATAAAATCTTGTTTCATCAGAACAAATGCTGTGTTTCAGTTTAGCTTCGAGTTCTGGAGAAACATGAGCTGCCAAAAGCAGCAGGGCAAGTGCACACTTTTCTGACTTCCCAGAGAACATGTAATTTATACAATATAATGCTATGATCTCAACAAAGAATTAGAAGACCCGGATTTATCTCCAACAATTCAACTGGAAAATTCGTATAGCTGAGACTGGGAGGAAGGAAAAATTACAAGAAAAAGAATAACATTACAGCAACAACCAAGGTATTTTAGTAACACACTCGAAGAACTACGCGGCCATAGCTTTTGTCAGTAAGGAATCCAAGCAGCTAGAAGCAGGCCACCAAAATTTCCAAGTCTTATGCTCCCTTCTACCCTTGTTGGCCTCTGGTGGTGGTGGTGGTGGCGGCACTGTCTTGGTCACCAAATATGCGTTTGCGGAAGTCGGTGACCATGAGGGGAAGGCCCTCACGGAGGGGGATCTTCGGCTCCCACCCGAGGAGCTCCTTGGCGCGGTTGATGTCAGGCTTGCGCTTGTGCGGGTCGTCCTGAGTGTTGGGACGGAACTCAATCCGTGCATTCGGGTCAATGGTGTCCTGGACAACCTTGGCCAGCTCCAGCATGGTGAACTCACCGGGGTTACCCAGGTTGAATGGCCCTACGTGCTCCCCTTCCATCAGCCTCATCAATCCCTCAACCTGGGAGAAGACCAAAATCAGTACAAGAAATGCAATGCCGAGTCATATTAGCAGAATCGGATGATAGAAAAAAAAAGTCAGATCATAACCATTGTCTGTTGTTATACTGGTTCTAAGTTGATTAACAAATGCGTATTTTTAGCTTAGTAAATGCAAACATCAAATGTGGTGGACTGAATTGCCTAGTTTCATTGCGACAAACAAACAGAGCATCCCACTAGTTTCAAGATTGTTTGTTTGTAATTTATGTAAATGATCTTTGCCACTGGAAAACCTAATTTGGTACTACTGTCTTCCCAAGTGCCTTTTAAATTTCACTTCAGATAACATTGTTACAGTTCACTTGTTTTATTCAGTGGAGTACTAGTTTTATTCAGTGGAGTAAAGACAGAGACCCACCAGATCAGAAACGTATTGGAAGCTCCTGGTCTGCTTGCCATCACCGTAAACCGTCAAAGGCTCCTTCCTTAATGCCTGTAACCATAAATACACGTAGACCATTTCAGTGCTAACTGAAGAACAATGGCAATATCCTTCTGAAAGTCTGAAACTATAATAGCAGTAGCAGTGTGCGTGTTTACCTGAGCAACAAAGTTGCTGACAACACGGCCATCATCAATGCACATGCGAGGGCCATATGTGTTAAAGATCCGAGCAATCCTCACCTGAATCAACAAAAATCACCAATCACCACACATGAACATCTATTTCCAGATGAATGAAACGTAAATTCTAGAGTTTGCAACAACATAAATGGAATTATACCTCAAGGTTGGCACCACGGTGGTAGTCCATGGTCAATGTCTCAGCTGTACGCTTGCCCTCATCATAGCAGCTCCTGACACCTGTTATTCAAGGAAAATATACACATCAGTAAAACTTATCCAGAGCAGGCAAACTCCATGCAAAGAATTTAAACAGTATGCGACAAATGCGGGCTTGTTCTTTTTGGCTGAGGCTTATGGATTTGGCTGCGGCTTTTGATTACAGAGTAACAGAAATTCACGTGCGGTTTTTGTCGATATAAATGAAGTCAGTACAATATGCACTACAATTAACTAGTAGACTTCATCTTGAAAAGACATTCCATTTAAAAGCTAGTTACTGTAGAAAAGTTAAAAGCAGAAGCCAAAAGCTGAAAAAGAACAAGGCCTACATTTATAAGACATGACGCAAGTATTAGCTGTAGTTATCTAGCTCAACAAACTTTCCTTCTTTTCTGTTCTGTTCTCTTGATTGTTTTGTGTCCTGGTTGGTGGATGTTTGGTTAAGCATAATTGGTCAAGCATAGTTCCGTGCCGCTTCTTCCTTTTATTAAAAAGGGATCCACTACGCGGCCCTCTAGGAGCACATTCCACCAAGCAAAACTGTCCCTTTCCACCAAAAGGAATCAAAGCATGCAAGAGGCTACCCATCTACGATTCCACAGCCAGCATCTCCAGCGAGTAAGATACCAACAACCCTTTTCCCATTTGCGTAAACAAAGCTTTTCCATGAACCAGTAAGCTTCGAGTCAAGAACATCACTATGTTAAAAAGCTGATTTCTGCTTTCTAGTGCTTGAGGTAAAAAAGCAGATTGAACATCACATAGAATTCTTTTTTTGTAACAGTAAATGATCCAACTGGTATATGTTTTATTTTTCTTTCAGTTCACCCCCACAATCAAATCTCTAAGGGCGTCTCCAACAGCTGGCTATTTAGTTAGCTAGATCTGATGTGGCAAGGAAAAAGTAGGAGAGAGAGTAGTCACTAGCGACGAGCAAATAGCTGATCTATTTCACGTAGTCCAAGAACATGAGAGAGGAGCATGTGGGTCCAACAGTATAAAATAGTCTTTGCTTTTGTCTCTCACCTCCACGTCAGCTGACTATATAGCTAGTACTAGCTATTACCATTGGAGATGCCCTAAAACTACTGCTGCTGCTGAGTAACAAATTAGGGACAAACCCCAAATCTATGTTCAATCTGTCTACCATCTCAACATCATACAAAAGCATGCCATTGAATGAATGTGTGGGGATAAGCAGCCTTAGTTTGGTAGCCAAATTAGATCTCTCTTTTTCCCATATGCATGATCCAACTTGGATCTCTCTTTGATCTCAACTAACAATTTAAGTTACCTCAACAAGACAGATCCAAGAAACACACACAAAATATACCAAGTGTTATCATAATTACCGTACTTAAGGAAATCATACAGCAGAGTATGAGAAGAGTTATTACCAATGGGATTGACATTGCCCCAGTAAGTCTCCACCTGAGGATGCTGGAGGGGATCACCATAGACTTCACTGGTGCTGGTGAGGAGGAACCTGGCTCCGATCCTCTTCGCCAATCCAAGCATGTTCAGTGTCCCAACCACATTGGTCTTGTGCCATCTCAAAGGTTAAGACTTAACACAAACTATTTCCAAAAGATACGAGTAATAATAACGAAATACAGGATCAGGCTCCCTTTTGACGTTCTGATATTATCATCAGTTGGTTGTTAGGCTAAAATCTCTAGTAGTTGCAACAGAAGGCACAAACAAATTATGTGAGTGAACAGTAAGCAAAGTTGCTTAGAAAGAAAAGAGGCAAAGGCCACTTGGACCTCACTTTTTGGCTGTTCAAATCCATACTTTATGTCAAAGTTAAGCAAGCTCCACAACTCACCCAGATCCAAGCGTAACGTGCGTTTGCTTTCGCTTTCTTCTCCCATTAGGAAGATCATAAAGCAAAGCAAACTTGTACGAAACAATTAAGTCAATCTTGATCACAAAGGCTCAGATTATAATTGCAACTTTTTGCTTATTTTCATATCAAAAGCAGACTAGATTCCATCCAGCATTCACAGAATGCATGCAGTGTTTGTGCAAAACTCGTATACTTCTGACAAAGCAACGATCGACTCGAGATCTTCGACTTCATCTCAACCATCCGAATTAAGCTAAACACTGAGAAGCAGAAAAAGGAACTAATTTTGATCAACCCACTTAGAAGCAGAGAGATCCGAAACGGGCAAGCTCTGCTTCAATACCACGATGCACGGACACATCTGAAACTCTGATCATGCTACTGCAGCAAACTACAAAATTCACGGCGAAACGTGGCGCAAATCCCGAGCTCCATACATGCAAAATTCCCCTTCCCCATCCCAGATTCCCAATTCACAAACCAACAAGGAATCTAAGGCGTTAACTATTTACCACCCAGATGCACAATAACCAACAAGCTACAATCCGCAAAAAGAACAAAATCCGTCTTACGGTCTTACCACAAGCATTTCCAACCGAAAAAGCAAGAAAAACCCAAATTTAAACGAGCATTGCACATAAGAACACGGAAAAATCCAAGCATCGATGAAACGAAAAGGGGATTAATAATTAGAGGTAATAAAGGATATGATCGTCTTGACGGGGTTGTACTTGTAGTGGACGGGGGAGGCGGGGCAGGCGAGGTGGTAGATCTGGTCGACCTCGAGGAGGATGGGCTCGACAACGTCGTGGCGGATCATCTCGAAGTTTGGGTTGCCGAAGTGGTGCACCACGTTGTCCTTGCGCCCCGTGAAGAGGTTGTCGACCACGATCACGCTGTCGCCGCGCTCCACCAGCCGGTCCACGAGGTGGCTCCCCACGAACCCGGCGCCGCCGGTGACCAGCACGCGGAGCCCCTTCCGCTTCAGCCCCAGGGGCACCTTGCCGGCGACGAAGTGGCGGGCCGCCTGGTGGTGGCGCGCGGCGGGCTCCACGGAGAAGCGGCTGAGGGGGTTGGAGGAGGAAACGGCTCCGCCGGAGGAGTAGGAGGATCCGGAGGGGGTGGCGATGGAGAAAACGGCGGCGGCGAAGAGCATCCCGGCGAGGGCGAAGAGAGGGCGGTGCTCACCGGCCGCGTACCGCGCGGCGCGGGGGAGCCACGCGAGCGGCTTGGACGGCTTCGGGGAGTACCCGCCAGCGCCGGCGTCGGCGGCCGGGGACGCCCCGCCGCGGTACGTCAGCTCCGACGCCATCTCCGGCGAAGGACCTAAATATAAATTATATATAACTGTAAGCCCCCTTCTCTAAAAATTCCAGGGACCTAGATGCAACTTTGGACAGGCGCGGGGCGAGGCGACGGGTGTAAGCGCGGTCGGAGAGGGGGTATTTATGGGCAGGTGGGAGGCACGGTGCGGTGTCTCGCGGGAGAAGGGCGGGCAGGGGTAGCGCTCTCCGTTGGATGCGTGATGGACGGTGCAGATGGGCTACCCGGGGCTGCGGGGCGGTGCGGGGAGGGGAGCGGTTTGACTGCGAGTGTGATTACGTGCGGGCGCCGCGTGTGCGTGTCACATGGTTTCAGACCCGGAGCGGCGACACTGGGTCGGTCGGTCGGTCGGCGGCTAGCTGGGCTGGCGGTGCGTAACCTAACCCGGCTTGCAAAACCTCAAGAATTTTTTGAAGACGGTAAGAAATCATTTACCGATGGAGCGCTGTTAATCTATTGCGGTTTTTGGTTCGTACCACAGCTATGTTGTTTATCTTTTATAGGAGGCATTCCATCTAAGAAATGCATAAAAGATACAATAGTGGAAAATTTAGCCAGTGTTTACTCCTTTTGTTGCATATACATGCTTCTTCGGTTCAGTGATCCATAAATAACGATCCCAGGTTCCAAACTTCAAATATTTTGCAGGAATTGACAAAAAAAGAAAAACGATCCCAGGTTCCAAACTGCCCTGTATGGTGTTTTGGGAGCAGGAGAAGCAAAGAGGTCAAACACACGCAAGAGGTCGGATGAACCGAATACTGATAAATCGTTTCAAAAAGTTGTCTAAATAAGCTGCTTTCAAAAGATGAAGGAGTTGTCCCATTTGTTTGTTCGGAAAAACCACAAGCTGAAAAAATAGGCTTATGGTTGCCTTCTTTTTGGCTTATGGTTTATCTTGAATAAACAAACAAGACGGTTTCTTTGCGGCTATTTCGAAGCGATTTATTGGGACACCTTTTTTGAAGCAGTTTATTGGCTTTTCGGCATTTAATTCGTTCCAAAAAGCACTCGTGTTAGGACAAAAAGTATTAGCCGCATCCAAAAAGTATAAGGCACAGTCGAAAAGAACCCACCTCATATACGTATGTACTTTAATAGTTAACTTTTTCTTAGATATTTAACTAAAAATAAAGAAAAAAATGAAAATACATTATTATATCTCTACAGATAATACAAAAGAAAAAAGAGAAAAAAAGATATGTTAACAAATTAACATATTTCAAAGGGCATTTGACTCAAAGTATTTCAAAGGGTATTTGACTTTGCCATCGTTTTTCTTACATGCAAAAGTGGAAAGGTGTCTTGATACCCATGCACAATTGTATAATTTTCTCCTCTAAGTGCTAGCACGCATGGAACGGCTAGTACTATTCTTTCCATCACACTACCACTTATGCCAGCTTAATGGACGGTAATGCCATTCGAAAAATACATACAGATTAAGCTTAGCTATATCCAATAATAACAAAAATATACGGATTAAGCTTAGCTGAATTCAGTAATCCCATAAACAACCCTATTTTTTTCATTTTAGCGTCGGCTTCTTCGAATAAATAGTACAACTTCTTTAAACATCTTCTTAAAGTTGTTTTACCAAACAATTTCTTGAGTTCACTAACACATATATTATTTATATCAGTATCTCTATCATCCACTATCATATTATAAACTATAACAAAAAAAATTATCAACCGAAGTAAAAAAAAACTATCACCCGCACCGCAGTCCAAATGATCGGGTAACAAATTCCACCCTGTGTTAGTATCTATGCTCCGGCAACGATCCAAAGACGGGATCTACAGACCACGACACGACGACAGAGAGGGTCCCCCCGTGTGGGCCCACCCCCATGCACGACGCATGTGGGTGCGTGCGGTGCACCGGAGGGGAGGGGAAGCCCACGTGCCCGGACCTATTCCGATCGTCAATTATTGGCGCTTTTTAAGGGGGTTAATAATTAGTAATATAATTTTTTAAACCAATAACGAGTTGATGTACCGTAATTAGTTATTTTTTTTCCTTCTGTTGATGCGTAGGAGCTGGACTGGGCGCCGTGCTGGAGGGAGGCTTCAGAGAAGGTGCGTGAAGATCCGGTCTAGTATTGTGACGCGCTACAGAGGAGGAACCGTGTTTGGATTTGGTCAATTCGTTCGTGCTGGGGTTTTTGGCTTGGCCCTGCGACCTTTTCTGTGAAAAAAATACGCGCGTCTTTCATGTGACGGGAATTTATTTGGAATTGTTCGTTGGTTTGACTCTCACTGATGCTCGTAATACATTGGTCACTTGTAATGGCGTTGAAGGGGCGCAACTAATGCATGAATCAGCAGCGAAGTCATGATTTGGTTACGCCCTAGGTATATTAATAAAATGATCTAGATTATCTAGATTAGATTATAAAAATATTATCTAAATTGGATTGAATTTACCCGGACTATACACTAGATATTTTCTTACACACTAAACTAAAGTCTACTCTGTCCGGAGTGTAGCTCCGCCCCTGGCATGAATGATGGTTTGTGCAATACAGCTCTATCCGTATACTATACATGGGTATACTACATGGTACGTAAGGCCAACTAGCTGCATGGGCGCGCCGCACGCCGCGCTAGCTACCGTGTGGACCAAAGTAAAAGAGACGACGATTCGCAGGGAGTTTCAGGAAAAAAAATCGAGGACACGTGCGTAATTTCGGAAAAACCAAAGAGCTTTTTCGGGAAAAATCGAGGACCTGTAAGGACCTGTACGTAAGTAAATAAGGACCTATACGTAATTTTGGAAACGCGCGGGGCGCCATCCAAATTTTTTTTAAAAAAAATTGGGTGTAGGGACCTTTTCGCGAGGAAAAAGGGCCTTTACGTAATTTTCAGAAAACAGAAGGAAAATGGGTCTCCCGACCGTACGCAAAAACCGGAGCCACGCGGCGGGCGGACGGAGCGCAGGGGCGACGTGGCTAGCCTCGCAGCGCCGGAACTCCACCGCTAATACTTTGGTGACGATTTCGAACTATGGTTCGTAAGTTTAGGGTGTCGACGAGGCAGATGGTTTGGAAATTTAGAGCCCTGTATTTATATATTTGGCGCCACCGCTAGCTATTGCCGATTCTTTTGTTGAACAAGCAACGTGGCTGTTGCCTGGCTAGCAAACAAGGTCGGTCTTTGCCGTGTAATTTACCCACGCAGGTAAGGTACGCTTTACGTGGTTTGCTTAGCTGGCTCGTGTGTTCCCTTCAACATTCTCTGTTGACTTGCTTGTGAGGAGCCTACCAAACCCCGGAAAACTGTTCTCTGGGGAGGGTCCGACGTGAGCCCTCATCCATGGTTAGAGCTCGCTTCAGACGACTTTGTTTTTTTTTCAGCTTATTTAAGACAGAAGTCATTTAGAGTGTATTGACTTTTTATTTTAGCTTATTTTGAAATTTTTTCTATATTTCTTTGTATTATTCATGACGATATAACAGTTTTTTTTCAAATTTTTCTTAATTTTTTTTCTATTTTTTCTAAAAAAACTAATAATCGTTACAATGAAATTTCAGTAAACAGCCAAAAACTAACGCTTTAAACCAAACCATTAAGCCGCTTTAAGTGGCTCCTTAATCAAGGCAGATCAACACCGGATGGGAGTGGTCTAGGGTGAAACCCTCTCTTATGGACTAGTTTTTCCAAAACACCACGAAAGAAGGCTACACTTGGAAGTCATCCCAAAAAAAACACGAACTCAAAACGGCCTGAATGATCTACGGTTCCGTAGAGGGAATCGTGCTAGGAATAGTATGAAGTCTAAACAAGACACTGGACGTAGGAATTTGAGAATAGGTATTTGAAGTTGTAAAAATATTTTTCAGTACAAAAATATAAAGATCTACAGTAGCAATAGTTAACATACAATTGTTCGTACTAGGGATAATATCTTTAAGGAAAACTTGGAACAAATTGGGCCCAACTTCAAGACTTGGATAGATAAATGGCTTTTTAGGTTGGTAGATTGACATACTTCTAAGGAAAGTATGATGAAATGTACATATCACCTCAATAACAACTCAAACTGATCAGAGTTTATATTTACATTATATCATCTAATCAAATAATAATACTCATGGTGGCCATCTCCAAAAGTTCTAATAATATATAGACGGAAATTCAACAAGTCTTAGAAAATGGCTATACAGACAACATAGATCACATTATTCAATTTAAAGTTCACGAAGGAAAAGGTAGAGCATACCGTTTGCTAATTCAATAGAAAAAAGGGGTGGGGGTTAGTACCTGTCTCAAGTACAGCATCATAATGCCCCTTGCCAATTGATGCTAGCATGCGTAAGAAATAGTGGTTGCAATATGAACCTAACATTTCCATTGAGAGCGAATGTAAACAATTAGAAAATGTATCATATTTATAGTGAGTAATGAAGTGCATTAAAAACAGACAAACTTGTAAAAAAAACATGGTTCACATCATGACAAATTATAAATCACCACATTTGACTGTGCTTTTAGTTATTTGTAAGATTTTTTTCAGGAATAAATATTTGCATATCGAAAGATGAGAAGAAAATAGGCAAAAGCAGGAGAACTTCCATTTAAGTCTGAAAACAACTTGAATAGAGTTTCAGAATTCAGATATTAAAAGAATTGTGTATTGGAGGTGCTCCTTAGAATTACCTAGTCCAAAAGTAGAAGTCCAAGGAGATTTGGATCCTCTGTTGATGAGCTCAGTTTTCATAGTTTGGTAGATGTTATGTTCATCATCAACTGATCCATCAGTCATAAGAAAGATTTGTGGAAGCGCATCATAGATACTTGACAGTAATGCCATTGCCTTACAAGAAGAAATAAAAAGGAGAGTTAGTTATGAAATAACAAATAGAAAAAGAGAGATTAAAAAAACTTTCCATATCAAGACTTGGGTAGATGTTCTAGGAGCGGAGGGCCGGACGGTAGAGGCAGAACGGAGGCGACGAGGCGTGGCCGCGTGCGCGGTGCCAGGCTCGGCGGGCTGCCGGTGAAGGCGCGGAGCGGATGGCCGAAGGCGCGCCTGGTGGCTGGTGCGGTCGCGGGTTGTCGATCGTGGACTGTGGCGAAGCGAAGGGCCGGAGCGGCGGAGCGGAGGGACGGAGCCCGGAGGGCAGAGGCGCTGCCGCCGGTCGTGCTACGCGTCAGCGTGGGCACGGAGCTGGAGGACCAGAGAGCCCAGATCTAGCCGGAGCTCGGAGGGCGAAGGCGGCGAGGCGCGGTCGCCGGCGAAGCGGAGGGCAGAGGCGGAGCAGAGCAGCGCAACGTTGCTGCGTTTCTCTTGGGCCGGCCGGCTAATTGTGCTATAAACAGTTGATTTGGCCCAACTACACACACACACACACATATATGTGTGTGTGTGTGTTATACCTCATATATACTAGGTTTTTTGTCAAAAAATTTGGGTGTTCAGCTGAACACCCATGAACTACTGTAGATTCACCCCTGCTACATTTCCCCTACCACGCCATAGCACCGCCCCTACCCCTATGCTACTGCTGCCACTGACATCACAGGCGGCGAGTCACGTCACCTAACCTAACTCGTCTCACTCGTCGCCAGCCGCTAGCGTTGGCCAACGCCCACCGGCAAACACGTGGCCGACAGTGCCCTCGTTGACTATATTTGATCATGCATATGACCCCGATGTATGGTTGGGGATTCGCTGAACTCTACTCTCGCAGCTGACCATCAGTTGTTAGAAAAGAACCCTAGATATGTCGTTTTCTTCAATTTGCCAAGTGTTTACCTATTTGCTAAAAGGTGATGTTCACCGACTAGCATTCCCTCCTCCCCTTTTTGTCTACGATGACTTAGGGCATATTCTTTTTGACTTCGGCTTTTGATTTTTGGGCTATTTGTGAGAAAGTACATAGTAACAGAGACCCACGTACGATTTTGGTTAATATAAATGAAGTTGTCGTAGGGGTGGCCCCCACCTAAGCCCAGCAGACCTGTTAGAAGATTGTAAGACCCAGAGTAGGATATGTATAGCGACTTAAATACCCCTGATAGGGATATACCGATGTAAGGGTACAACTGTAAAAACACTTCCCACATGGGTACTTGTATATATAAGACATGGGCTATGGGAGAGGACCCAAGGACCATCATTCTCCAACTCTCCACTACCACATCTCTCTCTGTTTGGTCTGTAACCACAACAGTTGGCGCCGTCCGTGGGGAGGACAGGAGCAAGCCTGAAATCCGAAGAAGGATGGCACCAAAAAAGGCCTCGTCGGCAGCAGTGAAGGGGAAGAAGACGGCCGGAGCGGGGCGTCGTGTCGGTACCAGGGCTTCGGCGTCGGCTGTCGCGGTCGCGGGTGACGGCGCGGGTGCGGCGGTCGTGGACGTCAGCGCTCGTGCTGCGACGACTGACCCCGCCGCCGCCGCAGCGACGATCGACCCCGCCACCGCCACGACGACAACCGACCCCGCCACCGCCACGACGACAACCGACCCCGCCACCGCCACGACGACAACCGACCCCGCCACACTTGCCGCAACGACCGCTGGTGGTGCGGACCGTGCAGCCGGAGCTAACCATGAGGGAACAGCCGGCAGCTCGGGAGCTCGCGAGGTGGTCGCCGCCGCACAGACTCGTCTGCTAGGCGCACCGGCGGCTCCGACCGCACCCGCGGTGGAAGGTGCCTTGCTGGCGGCCATCAACGCGTTCCAGCGGGAGCTAGGGGATCTTCGCGGGATTGTCCGAGATCTGTAAGAGGCTCGGAGTCAGCAGACCGCGCCAATGGTCGCACCAGAGCCCACGCCGGAAAGGGCAGACAGCCGCGACGCCCCCACATCCAGCCGCGTGCAGCTGCGGCATGTTGATCCAGGGTCCCCGCTCTCAGCGGGTCTGCAGCAGGCGGCATGGCCCGAAGGCTTCAAGTTTCCTAGCGTCATCGAACCATACAGAGGCGACACGGACCCCCGGGAGTTCGTTCGCGTGTACGAAATCGCTGGAGGAGACGATACTACGAAGGCGAAGGGACTCCCCCTCGCGCTTCAAGGAGTGGCGCTTTCTTGGTTTTTCACCATAAAGCAAAACTCCATCTGTGCGTGGGAGCAGATCCGTGACCGCCTTTACAACAACTTTCAAGGGAATTACGTTGAGCGGGTCGATGCAGACCAGCTCTTCGCAGTAAAGCAAGAACCTTCGGAGAAGCTCTGGGACTATTCCAAACGCTTCGCGAAGGTGTGCTGCCAGGTCAAGGACGTTAATGAGACAACCGTCATTAACGCGGCCATACAGGGCCTTCGGTCGGGCCCCATGGCCGAATACAATGCGCGGAAGCCTATCAAGACAGTCGCCAAGCTCTTCGATAAAATGGAGTACGCACGGGCAGAGGAAGATGCGCGGAGACGCGACGCTGCCACCCTCGGCCTCGTTCAAGCGAGGTGTTCGCCGTGCGAAGGGGGGGCGAGTGACGATTCCCCGAAGTAGGGCCGCAGCCAGGAGCCCCGGGAAGACGTTCTTGGAGGTAACGTCACCCGGGACCAGGAAGGCCTTTCAAGAAGCAGACACGGGCCCCGGCGTCACCAGCGCAGGCCACAAAAAGCCCGCCACGTCCCCGGCGTCGAGAACGTCCTCCAAGGACCTGCTCCCATCTCGCAGGGAGGGGGCCGGGGATGGGAAGCCGGACCGGGCCGCCACAAGCGACCCCGTGCGGAACAAGAAATTCTAGATTGCGGCAAGTGGTGTGAGGTGCATGGTTACGGTGATCACTACATGAACGCGTGCATCGCGGTTAGGGAGCTGCGACAGGTCACGGCCGAATCTCGGGCCTCACCCTTTCGGCCTCCTGCCGAAGCCCGCGTACGGCATCCAAGGGACAGCCCCCCGCGAGTCTCCGACGGGGAAGGCGCGCGACACCGCACCATCAACGTCATCACCGGAGGCTCCCTATCAGGGGCTCCCTTGGAGCAGCCGCAACCCTGGATGTCGCCCTCCAACATCACCTTCACCTCGGATGACGCCAGGGGCGTGGAGTTCCCCCACCAAGATCCCTTGGTTATACAGGCCCACATCGCAGGCTGCGACGTCAGGCGCATCCTCGTTGACGGGGGAAGCTCCGCGAACATTCTGTTCGCAGGGGCCCTCGATCGTATGGGGATTCCCCGAAATCGTCTAGAGCAGCCAGGAGCTCTGCTTCAAGGCTTCGGAGGTCAACCGCTGGAGGCCCTGGGGAGTATGTCCCTCCCAGTCACACTCCGCCAGGAGGGGAACATCCGAAGCAAGCATATCGTCTTCGACGTCGTAGACATCCCACACCCCTACAACGTCATATTGAGACGGCCCGCTATCAACTCCTTCGGGGCGGTCCCACACCACGCCTTCTTATGTATGAAGCTCCTAGGCCCGGAGGGTGTTATCACCGTCTTCGGCGACCAGGACCTTGCCAGGCGCACCAAAGTCAGCAGCCGGGATCCGCCTCGCCTGGTGCACGCCCTCGCGGACACGGCCGGCGACGCGCCCTCCGCCCCGGGATGGACACCTAAGCCGCGGCCCGAAGGCGGGGTCAAAAAGGTGCCGCTCCAGGTGGAGGGGCAGTTTGTGTCCATTGGTGAGGGGCTCCCTACGGAGGTCGAACGAGACTTACTCCGAGTGCTTCAGAACAATGCCGACGTTTTTTGCGTGGTCGCCAGAGGATATCAAGGGTGTAGACCGCGCAATAATCGAGCATCGCCTGGCGATCCGCCCCGACGCCAAGCCGGTCAAACAGAAGCTCCGCCGTATGTCCATGGATCGGCAACAGGTGGCCAAGATAGAGGTGACGAAGCTTCTCCGGGCTGGGGTCATTCGCGAGGTCCACCACCCCGAGTGGCTCGCCAACCCAGTGTTGGTCAAAAAAGCCAGCGGGGCCTGGTGTATGTGCATCGACTTTACGGCACTTAACAAGGCGTGCCCAAAAGACAATTACCCCTTGCCACGCATCGATCAGCGGGTTGACGCTACCGCTGGGTGCGAGCTAATGAGCTTCTTGGATGCCTACTCTGGATACCATCAGGTATACATGGCCGAAGATGACGAGGACAAGACTAGCTTCATTACGCCGATTGGGACTTTCTGCTTTGTCAGGATGCCCTTCGGTTTGAAGAATGCAGGTGCTACCTTTACTCGCCTCGTCGCGCTTGCCCTGGCTGCCCAGCTTGGGAGGAACGTGGAAGCCTACGTCGACGATGTAGTAGTCAAAACCCGACAGCTCGCCTTGCACGGCCGGGACCTCCAGGAGACCTTCGACAACCTCAGGAAGGCAGGCATCAAGCTCAACCCCGACAAATGTGTCTTCGGTGTGCAAGCGGGCAAACTCCTGGGCTTCCTCATATCCGGACGAGGCATCCAAGCGAATCCTGATAAGGTCGAGGCCATCTTGGATATGGAGCCGCCGAAGACGACACGGGAGGTCCAGAGGCTGGCGGGCCGCATGGCAGCCCTCAGCCATTTCCTATCTCGGGCGGCGGAGCGAGGCCTGCCATTCTTTAAGACACTCTGCGGGTGCGATGGATTCCGTTGGAACAGCGATTGTGCGGAAGCCTTCAACGAGCTCAAGAAACACCTGACGAGCCTCCCACTCTGGTCGCCCCAGCGCCAGAGGCTCCCCTCTTGCTCTACCTGGCCGTGTCAGCTACAGCGGTCAGTGTTGTTCTCGTCTTAGAAGAAGGCGCCGTACAGCGGCCTGTGTACTTTGTCTCCGAAGCCCTCCAAGGCGCCAAGACGAGGTATACGGAGCTTGAAAAGCTCGCTTATGCGCTGATCATGGCCTCCAGGAAGCTCCGACATTATTTTTTGGCCCACCCGATCACGGTGCCTTCCTCATTCCCCTTGGCGGAGATGTTGCACAATAAGGAATCCACAGGGCGTATCGGCAAGTGGGCTGCTGAGCTAGCCCCGTTCTCCCTGACATACGCCTCGCGGACGGCAATCAAGTCTCAAGTTCTCGCCGACTTCCTCGCAGAATGGACCCCGCCGGCTCAGCCCGTCCAGAAGCACGATGACCCGGTCTGGATGCTTACTGTCGATGGAGCCTACGGTGTCGCGGGCGCGGGCGTAGGCGCAGTGATCGTCACGCCTGAGGGACAGCGCCTGCTATACTCAGCGTGCCTCGCCTTTCCAGCCACCAACAACACAGCTGAGTATGAGGCGCTGCTCTTCAGCCTGACAAAGCTCAAGGCAATCGGTGCGCGGCGAGTGCTCGTCCGCACGGACTCGCGTCTAGTAACAGGCCAGGTAGACAAGTCATATCAGGCCAAGGATGCCGAGCTGGCCAAGTACCTCGCGGCCGTAAGAGCGAGGGAAAGGTATTTCTTGGGCATCACGGTCAAGGTCATCCCTCGCACGGTTATATTTTCCATCAAAAAGTGGCATAGTGAACTTAATCTTACCAAGCGATTCATCATTGTCACGTACCTCAGCCCGGCGTGGTTGACGTTGACGGTGAGCGTCCTCATCATCATCAATCTCAGTGTCAGCCGCATATTCATCTCCACCATTTTCGTCCACCCTGCTGCCCAAGACACCAATGTTGGCACGAGTACGCTGAGTCGGTGCAGCGGGAGATGCACGGCCCCTATCATCAAGACGTCTCAAAATCTCAGCAAGTGAGGTGTTGACGGTGCCAACGGAAGCCTCCAATGTTGCAAGCGTAGTGTTGGTGTCGATCTGCGCGGCCTCCAATTGGCCAAGGCGTTCGTTGGTGACCTGTACATCCTCATCAAGTCCTTCAGTGTGCAGCTTCATTTGGCGCTCAAAGTGTTGTATGATGCCCCTAGTCCGAGGGGAATGTTGCGCTGCCCGCAGGTCCTCCGGTTCTCCTGACATTGTTAGAAGAACACAAGAAACAAACCAAGAAGATAAAAATAATAAAACTGCAGGTTATGCCCTCACAACTACTAGGATGTGGTTAAATCAAGTCGCACACTCTCAACCTGTTCTGTCAAGCTCTTACAAGTTCTTACCACAGCGAGCAGGAGGTGATGGCAGCCGACAAGTCAAGACAATATCTCCTGGAAATTGGGTGTATCGCTGCCTCGGTCGCTAGTCCCAGTGATGTGGTAGCCAAAACTGTGGAGCTATAGGTGGGCTGAGAGTGAACAAAGGATAACTAGAACCACATTAGTCAAAGTAAGTTGAATAATCGCTCAACGACGACACCGTGCTGGTCCTAGGCTAGACCGTACTAGAGACGCGAGCCTAGAACACAAACGAAGACACACCGTGCAGAAAGAAACTAGATGGCGTTGCACACGGAGTTCTGGAGCTCGAAAAAAAGGTGCCGTCTTCACAGGGGACCTTAGAATCATGTGCAGAAGGGCTCTGTCAATTTTGAGCGAATTCTGAGAAACTTGATTTTTCCTCGGTTTGCGGGCCCGTTTTGAGGGCCTAAACGACGTTTTTTGGGGTCGAAGCTGCCGCGTATGTGCCTGGTGGCTTACGCGGATCTGAAATCTCCAGTTTTTCCAGGCTTCTTTTTTTCACTCTATCTTCCGATTTCCTTTCCAACGGATCAAGAATCGCCTCAATCGGAGGTCGTATGCAAAAGTTAGCTGTTTCTCTCTCCTCTGTTTTTTTTTCTTTTTTTTATGCCGCGGCTCTTCTAGATGCGGCTGCCTGTTACTTCTTTTCTTGTCTCTTTTTTTTCTCTCTATTTTTTTTCACACGACGCGGTTGAATCCGACTTTGTGTCCTACTCCGAGACCAATTAGGGCAAAGGCTACATAACAACCGAGTCCTCCTCCTTTTCTACCCTCCTATGACAGTTCGGATCTAACTGCAACGGTGAGTCCAAAACGTGAACAGAACTCGAAACTCTAAAGGAACTAGACACTAAGACCAGCAAAGGACACGACGATGCAACCGAAGACTCAACGAACAAAGACTATGCAGCAATAGATAAAGGCACAAATTGTTTCGGATTTTGGAGAATAGATCTACTATTTTTTTTTGGTTTTCTGGACTGTAGGTAAAAAAAATTGCAAAGACTAGATAAGATCTCTCACCGATCAACCTTGAGCTCTGATACCAACTAATAGGACTAGGGGTCCCGATCTTTCGATGAGAGTGGTAGATTCGATTGGGGAAGGAGGTGACGTTGACGACCCGACTACAACCATCCAAGGACGTTGCGCCTTAGCGATCGATACACCAACTCCAGAGATTGTTCGTGACCTTGTCGGCGCACGATCAACCTAACCACGAGGGTTCTCGTTCCTGCAAGCAATCGAAGAACAAGCAAGAACAAGATGAACAGCAACTCAATTGCAAATAACGAAGTAAGATTCAATCGAAAACAGAAAACGATGGGGTTCCGAAGACAAGTATTCGGGCGGTCTAGCCGACACGCGCGAGTACAAGGCAAAGCAGCAAAAGCTAACTTAGTCTAAACAAAATCCAAACCCTAGAAGAGGGTGCGGCTGCCTATTTAAGGGTCACGGAAGGTGGAGGGTCGGCCAAAACACAAGGAAGCCGAATAGGACTCGAATTACAAGGCCCAAGGCCCACTTTGACTCGGACTGGAAAAGCGACGTGAATTGTTTTGCAGTTTCTGGTCGACTCGGATGGAATTTGGAGGTAAGGCCGGATCCATCTGAAAGTAGACTTCAAGAGCTTTCCAACAAGTACTCATGGGCCCCGAGAAACCTTCTGGATCAAAAGTTACGGCCGTTTGAAGTAGGCGCTGTCAACAAGGCCGAATCCGAGTCAAACTCGTGAACAGGACTTGGTTTGCGCTTGACGGTTCCACTTCTATACTTGAGCTCATGTGGTTCTTCCCCATGGTTCCTAAGGACAATTAAATCATTACAAGAATTAAGTAGTATTCCATTCTTTGAAATATTTGTATGCAAACTTAGGAACGCATTCACCTGATGGTTAAGCTGACGTGCTCGCGCTCTAGTCATTGGTCCTTGTATCATAGTTTCAGTTTGATATGGAGTCGGCATGGTTGTATGCATGGAAAGGATGTCCTCATCATCCTCCCCTTCTTGCATTTGAGTCGTCCGCGACTCAAGCTCATCTTCTTCTCCCAAGTATGGCTTCAAATCTGCAATGTTAAAGGTGGGACTAACCCCAAAATCTGCAGGCAACTCAAGTTTATATGCATTGTCATTAATCTTTTCCAACACTTTGAAAGGACCATCAGCTCTAGGCATCAACTTAGACCTCCTCAATTCAGGAAATCTTTCTTTTCTCAAATGCAACCAAACTAAATCACCCGGTTGAAAAGTTAAATGCCTCCTTCCTTTACTACCAGCAAGTTTATATTTAGCATTCATGCGTTCAATATTTTCTTTGGTTGTCTCATGCAATTTCAACATCAAGTCAGCACGCTGTTTAGCATCAAAATTTAACTTCTCCGAAGATGGAAGTGGTAGCAAATCAATAGGAGCACGAGGCACAAAGCCATAGACAATCTCAAAAGGGCACAACTTTGTAGTAGAATGCAGCGAACGATTATAAGCAAATTCAATATGAGGCAAGCATTCTTCCCACATTTTAATGTTCTTTTTCAAAACAGCCCTAAGCATGGTAGATAAAGTTCTATTCACAACTTCAGTTTGCCCATCAGTTTGGGGATGACACGTAGTCGAAAATAACAGCTTAGTCCCCAATTTAGCCCATAAAGTTCTCCAAAAATGGCTAAGGAATTTAGTGTCACGATCGGAAACTATTGTATTTGGCACACCATGCAAACGAACAACTTCACGAAAGAACAAATCAGCAATATTGGTAGCATCATCACTTTTATGACATGGTATGAAGTGTGCCATCTTAGAAAATCTATCCACAACAACAAATATGCTATCCCTCCCCTTCTTTGTCCTAGGCAGTCCTAAAACAAAGTCCATAGAAATATCTTCCCAAGGCACACTAGGAACAGGTAGAGGCATATACAAACCGTGAGGATTAAGTCGTGACTTAGCCTTTTGACACATAGTGCAGCGAGCAACAAAACGTTCCACATCACGTCTCATCTTTGGCCAAAAGAAATGACTACCAAGTATGTCTTCCGTCTTCTTCGCTCCAAAATGCCCCATCAGCCCACCTCCATGCGCTTCCTGTAACAACAACAAACGAACGGAGCTAGCTGGAATGCATAGTTTGTTAGCTCTAAACACAAATCCATCATTTAGAACAAATTTATTCCACGTTTTTCCCTCTTGGCAATTCAGCAACACGTCTTTAAAATCATCATCATGAACATAATGCTCCTTAATTGTTTCCAATCCAAAAATTTTGAAGTCAAGTTGTGAGAGCATGGTATATCTTCTAGACAATGCATCAGCAATAACATTCTCCTTTACCTTTTTGTGTTTTATGACATAAGGAAAAGACTCTATGAATTCAACCCACTTTGCATGCCTACGGTTCAATTTTGCTTGACTTCTAATATGCTTTAATGACTCATGATCAGAATGAATGACAAATTCTTTGGGCCATAAATAATGTTGCCATGTCTCTAAAGTTCGAACTAGAGCATATAATTCCTTATCATTAGTAGAATAGTTCAAACTAGGCCCACTCAATTTTTCACTAAAGTATGCCACAGGTTTACCTTCTTGCAACAGCACACCACCCAATCCAATTCCACTAGCATCACATTCTAGCTCAAAAGTCTTACTAAAATCTGGAAGTTGGAGTAATGGTGCATGTGTTAACTTATCTTTCAATGTGTTGAAGGCGTCTTCCTGTGCATTCCCCCAAGTAAACGGCACCCCCTTTTTAGTGAGCTCATTCAATGGTGCAGCGATGGTGCTGAAATCCTTCACAAAACGACGATAGAATCCAGCAAGTCCTAGAAAACTTCGCACCTGCGTGACCGTTTTAGGAGTCGGCCAACTCTGTATTGCCTCAACCTTGGCTTGATCAACTTCTATGCCCTGTGGAGTAACAACATAGCCAAGAAAAGAGACTCGATCCGTGCAAAATGTGCACTTCTCAACGTTACCAAATAAACGTGCATTACGTAAAGCATCAAAAACAGCACGTAAATGGCAAAGGTGTTCCTCTAGTGATCTGCTATATATCAATATATCATCAAAATAGACCACTACAAATTTACCAATGAAAGCACGCAAAACCTCGTTCATTAATCTCATGAATGTGCTAGGTGCATTAGTTAAACCAAATGGCATCACTAACCACTCATACAAACCGAACTTAGTTTTAAATGCTGTTTTCCATTCATCTCCCAATTTCATGCGAATTTGGTGGTACCCACTACGCAAATCAACTTTAGAGAAGACAATAGAGCCACTTAATTCATCAAGCATATCATCTAACCTAGGAATAGGGTGACGATATCTAATGGTAATGTTATTGATCGCTTTACAGTCCACACACATACGCCATGATCCATCTTTCTTAGGCACTAAAATTACCGGAACAGCACAAGGGCTAAGAGACTCACGCACATAACCTTTATCAAGCAATTCTTGAACTTGGCGCTGAATCTCCTTAGTTTCTTCCGGATTGGTCCTGTATGGCGCACGATTGGGCAAGGATGCCCCGGGAATCAAATCAATCTGGTGCTCAATCCCTCGCACTGGTGGTAGCCCTGGTGGCACGTCCTTTGGAAAGACATCCATGTACTCCTGCAAAAGATTAGTGACAGCAGGAGGCACAGAAGAAGGTACCTCCTCGAATGAAAATAAAGCTTGTTTGCAAAGTAAGGCATAGCAAATAGAAGTACTAGCATCCAGCTCATTCACATCAGACTTAGTAGCAAGAAAACATGCACCTTTCAATTTAATCTCATTTTTCATCTCATGAACAGATTTAGAGTTTTTCTTTTTATGTTGCTCAAGTTCACTTGCAACAATCTGATTTTCACTCCTATTATGCTCCTGATTTTTCTCTCTACTAGCTCTAGCAATCTCATCTTTGAAAATAGCTTCAGGAGACATAGGATGTAACACAATTTTCTTGTCATGATGCACAAAAGAATATTGGTTTGTCTTACCATGATGCAGTGAATCTTTATCATATTGCCACGGTCTACCTAACAGCATAGAGCATGCTTGCATAGGGACAACATCGCATTCTACAACATCGTGATAAGAACCAATAGCAAAATTTACTCTCACCATTCGTGTTACCTTCACCTTGCCGCTGTTATTGAACCATTGAATGTAGTAAGGGTGTGGGTGAGGTTTGGTGTTCAACGCAAGCTTCTCCACCATATCGAAGCTCACCAAGTTGTTGCAGCTCCCTCCATCAATTATCACTCGGCATGAACGTTTCTTCACGACGCACTTTGTTTGGAAAAGGATGTGCCGCTGATTTTGCTCCGCCCTCTCCATTTGTGCACTCAACACACGCTGCACAATGAGGCTCTCATAGCGCTCTGCATCTTCAGCACCAATGTGCTCTTCTTCTTGCTCCTTCCCACTACCTGCATGGTCAGCTGCAAGCATAGCATATGTATCCTCATCCAAATCACTAGTAGAAGAATACCCACCATCATCTCTCACAATCAGAACACGCTTGGTTGGGCACTCACTCCTCACATGGCCATACCCCTTGCATTGATGACATTGGATATCCCTCGTTCGTCCCGTAGATGCAACGGACGAAGAGCTCTTTGCATGTGCTTGGGCTGCCCCCTTTGTTGCTTCGGATGCCCGAGATGCCGAATTTGATGATGAAAACCGTGGCTTGCTGTTGGAGGAAGAAGGTGCAGGGGGTTGGCTTGATGGTGCGGCAGATGCACGTTGAGACCAAATGTTTCCACGACCTGCAGAAACGTTAGTCCTAGTGCTCGCGCGTCGTCCCTGTACTTCTCTTTCAGCTTTACAAGCAAGATGAAATAAACGAGTGATAGAATTATATTCCTTGTAAGCTAAGATATCCTGAATTTCCCGATTCAAACCACCCATAAATCTAGCCATAGCGGCTTCCTCAGTTTCCTCTAAGTCACAACGCAGCATGCCTGTTTGCAGTTCTTGAAAATATTCCTCTACGCTTTTACTACCTTACCTCAATTGTTGCAACTTATGTAACAAATCACGTGCATAATATGAGGGAACAAATCTAGCTCGTATGATTCTTTTTAATGCATCCCAAGTTTGTGGTATGGTGAAAGGATTTTTCTTAGAATATTCACTCCACCAAACAGACGCAAAATCAGTAAACTCACTAGTAGCAGCCCTAACCCTTTTGTTTTCAGGGAATGCATGACAAGCAAATTTCTGATCAACAGCCAATTCCCAAGTGATATAAGCATCAGGGTTATATTTTCCATCAAAAAGTGGCATAGTGAACTTAATCTTACCAAGCGATTCATCATTGTCACGTACCTCAGCCCGGCGTGGTTGACGTTGACGGTGAGCGTCCTCATCATCATCAATCTCAGTGTCAGCCGCATATTCATCTCCACCATTTTCGTCCACCCTGCTGCCCAAGACACCAATGTTGGCACGAGTACGCTGAGTCGGTGCAGCGGGAGATGCACGGCCCCTATCATCAAGACGTCTCAAAATCTCAGCAAGTGAGGTGTTGACGGTGCCAACGGAAGCCTCCAATGTTGCAAGCGTAGTGTTGGTGTCGATCTGCGCGGCCTCCAATTGGCCAAGGCGTTCGTTGGTGACCTGTACATCCTCATCAAGTCCTTCAGTGTGCAGCTTCATTTGGCGCTCAAAGTGTTGTATGATGCCCCTAGTCCGAGGGGAATGTTGCGCTGCCCGCAGGTCCTCCGGTTCTCCTGACATTGTTAGAAGAACACAAGAAACAAACCAAGAAGATAAAAATAATAAAACTGCAGGTTATGCCCTCACAACTACTAGGATGTGGTTAAATCAAGTCGCACACTCTCAACCTGTTCTGTCAAGCTCTTACAAGTTCTTACCACAGCGAGCAGGAGGTGATGGCAGCCGACAAGTCAAGACAATATCTCCTGGAAATTGGGTGTATCGCTGCCTCGGTCGCTAGTCCCAGTGATGTGGTAGCCAAAACTGTGGAGCTATAGGTGGGCTGAGAGTGAACAAAGGATAACTAGAACCACATTAGTCAAAGTAAGTTGAATAATCGCTCAACGACGACACCGTGCTGGTCCTAGGCTAGACCGTACTAGAGACGCGAGCCTAGAACACAAACGAAGACACACCGTGCAGAAAGAAACTAGATGGCGTTGCACACGGAGTTCTGGAGCTCGAAAAAAAGGTGCCGTCTTCACAGGGGACCTTAGAATCATGTGCAGAAGGGCTCTGTCAATTTTGAGCGAATTCTGAGAAACTTGATTTTTCCTCGGTTTGCGGGCCCGTTTTGAGGGCCTAAACGACGTTTTTTGGGGTCGAAGCTGCCGCGTATGTGCCTGGTGGCTTACGCGGATCTGAAATCTCCAGTTTTTCCAGGCTTCTTTTTTTCACTCTATCTTCCGATTTCCTTTCCAACGGATCAAGAATCGCCTCAATCGGAGGTCGTATGCAAAAGTTAGCTGTTTCTCTCTCCTCTGTTTTTTTTTCTTTTTTTTATGCCGCGGCTCTTCTAGATGCGGCTGCCTGTTACTTCTTTTCTTGTCTCTTTTTTTTCTCTCTATTTTTTTTTCACACGACGCGGTTGAATCCGACTTTGTGTCCTACTCCGAGACCAATTAGGGCAAAGGCTACATAACAACCGAGTCCTCCTCCTTTTCTACCCTCCTATGACAGTTCGGATCTAACTGCAACGGTGAGTCCAAAACGTGAACAGAACTCGAAACTCTAAAGGAACTAGACACTAAGACCAGCAAAGGACACGACGATGCAACCGAAGACTCAACGAACAAAGACTATGCAGCAATAGATAAAGGCACAAATTGTTTCGGATTTTGGAGAATAGATCTACTATTTTTTTTTTGGTTTTCTGGACTGTAGGTAAAAAAAATTGCAAAGACTAGATAAGATCTCTCACCGATCAACCTTGAGCTCTGATACCAACTAATAGGACTAGGGGTCCCGATCTTTCGATGAGAGTGGTAGATTCGATTGGGGAAGGAGGTGACGTTGACGACCCGACTACAACCATCCAAGGACGTTGCGCCTTAGCGATCGATACACCAACTCCAGAGATTGTTCGTGACCTTGTCGGCGCACGATCAACCTAACCACGAGGGTTCTCGTTCCTGCAAGCAATCGAAGAACAAGCAAGAACAAGATGAACAGCAACTCAATTGCAAATAACGAAGTAAGATTCAATCGAAAACAGAAAACGATGGGGTTCCGAAGACAAGTATTCGGGCGGTCTAGCCGACACGCGCGAGTACAAGGCAAAGCAGCAAAAGCTAACTTAGTCTAAACAAAACCCAAACCCTAGAAGAGGGTGCGACTGCCTATTTAAGGGTCACGGAAGGTGGAGGGTCGGCCAAAACACAAGGAAGCCGAATAGGACTCGAATTACAAGGCCCAAGGCCCACTTTGACTCGGACTGGAAAAGCGACGTGAATTGTTTTGCAGTTTCTGGTCGACTCGGATGGAATTTGGAGGTAAGGCCGGATCCATCTGAAAGTAGACTTCAAGAGCTTTCCAACAAGTACTCATGGGCCCCGAGAAACCTTCTGGATCAAAAGTTACGGCCGTTTGAAGTAGGCGCTGTCAACAAGGCCGAATCCGAGTCAAACTCGTGAACAGGACTTGGTTTGCGCTTGACGGTTCCACTTCTATACTTGAGCTCATGTGGTTCTTCCCCATGGTTCCTAAGGACAATTAAATCATCACAAGAATTAAGTAGTATTCCATTCTTTGAAACATTTGTATGCAAACTTAGGAACGCATTCACCTGATGGTTAAGCTGACGTGCTCGCGCTCTAGTCATTGGTCCTTGTATCATAGTTTCAGTTTGATATGGAGTCGGCATGGTTGTATGCATGGAAAGGATGTCCTCATCAGCTCACTGTTGATAACGGCCTGCAGTTCGACGCCGCCCCCTTCAAAGAGTTATGTGACAGCATGGGCATCATACTTCGATTCGCCTCGGTGGGGCACCCCCAGTCCAACGGAGCGGTCGAGCGAGCGAACGGCGCCATATCTGTCGCCGTCAAGAAGCGCCTAGTGAGCGGCCAAGTGAGCTTCACAGCGTCCTCTGGTCCCTTCGCACAACGGTAACGCGCCCGGCAGGGTTTACGCCTTTCAAGCTCCTTTTTGGCGACGAGGCAGTGACGCCTGAGGAAATCAAGGCGGGCTCGCGGAGGGTCCTTGTCCAAGCACCCGACGAGGAGCGCCGCGTGTCCTTGGACCTCCTCGACGGGGCGCGGGCGAGTGCAGCCCAACACGTCCAGAAGTACGCGCGGAAGATGGTGCGCACTCGAGACCATTCCATATACCCACGGCGGTTCAAGCCTGGGGATCTCGTCCTCAGAACGGCGCTCCATGCGGAGACCGTTGGCAAGCTGGAGTCCAAGTGGGAAGGTCCATACATCGTGGCGGAAGCCTTGCAGAAGGGAGCTTACCGACTCACCACGCTCGAGGGACAGACTCTCCGCCACACATGGAACGCGGACAAATTGCGGCGATATTACGCCTAGAAGCAGGATGAAAATCATGGCGACATCAGCCCTTCACTATAAGATGCTCGCCCGCGCAAACGGGGGTTCAATAAAACTCATTATTCGCAAAAAGCATCATTTGTTCTGGCCACAATGTGCACAAAACCTCCCGCGCGCACCAGTCTACGGACTTTAAATTAAGTCGTAGCGTCGAGGTCCGCCTCCGCGCGCACCAGTCTACGGACTTTAAATTAAGTCGTAGCGTCGAGGTACGCCTCCGCACGCACCAGTCTACGGACTCTAAATTAAGTCCTAGCGTCGAGGTCCGCCTCCGCACGCGCCAGTCTACGGACTCTAAATCAAGTCGTAGCGTCGAGGTCCGCCTCCGCACGCGCCAGTCTAGGCGCCAGCTCCGCTGCCACCCGGTCGAAGGGTATGGGACGGAGCGCGCGTGCGTCTACTTCGACTAGGCGCCAGCTCCGCTGCCACCCGGTCGAAGGGTACGGGACGGAGCGCGCGCGCGTCTACTTCGACTAGGCGCCAGCTCCGCTGCCACCCGGTCGAAGGGTACGGGACGGAGCGCGCGCGCGTCTACTTTGACTAGGCGCCAGCTCCGCTGCCACCCGGTCGAAGGGTAGGGGACGGAGCGCGCGCGTCTACTTCGGCTAGGCGCCAGCTCCGCTGTCGCCCGTTCGAAGGGTAGGGGACGGAGCGCACGCGCCTGTCTACCTCGGTTGGGACCGTTCACATGACTACTCCGCCGATGGCGCACTTCGAAGGTGAAGATATTGGCCTCGCATAAAATGCTGGCCCATAACACAGCATACAACACTCAGAACAAGTGCTACTTCAATTCATCGCAAAACATGTGGGCATTACATGGCCGCAAAACATGAGTACACTGCCCTCCCATCACCTAACCAAGTGCTTAGCCTCCGCGCTGCGCCGACGGGCCCGTACCACCGTCATGGCGCCGAGGAACCCCTTCGAGCCAGCGGAGGAGGTCCCCTTCCCCGTGCAGCGTTTGCTACACCGCAACTCTGGCCACACCCTCCCCGACGTGACCCCAGATCCGTCAGTGGAAGTTATGGAGGCCAGGCTCGATGAAGCGAATGGCGTCCGACATCGCCCCCGGCGGGGCAGGAAGGTCCAGGTGAGGGTTCGCCAGCTCGTGAACATGTCTACACCTATGAGTGTGAAGCATGGCGAGGGCGAGACACGCGCCAAGGAAGCCGCAATGCTCGCCGAAGGTTTTGGCGCTGCGGAAGGCGACGCCTGCTCCCTCCTCGACCAGCCCGAGTGTCTCCGCCAGGTCTTCCGGCCCGTGAGTGGCGTCCGGCACGTCGACGCCCAGATCCCAGAGGTCCCGGTTCAGAGACTCCATCGCCCTCTACGCCGACCTGGATGCATCGTCCAGGGCGCGGTCCCTCTCTGCAAGAGACTCGGCCAGTCGGGTCTTCTCCTCTTTCAAAGCGGTGATCTGCTGCAAGAAAGAGGCGCGTTCTTCTGCCGCGGCACGCCGGGCGTCCTCGATCTCGCACTGCGCAGCCGCCATGGCGCCTTCCAGCGCGCGAAGCTGTTCGTCCTTCATGGCATGGGCATCATCCGCGGCGCGAAGACCGGCTTCTAAAGCTTTCCGCTCCCGGATCCGGGCCTCGTCCAGCGCTTGGCTGATGACAAGTGTCTGGAAGCAGCAATAAGAGTCAGCAGGTGCCTAGTGTTGCTCTAGGAACCGCGAGCGCACAATGCTTACCTTCATCTCCGAAGCCCGCAGCGCGAGCGCCAGGAGGTCTCCCTCGCACGACGATAACATCTGTCGGGCAAGGCTGCCACTGGCGCGCTCCGCGGCGTCATTAAGAGCGCGAAGTATCTCCGGGCGCGGGAGCAAGTCGGAGAGGACGAGCTCCGGCCTCGCCACGTCAGGGGCTGCGGAGGCTTCGGCCACTTCGACGGCGGCAGATGCCTGCAGGACACCCTGCACGGGGCTCGGGACCTCGCGCATACCCCCGTTGCTCGATCCTTCACCACGTCCGGGAGACCTCGTCTCGCCTGATGTCGACGGAATGAGCGAGCAAATCGGAGAGAGTTTCGCGAAGTCGTGTGAGGAGAAGGAATCGAGCCTACCTTCTGCATCCTTCGCCGGGGCAGGATGGGGTGCCTGTTCGACCGCCAATTGGGCAGTGAGTGTCTCAGTGGTCGGTTGGGCGGCCCCTTCGGCCGGGTCGGCCGCAGCGGACGCCACAATCCCAAGGACGGGGCCTGCAACGCCGTATCGGCCCCTCGAAGGCGGAGGGGACCGAGCCCGAGCACGTTTTGCCCGCGGCAACGCGAGCGACTCTTCCGTGGCGTTAGCAGCCGCAGCTCCTGTCGCGCATGCAGTCTCTGCCGCTCCGGGCACGTCCTTGGCGGCCGTGGTGGGTGGCAGAGCACCGCCTGCCGTCGCCCTCTCGCCCGGAATAACGTTCCCCCCTGGGTTGGCGGTTCCCAGCCCAACGAAGCCCGGACTCCCAGGCTCGACGGTGCCGACGAATGGTGCCGCCAATGGATCCAAGACGGCGCGCCCCCCCGAACCAGCCCGGTCGGATCCACCGCCAGTCGAACATCCCACCCCAGCGGTGCCAGCTGCCGAGGTGGCTGGCGGGCCGGATATGGCAGCCTCGGAGCGGGCCCGGTGCCGCGAAGACAACGCCCCCGTTTGGTCGCCGTCATTGCGATGGCTCAGAGTCCCTGCAGGAGTCTCCATCGGTGCCGCGCGCTCGGGCACAGCAATGCCCAGGACCTCGCATGCGCGGTTTACCCGCCCCTGCTTCGTCATCGTGGTCGCGGCCTCGCATAACTTGTGCTCCTTGAGCGTGTACGGGCCGAGGAGCGCCACACCCACGCGCTCCGTGTCTTCTAGCCGAGCCACTGCAAAAGATGGTACGTCCATCAGACGAGGACTACGCAGACACAAAGGGATGCGTACCATATGCTGAATGGCTTACAAGGAGCGGAGGGCGGGAGCAGGCAAGACACGGACGAGCTAACCCCGTCCTTGCGGGCGTCGCCCCGCCGCTCATACTTCCACCGGGCAGAGAGTGGCGCCACTCCGTACATCGTGAACTCTTCGGCCAGATCACGCATACTTAGCCGGCGGGCGACGCCGACAAGCCTCCACAGCCTCTGTGCGTCGTCAGCCTCCGGCCTCACACTTGGCGAACTGTTGAACGAGATTGGCCCGCCTCGGCATAGCAGGCCACTCGTGCTGGTCATGTGGTAGTAAAACCACCGACGCGTCCAACCGGACTCCCACTTCCACGGGGCGGCCGGCGCAGGGAACAGAATCGTACACGACTTTCGCAACACGAAGTCCACGCTGCCAAAGTTGGACACAGCCCCCTCCCCAACTTTCCTGGGTCGACAACATGCGTCGTGCAGGGTAGCGAACAGGCTCACACTGGGACGCCGACCCTCTGTCCGCACCGCCCACGAACAAACGGCCAGACGGACTATTGCGTTTGGCGTCAGCTGTGCTAACTCCAACCCGTAAGTCCGCAGGACTTCACCCACAAACATCGTCGAGGGCATTCGTAAGCCGGCGTCGAAGAACGCGACAAAAACGATTGCCTCCATCTCCCGGGGGCTCGACTCTGTTTCGTCGTGGCGGGGTAGGCGAGCCCCATCGCGCTCCTCGATCTTCCTCTCCCGGACGAGCCGCTGCAGCGTCTCCTCGGTTACACGGCTCCTCCCCAGCACACGGGAGCAACGCCCCCCGAGTGCTCCATGGTGTCCCAGCTCGTACTCCCCAGAAGGGAGAGACAACTCGTCCCGGCTGCCGCTGGGATGATGGGAGGCATCGTCAAGGCCGGCCATTCCCCTCCAAGATCAGGGCAAAAGGAATCAAGGCAGGAGTAGGTCGCGCTACTACCAGCACGGAACAAGCAGGGCTAAGCGGCAGGCAAGATCAAGCGGCCCCATCACAACGATGGCACCTTATAAAGCCCGTCCGCCTTCTAACCAGCTTAAGACCCCGTCGGTTCGGCTACGCGCGACGTGAAAAGAACCGCCAGCACCTGGAGGAGCGCGCCCGGTAGGTGCCCAGGCAGCATGGAGTGCGAACACGCGCCTGCCACGTGTCCCACTTCCCTGGGGAAGAGGCGAATGGCCGCGGGCACGCAACCGCTCACATCCCACGACGCACCAATCACAGGCCGCCGCGTGCCCAGGGCAGACTCCACGCACAACGCCGTTAGCGACATGATGCCTGCCTTCGCCCCCACACTCACTCAGGACCCCGATACCGACTCCCCGACAGCGAGACTCAGCCCAGACATCGGCTTCGACACGGGCCGCGCACGCGTCTACTTTGACTAGGCGCCAGCTCCGCTGCCACCCGTTCGAAGGGCAGGGGATGGAGCGCGCACGCGTCTACTTGGACTAGGCGCCAGCTCCGCCGCCACCCGGTCGAAGGGTAGGGGACGGAGCGTGCGCGCGTCTACTTCGACTAGGCGCCTGCTCCGCCGCCACCCGGTCGAAGGGTAGGGGACGGAGCGCGCGCGCGTCTACTTCGACTAGGCGTCCGCTCCGCCGTCACCCGGTCGAAGGGTAGAGGACGGAGCGCACGCGCGTCTACTTCGTCTAGGCGCCAGCTCCGCCATCACCCGGTCGAAAAGTAGGGGACGGAGCGCGCGCGCGTCTACTTGGACTAGGCGGCAGCTCCGCTGCCACCCGGTCGAAGGGTAGGGGACGGAGCGCGCGCGTCTACTTCGACAAGGCGCCAGCTCCGCTGCCACCCGGTCGAAGGGTAGGGGACGGAGCGCGCACGCGTCTACTTCGACTAGGCGCCAGCTCCGCTGCCACCCGGTCGAAGGGTACGGGACGGAGCGCGCGCGCGTCTACTTCGACAAGGCGCCAGCTCCGCTGCCACCCGTTCGAAGGGTAGGGGACGGAGCGCGCGCGCGTCTACTTCGACTAGGCGCCAGCTCCGCTGCCACCCGTTCGAAGGGTAGGGGACGGAGCGCGCGCGCGTCTGCTTTGACTAGACGCCAGTCCCGCTGTCACCCTTTCCGAGGATAAGGGACGGAGCGCTCGCGTCTATGGCTAGGCGAGGCCTGACCTTGATCCGACGTCGACTCCGTCTACGCCTTCGACCCCAACAGCGACAGGCTCCAGTCCCGACATTGGCTTCGACTTTGGCATCAGGCCGCAGGCTCCGCTGCACAATAAGGCTCCGCAGGTCCGAACAAGCTCACAGGCCGCGGGGACGGAGGGGGCCAAAGGACTCGCAACATGGATTCGGCCTGTGAAACCCTTTACCATGAGAGGCTCCTATTGTAGGGGTGGCCCCCACCTAAGCAACAGGCCTGTTAGAAGATTGTAAGACCCAGAGTAGGATATGTATAACGACTTAAATACCCCTGATAGGGATATACCGATGTAAGGGTACAACTGTAAAAACACTTCTCACATGGGTACTTGTATATATAAGACATGGGCTATGGGAGAGGACCCAAGGACCATCATTCTCCAACTCTCCACTACCACATCTCTCTCTGTTTGGTCTGTAACCACAACAGAAGTCTTTACAGTATTTACTATAATTAATTTGTAGATTCTATCTTAAAAAGATACTTCATTTAAAAACTAATAGAAAAACCATAAAATAGTTTTCACAAGCTGAAAAGAAGCGCTCCACAATGTCGATCTAACATTTAATTAAGGATCACGCCAACGCTGTGAAGTATAAAATGGTGCCATGTTCAAGCATATACGGTATGCACTACAAGTGCAAGCCAGCTTGGGTGAAAGCAATGGATTTGACTTCTTTGATCATGACTCCTACATATTCTAAATGCAAATATCCCTTTCCAAGATAATAAATCCCATACTTAGGTCGCCTATAATATGGTTCTGATTTGTGATTTTGTGGCGACTGAGCAGGCACATGCGCACAACTAAACTGAGTCAAGTCGATAAAAATTGACAATTCGACTACCAAATAGCAACCTCCGAGATGGAAGGTGAAGACCACGTACGAACGAAGCTAGGAGCTGTGCAGAGTAGCTTTCGCTTCACAACCTCTACCAACCCCACTTCCCTGCTTACAAGCTAATATTCTGTTATCAAACGGCTTTTCCCGCGGCGCAAAAGTCGTATCGGCCGGGGCCTGTACGATATCATGATCGAAGAGGTCCGACAATTCTTTCAAGAAATACTAGTTACGTATTCGTGCGTTGCAACAGAATTTATTGAATGTATAGAAAATTATGCTATAGAAGAGAATTGCTCTAATCGGTTGAAAAGTAGAGAATGGTGAGAAGTTAAGGAAATAGAACGGTTGGAAGAGAATGGACATATAACCATCAACTCACTTTTTTTATAATAGTAAAGATAACCCGAAAAAAAATCCAAAAACACCCTTCAAGGTTATTGACGTTGTCACTTATCACCTAATTTCCCCTATAACTTAGTTTGGTTTGTTGACACCCCCATAAATCTTTTGTTACCCAAATACAACCTTATAAGTTCATTTTTCCCACTAATTCTCTCGTGAATTTATCATCAAATCGTGAGACGTGTACGGGCCTGTTCGGCAGGCAACAAGCCGGCCGACTTTTCGCAGCCGCTACAGTACCTAACTTTTAAACGGAGTATTTTCTCAAGACGGGGTCTACAAGTTAAACGTAGTACACGTTAAAAGCCTAACATCTGTACCAGCCAAAATCGCAAGTGAGTATCGATCTCTCCGTAATCTGTACCGTAAACAGCCAAAATTCAAATATTTCAGCCAAAAGCCATAAGTCGCAGCCAAAAAGAAAAGACCGGTAATCATGCGTATGCAAGAAAGGAAGTGATTAGCCAAAGCTCTGTGACCAGTAGTAGTACAGGAAAGAACACGCTTTCCTCGCCACAGAGAGAGAAACCCTAGATTACCAAAACTTTATAACTAAAAATTAATTTGTACAAATGAATATACATTTGCCGACATGCAAGTAGCTAGATAACGACCAGCAGAGTGTAGACCTATCTCCTCCGAGTCCTACCGACACAACAAACTACAAGCTAGAGTATTGATCTGATCGATTAAAAATTAAAGCGATGGATTGAATACATTTTGGTCTTGCACGCAGCTAGCTTCTCCACATGAGGTGCATGCATAAAGGATTCATCGATTACTTATATATATTGAGTTTAGCATTTTGACAAATTAGTGTAACTAACCTGAAAAGATTGATGCGTGGTGCATGTATCATGTGGTCGAGTCAATTACGCTGCATACATATCTCTCTATATGTATATGTGTATACACGAACGTACTACAATCAACATTAAATAGTGTTGTAATTGGCTTATTTTGTACTATAACCGATTTATTTTATACTGTATCTGTTGGTGGCTTTTTTTAGCGTAATTAAATTTAAAAATTTAAAATAGAAAAAATAGGTTAGCCCATCACGGATAATACAAACGAATACAGAAAAAAAAAGAAAAAGAAAACAGCCCAAAATATCAAAAAAACTAAAAAAGACAAAATTAAAGTATAGTGAAGTAGAAGTTATAAGCCAGAAGTTGAAGCCAAAACAGCCGGAAATGTTGCACTTTGCAGCGGGAAGGCAGTAAGAAAAGAAGAAATAGTACGCATTGAAAATTGCTGTCTTTTGTTGCATAAATAATTGTGTTGTGGAGGGACAGATTCCAAGTCATTTTCTCATCCCACGTTCACATATGCACTCCAGAAAACGAAGAAAAAGAAAGAAGAAAGTGAGGAGACAAAGAAGAAATTGAGGAGACGTGGGCATCTCATCTGATGAGTCGAATTTATTTGCATTCCCCTGTCTCTTGTGTGATGGCTAACACTTTCACTAATTCGAGGCTAACACCATGGGATGGTTCCATTTGCAATTTAATTTAAGTTATATATAGCTCACCTACGGCTATAGAATTGTTGGTTTTTATTATTTTGTTTTCGTTGGAACCATCTTGGGGTCGGAGGGGTGTTTCTTCCGCCATTGTGATAAAAATGTAGCCGTTTCAGTGTACCATAAGATCTGTTTCAACTTCCAAGCATACGATTTCGACGGAAATTTCGAATGAAAATGCATTCCCTGCGTTCTAAACAGGCTTTCGATGTTCTTGTACCTGGATAGGCTGGAAAAGGAGAATTATTCGATATGATCTACATAGCCTCTTAGTACTCTACCTGAATGCAATGGAAAAGGAGAATTGCATCGCGACACAAGATGAATTGACCAAAGTTTTGGATCTCCAAAGGAGCGGTCATGGGCAAGTTAGGTGGCACCACCTAAATCTGCCTAACCAGCACGCATCTCTGATTTTGCTGTCTTCTAACATTTTTTACTTTCATCATTTTCTAATGATATAGTTTTTTAGGCTTTTTTCCCTTTCATTCTCCTATAACCTTTTTCTATTTTTTCTATTTTGAAATTTTAATTTAGCTGAAAATACTACCAGAAACGATAGCGTATTTTTAGTCATTATAATGTAAAATAAGTAATAAATCAAAACTTTTAAACCTAAATGAGTCCCACCAGCACATCAATTTGGCACAGCGCTTCATGCTTCTCTGCCTTAAATTTGCACTCTGCACACAAGTTTTTTAGGCAGGGGGCCAGTCGGCCAGAGAAAAAGATGTACAGGGGCCCTCTCCATGTTTTGTCCTAGTACGCTGGACGTATCTGCGTCATCTTCCCCCAGCAGCGCGGGAAGAAATGGAGGAAAGCTGCGTACTAGTACTTCCAGGAACTTGCTTGTATGGTTTACTTTCTTGTGTCTCCACAACTGGAGGAGATGATGACTGTGGCTCGAAGTGTTCACAAGAATGAAAAAGAAACAGGCCAATCGGTTGTTAGTCCAATTGACAAGTCGGTGAGTTGTTAAGTCCCATTGTACATGGTGTCAGAGTATAATTTTTCAAGGTTTTGTTTTGTAGATCTGATCTTTTCGGGTTCTGTCTCCTAATTTATGCTACAAGTTGATTATAGTAAACACTACATCAACTTTAGCTATATCAGCTAAAATCACACATAAATACCTTTTTCTTCGTACTCTTTCTCACAAACAGATGAATTCAAAATTTTAAACAATATACATAAGTTATAGCCCAAAAAACGGCTCTAAATCTAGATTTTGTTTAGCCTGATCGTGGGTTGTTAGGATTCATCTTTCAGTGTGCTCAGTTGAGCTTATTTTTTGTGGCTTATGGCTAAATTTTCACAATAACTAGCTGAAATTACACTATAGCTGATGATGGCTTATTTGACATAATTAAATTTAAAATAAAAAAGGGTTAGCCCAGCACGTATAATGCAAACGAATACGGGAAAAAAAGAACCAGTAAAAAAGCTCAAAAAATCCGAAAAGTCAGAAAAAGATGAAATTTAGCAAAAGTGAAAAATAAACCGGAAGCCAGAAGCCCAAGCCCAAGCCCAAATGAGCGAGGCCATTCGTAATGGAAAGGATAGTGCAATTCTTGCGTGATACGACTTTATCTCGGTGTTGGTTTGAATAGTTGTAACAGGCAACTCTCTTGCAAAATCTACACAAGCGGTCGATCACCGCATCTTAGGATCAAGGTTGACTAGTTTTATGGAAGATGTTTTGTGGCTATATGGCTTGGTGTTCGGGTATGCATCTAATCCGGTCACTAGAGTTTAAGTCTTAGACTTATGCTATGTAGGATCGAATACCACGATCAGAAGGGATGAATGAATGTCACAGTTTTTTGGAATCTTTTAGTGCTCGATGAAGGTTTTTAACCACTCTTTTGATCTTCGACTAATTTGTACGTACTCGAACTTCGACACCAATTCACTGTAGCTTCCGAAGGGCCTCCGACTTCGGGGTCTCCAATTGCTCTCCGACTGCTCTCCGATACAAAGATGTATTGATCAAAACTTTCATAAACACAAATTTTAATGCAACCCGAACATCAGTTATTCATCATCACTATATTCTTAACCTATCCACATGGTGCAACATGCTAGTGTCTACCGATTTAAGGAGTATACAGCCTTGGGTATCTCCGATAAATTTCAAACATGCAGAGAACATATACGTGTGTGTACAATGGGTGGTGTGATTGTGGTATGTGTTGAATGTGTGCGTATGATTTGTACAAAAAAATTGACTATTTTTTCATGAATTGTGGGACTACTTGACTTCACTCATCCACGGCTTCACATAAATGGTTTTTTTAGACCCTTCAATTATAAGTAGCTGTACTTATGTTAGGCGACTCACTTGGTTCTTTTCATCCTCTTCCTATGGCCTCTCTTCACTCAACATATGCTTTAGCTCCAAACGCCTTCAACTTCTGGTTTTTTAATTTCATCTTTTTTGTTTTTCTTTTTTCCTTATTACTTTGCATTGTATATAATTTTTATTTATTTCTTTAAATTTACTTATGCAAAAAAAAACTAACAGTTGGTACAATATGTTTTTAACTGTTACAGTGCCAAAAAAACCAAAAGTGTAGAAGGCCCCCCGCGCGGGGAAAAAGACAAGAAAAAAGAGGATTTGTTTTTTCCCCCTACCTCACATGTGTTATGCACATGCAAACGATGAAACGAAGGAATACCATAGTGCCATAATGGAAAGAACAAAAGAACCAAATCACACCAAATAAGAAAACCCTCCATGCCTGTGCCATGAGGGAACAATACCTCTGATCATACCTTTTGAGCCAACACACATAGCCTTCTGCCATGCATCTTCGATTCCTCATGCTCACACAGACATGAAGCCGGTGTATGTATACATATCATGAAAAGCCATCACCAGCAACTCATGAAGCAACACACACACACACTGTCACACACACATTGACAGGCATGCACACAACACATTAATGTGAGCTGTGCCGCATGCTTTAAGCACGTTGCTTCACTTGCCTGTGACCGTGCTCGATCCTGTCCTTTTGATGCTTCTCTTTAATGAAAGAAAAATTCGCTGGCTTTCTGAATATTTTAGGCCCTGTTGCTGGCCTTACGTGCCATGTTACCAAAAAAAAAGTTCAAGTATCTAAATACAGATGGTCGTAGGATCCATGCAGTTAATCTTTTAAACTGACCATTACTGCAGTGAAAGTAATATATAGATTGATTACATAAAAATATTGTCATTGGATTTATCTTGCAAAACACTCTAAAATATATGATTTTTTTAATTATTTTTGCTTAGTGTATTATTATCAAAATCATAGCTAAAATCTTACAGTTGAGGCTGTGTGAGAGTGAAAAACCGGCATATATTTGTTGACGGAGGCAGTGTATAATTTGTGCATTCTGCCGGTGGTAACTTTATCAACACCGCGACAGGTGTTGATCGGCTCTTGGAATACGTAGGGGCCATTAGCGAATACTTTGACCCTTAGATCGTTGCGTCACACTCTTGTTGTCATGTTTGTCGGTCAGAAGTATTGGGCTTGCAGAGGCATCTGACATGGTCGGAACGACTGATTCCTCTAGGAGTGGTGATGATGGGGGCAGCGAGTCTTCTTCTATCCGATCGATCTTGCTGTTCTCAATGAGCAGCGAGCCTAGAATGGAAGAGGATGATAAGAAGACATCATGTTCCATGGCGCGAATGCATACGCCCATGTCGTGGCTAACATAGTCTGCCCAGTCAAACCAATTCTCCTTGTCCCAAGTCCTGCTGTGATCGCATGGGTGATGACGACAGAAACAAGGAAGGATGATGATGATTGTTGAATGAAGAAAAGTTCAACGATTCAGCACCTTCTTCTCCACGGACGGTGCCAGCTATCGGCAATCAAGTCACCGATCTTATGAAATAATGTGAGAAAGATAGTTGAATTCCTTGGGAGAGATTGGGGATGCTCTTTATTACTATAAATTGGTTACATGATGTCTTTATAAAAACATGAAACTAGCCCTAATCTCTATATTCTTCCCACTGGTTAGAAGGCTATAATTTACGTGATCTACTTGACTCTAAATTCTCCATCCTTCCTTGATTGTCCACTTCCCCTTTTCCCCTATCCTTCTATCTTCTCTCATCAACCCATAAATACTATTGAAGGATGCCAATTATCCGTCTAAGAAGACACCTCATGTAACCAGTGTGTTTGATTGGAGAGGTAGTTGTTGTCAAAGAGGTGACACCTGATCTTTGGTTGCTGTTAGTGGAAGCTAAACGTAGGGAGCTACATGGCGGTTGTTTGCCAGAGACTCAAGGCCATAGTTATTTGTCAGAGACTTAAGGCCAAAGCGTTATGCTGTTTTGAGTGGATAAAGTATGTGTTCTATCCATCGCACGAAAGGAATCACTTGGAAGCAGGTCCAAGTACCAGTTCACATAATCTCTGAGTGGTCATCTGGTCGGGTAACTCATACAGTGGATCTCCAACTAGGGTACTCAGTAAGCATCCTCTGGAGGCTTGTGACCACGGGGTTTTTTTGGCCTTAATTAAATATTAAAGTCGTATTAAGGATTTATTCAATCCTCGTCACCTACCACATAAGTGACATGGATTCAGTCACTACTTGCTGAACTTGCTATATTTCAGTCAAGACCTACTTGTTTATGGTGTGATAATTTGGATGCTACATATCTTTCGGCCAATTCGGTGTTTCACGCCATGACTAAATATATAGCGGTAGATTTTCACTTTGTTTGAGAAAAGGTAGCACTCAAGATGCTAGAGATTAAGTTAATTTCTTTGGAAGATCAGATTGCCAACATTTTTACTAAACCACTTCCTACAAGATAGTTCACAAGGTTGTGTCAACAATCTCAATTCTGATTCTCCAAGTTGAGATTGAGGGAGGCTGCTAAAGCAGAGATAAGTTTGTTGTAGAGTTTTGTATAGATACGGCTTATCTCTGTCTTATAGTGATTGTATCCAAAACTAAGTAACTAAGTCGGTTGTATCTGTACCTGTTCAGCAAGATGTAAACTCTCTGTAATCTTCAGCTGACCATAACTATTCATGATACGGAAACAACCTATATATAAAGCACCAAAGCAACCTTAATCGAGGTGTGCAAGTTACTGCCCGTATTTGTTTTGCAGTGCGTGTATTTCTGTGCGTGTTTCAATTATCCCTAGCTGGGGTATTTGGATGAAGGGGATCTCTCTTTGGGAAGTTTTGGTTCAACTAAATCACGAGGATTCAAATCCAAATCCTCTGTATCGGAATGCTCCGACTGCAACAGTGAATGCTCTTCTCTCCTCCCAAAATCTCTTGTTGCAGACCATAATTCCCATCTGATTCACCGTACCCAACCAAATCACAGCAGTAAAGGAAACGAATGGAATCACACAGATTCTGGAAACGGGATACTATTATAGTGTATGAATGTCAATTAAGTGCTCTCCCGATAGTTCAAAAATGTGTTTCTACCATGCCAACCCAATAAGCATCAAGCACTACTTGGCAAACAAATGTGACGTACAATTTTAATTTGTTGTGGAGCTTCTTAGATCGAGTATTTAGTTAGCCTAGTCGTTGCCTTACGAGCATCAATGCAACTTCGAAATGTCATTCAGATATTGCATTCAAGAATCAAGACTGACAGAACAAGGAAATGTGGAACTCGAGCAATCAACAATTCAACAGCACAACCATGACGCAAACGAAAGTATATCACCGGGTATTTCACACTTCTATTTGCCTTTAGATCAAGGGGTCTTACAGCTCAATAAGGACAGCTACAGCCACCTCGGCGAATTTCAATACTCCATGCTAGTCTCAGTGCCGATCATGAGATCGCAAACCACCATTCGAGTTACAGTATCTGTACAAAAATTTGCACCCGCTAGCCGCTTCTCCTAAGTTCAGCAACCGGAGGCGGGTGTCAAATGACAATTGGTGAAAAAAAAATGACAGGCTGCATTTACATGAACCAAATGTCATGGCCAGTTGAACTTCAATAGGTTTGCCGCCAGCCATCGAACCTCTTCATTTAGTAGACGGCTTACTAGTTCGCGACTTCATTCGCAAAAATACTTCAGTCAAGTGTTATAACAGGCCGTACAAAATTTCCAGGTATAGACCTAGTTCCATCTAGCAACCAGATGGACAAGAAACCGCATTGCTCGTCCTGTTCCACAAAAGCTTGCCGTGTTAAACCTGCATCAACCAACAAAGTTGCAAGAAAACATCAAAACAAGACCTACGTGTTAAACCTGCATCAACCAACAAAGTTGCAAGAAAACATCAAAACAAGACCTAAGTGAGACACATTCCAGATACAGGCCAAAGTTTAGTTGCTTGTCAGAGATAGCATTTCAGATAACTCAAGTTCTCAATGAAATGATCAATATATAGGACCCCAAAATAAGTTGATCACACAAGTTGTGCAAGGATATAAACAAACTGTTAACTCAAAAAGGAATTGCTAAGATTACAAATGTTGCATTGGGTTTCATGCACTAACTAGTTCACCCAAAAGCTTATGTGTTGAGGAAAGGCAGATAATCTACTCATACTTCAACTTGTGGCTTCTAATCATTTTCCCAAGGACTGGAACAATAAAAACAACAGATAGTTTACCATTCTGTACAAGTCCTGGCAATACTTTATGCCCTTAAGTAGAAAATGGGAAATAGCCACTTGGATTTCAAACATCAGAATACACATGAAGCAACCATATAGTTTGGATCCATATGATACCTTTAAAGAGAGCGAAATTCTGCCAAGAATGAAAAAGGCGAGTACAAACTAATCAACATGTGGACACTATTATGCCGCAGCAAGGCTCCGTAGCTTGTCACAGTTTGGTGTAGGGTAGTCCTTGGCCCATTGACGCCGTTGGAGTTCCATGCGACAGTATCTTCCAAGCAAAGTCTTATAATCTTTGAAGACATACTGCTCGAGATTATCTCTAGAAGGACTTCCTCGTGGAAACTGCTGATCAAAATCTAGTTTGCTGACGAAGTACTCCACCCCATGTTTTTCAGTGACTTTTGATATGGGAAAGTTGTATGTCTTTTGCAGAGAATACTCAGGCTGCCGTACTGGAATGAATGCAAACAAGACAAAAAACAATACCCCTGCAAGGTGCATCAATATTGTGAGATTTATGCCTGACCCACCCTGCATGGGATGCTCCCTTCTCAGTTGCTGCTGCCTACCTGTTCCTCCTGCTCTGTAGGCATTGTGAGCACGGAAGAAATTGTCATGGTTGCCATAAAAGAAGGACCTGAATATCTCATCTGGATCTAAATCTTCTTCATAGTTATAGAAGCTATTTCTTGATTGCCTCCTCCGCCTTGCAGCTCTCTGCCTCATCACATTGGAATGTTGCTCATTAAATTCATGATCCTCAATGGTGCCTGTCTGATCATAAGTTTTTCGTGACTGATCATTGCTTAGGCACTTGAAAGCCTTGCTGACCAACTTGAATGCATCCTCTGCCCCAGGAGCCTTGTTCTTGTCGGGATGAACTTTCAGTGACAACCTCCTGTAGGCCTTCCTAATCTCCTCCACAGAGCAACTCCTCTCCACCCCAAGAATTGCATAATAGTCCTTGTTCTTCCTAATATCCCGGACCACTCTAACATTCTCCTCGGTGTAACCCTTATCAACATTAGAAGGGCCAACAGATTCTTTTGGTGTTTTTGGGTTTTCACGACATTGGCCTCCTCTGGTCTTGTCTTGGCAAGCAGTACCTTTCAGGGTATCAAGCTTCTCGGCTGTGCCCAATAAATCATCGATTGGAAGGCTGGGATCCAATCTTTGAGCAATTCGAATGAGCTTTTCTGCGCGCTGTCTATCTCCGGATGCAAGTGCAGTTTCTGCGAGCTTGACAGACCTCAAGGCCTCATCTTTGTTCCCATCCATAACTTTAGTCAGTCTTGTACCACTGGATCAAATATAGGTACGACACCCAAATTCATGACCTATGAAACAAGGGCAGAAACCTTCTCGGCATCAGCAGATATATAAGATGTTCCAAGTGTGAACAATACAACCTATGGGCTTATAAAATTAATTAACTCTAACCCCCTAGCACCTTGTATTTGCAATTGTACAAAAATGGTATCCAAATCAAGAAATAGCTCAGCATCGGAAATTAGTAGATATAAACAAGTGGCACAACTAAGAATACACAATCGAGCATACAAAATTAGGGAACTCTTGTTACAATACCAAATAACGACAGAGAGAGATACAACCAAAACAAAACAGATTGCCGCGCTCGTCGATAGACAATCTACATAAATCGAACGAAAAGTCCCGACGCGATAAACCGACATAGCATGGGCAAACGCCTTGTGATCGAAAAGTGCCATGCTAAAAAAAAGCGTTGACCTAACGTCCTAAACACATTTGGGGGAAGGAACCAAACTAGCAACGGACATACAAATCAGCCTCAAGTCTCATCAACCCTAGGAAAGTACCTCTGGGCATTCAACAAATCAAGAAATCAGCAACCACTTAGGATCGATAAGACTTCAAGAAATCAGCAACCACTTAGGATCGATAAGACTTTGAACACTCTCCCCAGTCACAACCCCCAAGCGCGCGCACACACACAAACGAATCTTTTGTGCTATTGTTTGCACCGCAGAAACTCCTAAATTCGCATCTCATTTGTATGCCTGAGCGACCGATCCCAATTAGCCACCGACTAGGCAGAGAAACACATCAACTAACCAAGAACCACGCACGCAAGAATTAGGCGATCCTACCTACCGGTGCAGTTCTTGCAAACCCTAGGCTGGATAACTTCACGACCAGGAAGAAAAGAAACGGAAAGATGCGGTGAGAAACTGGGCTCGCGGGGGCCTAATCGAAGAGGAAATTAACGGACCTACCTGGAGTAACCTGGGAGTGATCGATCGGGGTTCGGAAGTTCTTATCACCACCAGTCCACCACCACCACCCCCACCCGAGCGGAGACCAGGAAGAGGAGGAAGATGGGCGGCGGCACTTTTGCACGGAACCCCTCGGATTTTTCCTATTTAACGAGCTAGACCATCGAGCCGAGCACTACTGCCGAGCCAATGGGGTGAAATGGGATGAGATGGTTTTTTTTACCAAGTCTATCATTGTGTTTGGTTGGAGGGATATGGTGGGATGGAATGGTCCAAAGTGGGATGAGCCTGTGCAAATTTAGAGAATATTTTTCTTAGATGCTGGACCAAGTGGTTCTATTTTTTTGTGAAACTATCTCATCCCATCCCTATCCCATCCCATTTCACCCCATTCCTTCAACCAAACACATCCTAAGTCACAGCGTGACTTAGCTTCTCTAAGCTACAGATCGCCAGATGAACGGTGAGTTTTTTTTAGTTTTGATTTTTTTGATTTTTAGTTTTTAGTTTTTTATTTTTATCTTTTTCTACTTTTTATTTTTTTATATTTCTTTATATTATCTGTGTTAAAATAACCTATTTTTTATAAATAAAAAATAGGTTATTTTAACACAGATAATATAAATAAATATAAAAAATAAAAAAGATGAAAATAAAAAACTAAAAACTAAAAGTAAAAAAAAATCAAAACAAAAAAAACTCACCGTTCATCGCCAGATCTGTGGCTTAGAGAAGCTAAGTCACGCTGTGACTTAGCTTCTCTAAGTCAGACAATACGCGCCGCACTACTGCGGGGTGGGGCCCTGACGCCAGAGCCCAGCCCAGGTCTACTACGGCTGGATCTCGTGGCACGAATCGTAAAGCACACAACCAACTTTCCTTGCATATCCGCCGCCCATAGGTGACAACAGACCGCCACGGCCCGGTAAGGCCCGCTTAATAAACGGGTCGTGCCGTGCCAGCCCGCGGGCCACGGTGCGAGCCCAGGCACGACCCGCGGCCGTGCCGTGCCGGCACGGTTACGGCTTAACAGGCCGTGCCGGCCCGTTAAGCCGGAAAAAAGAGAAAAAATTAAAAGAATGTAGAAAATTAAGAAAAATTGTAGAAAATTAAGAAAAAATTCAGAAAAATTATAGAAAACTGTAGACATTGTTAATCATAAAAATAATTATTTTCAATGATATAATGAGCTTTATTAACTTATTAAATTACATAGGATGACTGCCTCATTAAAAACTTTACCAAGTAAAAACTCAACTTGAGAAAACCTTGGTAAAGAAAAAGAGTACAGCCTATAAAACTCATTAGTGACTACATGTGAAGAAAAACATTGAAAATCCTATTCATTACTATCTAGATATAAATTCTCAAAAGATTCTTCTAAATCTCTATTATCCGCAGTATGTTGGAGTCTTGATTCAGCTTGTTCCCAGTCTTTGACGGTCAGAAGGACTTCGACCATCTCGTTCGAGAGACTTGTTCGTTGCTCCTCGATTATTCTTCCAGATAGACTGAAGGCTGACTCCGAGGAGACTGTAGAGACAGGAACAGTCAACACATCCCGCGCTAATATGGATAGCACTGGATATGATACTTTCTGGGTTTGCCACCAAGAGAGGATGTTCAATTCCTGCTCGAAGCTGACGCTATCACTGTTGAGATAGTTTGCTAGGTCTCCAGTGCTTTGTCGCATTCCTCCTCCTGACTGATGTGTAACTGCACCTACACAAGAATCTCTAAAAGAAGAACCAAAAATCTTGTCCCATTGCATAGTCCCCCTAGAGGTGCTAGGGACTATCGGTGGTCTTTCCAAACGCACAAACCCAAATTTATTTTCATATTTCTCATATACCTCATATAATTTATCCTTAACTAATGTATAGTATGTACAATAATCTAAACTGGTAGCATCACTTAAAAGTTGTAATACATTTATAAATCCTTGGAGTTTGGCCCTAGGATCCAAAATAAAGGCGAATGCATATAAAATAGGAATTTCACTCCAATATTTTAAAAACTTAGTTTTCATGGCAACTACAGCGTCGCGTAGTATAGGATCATTTTCAAAAGCCTTTAGGTGAGTGGCAATTTCAAGAATGCTATGAACAATTAGAGGAGATGTAGGGTAGTATACTCCAGAAAGACAAAGTGTAGCTTCATGAAAAAGTTCTAAAAAGGAAAATATTTTTTCACCAACAACCCAATCGTCCTCAGTAAGTTCACGGTCTCTAACTTGGGTTCTACTGGAGGAGCTACGAGATTGATGACCTTGGGTGTGAAGGAAAATAGATAAGGTGCTCTTATATGGCAATATATGTTTAAGCATAAGATAAGTAGAGTTCCATCTAACAGGCATGTCTAAACCAAATTTTCTAGGACGAACGTTCATTGCTACGCAAAAACTCTTATATGCGGCTATTCGTTGGTTAGAACAATTAATATATGAAATTGCATCTCTAAAAGAATCAATACAAGCATTTAATCTTTTTAAACCAGATTTAACAATAAGATTAATAATATGACAAGCACAACGTTGATGTAGTAAGAAAGATTGTGCATAAGTATTAAACAAAGAAGTAATAATTTCTATAGCCTTAGTGTTTGCAGCTGCATTATCTAAAGTTATAGAAAAAATCTTATCCGTGAGGCCAAAATCTTCTACAATTTTAATAATACTTTCTGCAATATTTTCAGCACTATGCGAAACATTAATTAATTTAAATCCTATAATTCTTTTTTCCATTACCCAGTCATCATTAACATAATGAGCAACAACACTAATATAATCCTCTCTAGTCCTACCACTCCATATGTCTGATGTCAAAGCAATAGAGAATGTACATGTATGAAATATTTCTTTCAATTTTTCACGACAATTGTTATAATATTTAATTAAATATCTCGTTGTTGTTTGCCTAGATACAGCACTAAATTGAGGGTTATGAGCAGTTTTAATATATTTTTGAAAAGCATTAGACTCGCCAAAATTTAAAGGTAAATCTTGAGAAGCAATTAATTTACAAAGATATTCCCGGGCTACCTCTGGGTTGTACTCCCATGTACGTACCGAGCCGTCAGGGTTATATTGCAGCTGTGTTTGGCGCATTTGTATTCCTTGCCTTCTTTTGCAGCTTGCAGCATGTCGTTGCAGGTGACACGTCCTACCTGAAAATTTTGCAGATAATTCATTACCACATATTTTACAAACAGCATATCTCACCGAATTCCCATCATCGTCGGTCTTGAACTTCTTGTCGAAATCATTCCAAACTCCTGATGTACTAGCTCTTGTTCTTTTTGCACCCGTACTTTGGGTTGTAGATGCACTTGTTGAGCCAACAGAAGAATGATCGATTGGACCCTGCGCTATTGGGGCCGTCGTTTCTTCTGCCTCTCCAGTTTGTTGTACATGTGGACCTTCCGCGTATGGATATACTTCTTGAAATGATTGCATATCCTCCGCCGAGAGGCTGAATTCGAAAAGTTGAAAATCGTAGTTCTCCATTGAATCAACTGTAAATTGAAATAGTAAAGAACAATTAACTTACTATTGAATCAACAAATAATAGCAAAAAATTAAAATAAGACAGCACTATTACCTCCTTTGCAGCTCTAACAAAAATCTATGAAAAATTTTGAATTTTTGGAATTTTGCCCGAATTTCTCACTAATTTTACCAAATTTGCGCAAATACTTCCGGATTTTCACAGCTAAAACAAAGAGATTAGAGTGAGGTTTGAGGTATGAAAAATGGAGGCTGGATCCCCCTATTTATAGAAAAAATTTCAGATTTTTTCCGAATTCTTTGTTATTTTTTTAAAATTTTTTATTTTCAACGGTCAAAAAACGGCTATATTTAGCCGGATCGGGCCGTGCCGACATGGCCCGTTTACGACCGTTGAACCGGCCGTGCTGTGCCGGCCCACCGTGCCGCGCCGCTCTCCTCTCCTCTCCCTCGTCGCCGCCGCGGAGTCGCAGGTGAGCCGAGTCCCTAACCCCCCGCCTCGGAAACCCTAGCTCTCCCTGATCCCAGCACATGCTTCTGTCCCAATCGTGATCGCTGCTGCTTCAGCGTATACTTTTTTCTCACCTCCGCGCACGAGATTCGGTTTTCTTTTCTGTGCGGTAGCTTGTTGGGTGAGTGCTTGGATTGGTTTGGAAACCCGCGGGGTTTTAGCTTCTTGGCTAGGTTTCTTCGTTTTTAGCGGTGGATTTGCTGCGTTCGTAGTCGTCGGAATCGCTCAGGGGTTTTCGAGAGACGAGATGCGATGCTTATTTGTTTACCTAGGTTTTCTTTTTTTCTTTCTTTGATGGATGCTCGAACTTGGCTTGGAACTTCTGCTGTTTTCTTGCAGTAATTTGCTTGCGTTCATGTGTTCTATTGGCTGGTTTGATCCTGCCTTTCTTGCAGGAACGATGGGCCGACGCAACAGCCGCACCATCTACGTGGGCAAACTCCCCGGCGGCATCCGCGAGAGGGAAGTTGAGGATCTCTTCTACAAGATTAGGTTTTCAAATTGATTGGGTGTACTACTTTACTCTACTCGTACCAAGTCTTAGTGCTTCGTGTCTGTTAAGAAAGCGCCAGATCAGTGAGATGAGAAGGTGGCCGGGATTTTGTTCATTTTTCAAGAATGCGCAAGAGCCTTGCACGTCTTTGTATTAAGAAGAAATAAAGTTTCAGCAGCATACAAACGGGCGGTCACTAGGACCCTCCACCTTGGTGAGAAAATAAAGACTATATTACAGGCTAGAATAGCAACCCACTGCAAAAGCTAAACAACCTAAGAGAACACTCTGGCAATACATTTAGCTCCCGCTGCTTGCCACAAGTGGCATTCGGCTTTTATTTCTTCAGCTACAGACTAAGCTTTGAACGTGTTGTTGAAAGTTCTTGCGTTGCGTTCCAGCCAAAACATTCTTGCTGTGAGAACGACCATGGAGTTGATGCCTTCCAGCTTTGACCGTTGGACGGCGCCTTGCCAAGCTAGCCACCAATCCTGAAGGGTACTCTGCTGGTCTGGGATTTTGTTCTGATATCAGCTTAAACTGTAATTTGCTTTAGGAGTCAGATATGTGTTAGTCGCTGGACTCTTGCTCTTGGTGATAGCAAGATCCTAACTCTCATGGAGAGGATGACACTAGGAGATGGGGCAATTTTCTTCTTGTTTATTGCTCACACAATGCCATACCAACCTGAGGGGTTGGAGATACATATTTATAGGCTGAGAACCAGCCAAGCATATGCTAAGATGCTATCCTAGATGCTGTCCTAAAGCGGTCAATATGCTGTCCTAAAGCAAAAGCAGATGCTGTCCTAAAAGCAGATGCTGTCCTAAAAGTAGATGCTGTCCTAAAAGCAGATGCTGTCCTAAAGCAAAAGCAGATGCTGTCCTAAAGCAGTCAAAAAACAAAAACTACCACAGCCCCACAAAGACCACAGTACAGGGACTTATTCATCAATATGGAGGTTAATAGGCTTTGCTACAAAAAAGAACCGAAGTCTTACTGTTGTTAAAGTGAAAGACATGCCTATACGGCAACGTGGGGCTATGCTGATTTTCATTTTTATTCTTATAAGAAGTGGAGTATTATCAAGAGTATTACCACTGTGTGCATTGAACAATATAGTTCTCTATTGTAGCAGCCATCTGATGTAATTTCATTGTGTCGTTGGGACATAATCAAAGTATGCGGTGTCTATTATTGATGCTTGATTGCTTGGAACATTTCTTCCCTGTGTGTTCCGCCAATGTCAGTTGTCCTTTAATTTTTAATCTAGATGACACCTCTTTGTGGTTGCCAACTTATGTGGGTGGTGCAAGAGGATTTGCAGAATGCAAGCCAGTGTGGCACCACACATTACTAATTTATTTGTTTAATCAAACATTCCTGCAAGTAGATTAAAATTTTCTACTACTTCTGCTTCTGCAGTATGGCCGTATCGTGGATATTGACCTGAAAATTACTCCAAGGCCTCCAGGTTATGCTTTTGTTGAGGTAAGTATACTGCGGTCATGCTTGCTATAAGGATATTTTGCTCTCACTAGATTTATGTTCAAATTTTATAGGATAAACTAGTTTTTTCTCACTGTGTGGGTCATTTGAACAACAAACTTTAGAGAGGTTTTGTTAAAATATCTTTTGATGGAGTTTTCAGAAAAATTGATTTGAGCTGTTGCTAGGTTGCTTGTATTAAATTAACTGTTTGGCACAAATTAGTTTTAGGATTAGCTGTTGAGTTTTATGAAAAGCGGTATAAGTAGATCTTGACAAAAACCCCTTTTTTGATATTTAGGATAAAAAACAATACTGGTTCTACACATAATAAAACAAAGTTTTAGGTGGTTGTACCTCAAAACTGATATAGCTAAACCCCCCTTTTAAAATACTTGACATCGAAACAACCCTCATGGAACACAGTTGTAACTTTACAAAGGTTCAGCTTCAAGTTTATAGGATTTAGTCAAACATTAAAGTGTTGTCTGTATCTCAAATATTTAGGAAATGATATTATATTTAGTTGTGCCATATATGGAGTGCAACAATCTAAACATTGTTTGTTTTGTTCTCCCTAAAACCGGTATAAGAAAATCATGTTTTCCTAAGACTTGAAAACTGGGTTCTATAAAAATTCACATACAGTTATGCCTCCGTTTAAGGAGACTCAAAGAAGATAGTCTGTAACCCACATTGTGCCAAACAAAATGTCTGATATACACAACACTAACACCCAATGGAACAAATCAGTTTTGCTAACACTTCTATTAAAGTTTAAACATGGTTTGTCTAAATCATTGTGTAAAACTAATAATCCAGAGAGCACGTAAGAAGATGGAATATTAACAGCAAAGTGGTCCTCTTTTGCAGTTCGAAGACCCGCGTGATGCTGAAGCTGCAATTTATGGTCGTGATGGATACAACTATGATGGCCACAGATTGCGGGTAGGTGAAAATCTTGTATGGTTACCTGTTTCTTCCTTGAGAGATTGTCAGGTGATAAGAGTGGATTGCTGTGTTCTTTGGCCTAAAGTTTAATTTTATACAGGTGGAATTAGCTCACGGTGGAAGAGGCCCTTTGTTTTTTTGATCGATCAAGTAGCTATAGCAGTGGCGGACGCCGTGGTGCATCTAGACATTCTGATTACCGCAGTTTGTACTTCTAACTTCAAGCTTCACAAACTTGATTGAGACTTAAGAGATCGTCCTGTTCTTATTACCTCAATTCATGTATTGTGCAGTTATGGTTACTGGATTACCTTCTTCAGCATCATGGCAAGATCTCAAGGTTAGGATGTAGATGTTGTTAAGGAGATAGAGTTGTATTCTATTCCATATATGCCTTATCTCTATATGGCATATCCTCTTGTACTCTCCTATATATATGACCCTTTGGGTCTCATATTAATACACACAATATTTATAACATGGTATCAGAGCCAAGAGGTCTCGAGTTCAAGACTTGGTTGATGCAATTAAAATAAATTAATTGCAGTCCACTTCTATTCCACGTATTAGGCCTAAGAGAGCCTACACGTGAAGGGGAGTGTTGAAGTATAAGTGAATTGCCCATCTTTCCTCATCAGTTTAAGCTTTTAGGTGAATTGGCTGGTGCATGAAACTCAATATGGTATCCGCCACCGTGGTCGCCGTACCCTTTCGGCCGCCGTCCCGCTTAGATCCAGACTCACCCGAGGCCGCCGAGTTGTCATCCGCGAGAGGCCGCCTGGATCCGGTCGGCGCCGCCTCGGATCCGGCTCTCCCCCGCTAGTCCGGTGGCCGAGCCCGCCTCCCGTGCCTCTGTGCTCGCGTTGCCGCCTCCCGCGCCTCCGCCGTCGGCCGCTGCCTCCGTGCCCGCGAGAGAGACGGGACACGGATCCGGCCGCCTCAGGGCCAGATCCAGTTGTCTCCGGAACGCCTCGCCGGCGAGAGGCGGAAGAAGGTGGCCACCCCCCACCGGATCCGGCCGCCAGGCGCCGTCACTGGACCCTTCGCCGCCTGCGCCTGTGCCCGCCTCTGCTCCCGGCTTCTCTCTGTCGCCTCGCCGCCGCCCCGGATCTGGTCTTCTCTGGTGACTCCCGGCCGCCCCGCGGCCGCTGGCGCCGCTCCCGTGGCCGCTACCACCGGATCTCGTCGCCGCCCGACCCCGGGGAGCCGCTGCCTCCTGCTGGAGCCGGCCGCCGACTATGCGAGAGAGACTGGAGGGAGGGAAGGAGTGACTGACGAGGGAGTGAGACTGGGAGGAGAGTGTCGAGAGGGGAGAAAAGAAGGCCAAAGGACGGGTTATTATGCTGCTGCTAGTATGGCTAGTGTCTGCGTTCTTTTGAGTCAGTTTTTTTGAGTCTTCTGTTTTTTGAGTTTTCTTGCGTCCATCCAAGTCCGTATTTTCTAATTTTTAGTTCGTCCAAGCCGTGCGAGTCCATAAATTTATTGTCAGTCATAGAAGTGTAGGAATTTTCTTTTGCATGGCAGCAGCCGCCGCTCTATTCTCTGAGATGCGTGCAGATCGTAGAAGTCGTTATGATGCCGCCGCTTCTCTAGCCGCCGCCCCGAGCTTCAAAGGCCGCCGCGCGTCCTCTGCGCACTGCGCCGCCGCCTCTTGGGTTTCGATCTGCGCCGTCATGCATCTATCTATTCCTCTTCGGCTTGATTTGACAGTTTATTCAAAGGCTGCACGCAACGACGACATCATCAAGACTCGAACTTCGGATTTATCTTGTTTTAGTGTTAACCCTTTTTCAAATGCAATGCTATTGCATACGCCTTGCATTTGAGGGGGGTGTTAAGGAGATAGAGTTGTATTAGGAGATAGAGTTGTATTCTATTCCATATATGTCTTATCTCTATATGGCATATCCTCTTGTACTCTCCTATATATATGGTCCTTTGGGTCTCATATCAATGCACACAATATTCATAACAGATGTAAGCTCTTGAAATTTTTTTCATGCTTCATAAATCTTAATCTTACTTCCATGTTCAGGATCATATGAGGCGAGCTGGTGATGCCTGTTTCTCTGATGTTTACCATGAGGCTGGAGGTTAGTACTGAAACAATTTTCAGTTGCTTTTCTGTTCCTAATGCTAGTGTTGGTATGAATTTGAGACTAATTATTTAGATGGGGTATAACCGCCATTCAAACTGGGTTATCTTTTAGAAGTCTTGTTTCAGTAGCTTTTGATGCTCAAATACTGCTGACATTATTTTTATGTGTTTGCAGCAACTATTGGAATCGTTGATTATACCAACTATGAAGATATGAAACACATGCGGTAAGTTCAAATGTCTTCTCTGCATCTTGCTTTTGAAGCAGAGATTACGTACCCTGTCATCTGGAACTTCATATTACAGATGGTTCGTTTAAGAATAAAAAAAAGAGAAGCTTCGTGATATGCCTACTCTTTTCCACATTCATGCATGTGTGTACATTCCCATGAAGATATGTGCTGACAACTAGTTTTTGTTACCATGTAGATAAGGAAACTTGATGATTCAGAGTTCCGTAATGCATTTTCACAAGCATATATCAGGGTATGACGTCTTATGTTTCTTATCTTCCTTCTTTAGCAGTACTGATATGATATACCTACATGTTTGTTTCACCTCATCGCAATTGAAGATTTAAATGATCTCATCAACTTGTGCTGCTATAGGTGTGGGAGTTTGATGCTAGGCGTAGCCGCTCTCACTCCAGGGGCAGAAGCCATAGCCGCTCTAACTAGAGAAGCAGAAGCCGCAGCCCCTCTTACTCAAGAAGCAGAAGCCGCAGCTGCAACAGGAGCAGGAGTCCAAGGTATGGTCAATTTCTTCATACTCAAATGAGTTGATTATGGCAACATCTAAGATCTTAACTTGCATTGTTCTTTGTTGATCCAGATCTAGGTCTGCTTCTCGGTCATGCACTCCTGTTAAAGCAAGGTATGCACAGTTTCATTTTGGTAGGTAATGTTGTAAATTTGAGGACACTAGGTGGCATATACATGCATTATCTACATCTTTGCACGGGACTTTCTAAGGAATAGACACTGTCAGGTTCGTACTGCTTATATTTCAGTACTTTGGATGATGTGATGAGCGTATGTGGTCCCAAGTATGGGTATCTAACAATTGCAAGAAAAAATGCTTTTGATTTATTTTGAAATTTACCTTCTGATTTGCGCTTCATGGCTTATGCTTCTTGATGCATTAGTTTTTTTAGCATGACTTTTGAGTTTCCACCCTGTCTGATGATTGAACATGAACATAACTGGATGGCTATCCTTCTAAATCGTTGAAGATTTGCTCTTGTCTTGACTAGATTTGGGCCATGCGACAATATGGGGATTGCATTGGTAGGATATTGGAATGTTGAGAACCAGTGGATGGTTTGGACGTTGGATAGTTCAGCTGGATTGTGCACTGTATGACAAGTGGACTACAACCAGCGATAGGAGCAAGATAGGACTGGCATGAAACATATATGGAGCGGATTTTGTGGTATAATCAATGTGCTGTTGACTAAAGCACTTCTATTTTCAAATATTAACCTCGGCCTTAATGTTGAGTTTGCATCCCTAATCTCAAAGATGAACCTTGGACTCAATGTTGAGGGTTTATTTTTCTTTCTAAATTACATCTTTCCAAGCAAAAACAAAGGTTTGGCTCTGTTGGATCAAAATCTTTGATCCATTGGTGGCTGCATCTTCATTTGAAGGCGTAATTTCCTCCTTTTTGGAAAATAAAAGCATATAATTATAAATTTATTTATTTTGAAGTTTCCTATGTTTGTATTAAAAAAAAGGTGGAGATAACGGTGGGCATCTGCCTGTATACAAATTTTATGATTTGTGGAGCTGGGACTATAAGTTGATCTAATATGGATGATGAATGCTCTGTTCTGTGTTGGCGTTGCTGTTCCTTTCAAAAAAAAAAAAGTCTACAGTTTTTCAGTTCTGTCGTTTGAGAACAATTTAGGAGGCTGCTATGTTTTACTCTGCACTTAACACTTGCCAGGATGCAAACTTTACGTCCTCATGGAGCATGTGGCTTTATGCTATGACAGCATTCATATGAGTTCCATAATCTAGTTTAACTAATCAGTGGTAACTTGAAGTGTTTAGTAGCAATGGCCTTTGTTTAGTGTTTTTTGCATTCTGTTTGTGCCGTTTTACCTTCGCTTTGGTGCGTTTGTCATGCAGTAATCGGTCGCCTTGGTCTATGATTGCTGTGTTCTTTCATTATTCGCTGTTGTTGCCTTATTGGCATAGTGTTGCTTGTCTAGGTGCTCCTGTTTGGTTCCATGATCTCTGTCCCCCTTTCGGGATCTAATGGCAGTGGACCGCTAAAAAGGCGAAATAATAGGCCAAAAAGTATTTGCAGTGAATCTCCTTGCGAATTAAAGTAGTAATACATCACATTAGAACCCCTAATTCTCTCGCAAATACAACTCCTAATGGTTTCTATCGTTTCTTTGTATGCACCTGTAATCGCATTTCCCCCTGGATGTAATTTACACCACCTCGATTGCTACGAATACAGGATCATAACGAGCATCTCTAATGCAAGAAAACACTTGACGCCTGTGGCCATCGTCAAACGATGCTAAGGGAGAGTGGATGGAACCGATGCTACCACGTCGGAGAGTGATCGGCACTGAAAAAAATGCTTGCATCTACTTGCATCAAAGTAAGAAAAGTGTTTCTATATTTTTCTCTGTTAAAGAGTATATTTATTCACCTGCTTTAAAAATTATATAAATCATTCTTAAAAAAAACATAAAAGCAACTTCTTCGATGCAAAATGGAAAAAATTCAAATGAGCCCATCTGTTAGGACGTGGCGTGTGCTCGGCCCCACTGCCGCCGCCGGGTGGTGGCCGTCGATGCCAACACTGCCACCATGCCATGGAGGCAAACCGCCAGATTAGGGTGTTTCTACATCAAAGATGATGAAGCTCATCACCGGGTTAGCCGCTGCCGATGCCAAGAAATCTCGCTGCAGTCATGGCTCGCCGTCGCCGTTTGCTCACTGGGGTTGCCCATGCCTTCAATCTCATCCACCGCGTCGCGCCTCCAGCAAGGGTCGCGTCAAAATCAACCAGGAGGGGCGGCGGCGGTCGAGATTGTAGGGGGATCAAATTGGAGATGAGAGAGAATGGCTCAGTTTTTTCCAGTTAGATTTTGCCTTTAATTTCTTTCAATAATTATTATTTATTTAACTAATAAGTTATAGCTAAAAAAGATAAATTGTAGTAAAAAAACATGCTCAATATAGGATGATGGGCGAGTGAGGAGAGAGAGGTGGGCTTGGGTTAAGGGGGTGAGAGGAGTTTGTTTTTTTATTTAGTAATAGGTCTCACACTTTGGGGTATAAGGATTCTACACACTCGGGAAATTGAAAAAAATAAGCTTTTGTACATATAATAGTAATATGATAAAATTAGCTATGTGTACACTAAAAGATGACCTAAATGAGCGTCTTACACGTCGCCTCTAAACATTGGATGGAGTGGATTAGAAGAATAATAATCACCTGGTTGTTGGTACACAAAAAGATCACTTTTGGGGATGCTCAATATTAATAATCTATTTCTTTGATAGCTGCAATAAATTGCAAGTTGTGGATTGCTTGCACTGTGCATTGACTTTTCCAAGTGCAATGGGCATCTGGATGTTGCGGAAATAAAATGGTTTTTGAGTGTGAGAAATATCTGACAACACATCAGTCTCTCGTGCCGAAGTCCCTGTCGCAAGCAATGTTTCCCATGTCAGCCTGTGAAACTAAACCCTGGCTGAATGCGAAACCGCCTTCCATTCCTCAATCGAAAGAAGAGTGGCCACAGCCACAAATACAGCTATCTAAACTGAGAGGTCACTTAAAAGGGGTGTTCTTTTGACTGCGACTGACGATTTTTATATGTATTCTTCGACACGCAGCGAATAGTGAAGACGTCGATGCGAATAACGTACGTGATTTTAAACTCAAAAAGCCGTTTGAAAAATCCACTTCAAAGTTCATCCTATTTCGATTTTTATTTTTTTGATTTATGAAGAAACCAAAAACACAAGCTAAATGTTAAAAGGAACAGTGCCACAAGGTTCTTGTGCCTGGTTGCTGTCGACAGCCATATGGAGTGGTGTACTGGTGTAGAGGCATTTCTTCTCTTCATGTGCTGTCTATTTTTGCTTAGTTGGATTGCACTAGATGAGGCAAATTCGGCCGTATGTTTCGATTCTCATTAAGTACTTTTGACGTTGAGTTGGATGAAATGCTAATATCGATGTCTGAAGTGCAAAATCTGTCTGAAATAATTTGTTGCCGATTTGTCGTAGCTTAATAGGCCGTTTCGTTTTCTAACTCCAGGTAAATTGTATTGTGGGTCTTCAAACTTATTCGCTTTTCTCGTTTATGAGGTTCTCGAAATGCCAATTTTAACTTTTGGTTTGTTGCGACAGCTCAATTGAAATGCCATTCTTTTTATTGCAATGTTAAATAATACAGCATAGGGATTATACTTCCACTATTTTTTTAAATGCTTGGCAGTGTTGATCGAATAACATATACCAAGCAATCACATTTAGGATAAAATGGAACCAAAATGCCCTTCTGTATTGGAGTATCTCAAGATGAAGCAAGGAACTAGGGGTAGTGGCAGAGCCATAAAATTTTGGGAGTCTGGGTGAGTCACGAGCCTAAGTATAGCCAATAAACATGAACAAATCTATATATACATGACATAAGCAAAGTTGATATCCGTAATAGTTTTAAAATTCAACTTGAATATCCATAGATGAAAAGAATAGAAAGATATGACAATAAGTATTTCACTACAACATTAACAAAACTTCGATGACATGCCAACAAAAAACCAATCACACACCCAAAAGAGAATCTGCTTGTGCTTGTGAAGCTTGTAGTTGCGCTAAACTTGTGTTTTCACGAGTTATCATGTGCGAGGCTTCTCATACCAACCAAAAATCTCTTCATTTATTAAATTTAACAATTCAAATATTCAATATATGCCTATTAGGAAATTGGAACAACTAACTAGCTCTGATCTGATTTCACCGATAGGAATTTAGGAACCAAAAGAGCACTATATGACTGCATCTTTGTTAAAATTGTTTAGACTTCAGAAGAGGATTAGATTTAGAACCAACTGCTGGCTTGCTAGTTGTAGGAAGTGTAACGCCCCCGTTTTTGGGAACAGGAACGTCATTACCTTCCATAACAGCCCAGGAGTTCAGTTACGGGCAGAAAAAGTATCATGCCTGCTCACGAATATTTAAAATGAGTTAAATTGATTAAAATAAGACTTAATAGTCAATTTTAAAATTTTTAAAGGTGTCTAAGCCTAAAACTTAACTTACAATCAGAAGAACTAAAGAAAACTCCACAGGAACGCTTGAGTGCGGCCATAACCTTAACACAGAAACTTGTAACATCCTGTTCTTCTCTTGATCTCTGTGTTGGGGGGAAGATAGAGCAAGACTGAGTACAACAAACCGTACTCAACAAGTCACATGGAAATTACTATTAACTACATGCAAGGTTTACCATGAGGTGGGTGGGAAGGTTTATTATTTTATGTGGATGCAGTTTTAGTTATAAACCAGTCTTAAACATAAAAAATGATAACTCCTTTAGTTAATAGGGTTTCAAACTTGATTACCAAACATTTGATATTTTTAACTCATTCCCAAATCTACTTATGCTTTGTTGTTGGATTCACCCATTAAACACATCTTCATTTACCGGAAGCACGGTGTATTTGAATACTATTAATCATGACTCTGCAGAGCTACCCAACTTTACCCATAAGATTTCTTAACTCCCGCGTCTGGGTTCAAGAAAACAAGGTTTTTCACTGCTCAATTCTTTATATAGCCTCCACCCAGTAGACTTCCCTAACAAGCTCGGGTGACACCTCAGGTCTACCCAACTTATCTCGGCCCTACCGTTGTGTGGATAATGTAACAGCCCGAAAAATATAAATAATAAGTTATGGAGCTTTTGGATTATTTTATTGATTTCCATTCGAATTTTGGAGTTTATTGGCTTTTTGTAAATACAAAGAAATTTCAAAAATAAAAAGAAGGAAGAAAAGAACAAATATATGTGTACATACACAAAAATAAGAAGGAAGTGAATATATGCACACACATAAATACCCAATAGGAAAATACAAAAGAAAAAGAAAAAGAAAATGAAATTTAAAAGGGAAAAACCGGGCCGGCCATCACCCCGGCCCAGCCTCCTCTTCAGCGCGGCCAGCACGTCCGCACGGGCCAGCGCCTCGCGGCCCAGCGCGCCAGCACCCGCGCCCTGCCTCTGCCACGCGGGACCGCGCCCCCGACCGCGTCCCTCCTCCCGCTGCCGTGTGGCTGCGCGGTCGCTCGCGTTGCCCCGGCCGCGTCTGCCAGTGGACCCGCTCCCCGCGCCCCGCGTCTCGCTGCTTCGCGGTCCCCACGCGCCAGAAGCCTTCCCCCGCTGGTTGGTGGCCAGCCTCCACCCGCGCCCCTCCCTCTGCGCCGCGGGCCCGCCCGCTCTCTTTCTTCCTCCTCCCTCTTCTTCTCCACGCGGCCGCGCACGCAGCCTCTCTCTCGCGCTCACTCCCTCTGCGCAGCAAATCCCCGCTCCCTCTCTCACCTCGCGGACGGATTTAAAAAGTACGGCTACAGGAGGGGGGAAGCACCTCTCCCGCCACCTCTCTCCTACAAAATCCCGGCGGGATTTGGTTCATTCCCCCCCCCCGCCGGCGTGAGCAGGGCGGAGCCATGTGTCGAGCTCGCCGTGCGCGCCTCTTCCGGCTATAAAAGCCACGCCTGGGAGCCCCAAACGCGCCGCACTACTTTCCTCCACCCTCCCCCGTAAGCAATCGAACCGAGAGCCTTCAATCGCCGTCGGCTCCCTCCTTCCCCAACTCCGGCGCCACCCTCCCCGCCGATTCCGGCCACCTCCGGGCGATCCCCAAGCTCACAGAGCTTCGCGGGAGCGAGGTGAAGCTAACCCCGGCCTCCCCCGCACCTCCCGAAGCTCGTGGCTCGCCGTCACCGGAGCCCCGCCCGAGCCTCCGCCGTCGCACGCCGCCAGCCCTCTCCGGCCACCGTCGTCCCCAGCCGCCTTCACCAGAAGCTCCACCGTTCCGCGGGGATTATATATCACGCAGCTCCCAAGCCTCTCCGGCCACCACTCGCCGCCGGCGCCGTCGCCTTCTTCTTCCTCAGCCCGGCCTCCCCCAAGACATACTTCAAGGGGATTACTTACCCCTATAGGGTAAGCATCGCTCGGCTCGGCCGAGTGGCTTCCAGCGCCAACTCCTTCTCCCCCTCGCTCCCGCGGCGCGCGTTCGAGCCCCAGCTCCGCGCCTGCGGTCGAGCAATTTCTTTTAAAATCCCCGCTGACAGGTGGGCCCCACCGGTCAGTGGCACGTCTGCACTGAGCCCCTGCTGACAGATGGACCCCAATGAACAGTACCTGGACCCACTTGTCAGCGACACAGCAATAAAAGAATTAAAATAAAAAGAAACTGACATGTGGGACCCACTGTCAGAAATTTGATAATATTTGGAATTAACTGAACTGAGAATTTTGAATGATCATAACTTTTTCATTTTAACTCCAAATTGAATGAGACAAATTTCTAAATTCATCTAAAATCAAGATCTATCCAATGGAACTGAAATAATAATTTTTAAAGTTCATTTGAATTTCTGGTGATCTTTTGAGTGATGGATTGCTTTTCTTTTATTTGGGTATTTCACACGATTAAATAGCATACGAAGCTCAAGAGGAAGAGATCGAGGCCGCAGCACTAGAAGCCCCGGACAATCAAGCACCCAACCACTGTGACCAATGCGAGTCAATACTTTGATCATGTTGAACCTACATTTCTGCAAATTACTTTGTTTTAAATTAACAAATTGCATGCTGTTATTTTTATGCAAATACATGCTAAATTTGATATTCTAGCTATATGTCATTGTTTACCTTGAATAGTATTACCCCCTCCTTTGAGTATTTGAATGTGTGAACCTTGTCGCCCTAGCAAAAATATATTATTAACATTTCAAAAATAAGTCCGTAACCATATGCCATGCATAGCATTGATTAGGAACTCGGGGCAAGAAATTGTCCCAAGCATCACTTTTATTCATGAGAAACTGGTTTGGGCAGTCATGGTGGAAATGACTGGTATATTTGGTTATGGATATTTTATGCTCCCAAAATCTCCAACTTGCTTAATTATCTGGGCGGATTGGTTCGAGGGTGTGTATGTGAGGTGCAGTGGAAGCACAAAGTTTTGAGTTAGTGATGGATCAACAGTGGGTTAGTGGTAGACCGCCCAGGTAACCCTAAGGACTGAATCTTGTCATGTCGCCCCGTGTAAAAACAGTACAACCACAAGCTGGCAAAGTGTAGGCAGGGTTTACTATTTTGTGTGGCTCTAGGTGGTTACGTGAAGGTATGACCACGAGCAAAGGGATGGATGGTCGCATCCCCGCCTTTGCCCGTGATGGCTCACGAGGGACCCTTCCCGAGGGATGGTCGTATCCTACGGAAGGTAGACCTTAGCGGGCGTAACCACAGTAGGACTATGCATTGTAACAATCCTGTGATATTCTACTCAACCGCATGGCTAAGGAATCATGTGGGGCAACGGATGGATTTATCTCTTGTGGGTAAAGTGTGTAAAACTCTGCAGAGTCAAAACTATTCGAATAGCCGTGCCCACGGTCAAGGGCAGACATGGGAACTTAACTAGATATAGTTCTGTTTACAAAAATATTGAAAAATGGGAATGGAAAAGCGGAAGGGAAGAGGAGAGCCCTGATTTGAGTTGTCCTGGGTGTCGTCCCAGTGGTAAGTTAAGCGGCTATAACGCTGAAAAATGTCATACGGTGTGATGCCGTATGTATGGAGAAATTATGGTGATATTAGGCATATGGTGTGATGCCATATGTATGGAAATTCATATCAATATTCCTTGAACATTATGCTTTTGTTCAAATGCTAGGTCTTAGGAATTTTTATATAATTGTATTCAAAAGCACTCCTCGCAAAAGAAAATAAACTTAAGCCATCCTTGATTAGCCATACATGTTATATACTGCATTCTGTGTGTTGATTCGCTGAGCACAGGGTCGGAGTGCTCACGCTCGCTTTGCGGCAAAAATCCAGAAACAGGAACGCAAGACCACTACGCCTACGAGGAAGCTCCCGCTACGGAGGAAAAGAATGACGAAGGAAACTAAGGCGTAGGCTTCGTTGATTAGACAGGGACAAGTGGACATCCGGCGTTGTGTGCACGTATGTTACTAGTTAGCTGGTGACATACAATGCACATAGTACCTTCCAGTCGCTTGCCTGTGGTTTTGGGTTTGCTTTTGCTGTATTTCCGCTGTGCGTATTTGTAATAATGACATTTGGCCTAGTCGGCCCCTTTTGTAATGGTGTATTTCAGTTTATGTAATATAATGGTTGATTATGCGATGTATGAAATGATTCAGCAATGTACCTGTGTGCACTAACTACTGATCCAGGGATTAGTGCAGTGAAACACAGTAAGATTCGGATTGAAAAATTCAGGTCTGACAGATAACCACCTTCCATACGGTCCCACTTAACCCCTCTTGTATGGTCTCACACTTGGGCCTCCCGCTGCCCGTGTAGAGGTTCAATCGAATTAGAGCAGCTACTAGACCAGGTTTGACGAATCAACGCTTGTGGTTGGACGATCACTATGTTCTTTACTCAGCATAAGGGCCTAGTCCTTATATTTTTACTGAGGCAACTTTCTCCCACAAACCCATGTTCAGTGCCTGTACACTGCCACCATTTTCACAACCCATGCCTCCACCCTAGGATAAGGTCATAGGATCTGGCCTACTCTAAGGCCACTAGCGATCCTTGCTTACCCTAGAACCACTTTTAAAAATTCTATCAACAAATGCTGGATTCTTTAATAGTGGAAAAATTTGATGAGTTTCTAAACTATCATGATTACATTATTATTGTATTAATATCACTATGTCTTGTCAAGGTGAATATGGCTATCAAGTTACACTGGGGATTTTCGGATAGTAGAACATAGTTAATATCATGCCATTCTAAATAGTTATTGTACATGAAATAACAACTTGTAAATAACATAATGAAAATACTGATAAATAAATAATTAAAGAAATGTAGGTTCAATATGATCAAAAACATGTAACTTGCCTCTTTGTCCATAGCCTCTTGTTATCTTTATTGTAGTCTTCAAATTAGATATCGACTTTTTAATCACTCTTGCAGTCCTTCTGTTGACCAACTCGTATGGTCCGAGTACTATCATGGAAGGCGAATACAAATGAGTTCCTGCTTTTGCAGAACGCAAGCTGGGAACAAAATACAAACAAATAATCAAAAAGACATAAAGAAGATAGGTAGTGTGATCAGGGTTTAGGCGGTGGGTGGTTTGGTTCAACAGGATTGGAATTAGGGTAAGTGGGTTCGAGATGGCCGAGGATGTATATAGACGTTGTATGGATTTCGGTGAACGGCTAAAGGTGTGGATGGCATTAGATTTTTAGGTCAGAATATTATTTTGGGTTGTTCAGAGCTTTACCAGAGTCTAAGGTGGCAGAGCGAAGTTGGAAAGGTGTAGATGGGTTTAAGACGATAAAAATGGCATATATGTTTTTAGGGTTTCGGCGAACGGTAAGAGTTCGGATCGTAATAGGGTTTAGGGTTTGGAAATGTGTCTTAGTGGTTTTGAGTATTTTTGAGGTTCGGTATGGGAAAATGGAGCTGAGAAATGGGTAGTGGGTTCAAAACGATTGAAATGGATGTATAGATATTTTTAGGGTTTCGGTGAATAAAGAAGGCTTGAAAAGTATTTGAATTTGGGTTTGGAGTGGCGTTTGAGCTAATTAAAATTTTATTGGTGTCTGGTTTGACCAAATGGGATAGGAATTTGACTTCGCAGGGTTAAAATGGATGTATTTTGTATTTTTGGGTATGGATGAACAGTAACAAACGTCTACTATTCATTGCGGGTATGTACTGTTCATTCCAGGTCTGGCACTATTCACTAACGGGTTTTTACTATTCATCGTGTTTGGGTTGCTACAGTACCGGGCGGACACTATTCACTAACGGGCCGGACGCTACAGTGCCGGGCTGGTACAGTTCATTGTCTTCCTCCCGATCGCGCTACAGTAACTGGAAACAAGGGATTTTTGGCGATGGCAATTTCTGGTGCTACGATCAACTCCGGCGAAAACCGAGGGCATGGATGGACTCAGGGGGTTGAGGAGAACACATTTTTGGCCTTGGGCGGGGTCAGGGTCAGCTGAAGCTTCGCCGGCTGCGAGGGAGCTCCGTGGCGGTTCTTCATGGCATGGGAGCTACAAGGAGGGTCTTTCTTCTGATTGGCTACTTTGTAACCATTTGGGGGTGGTCACGGTGGCTTGGGAGGCTGCGGTTTGGGTCGTGAGGGCTTGTAGTAAGCTGTCCACGGTGAGGTGGTTACGGCCGACGGAAGAGAAGTGGCCGATGAGCTGAAGAGCTTGGCTAGACATGGCGGTGCTTTGATCGTGCTTCTAGGGTTATTAGGGATCTACGAGAGCAAGTAATTGAAATGGAATTGGCTCTACCAGAAGAATTGAATTTAGGGCTTACTTGAGGGATTCCGGCGATCGACGGCAATGGGACAATCACTGGAGCAATTGGGGGTATGGGTGGCCTACCCAGGCATTAGTGCACCTTCGAGAGGCGTTAGCAGGCAAGTTGTAGAGGGGCGGCAAAGACGAGAAGGTGTGGGAAGGCGCGAGCGCGAGCGAAGGAAAACAGGCGGTGGCAAAAATAGGCGGCGGCGAAAAAAATCTGATCTTGAATAGTGCCGACGCATTCTCTGGTCATTGAGGCAACGCTGCCCGAATTTCCAGGCTTGGAAGAAGTGGTTTGGAGGAGAATTGGCTGGGGAAACTCAAGAAATCAAATTCAAAAGAAAATCTCTTTTTTTTTGAAAATTCAGTTCTGTTTCAGGAAGTATGAAGAATGAAGTAGGAACTGAAGCCAGTTGCTAGCTAATGGCTTGCTTGCTGCTGTGCTGCCCCTTGGCCCTTGCCTTGCTATTGTCGGCTTGGCTGGTTGCTGTGTTCCTTGCCATTGCCGGCTTGTTGCTGCTACCCCTTGCTGTTGCCCAATTGCCGGGAAGGGAAGTAGGACCTGGCACCCTGGTGGTGCCCCTTGCCTTGCACCTTTGCCGAGTTGCCATTACTGTTGCCGCCTTTGCAACTTGCCTGCCAGCCGGCCACTTGGTGCCCCTTCCCCTTCTCCTTGGTGCCCGCCGGCCGCTGCTCAGTGCACTCTTTCTCTTCTTGGCTTCCTCAGTTCCTTTGCCCCATCATCTGCCCCTGCAAACCCCATGGTCGGTGCCCCCTTGCCCTTGTCGGCTTTGGCTTGCCGCCCCACGCCCCCACCTACCTACTGCGACGGCCCACTGGCATGTCTCGCGCCGTGCCATCGCCGCCTATGAGCCTATGACTGGAGGATTAAGTGAATCAAAGTGATGAGTGGGTTCGATCGGGAATTTCGGATCAAGAACAGGGCAAGGATCAAGCATGGGCCCCGCCTGGGCATCAACCATGGGTTGCATGGCGTGCGTTGCAGGCTGCGGATTTGGCCCATGTAACGGCACAACGTTTACCCGAGCTTGACCGCTCCCATGGTGTCTGCCGGTGGCAGGATGAACTCGAAGCTCCAAGGCTCATCGCCGGCGAGCCCAGGAAGTCGCCCAGGCTTGCCAGGCGATGGCTCCGCCCCTGACTGCAGGGCATGGTTGAGCCATAACATTAGTAATTTGCGAAAATATACCGTTGGAATCTCAGATTGACAAGTGTTACTATTTACGGGATAAACTATTTGTCAAAAGTATCAAACATTCCTTTTGAAAGGCAAATATCAATGATGAAATAGAGGAATTCCTCAGTCCTGTAGATGGGTATGTTCTTTTTTAATACGGTTTATAGCTTTAGACCTTAGTACGAGCGCTCGTATGAATAAGCGAAAATTAATAAGACAATAAGCTATTTCAAAATAACGGTAGAAAAATAATCCTATTTATTATTGAGAGAAGTAATAATTTATAAACCATCATTCGCCGAAAAAACGGAGCCACGCCAGCCTGCCCGGCGTAGCTATGATGCAACAAGTGTCAACCCCTGGTTTTCTCCAATAAAATAATTTCGATATGACCACAGACACTGGACACACACGCACGGAGGGTAGAGACAGAGAGACCGCTTATTATCCGCAACAAAAAAAAAAAAGAAAGAAAAATATTAAACAAAAACTCCATCCACACGATGCAACCATAAACGGGTAAAATATTAGATAGAAAACGAAAAGAGAAGGAGAGCATCATCCCCCAAGCTTACATCAACACCACAAAAACCGCCACAAAACTCCGCTCCAAACCTCAAATATAACCAAAAGTAAAAACAATTTGCGCCCAAGAAAGCACCATTAAAGTAAGCCGAGAAAGGAGAACAAGAGCACCACCACGCAGCAGCCATGAGCGCGGAGCAGCAGCAGGAGGAGAGCAGCCGCACCCGCGCCGTCGAGAGGAGGGCCGGCAAGGCGAAGGCGGCCTTGTCGGCGCTGGCGGATGACGTGCTGCTGCAGATCCTGGAGCGGCTGGAGGGGGACCCGCGCGACTGGGCGCGGGCGTCCTGCGCGTCGCCGCGCCTCGCCGCGCTTCTCCGGGGCAACTGCTTCCCGCAGCGCCTGGCGCGGGCGCTCCCCGCCGAGCTCCTCCCGGCACCGGCCGCGGACGGGGCGCCCGCCGCCTGGGCCGCGCTCCACAAGCTCTCCGTGTGCTGCCCCGGCCTCCTCCGCGCGGGGATCCTCCTCGAGCCCTCCGACGACTTCGGCCTCGAGCTCGACATCGGCCCCGACCTCCCCTTCCCCACCACCTCATCCTCGTCGTCCGTCGAGCCCACAGCCACCTCCAAGCCTGAGCCGCCCAAGAACGCACCGGCCGCCGCGGCCGAGTCCCAGGGCAAGTCAAGAACCAGCGCGGCGCCCGAGCCCGACAACGCACCGGCCGCCGACGCCTCCGCCGCGTGGTTGCTCTACGATGACCTGTACCTGGACGCGGCCTACGACTGCTCCTCCGAGGCGCAGATCCCCGCCGCGGAGGAAGCGGTCGCCGCCCCGCGCGGCGTGGTGGCGGGTAACCGGCGGCGGCCGCGGCGGTGGCTGGGGCCGGTGGGCGCGCACCTGGCGTCAGGGTCCTGGACGCTGAGCCGCGAGCAGGGCAACAAGCTCCTGGCCAGCCGCTTCCGCGGCGACCGGCTCTACATCTGCGACTGGCCCGGGTGCGTGCACGCGGAGGAGCGCCGCAAGTACATGGTGTTCCGCGGCGTGTTCCAGAACTTTGCGCGCTCCCAGGTGCGCCGCACGCTCCGGGACGCGCACCGCCCCACCGTCGCCGTCGAGTGCGCCTTCTGCGGCTGCACCGAGGCCTGGGACCTCTACTCCGCCTTCTGCCTCCGCAGCTTCTACGGCTACCACGATGACGGCGAGCCCGTCGTGCGCGCCTACGTCTGCGAGAACGGCCACGTCGCCGGCGCGTGGACCGAGCGCCCCCTCTACTCCTGACTCCCCAGCGGCAACATCACAGAACTTGGTATTGCACACTACTGCCATTGCCATTGCCAAATACCAAGCGTGCTATGCCTTATGTTCTTACTTATGTGATAATTGGGTGTATATAGTAGTAATGTGGATCCCTTCGAGCTCCGAGATTATTCTTATGTATGAATGATGCATCTTTCTCTTTTTGATGATGATGCTTAGCACAGTAATGTGATGTCTAATTAATGTGCGGTGCAGGCGATTAAGGTTCCCATCGAGTGTAACTCTGATGTTTAATTAGCATAAGAATGCAAGTGCTTTTTATGTTGGCACCGTACGTAGTCCGATAATCTGGTGTGCATCATATGCAACTCCGCTTGCTGCTTTGGAAAGCTGATCTTTTGCAAAGCTTCTATACCGAAATATCTACTGGGTTCTTGTTTTTGTTGAATGGTTTTGGTTTAACTAGAATCTGACATACTTAATTTGCTATGTTCTTGTTGTTCCTGATTGATCGAGTTTACTCTGGATCTAGTTGATATGCTTATCTTTGCTCATTGTTCTTTCATTCCCTGTCTTTGCAATGCAGCATCAGCTACCTATGCATGCTTGTCTTTTTTATTGTTAGTTGCAACTTAAAAGTAAGATACTATTATCAATTTTAGTGATTGATACTTGGCAGAGAGTAAACGTAGCATATGATATTCAAAGTATTCCAAGAAAAGGTGTGTGAATCTGTGATAGACAGGTTCTGCGGTTCTGCACACCTTTTTGGGACTGATTCACTCACTGGGACTGTATCTGCAGTCTGCGTGGACTTTCTCACCAGAAGCACTACAAGGACTACAATGTAGCAGGGCATGTTCATAGTTGGTCGACCTATGGTTTTTGGCTATGTCTGATGACTTTTCGCTGAAAATGAATAGTAGTGAATGAAAGAAATGGTTTTTAGAAAGAGAGAACGAGTGGTGAGAAAAGTGAGGGAAAGATGAATACATGAGATGGGAGTAAGAGGAGTGGGGTGCGTGATGCACCCTTTGTCGAAATAACCATGTTACAGATAAGAATAGGTAGTTGGGAGTATCTCCTATTCAGTTGTAATCTCTATGTGTTGTTGAAGTCCTTGTAATCTCTGTAACAAACGTGAGATATCACGAACTCTGTTTGTTCTGTTGGTTGTTGTATGACAACTGTTCATAAACCGGCAATGTGCTGTTGAATAAAGCACTTATATTCTCAAATATTAACCTCGGCCGTAATGTTGAGTTTGCATCTTATCTCAAATATGAACCTCAGACGCAATGTTGAAGGTTTATTTTTCTTTCTAAATTACATCTTTCCAAGCCCAAAAAACAAAGGTTTGGCCCTGTTGGATCAAAATCTTTGATCCATTGGTGGCTGCATCTTCATTAGAAGCCGTAATTTCCTCCTTTTTGGAAAATAAAGGCATATAATTATAAATTTACTTATTTTGAAGTTTTCTATGTTTGTATTTAAAACAAAGGTGGAGATAACAGTGGGCATCTGCCTGTATGCTCACCCAAACATTTCCCATATATTTATTGCTTCTCATGTGTACGGGTGTTAACATATTTGGAGCAAACCATATTAATGCAGTATTATTGATTAACAATTTCTTGGTTTTGGGAACACTTTGCAGATCACCATCGAGATCCCAATCACCTGCGACTTCTGTAAGTTTTTTAAATAAGTAATCCCTTGTATTCAATCATTTTTTTCCATGTGGTAATTCAAGCTCTGTGCAGCCCCCTTGCGGTGCAGCCCCCTTGCGACAAGTCTGCAAGCAGGTGCCCCGCCAGGAGCAGAAGTCTATCACGATCCCAGCCTCCTGTATTAACAATTTAACATACACCAAACTTCATATTTTGTCGCTTGTCAAAATGCTAAAATCTTTGTAATCTGCTTCCTTGCAGGTGAAATCTGAGTGAAACCAGATGCGCTTAAAGTAGTCAGAAATCATTTTAGGATTTGTGGAGTTGGGACTGAGTGGATCTAATATGGATGATGAATGCTCTGTTCTGTGTTGGCATTGCCGTTCCTTCCAAAAAAAATTCTACAGTTGTTCAGTTCTGTCGTTTGAGAAAAATTTAGGAGGTTGCTATGTTTTAGTCTGCACTTAACACTTGCCAGGATGCAAACTTTACTTCCTCATGGAGCATGTGGCTTTATGATATGACAGCATTTATATGAGTCCCATAATCTAGTTTAACTTGTCGGTGGTAACTTGAGGAAGTGTTTCAGCAATGGCCTTTGTTTAGTGTTTTGTGCATTCTGTTTGTGCCGTTTTACCTTGGCTTTGGTGCGTTTGTCATGCAGTAAGCGGTCAGCTTGGTCTATGATTGCTGTGTTCTTACATTATTTGGTATCATTGTGCAATCATTGGTATGCGCTGTTGTTGCCTTATTGGCATAGTACTGTTTGTCTAGGTGCTCCTGTTTGGTTCCATGATCACTGTCCCCCTTTCGGGCTCTAATGGTTTGTGGCCCGTTTTCGCCTGCTTGGATGCTGTTTCCTTATGCACTTCTAAGAGCAAGTTTAATAAGGCTGACTGTGCTAGCTATAAGAGAATCCATGTCAGCATAGTCCTATGTGGAGGGGAGAGAAAAGGAGAGAGAGAGCCAAGCCGGCTCCCATGCAAGAGTCAGACTATAGCACAGGAAAAGAGGCGTTATCCATGCATGTACCAATAGAACTAACTGCTATACCCATGCATGTATTAAATGACCAATACCTATGTATGTATTAAATGATTGAGAGCTCTTGTAGAGACAACTTATAGCCAGCTTATTGTATGAGTTAGCTGCATCTTACCTTTTGATGACATGGAAATGTATTGGAGGTAGCAGCTATCTATACTATTAAACTTGCTCTAATAGTCCTACGTAAACAGTGTCTATAGTATTAATTAGTATGTCATGTAGGATTAATAATGAGATAATGGGAAATCAATGAAGGAAGAGAGAGAGAGCATTGTCTCTTGCAAGACATTGCTTGAGCACGTAATTCAACGCAAAGACATTAACTAAGACATCTATTAGTGAGACAAGTGATGTCTAAGATATTACAAAGGTGTGCCACTGTATTAAACGGTGTATTGGGAAGTGAATTGGAAATAAATATTAAATTATAGTATTAATTAATGATCGAGAGCAACTAGCCAATGGTATAGGGTGATCGGAGGAAGAGGAGTACCTCGTCGTCGGCCGCCGTCGTCGCGTTGCCTCGCCCTGGGCAGCTCCACGCGTCTCCTCTGTCGTTCGCCCGCCCACTCCACCACCACCGGCGGCCAACGTCGTTGTCGTTGTCTCGCCGCGCAGCCCCTCAACCCTTCCCCGTCGTGCCGCCCCGCTCAACCTAACTGCCACAACCGCTGATGCCACCGCTCTTTGGCTCTGCCCATTGCCCTCCTACCCGGCTCATCCCCCTGCCGCCGCCCACCACCGAGTCACCAGCTCCCCCTCGACCTCCTTCTATGCCTGAGGAGAAGGGTGAACCCGTAACGGGGGGAGTCAGGCCACGCTAGATCCGGCAATGACAGCAATATTAGGCCTTCCCAATACCATGGATGGCAAAACAAAAGTAGGCGAATTTAGCAACAAAATCAAATACGTAGAAAAGGGGATGGATGGGAGAGTTGTCCTAGTAGTAGAAGCACCGGCCTGCTATATGCCATGGCCGGCGAGCTGGAGGGCAGGGGCCCGAGCCATGGCGTCGGCAGCCAGGCTGGAGCAGGCCGATGGCGGACCGGGCTGAAGCGTTTGGGCATAGGCCCGTGGAAGGTGCTGGCAGTGCAGCAGCCAGGCTAGAGGAGGGCAACGGTGGCCTAGGACGAAGTCGTGTGTGAGGGGCAACGAGGCGCCTGCCGGTGGTGAGGCCGAGCGGTGGAGACCCCAAGGCCAGCGCGCCCATGGCGCATAGGGGTGGCGCCAAGCGCCTTGCCGCACATGTGCAGAAGGGAGGCAGCAGATCTTGTCCCAGTTTGCCAGATCCGGGCAAACGGTGAGGGGGAAGAAGTGGCAGCAGGGCGGGCGCTCAGCACCAAAGGTGTAACAGCCCGAAAATTCGAAATTAGAAATGAGAAGCTTTTGAATTACTTTTGCAATATATTCCATTTGAATTTGGATTTTTCGATGTTTTCCAGAATTTGGTTGAAGTTCCAAAAATTGAAGAATTAATAAAAGAGAAAGACAGGTATTGATGATGCCCTAAAAAGGAATGTGCAAATAATGGAAGGAAGACAAAAATTTGTAAACACAAATCTGAAAAGATGATCCATAAAAGTAAAGAAGGAAATTTGAATTAGGGCATAAAATATTATTTTTGAAAACAATGGCATGAAAAACAATGGAAGCAAGTAAAGTAAATACCAACATTAGTTGGGAATATTTTTATTAAGTCCAAAATGTTATAAGGAGCTTCGGTGAATTTTCCTGAAATTTTTAGAAGTAATTACATATTTTTCCAAGGCTAAATGAGTTTCTGGGCTTTTCTGAAAACCCAGAACTCAGTAAAGAAAATAGAAATTCCAGCCCTCCCTCTCCGTTCGACACGTGGGCGGCCAGATCCCGCCGGAAACCCGCCTACCCTCTCCCATCGGCCGACACGCGTGCGGCCCGATCCGCCCTCCCGCGCGCGCCGGCTCCATCCGCACCGGCCGCGCCTTCCCTCTCCTCTCTCGCTGGACAGCGGGCCCGCACTGTCAGGGTCTTCTTCCCCTTCGCCCCGACTCCTCTCTCTGCGCGGGGACAGCACCGCGCGCCTCTGTGGCGCGCATGCGACGGCTCCGCCTGCCTGTGTCGTCCCGTCGCCATGGTGGAAAAGCCTGCGGAGCCGACGCCATCCCTGGATCCACCGCCTCCGCCCACGGTTCGGCGCCACCGCCCCCGGTTTCTCCCCGCCCCGTCGCATCGGCCCGGGTATTCGTGCCCCGTAGCCACCGGCGATCTCTTTCTCCCCCAACTCCGGCGAACTAACTTCCCACTGTTTTACTGTCCCAGAGCCAAATTCCTTGAGCTAGGATCGTCTCTAGAGCGCCGCGAAGCTTCCCCGGCCCTCGTCCGAGCTCCTCGTCGCCTGTGGTTCGCCGCCGCCGAGAGCTTCCCCGAGCCGCCGCCGTCGCTCGACGCCGACCCATCTCCGGACCTCCTCGGCCCCTGGAGACCGCGTCACCATCTTCACCTTAGCGCGAGGATCGCGTTTTGGCACTCACCCGAAGTTCCCCGACATCCCCTCGCCACCGGCCACCGTCGTCCCCGACTTCTCTGCCCGACCCCGCTGCCGACCCACCTCAAGGGGATAAATTGCCCTATAGAGGTAGGCAAAGCCTCCCCCGCTCTCTTGACTATCAGCGTTAACTCTCTTTCCCTCCCAACTCCCCGGCAGCGCGCGTTCGAGCCTCCGGCTCCGCAGCGCCGGGTTGAGTTTTCTCGATTTTATTTCGGTCTGACAGGTGGGCCCCACCTGTCAGCCACTGCATTCCCGAGTCACCGCTGACCGCTGGGCCCCACCGGTCAGTGAGACATCTAAGCAAGGACCGTACTGACATGTGGACCCCATGAACAGTAACCGGACCCACATGTCAGTAGCATAGAGAACCGAAAAGTAAATAAAAATGGAAATTAAAATGAAGCAGAGGCTGCCGGTGGGCCCCACATGTCAGAATTTAATTATTTTTGGAATTGACTGGAACCGAGAACTTTGACTGCTTATAACTTCTCCATTTTAGCTCCAAATTGAATGAAACAAAATTTTAAATTCATTTAAATTCAAGATCTATCTAATGGAACCAGAACCATAATTTTTGAAGTTTATTTGATTTTCTGGTGATATTTTGAGTGATTGGTTACTTTTCTTTTATTTGGGTATTTCGCACGATTATATAGCGTACGAGGCTCAGGAGGAAGAAGCCGAGGCCGCAACCTTAGAAGCTCAAGATCATCAAGAACCAGATCCCTGTGACCAAGGCGAGTTAACACCTTGATCATTCTGAACCTATGATTTTGCAAAGTAATTTCTTTTAAATATCAACATGCATGCTGTTATTTCATGTGGTAAAATATGTTCATTTCCTGATATGATAGCTATCCACCTACTGTAATGCTTGCTTATAACGATCCATTGAATTGCTTGGACATGTGAACCTTGTCGCCTTAGCAAAACATAAACTATCATAGCTTTTTATCAGTAAGTCCGAATAAATATTGCGTTGCTTAGTAATGCTAGGTAATACGGGGGTACCTGGCTGCCCCAAAAACAACACTTGCCAAATATGATGAGCTTTGGGACAGTCATGGGTGGAATGACTGTAGTAAGCGGGAACAATATTTTCTATATCTCCGAAAAATCCCACAAAGTGCTTAAATACCTGGATGGATGCTTTGGGGGCTGGAATGTGGTGCAGTGGATGCACAGAATGTGAAATGTGGTAGAACCATCCGGGTAACCTTAAGGACTGAATCTTGTCATGTCAGCCCGTGTAAAACAGTACAACCACAAGTCTGTAAAATACAACTTGGCTAAGTAGACTTATCGAAATCCCGGACTCATCTCACTGGTAGTGGATTGATGGGGTTATGCTATGGCAAGGGGGCCTGAAGGGACACCAGTGGAGGGTGAAGTTTTCCCGCTTTCCTAACGTTGCGGGAAGTAGGAGCCCGAGCTGCGTTAGAGTCTGGGGAAAACATCCCGCGCACAGATGGGACCCATCGCAAATGGGCGGTCACCCATAATGTGAGATGGGAGAAAGGACTAGATATTTTGAAAAGTTACTGTGATGATCTACTTAACCACACTTCTAAGGAATTGTGTGGGGCAACGAGTTGATTGTCTCTTGTGGTGAAAGTGTACAAACTCTACAGAGTCAAAACTATTCGAATAGCCGTGCCCACGGTCAAGGGCAGACATGGGAACTTAACTGGATATAGTTCTGTTTTAAAAACATTGGAAACTGGGAATGGAAACTTGAAGGGCGAAGGACTGCCCTGGTTTGGAATTGTCCTGGGTGTCGTTCCAGTGGTAAGTTAAGCGGCTATAACGCTAAAAGATGCTATATGGCGCAGATGCCATGTAATGGTGGATGGAATCTGTGTCAATTATAAGATCAACTTACTTTATAAACAAAAGTTTTGAGTTTAAAATTGCTAGGTCTCAGGATTTTACTATAATTGTATTCAAAAGCACTCTCCGCAAAATAAAATGAGCCCAAGCCATCCTTTGATTAGCCATGCATGTTAAATATTGCATTCTGTGTGTTGACTTGCTGAGCACGGGGTCGGAGTGCTCATTCTCGCTTTTGCGATAAAATTCAGAAACAGGAGTTCAAGAACACTACGCCCATGAGGAGGCCCCCGCCAACATCGACGGAAGCAAAGGCGATAATTAAGGCGTAGGCCTCGGTGGTTAGGCATAGACAAGTAGACTCTAGGCGTTGTGTACATTTATGTTACCGGGACCCTGGTGACATATATTGTACACATTACCCTACTGGTCGCTTGCCTGTGGATTTGGGTCTACTTTTGCTAACTATTCCGCTGCGTGTTTGTAATGATGACATTTGGCCAAAGCGGCCCTTATGTAGACAGTCACCCGATGTGGTGTATTTCAACTCTGTAATATTATTATGCGAGGTATGTCATGATTCAGCAATGTACCTGTGTGCACTAACTACTGATCCAGGGATTAGTGCAGTGAGACACAGTAGATTCCGGATTGAAAAATCTGGGTCTGACAGCGCTGGTATCAGAGCATACGACCGTAGGGTAAAAGCCTTAGGATGGGTTAGGACCACAATATTTTTGAAACTTCTAAAAATGATTTTGAAACGTATAAGCATACTATCTCTTTTCGTACCCTTCTTAGATCTGTTCTATTCTACTGTTCTTTTAAATATTTTGAAAGATACTAACACTAGTAACCTGATTTCCAGATGGTAGGCGCAGGAGATGAGGGACACTGGGACTACATAGCCCACGGTGTTAATGAGGGGGAGTTTGCTACCATTTTGCGCAAGCTCCTACACTACCTGGAGTTCAAGGATCAGCCCATCTACAGGGGATTGAAGGTTACCACCGGAGGAGAAGAATCCTGGGTTATGGAGGTATTCATATACCCCAGGGGTGAGCTCGATCCTTCTCACGTGTTCACATCCGAGCACCGGAGGAGTACTCGGGCCGCTGCGATCCAAGACGCTGCTCGTCTAGCCGCCGCGCGGCTATGCGACATATACCGGGCCCCCCTGCGCCATGCCCCCTACTGCTACCACCCCACGCGCCGAGACGGAGCACAGTACAATGAAGTCACCATGCCGGAGAATGAGGACGACCCGATGCTCACGCATCAGGTTGAGCTCACCAGGGCCATGGGGGTGGCCCACACCGTTGCATTGGAGGAGATCTCCTCTCTCCGCCAGCAGCTCCTCACCAGGCATGTCTCCATGACGTCTCTCCAGCAGCAGCTCGCCCAATGCGAGCAAGCCTTGGCGGAAGCCAAGGCAGAGGCAGCTGCCGCCAGGGCCCAGCCTCCACCGGCCCCCGCACCTGCAGCAGCACCGGTACCTCCTCCGCCAGGGTCAGGCCCCCGCACCCGACTGACCGCACGCAAGAGCGCGCGACCTCCGGGGCCACAGGCTGCGTTCCGTCGGACAGGGCCTCCCCCAAGCCGTAGCCCCCCAAGCACTCCATCGGACTACGACCCATCGGAGGGTAGTGGTAGTCGGTCCCGCTCCCGCTCGCCACACTATAGTCCCTCCAACTATGGTGCCTGGTACACGGAGGAGTAGATGGGATCGTGATGTACTTGCAGTATGTGATGCAAGTACTAAATTCATGTATCTTAGTTGTTGTATCCGTCCTTTCTATTTCGTAGTCGCGGACCTATGAACTTTAATTATTATGATGTAATTGTAAGCCCAGCATAAAAGCTGGCTATGTAATTGTTGGTATGTTTAATGAATGGCTGGATATCGGCCTTATGTTGGAAATTGCCTCGTCATGGTTTTACTGCTTTCTTTTGTATGGGTTGGCACCCCTTGTTTTTCCTGCATATAGAAATAGCACTAAGTATAAAGCTACCACTGCAGATGACCAGCCGAAGAACTACCAGGGCTCAGACTAATACAAACCCAGCCGAGGTAGACTCAAATCGCGGGGTTCTGCCTGAAGACCAAGGTAGAACTCAAGACCAGGGAAATGACAACCTTCCAAACCCTCCGGAACACCCTACAATGGCCCAAGTTATGGCGCAACAAACTCAGATTTTGCAAGCTATATATGCGGGACAGCAAGGAAGCTCAGGAGGGCACAGAGCTGACTTAGGAGATTTCCAGAGGACAAGGCCAATAACATTTACATCGGCAGAAGAACCACTGGAAGCCGAGGACTGGCTTCGAGATATTGAGAGAAAGCTGCGCCTAATTAAATGCGCAGAGGAAGACAAAGTCATGTTCGCTGCACACCAGCTGCAGGGCGCCGCAGCGGCTTGGTGGGAGAATTACCTGGCCGCCAGGGGCCAGGAGGATGCCACCACAGAAACCAGCACAGAAGCAGTTCCTTGGGAGGAATTCAAGACCGCTTTCAAGGCTAACTTCGTTCCAACCGGAGTAATGCGAATGAAGAAGAATGAGTTTCGCACACTCAAGCAGGGGAATAGGTCAATAAATGAGTACCTTACCAAATTCACACAATTGGCCCGATATGCCCCAAAGGATGTGGAGGACGAAGAAGAAAAGATTGATAGATTCTTTGAAGGGATGAACGAGGAGCTACGAGTTCAACTGATCACTCAAGATTTCACCAGCTTTCATCAACTGGTGAATAAGGCACTGATTCTGGAAAATGAGAGGAAGAACCTGGAGGCCAGCCGCAAGCGAAAGCTATCGGCTCAGCACCCCCAAGGAAGATTCAATGAGAAGCTCTTTGGTAATTCCTCAACCCCAAGGACTACTCAATCTAGTGCGTCAGCATCAGCCTCTCGACCAGGTGGAAGTTCATATCAAGCTCCGCGCACAGGAGGATCGTACCTCGGTGTTAATCCAGCAGCTAACAGTAACTGTTATACCTGCGGGGAAAAAGGGCACTATGCCAATAGATGCCCTAACAAGCAGAATGCTCCAGCCCGCAGTCAAGCTTCAGCACTCAACAAAGGGCATCAAAGCTCACAAGGCAGCAAAAGTGCATCAGCCCCAAACCGTGGTTGAGTCAACCACATCACTGCCGAAGAAGCTAAGGAGGCCGTTGGAGTCCTTATGGGTACGTTCTCTGTTAAAACCATACCAGCACAAGTATTATTTGATTCAGGAGCTTCCCATTCATTTATATCAAAAGGGTATGCCGACAAGTTGGGGTTACCAGTATATACTCTAAAAAAACCAGTGGTGCTTAGTTCACCAGCTGGTCCAATTACTACTACCTCAGTGTGCCCTGGGGTAGCAATTACTATGGAAGGATGGGACTTCTTAGCAGATCTAATAGTTTTACCCTCCCAAACTCTGGACATTATACTAGGGATGGATTGGCTCGCGAGGTATCAAGGGGTCATAAGTTGTGCCACTAGGAAAGTCAAGTTGACCAAGTGTCCTGGGTTAACAATAGAAGTGAAGGTGGATCGCCCATACCGCTGGGGTCGGGCAATCTATTATTGTGAAGATGTGCCATTAGAAGGAATGATTGTGGTACAAGACTACCCTGAAGTATTTCCCGAGGAATTACCAGGCATGCCACCAGACAGAGATTTGGAATTTGTCATCAACCTAAAGCCCGGTGCTGCACCTGTCTCCAAGAGACCATACCGGATGACGGTGGATGAGTTAGAAGAATTAAAGAAGCAACTATATGAGTTGCAGGATAAGGGGTTCATTAGGCCGAGTTCCTCGCCTTGGGGATCTCCAGTATTATTTGTGAAGAAGAAAGATGGACCACTCGGATGTGTGTGGATTACAGGGCCCTAAATGAAGTAACCATCAAGAACAAATACCCACTCCCCAGGATTGATGATTTATTCGATCAACTTGGTGGAGCCACGGTATTCTCCAAAATAGACCTAAGATCGGGCTATCATCAACTGAAGATTAGAGCTGAAGATATACCTAAGACGGCTTTCACCACTAGATATGGGCTGTATGAGTTTACAGTCATGTCTTTTGGGTTAACCAATGCCCCAGCCTACTTCATGAACCTGATGAACAAGGTATTCATGGAGTATTTGGACAAGTTTGTCGTGGTCTTTATTGACGACATCCTTATATACTCCAAGAATGCTGAAGAGCATGCGGAACATCTGCGCCTGGTGTTGGAAAGGCTAAAGGAGCATCAATTATATGCAAAATTTAGCAAGTGTGAATTCTGGCTTCATGACATTAGTTTCTTGGGACACATAGTGTCAGCTGGAGGAATATCTGTTGATCCCGCCAAAATAGCAGTAGTCATAGAGTGGCAGCAGCCAGCTTCCGTCACTGAAGTGAGGAGCTTTCTCGGATTGGCTGGGTACTACCGGAGATTCATAGAAGGATTTTCTCGGATTGCCAGGCCAATGACTCAACTACTCAAGAAGGAGAAGAAGTTTGAATGGTCCAAAGCATGTGAAGGAAGTTTCCAAGAATTGAAGAAGCGATTGACTACCACGCCTGTGCTAACCCTGCCTGATGTACGCAAGGATTTTGAGGTATACTGTGATGCCTCACATCAAGGGCTTGGATGTGTACTAATGCAGGAAGGCAAGGTAGTGGCATATGCATCCAGACAGCTTCGCCCTCATGAAGCCAACTACCCTACTCATGTCTTGGAATTGGCCTCAGTAGTGCATGCATTGAAGATTTGGAGGCATTATCTGATAGGTAATCACTGTGACATATACACGGACCACCAGAGCCTTAAATATGTCTTCACCCAGTCACACCTCAACTTGAGGCAGAGGAGATGGTTGGAGTTGATTAAGGACTATGACCTGAGCGTCCATTACCACCCAGGGAAGGCTAATGTTGTAGCGGATGCTTTAAGCCGTAAGGCCTATTGCAATAATCTCATGGTCCAGGAACATCAACCCGAGGTATATAAAGAACTGCAAGCCTTGAACTTGGAGATAGTAGAGAAAGGCACTCTGGCTACCATGGAAATTCAACCAAGTTTAGAGGAGCAGATTATGGTTGCTCAGCAAAAAGATCCAGCTGTAATAAAATGGAAAGGCCTGGTAGAAGCAGGGAAGGCTCCTAACATGAAGATTGATCAGGATGGTACCCTATGGTACGGGAAGCGTATAGTTGTACCTCATCAAAAGAATCTCAAGGATCTGATATTGAGGGAAGCTCATAGCTCTCCGTACTCCCTGCACCCCGGAAGCACCAAGATGTATCAGGGTATGAAGCAATTCTGCTGGTGGCCCCGTATGAAGAGAGACATAGCTGAACATGTAGCCTGTTGTGATGTGTGTCAGAGAGTGAAAGCAGAACATCAAAGGCCAGCAGGACTACTACAACCATTAAAAATACCCCAGTGGAAGTGGGAAGAAGTCGGGATGGACTTTATCACGGGACTTCCACGAACCAAATCTGGATATGACTCCGTATGGGTCGTGATTGACAGGCTGACTAAGGTTGCACATTTCATCCCCGTCAAAACCACATACAAGGGAGATAAGTTAGCCGAGCTATATATGTCACGCATAGTATGTTTACACGGTGTACCAAAACGGATAGTCTCAGATCGAGGTTCCCAGTTTACCTCGCATTTTTGGGCTAGCCTGCATGAAGCTCTCGGTACTTACTTGGATTTTAGCACCGCATACCACCCCCAGACAGATGGTCAAACGGAGAGAGTGAATCAGATATTGGAAGATATGCTTCGGGCTTGTGCTCTAGATTTTTCTAAGGATTGGGATCGATGCCTACCCTATGCTGAGTTTGCTTATAACAACAGCTATCAGGCCAGTCTTCAAATGTCACCCTTCGAAGCCCTGTATGGTCGACAATGTCGAACCCCTCTACATTGGTCAGAAGTAGGGGAGAACTACATTTTCGGGCCAGATACTTTAAGGCAGGCTGAAGAAAAGGTTCGCCTAATTAGAGATCGACTGCAAGCAGCCCAGTCCAGGCAGAAAAGTTATGCAGACAAGAGAAGAAGGCCACTAAGATTTGAAGTGGGAGATCACGTTTATCTGAAGGTATCACCCTTGCGAGGAGTTAGACGATTCAAGGTCAAAGGCAAGCTTACCCCACGATATGTTGGACCATTCCCAATTGTGTCTAAAAAGGGGGAAGTTGCCTACCAGCTTGCACTACCTCCGAATCTATCAGACATACACGACGTCTTCCATGTGTCCCAACTGAAGAAGTGTCTACGAGTACCTGAGGATCAAGCTCCATTGGAGGCAATCGAGATTGAGGAAGACCTAACCTACAAGGAGCGCCCGATCAAGATCCTGGATACCGTAGAAAAGAAGACGCGAACTCGAATCATTCGCCTGTGCCGAGTACAATGGAGCCATCACTCCAAGAAAGAAGCTACCTGGGAGCGTGAAGACCAGCTACGAAGAGATTACCCCGACCTGTTCACTAGTTAAGTTGAATCTCGGGGTCGAGATTCTTTTAAGGGGGGTAGGTTTGTAACAGCCCGAAAATTCGAAATTAGAAATGAGAAGCTTTTGAATTACTTTTGCAATATATTCCATTTGAATTTGGATTTTTCGATGTTTTCCTGAATTTGGTTGAAGTTCCAAAAATTGAAGAATTAATAAAAGAGAAAGACAGGTATTGATGATGCCCTAAAAAGGAATGTGCAAACAATGGAAGGAAGACAAAAATTTGTAAACACAAATCTGAAAAGATGATCCATAAAAGTAAAGAAGGAAATTTGAATTAGGGCATGAAATATTATTTTTGAAAACAATGGCATGAAAAACAATGGAAGCAAGTAAAGTAAATACTAACATTAGTTGGGAATATTTTTATTAAGTCCAAAATGTTATAAGGAGCTTCGGTGAATTTTCCCGAAATTTTTAGAAGTAATTACATATTTTTCCAAGGCTAAATGAGTTTCTGGGCTTTTCTGAAAACCCAGAACTCAGTAAAGAAAATAGAAATTCCAGCCCTCCCTCTCCGTTGGACACGTGGGCGGCCAGATCCCGCCGGAAACCCGCCTACCCTCTCCCATCGGCCGACACACGTGCGGCCCGATCCGCCCTCCCGCGCGCGCCGGCTCCATCCGCACCGGCCGCGCCTTCCCTCTCTTCTCTCGCTGGACAGCGGGCCCGCACTGTCAGGGTCTTCTTCCCCCTTCGCCCCGACTCCTCTCTCTGCGCGGGGACAGCACCGCGCGCCTCCGTGGCGCGCATGCGACGGCTCCGCCTGCCTGTGTCGTCCCGTCGCCATGGTGGAAAAGCCTGCGGAGCCGACGCCATCCCTGGATCCACCGCCTCCGCCCACGGTTCGGCGCCACCGCCCCCGGTTTCTCCCCGCCCCGTCGCATCGGCCCGGCCACGTGGCGCTGGTCTTCTGCCCCGCTCCCCCTCGCGAGTGAGAGACTGCAAGAGCGGAGGAGACCGCGCGGGCGTGGGCGTGCTGCGTCACGCACAGTGCGCCTGGCATTAATGCCGCCCGCGTCACCCCTGCCTCCGCCACTTGCTCCAACGCGACCGCACGGGCGCCGCCCGTTGCCAGCTCCCCTCCGAGCGTGTATATAAGGCAGTGGACCCCCCATTGAGTTCCCCACTCCACCCTCTCCGTTCATCAGAAGGTAATCGGGTATTCGTGCCCCGTAGCCGCCGGCGATCTCTTTCTCCCCCAACTCCGGCGAACTAACTTCCCACTGTTTTACTGTCCCAGAGCCAAATTCCTTGAGCTAGGATCGTCTCCAGAGCGCCGCGAAGCTTCCCCGGCCCTCGTCCGAGCTCCTCGTCGCCTGTGGTTCGCCGCCGCCGAGAGCTTCCCCGAGCCGCCGCCGTCGCTCGACGCCGACCCATCTCCGGACCTCCTCGGCCCCTGGAGACCGCGTCACCGTCTTCACCTTAGCGCGAGGATCGCGTTTCGGCACTCACCCGAAGCTCCCCGACATCCCCCGCCGCCGGCCACCGTCGTCCCCGACTTCTCTGCCCGACCCCGCTGCCGACCCACCTCAAGGGGATAAATTGCCCTATAGAGGTAGGCAAAGCCTCCCCCGCTCTCTTGGCTATCAGCGTTAACTCTCTTTCCCTCCCAACTCCCCGGCCGCGCGCGTTCGAGCCTCCGGCTCCGCAGCGCCGGGTTGAGTTTTCTCGATTTTATTTCGGTCTGACAGGTGGGCCCCACCAGTCAGCCACTGCATTCCCGAGTCACCGCTGACCGCTGGGCCCCACCGGTCAGTGAGACATCTAAGCAAGGACCGTACTGACATGTGGACCCCATGAACAGTAACCGGACCCACATGTCAGTAGCTCAGAGAACCGAAAAGTAAATAAAAATGGAAATTAAAATGAAGCAGAGGTTGCCGGTGGGCCCCACATGTCAGAATTTAATTATTTTTGGAATTGACTGGAACCGAGAACTTTGACTGCTTATAAGTTCTTCATTTTAGCTCCAAATTGAATGAAACAAAATTTTAAATTCATTTAAATTCAAGATCTATCTAATGGAACCAGAACCATAATTTTTGAAGTTTATTTGATTTTCTGGTGATATTTTGAGTGATTGGTTGCTTTTCTTTTATTTGGGTATTTCGCACGATTATGTAGCGTACGAGGCTCAGGAGGAAGAAGCCGAGGCCGCAACCTTAGAAGCTCAAGATCATCAAGAACCAGATCCCTGTGACCAAGACGAGTTAACACCTTGATCATTCTGAACCTATGATTTTGCAAAGTAATTTCTTTTAAATATCAACATGCATGCTGTTATTTCATGTGGTAAAATATGTTCATTTCCTAATATGATAGCTATCCACCTACTGTAATGCTTGCTTATAACGATCCGTTGAATTGCTTGGACATGTGAACCTTGTCGCCTTAGCAAAACATAAACTATCATAGCTTTTTATCAGTAAGTCCGAATAAATATTGCGTTGCTTAGTAATGCTAGGTAATACGGGGGTACCTGGCTGCCCCAAAAACAACACTTGCCAAATATGATGAGCTTTGGGACAGTCATGGGTGGAATGACTGTAGTAAGCGGGAACAATATTTTCTATATCTCCGAAAAATCCCACAAAGTGCTTAAATACCTGGATGGATGCTTTGGGGGCTGGAATGTGGTGCAGTGGATGCACAGAATGTGAAATGTGGTAGAACCATCCGGGTAACCTTAAGGACTGAATCTTGTCATGTCAGCCCGTGTAAAACAGTACAACCACAAGTCTGTAAAATACAACTTGGCTAAGTAGACTTATCGAAATCCCGGACTCATCTCACTGGTAGTGGATTGATGGGGTTATGCTATGGCAAGGGGGCCTGAAGGGACACCAGTGGAGGGTGAAGTTTTCCCGCTTTCCTAACGTTGCGGGAAGTAGGAGCCTGAGCTGCGTTAGAGTCTGGGGAAAACATCCCGCGCACAGATGGGACCCATCGCAAATGGGCGGTCACCCATAATGTGAGATGGGAGAAAGGACTAGATATTTTGAAAAGTTACTGTGATGATCTACTTAACCACACTTCTAAGGAATTGTGTGGGGCAACGAGTTGATTGTCTCTTGTGGTGAAAGTGTACAAACTCTACAGAGTCAAAACTATTCGAATAGCCGTGCCCACGGTCAAGGGCAGACATGGGAACTTAACTGGATATAGTTCTGTTTTAAAAACATTGGAAACTGGGAATGGAAACTTGAAGGGCGAAGAACTGCCCTGGTTTGGAATTGTCCTGGGTGTCGTCCCAGTGGTAAGTTAAGCGGCTATAACGCTGAAAGATGCTATATGGCGCAGATGCCATGTAATGGTGGATGGAATCTGTGTCAATTATAAGATCAACTTACTTTATAAACAAAAGTTTTGAGTTTAAAATTGCTAGGTCTCAGGATTTTACTATAATTGTATTCAAAAGCACTCTCCGCAAAATAAAATGAGCCCAAGCCATCCTTTGATTAGCCATGCATGTTAAATATTGCATTCTGTGTGTTGACTTGCTGAGCACGGGGTCGGAGTGCTCATTCTCGCTTTTGCGATAAAATTCAGAAACAGGAGTTCAAGAACACTACGCCCATGAGGAGGCCCCCGCCAACATCGACGGAAGCAAAGGCGATAATTAAGGCGTAGGCCTCGGTGGTTAGGCATAGACAAGTAGACTCTAGGCGTTGTGTACATTTATGTTACCGGGACCCTGGTGACATATATTGTACACATTACCCTACTGGTCGCTTGCCTGTGGATTTGGGTCTACTTTTGCTAACTATTCCGCTGCGTGTTTGTAATGATGACATTTGGCCAAAGCGGCCCTTATGTAGACAGTCACCCGATGTGGTGTATTTCAACTCTGTAATATTATTATGCGAGGTATGTCATGATTCAGCAATGTACCTGTGTGCACTAACTACTGATCCAGGGATTAGTGCAGTGAGACACAGTAGATTCCGGATTGAAAAATCTGGGTCTGACAAAAGGTCAATGGCGCTCGGCGCAGCCGCATCATGGAAACCGGAGTCATGGGCAACAGTGGAGCCAAGAGAGAGAGGTGGAAGGCGATGCTGTAGGGGAAATACAGAGGAGCTGGCTGGCTGTGACTCGATGGCCGGCGGCGAGGATAGGCCAGCGCACCCAAGCACGCTGCGAGCCTAGCCACACGCTGGAGAGAGAGAGAGAGAAAGAAATAGGGAAGGATAAGGCCGGAAAGAAAAGAGGAAGAGAGAGAAAAAAGAAAGATGAGGGAGAAGAAATGGAAGGAGAAAAAGAAAAAAAGGGTTTGGTACCTGGGCAACGGGTCCTTATCCCCGGACGTTCTAAGCCAGCGTCAGGTCTTACGTGTAGAATCGATGTTGTTCATTCAAGCGCTTGTACTGAAATTCTATTCTGAGTCGGGATTATCTGCTTGTTCAGGTAGGGGTCTGGGATCGACGCTATCCGCACCTCGCTCTACTCCACTTGGTTAACAGGCAAGTGCATAGTAGAGCAGTAGACTGTAGAGTTTATGGAATATGTGATGTTTTCATGATATGATGATGCTTATAGGGAATTTCAATGTTTACCTGACATGATGATGTATTGATGATGACAATGGTAATAGAGCGGGGTGAGCAGCGACACCTCCCTACCAATAGTATTATTGATGAACATGACAATGATAATGACAATGGACATCTACATTTGCATCATGTGCATTCAAGAGTGAGGGTGGTGAGAAAGTCTTTAGCTACGAGTAAAGCTAGTTGACTAATCCGGAGTGCTCTTGAGTAAGACCTACTTCGGTAAGCCTCCACGGGAGTGGAGAGACCCCGTGCCGATCAGGGCGGCCCTAAGATTTTGGGTGAACATCGATAGGTGTTCACTCGACAATACTGGTATATACAATAAGATGAGCAAATGAGCATGTAGAGTAGTGCTTCTTCGCACTAATGGTATGACAATGTAGGAACATGAAATGAAAATATGAACAGGATAATGTATGTGGAGAATGCTATGGCTAGTTGAATTGCTTACATATTTTGGTAGTGTTTATCGTTCTATTATGTACTTACCAAGTCTCCAGACTCACCCTTGCTTCATTTGTTTTTAGGTGAACGTTGAGAATGTTATGCACAGACAAGTGTAGCACATGAATAACTTCACATACTTGTAGCACTTCACATATCAGCTAGTATGTTTAACTCCACTAGTATGATAGAATAGTTGTTTAAAAATGGTATGGTGTAAGTGGTCATTGCTTTATGAATAAAGTACAGTTTGCTTAAAATGATTAGTAATTGTTCAAAAATGGTATTATTATGCAATGATAGTAGCACTCTAGGCCCAAAGGATGGGCGGGGTGTTACAATTAATATCAGAGCGGGTGTTAGGTCCATGGTAAAGAAATTTGACAACTTAGCTTAACTATTCAACTAAAATTTGGCTTAGGCCTAATAATTAAATTAAAATTAGACACACTGGTGCACCATAGGATGGGGAATGGGTCTTGCAATGCATTTATGCTTTCGCTAGCTTTGTTGTTGATTTGTACTGTTGAGATGGATGTTTGTGGGTTAGTTGTGTGAATGGTTGTCTATCATGAATAGATATGCCGAGAGGTAGAGGACGTGGTCGTGGCCTAGGCCGTAGAGGTTGCGGCCGGGGCTGTGGCCATGCCTATGCCCAAGTGGAGCCACCACTTGAGGTTCAGCAGGAGGCACCTGACGCAGAGGTTGCTTCTCCTAAGCAGTTCGTAGCTAGAGTTCCGACAAGATCTTCAGCCTTGCTTCACCGACAAGCGCTGGCAGCCGCTACTGCGGCCATACCCATTGCTACCCCTGTGGTCGTTCCGGTCGTATCGGAGGCAAGAATGTGTCTTCGCGAATTGTTGGCCTTACAACTAGATACCTTTGATGGTGTGGGTACGCCAGTCCAATCTACGGATTGGTTTGTGTTACATGAAAAGACAATTCGAAGCTCTAGAGATGAGCTCTCCGTTGAAAGCTCGCTATGTGGCTTTCCAGTTGAAGAGCCAAACGGACATCTGGTGGGAGGGGGTTCTTTCAGCCAGGACCCTTGCCCAGAGTCCCGCTACCTGGGAAATCTTCATCGAGTAGTTCAAGGTGAAGTATTACCCAGATTTTTTTGTGGAGAGTATGGAGGTCGCTCTGTTGACCTTCGTACAAGATTACCATAGCTAAGTATGAGGCGGGGTTTAACAACCTGAGGTAAAATGATTAGCAGTTGTTTAAAAATGATATTATTGTGTAATGGTGATAGCACTCTACGTCTAGAAGATAAGCGAGATGTTATATATATATATATATATATATATATAGAGAGAGAGAGAGAGAGATAGTATAAATAACAGGGGCACCAGGTGTCTGGGCATCAAGCTTTTCTGTTTTCGGATTGTTTTTAGATGCGTGCTAGTGTGATTGAGACTTTCCATCCATGATTGATTTAGCATACATGATATATTATATACCTTTGCACTAGCACGCATCTAAAAGCAATCCAAAGGCAGGGAGGCTTGGTGTCCAGACACCATGGTGCTCCATTTCAGCGTCCTAGATATATGTGTGTGTGTGTGTGTGTATATATATATATATATATATATATGGAACATATCTAGTGCTAAAGCCCATTTGGGTGCTAACATGCTAAAATCATTCAGGAGCGTTAGATCTGTCCCCTACGGTCCGGATCTGTGAAGGTGGAAGCACCAAATTTACTTATGCGTTTTGCGAAACCCCCCGCCTCGGAGTTCCAGCACCACGCCTACCTCGCGCGACGCCTGGCCTCCTCGCCTGATCTGCCGATCCCTCGCGCGACGCCTGGCCGTTCCGCGCCATTCGGGGGCGTTCCCTCGCGCGACGCTGATTTCCGCGCGATGATCGATCTGGGTACCGGCGTGATGACCGATCTGTCTTCAGGTACAGATACATCACATTACCTCTTTTTTTTTTGTAAGATTAAATTTTCTTTATACGTTTTCATGATGATGCCGTATACGTTTTCATGATGATGCCGTACCTGTACAGACTAGGTTCATGCATGGAACATTACGGAAATCATGGAAAACTCTATTACAATGATCTTGCAGCATTTTAGCATGCATGTAGAAGCAAGAATAACCAAGCTCTATGATCTCATGCAAGAATAACCAAGCTCTATGATCTTCTTCGCTAGTAGTTCAACACGATTTACAGAGTTACAGAATATTATTGATTGGTTAATTTGCAGCTATATTAAAATGGAAATCGGATAAATTAATTACAAATTATGTTCAAGGTCAGAAAATGTGGCTCAACATATAGGTATAAACTAAAGGTGCTCATGAAAAAAAAACCTTGGAAAAAAGAGTGTTAAGACAATGGACTTTCTGCCTTTCTTCAACAAAAGTGTAGAACTGGATGATGCCGTATATATGTCCTATATGATATTTATATTATGTTTTGTATTGTTTCTCTGACACATTATTATGTTAGAAGACATGGAATATATGGCCGATGAGAGCATTGTAGGAGGCATGGAATCTGTGGCCGATGAAAGCGTGGCATTGGGATTGCCAAGAGAAGCAAATCTTGATACACAATCCATCGCTCAAATTAGTTCACCTCCCCACCAGTTAATTCATTGTGGTACCCCGAAAAAGAGCGGCATCACTCCATTCGTAGTAAGTATCATGTTGTATGCATGTGTTTTACTCCATATGTCAATCCATCATGCTTCACACTTAATCTTTGCATTGCAGGGTTCTTCTTATACACCTTGTGTTGACGCAACTATCAATTCATCTGAAGGGATGATTTTTGATGACTTGGAAGCTACAGAGGAATTCTACGAGACATATGCACATTCAGTCGGATTTGGAGTCCGTGTTGGTCCACATACGGTTATTAATGGTGTCATGAGATGGAAGCGATGGATGTGTTCTAGACAAGGTTTTCGATCTGAGAAATGTAAGAACAATAACATGGAGTCAAAGAAAAGGAAATATGTTAGGAAGCTAAGTAGGTGTGGATGTGAGGCAATTCTAGCTGTCAAATGCACAGTCGACAATAAGTTTAGGGTGGAAACATTTATTGAACCTCATACACATGAGTTGGTATCACATAGCAAACAACAGCTGATAAAGTCTAATAGGAAAGTAAATGAGAAAGCCAAGCATGCATTAATCACATGTCATAAAGGAGGCATCGGCACAAGCGGGGCATATAGATATCTCCGTATTAGTGAGGGTGGATTTGAGAATGTAGGATGCACGAGGAGAGACTTGCAGAATTATCATAAAGAGTTGAGAAATTGTATTAAGTCATCGGATGCTCAGATGTTTATTGACAACTTGAGTAAGAAGAATGATATAAATCCTTCATTTTACTTTGATTATGTAGTTGATGACAAGGGCAGATTGGTACGTGCATTTTGGGCGGATAGTACATGTCGGAAGAATTATGTCCATTTTGGAGATCTTGTGTCATTTGATTCTACATATAACACCAACCATTATAACATGATCTTCACACCATTCACTGGAGTAAATCACCATAAGGCATGTGTCTTACTTGGAGCTGCACTACTAAGTAATGAGAAGACTGAGACATATATATGGTTGTTTCATACATTTTTGAAAGCAATGGGAGGAGTTACACCTAGGCTCATCATAACTGATGAAGATACTGGAATGAAGACTGCAATTTCCACTGTCTTCCCTACTAGCATGCATAGGTTATGCATGTGGCACATTTTGCAAAAGCTTCCAATGAAGGTACCACCACATTTGAGAGAAAACCCTTTTATTGTACCAACGTATTAACTCATGTGTATGGGCCTCAGAAACTCCAGAGGAATTTGAGGAACAGTTTTCTTCCATTATTTCTGATTTTGGTTTGAAATCCAATGAGTGGTTGGCTACTCGGTACCGAATCTGTGCATCATGGGTACCCGCTTACTTCAAAGATATATTCTTAGCGGGAATCCTTAGAACCACTTCTAGGTCAGAGAGTTCGAACTCTTTCTTCAATCGGTTTATTGGATTCAAAAATACTTTAGTGGAGTTTTGGATCAGATTTGTTAATGCAGTGGAAGAATAGCGTCAGAATGAGTTGGAAGCTGACAATGCCACGTTGCACACAATGCCTGTGTTGCAGACTACTTGGGTAATAGAGAAGCATGGAAGTGAGGTCTTCACATTCGCTGTGTTCACTGACTTTCAGAAAGAAGTGTGTGCTGCTTGGGAGCATTGTAATGTGGAGAACATGGAAACCGTAGGACAGTACAAAATCTCAATAGTCAGTGATGACTCAAACAAGGTAAGAGAGGTACGCTGTAACCTTACAACAAAAGATGCCAAATGCTCCTGCATGTTCTTCGAGTCATTTGGAATCCCTTGCCGTCATATTATTCGTGTGCTGCAAAGTCCATCACTTAAGGAGCTACCAAGCCCATTTGTGTTGAAGAGGTGGACCAAAATGGTAACTAAGGAGGATGTCTTTGATGGAGAAGGCAATTTGTTACAAGAAAAACCGAGGAGTGCAATACAAATAGCTAAAGACAAGTTGGCATCAGAAATACGTATGAACATGGAGGAATTAATTCAATGTGCTAGAGGAACATATGAGGGCTTAAAATTTCTTAGTGATCAGTTTGTCAAATTTAGGGAAGAAGTGACTCCTCTGATTCCTGATAATGTGGTAAGTAAGACTGAAGAGATAGAAGCATTTGCAGGTTGTCCCATCCCTAAAGAAATCAACATAAAGCCACCAAATGATGTTAACTCTAAGAGTAGATGCAAGAGAATAAGGCCGGGGCAGAAGAAAAATGACAATGTTGAGAACAAAATGAAGGTGCCACGCTTGTGTAGGTCATGCAAGGAGATTGTGTACCATGACAGCCGTAATTGCCCTTTGGGGACGACAACACATTGACCACATTCTTAAGGTTGTACATCTTCTTAACACAAATATTTGTCATATTTCCCTGACTCATATACTTTTTCTGATTTACATTTTCTAACCATGCAGTTTTCACCTTGTGCTGGAATGCAAGGAAGCCATGGAGAAGTCACCATTCTCAGCTGGAAACTTTCTACAGTAGCTATATCACCTGAAAGAAAGAGACTGTGTGCAGCAGTGAACAATTAATTGGCTAGAGTAGAGTGCTTATTGTTGTACATGCAGTATCTTAGTTCCTCACTAATGGTGCAGCATAGCTGCACAGGAGTTCCTATAAAGATTGTTTGCCATGCATTTACTATCTCCATGACATATGTCTCATGTTTCACAACATATGTTCTCAGAATGTTTCACAACATATGTATCATGTTTCACAACATATATTCTCAGAATGTTTCACAACATATAGTATCATGCACTTTCCCAGAATGTTTCGCAACATATGTTCTCACAACATGTGTTCAGAAAACATGATACATAGTTTCTCCCAGTTTCTCTCCATTCGACAAAACATGCATCTTCTTACAAACAATCATCACAAGACAAAACATGATACATAGTTTCTCCCAGTTTCTCTCCATTCGACAAAACATGCATCACAATCTATCTCAGGCTTTCACACCAAATAATTCTCAGGTTTCATCAACAAACAATTTCACAATTTCAACAAACAATTTCACAATTTTGGGGAGGCCGACGGCTCGGGGAGGGCGGCGGCGCGTGGGGAAGGAGCGCGGGGAGGAGGCTAGGTGGCGGCAGGGCTCGTGATGCGGATATGCACATGATTAATTTGAATATTATGATGAGTCCGGGGCCAAAGCAATGGAGAAGCACAAGGAGGTTAATCATATTTGCTACCAAGAACAAAAAACTCAAAGCCCATGGGAATGGAAAGAAGAAAGCCAAGCAACCCATGCAGCTGATCAAGGAGGAAAGAAGCCCATGCAGTGGGAGAGCAAAAGGGGAGAAGGCCAAGGACTTAAACTATAAGTTTTGGATAAGATTTTCAAGCCAAATTCGGACTTCCCACGTGCTCAACCCAATTCAAACTCGGATTCAACTCAGAATTCAATTCGGATTCGGTTCGGGACAGCCTGACAGGCAGTTACTAAAAAGGCTATAACTTTCACAAACGGAGTCCGATTCAGGTGTTCTTGTACTCGTTGGAAAGATAATTTCAAGGGCTACGCAATGTATCTGGTCACACCTTCGAATTCGTCACGGATAAAATGTTATGACCGAAACAAGATGACGGGTGAAAAATATAGTTTTCTTTTTGTTAGAGTTCGTATCAAAACCATATAGGGTTGATTTGTAATTGGTTTGGGGACCATATGGACGTCCCAAGGGGCTATATAAGCCTTGTATTGGCAGCCTTTAGAAGGAGACCAATTTTTATGCATAAGATTGAAACATAGCTATTGCTTGTTCTTTCAATACCAGAGTTCATGCGAGGACTTTGAGAGAGAATTAGGCGATCCATGGTTCGTTCTGCAATTCAAGGTCAAGCCGTCGTTCCATTGGGAATTGGGGACTTGGCGTTCGTCGTTTGTGGTCTCGCGACGAACAATTATCCGGTGTGTTTTGGGCGTATTCCGAAGAGTTGAGGGTTCGTGCATTGGCGCGAGTGTTCAACTAGCGACATCGTCTACTTCGCATCAACTATCCACGGTTCCTCACTGAGAAGATCGGGACCCTTCCCCGTATCAGCTCGGGGAGGCCGGCTCCGACGGCTCGGGGAAGGCGGCGGCGCGCGGGGAAGGAGCACGGGGAGGAGGCTAGGGCTCGGGGAGGCCGGCTCCGATGGCTCGGGGAGGGCGGCGGCGCGCGGGGAAGGAGACGGCTCGGGGAGGGCGGCGGCGCGCGGAGAGGAGGCTAGGGCTCGGGGAGGCCGGCTTCGATGGCTCGGGGAGGGCGACGGCGCGCGGGGAAGGAGCACAGGGAGGAGGCTAGGCGGCGGCAGGGCTCGGGGAGGCCGGCTCCCGACGGCTCAGGGAGGGAGGCGGCGCGCGGGAAAGGAGCTCGGGGAGGAGGCCGGGTCGGACAGCGTCGACGCGTGGGGAGGAGGCTAGGCGGCGGCGGGGCTTGGGGAGGCCGGCTCGGGGAGGGCGGTGGCGTGCGGGGAAGGACGGCTGCGGACGAAGGGAGGCCCGCCGCCCCTTTCGCCTAACCCTAGCGCGCCGTATGGGTTTCGTCTCTGGCTGCGGGTGAGAGTAGGAGGCGGGGGAAAAACGGCGCGGTGCTGGAAAAAAAAGACTCTGAGGCGGGGTTTTTTTTGCAAAACGCATAAGTAAATTCAGTGCTTCCACATTTACAGATCCGGGCCGTAGGGGACAAATCTAACGCTCCTGAACGATTTTAGCATGTTAGCGCCCAAATGGGCTTTAGCACTAGATATATTCCTATATATATATATATATGTATGTATGTATGTATATATGTGTGTATGTGTGTGTATATATATGTATATGTGTGTGCGTATGTGTGTGTATATATGTGTGTGTATGTATGTATGTATGTATGTATGTATGTATGTATGTATATATATATATATATAAATAATTGTGTACTATCCTTCAGGGGCGGATCTACCAATATGGCATGCTATGGCAGCTGCCATAGCAACCGATTGGCGCTAATACCCCCTACCCCCCACGTCTCAGGTGCTTTTGTACCACCGGCGGCGGCCATGGATGGCTCCAGAAGCTTGCTCGGTGGCTGGAACGCGTGAAAGGAGGAAGAAGATGATGAGGCGCGCAACTGGGCTTTGATGGCCCATGAGGAAAGAGGCCCACCTGTGACCCATCAAAGCTTAGCTCTAGGGTTGGCACCTCCTCCTCCAGGTCCTCCTGCCTCCTTGCGCAGCTGCGCTCGGCCTTGGCGGCGGCTGGGAGTCCCTTCCACCTCCACGGGCTCGGCCGCTCGGGCGCTCGACCTCCACCTCCACGGGCTCGGGCGCTCGGCGGCTCGGCGCCTCCACCTCCACCGCTCCACGGGCTCGGGCGCTCAGCAGTCGGCGGCTCGGCCTCGGCGCCTCGGGCGGCGGCAGCGCGGCCGGCAACTCAGCGGTCAGGCGGGGGGCTGGGCGGGACCGACGCGATGAAATGCGGCGCCGGTGACAAAATGGTGGCCGGTGGCGGCGAGAATACAGAGGGGGGAGCGGCGCAGCCGGCGCTGCCGTCGCTGGCACAAGAAGCTGCGGCCGGCGGCTCCGGCTCCTCTAGATTTGGTCTAGATTCATGAGGTATTCTTCTATTTACTACCTTCTTGTTACAATTTAGTGATTGTGGTTTGATTTATTGTCGGTTTTGCTTGAGTTTAATAGTACAACCGCTAGTTCACTAGTTTGTTTTCAAGGACTCTGTCATAGCAAGATTTTTAGGCTGGATCCGCCACTGCTATCCTTCATCACGTGATGTTGCTACGCGTGGCATTGCGTGGCGGGCACTCGGCCACCACTAACTGATAGGTGCTATTGCTGATCCTGTTGATTCATGTGAACAACGACATCAACAATAATAGTTGTTAGGAAACTTGGACTCTATCCAAGAGTCCTGATCTAATTGGGCACCCCACCGTGGACTATAAATAGAGAGCCATCCCCCCTCATTATGTACGCATGAAAGAAAAGCAATAAAGAAAGACCAGGAGTTCTCTCTACCTCTCTGTGTTCAATCTATTCTCTCTGTGATTCTGTGATTGATTCGTTCTTGTTCTAAGCAGAGGAATCGTTCGGACTGGTCGCCAGCGACGGTTTCTCAAGACGTTATCAGCACAACTTCGCTCCGGTGAACGAGGTAATCATCGAAGCACAGATTGAATTTTCTAGATCGCTTTTGAATCTGTATTTTCTTTTCGCGTTCTAGATTGAAATTCTACGGTGCAAATCCACCCCAATCTACCGCGAGCAGACTTGAAGTCGCCGGCACAATGCCGATCGGTAGATTATGAAACGGGGGTAGATGTTGATTGCGCTGTAGAACGATGCAAATCCGCCCTAAATCTACCGCGAGCAGATCTGAAATCGCCGGCACAATGTCGATCGGTAGATTGTGAAACGGGGTAGATGTTGATTGCATCGTAGATTGAAAACGAAATTTCTGCATTAATTTGTTGGATCCTGTATGATCGTTATATGGAGACTATGCATCTGTTCTTCCTGTTATGCATGGCATCACACAGAAAAAGAAAAAAAGGGAGGCACTACGCCTGAATGCGCATCAAGGCATCGCCGCGCCTGCATGCGTGTGCACCGCCGGCCTAATACCGGCTTGCCACCAGTCGTCGAATGGCACCCGAAGCGCCGACGCTTGGCCTTCTGGCCGGCAGTCCCGAAGACCGCGATGCCCACAGCCACCCGAGGAAGACCGGCTAGCACGCCGCCTCTGGCCGCCGCCTGTAGCCGCGCGCCACCGGTTGCCCCTCCGCAGCTGCGTCTGCATACGGCCGCCGCCGCTTGGGGACCCGACCGCCGCATGCATGTGGCCCGGCTTGCCGCCGTCCGCCCGAAGCCGACCGGCTGCTCCGGCCTCCGCTTACCCCGCACGCGCGCCACCTCCGGCCGCTGCCCGCAGCTGTGCGCCGCTCTGAGCCGGCCTGACCCGCACTGAAGTCGGCGCCGCACCTCACATTGCCGGTGGCCTCCGCCGCCTCCCGAGCCGCGCGCACGGGCGTGCCTTGACCTCACCGGCCTCCACTGCTTTGCCGCCCGAAGCCGGCCCCCGCGCACCGCGCCGCCGCCGACTGGGCCGCCCCGAACGGCGCCGCCGTAGCCGCCTCCACGCGCCGCCTGGCGCCGCCTCGGCTGCCCGCATGCGCCGTGTGCCCGCCGCCGAACCGGCTCTGGCCGCAACCCGTGCTCGCCCCGATCGCACGGGACCGCCGGCCGCCGCCACTGCCTGCTCCGGCCCCGCACCCGAAGCCGAGCCGCCGCCGGCGATGCGGCCCGAAGCCGCGCTTGCTCGCTTTTCCCCGCGGGCGTGCGCCTACCGATCCCGCGCCGCCCCCCTTGCGCCGCCGAGACCCGCGCGCAGCCACCACCGCCCCGTACGGCGGCATGCCGTCTCCCACGCCCGGGTTGCCGCCGGTGGACGCTGCTCCGTCCACCGCCTCCGGCTGCTCGCGTCGGCCCCGGCCCCACCAGCCCCGCGCGCGCCTTGCAGTGCCGCCGCCGCCACTCGCATGTAACAGGGGTAGGGAAACCCTACCCCTGCACCTCCTCTTCATCCGGCAGGGGGGAATGGGCCAGCGGGGAATGGGCCGGGTGATGGGCCAGAGGGGAGATGGGCCGTCGAGGGGGATGGATGGGCCAAAAGAAATAGGCCAGCTGGGAAAGAAGAAAAAAAAACGGGGAGTGGGCCGGCGCCGGAGTTTTGCGAAACCCCCCTGAAGTTCGTATAATTACTGAAAGACCCTTAAATTTTGCAGAATAGGCCTCGTGATTCAGAAAATTGCGAATAAGCCCTCAAATTTACGACTGGGTCTAGAATTTTGCAGAAAACCCCTCTGTAAATCAGAAAATTACGTGAATTTTCCTCTGAACTGGAAATTTGCGTAGAAACCCCCAGAAATTGCAGAATTTGCTGAAATTTCATATTTTAGCATAAAAGGGCCTCGGGAATTCGAATTTTGCATTATTTTTAGCATTTGAAGCTTATTTATTTATGCCATTATTATTCTCTGTATTTTCTGTATTTATTTACTGTTTTTGGTTAATTGTAATTGTTTTAATTGCTTTTAATCACTGAAATTAGCAGTAAAATTATAGAAAATGCATAGAAATTTCTGGAACATTGCGAGAAACTTTTGTACCATTTATTCACTCGCAGTGAATTATTCCATGCATGTCTACCAGCAGTAGACTTATACACATTTAGATGACTAGCATCACGAACTAGAAGTTCGAGGAGCTGGCCCCGCATGGCCAAAACTATCTGACATAGGCATCCGATGTCGAGATTGTACTTAGAGCCAAGAAGCTCCGCGTGACTATTGGGATTGGCGGACTGAATGACGCCCAACCCATGCCTAAAGAGAATAATCAGGCACTTCATTTTCTCAGGCACCAACTCTGCCTCACTCTCCAGAATGAGTACATGGCGGAGAAGAGCGTGCTAGCACTCTGGACCGCACTAAAGAAGCTGGTTTAAGAGGCTAAAGTACACCATTCTTTCTCAAGCAGAGCGAGAGTGGATCAGACTGAGGTTTGTCCATGTTAAGACGGTCAGGGAAAACAATTCTGCCTTGCACAGGATTTGTACCCCAATACAGAAAATTGAGAAAATCCTTCCACCCCAATGCAGTATAATCCGCACGCAATTATCGTCAAGACGGCTATGAGGAATATGCCGAATTGATTGATATGATGCAAGTTGCGGAAGCTCAGGACGAAGTTCTCCGCAAGAACTAAGTCACTCAGCCATCTGAGAGCTCCACTGGCCGTGAAGCCAACGCTGGAAGCAACAAGGTGCGAAAGCCCTTGATAGAGAAAAGGGGAAGGAAGGGTAAGACCGCAGCCCAGAAAGGCAAATCAGACGCTCCACATGAGAATAAGGCTAGCAAGCCAAAACGGGATGGCAAAGGGCAGCATGAAGCCCAATTTGCATCGGTTGAGGGGGAGAGTTCCGAGCAGCTGCCCGCGTTAATGGAGGTTTAGACCATCCAGGCAGTAGCACCCCCTCTTGACCTAGAAGCAGCCAATGCCATAATTTCTCTTGAAGAGAATGTAAACCCGAAAAAAAAGAAAAGAAAAAAATAGCAGAAGAAGTCTAGTGCACTGAATGCATTTCGACTTTAATTGTCATTTATTTTATGTGGAAGAATATGTTAGAATTTGCATGGATGGTACTTAAGAATTGTTATTTCCTCGTGATGGTTGGATGATATTTGAAGAATTCATTCATTTATTCAGTTTATGATGGCATGATATGTTCTGATATTGGAGTATTTTATTTATGTGTTGATTGCCTTCTCATACATGTTAATAAATACCCTATATTAGAACACGTGTAGCGCCCTATGAAGGAAGTGTGCTTAGCTAGCAGCGGCACAAGGAATATCATCTTAAGAGAGATTAAGAATTTTCAGTCGATTCGTAAGAGCACTGGCAGCCTTACGACAATCGCCGGAAGCGATGCATGTATGATTGGTTCCAGAAGAGCCACAATGGGCACAACTTTGGTAATTGAAGAAGCCTTATTGTACCCAGAATTGACTTGAACTCTCCTAAGTTTTAAGAATATCCGCGCAAATGGTTTCCACGTTGAGACTAAAGAAGAGTACGGTACGGAATACCTGCTCATTACGAAGCGCGACGAGAATGGAATCAGAAAAACTCCCTTCACTAGAAATTGGGCTATATTATACCAACATTAAGGCGCCTGCAGCGTACATTGTCCTGAAGACAGTACTTAGAAGCTCTGAACTCTTCTGTCTCTTGCATGACAGATTAGGCCACCCAAGTCTTAGGATGATGAGAAACATAATAACTCGCATGGGCATAATATTAATGAAGAATTTCCCAATCATGAAGATTTTGTGTGCCCTGCATGTGCACCGGGAAAATAATAACTAGTCCCTCCACTCTGAAAGTGAAGGATGAAGTCCCTGCATTCCTGGAACGCATCCAGTGAGACATTTGCGGTCTCATTCAGCCCATCTCAGGGCCATTCAAGTATTTCATGGTGCTCATTGACGCTTCTTCGAAGTGGTCATATGTGGGTTTGTTGTCCACGAAAAACCACGCCTTTGCAAAATTGATCTCGCAGATCATTCGCATCAGAAATGTGTTTCCTGATCACCACATCAAGTCCATCAGAATGGACAACGCCGGCGAATTTACTTCAAAGGCATTTGATGATTATTGCATGGCGATGGAAATTGCAGTTGAGCACTCGGTACCGCATGTCCATACCTAGAATGGTTTGGCAGAGGATTTAATTAAGAGAATTAAATTTATTGCCCAACCCCTCTTGCATAATTGTAATTTGCTAGCTACATGTTGGGGACCCGCAGTCCTACATGCAGCAAATCTCATCAATCTTAGACCTTCGGCCTAAAACATCCATTCACCTATGCAACAGCGCAAGGGTCACCACCGAAAATTTCCCAACATTAGGGGGAGGAAATCAACCCCTTGATGAAGAATGTCGGGAAATTACGTGGCAAGCCTGGGGAATCCATGCAGATGACCCGCGCACAAGAGAAGTCCAGAAGACAAGAGAAGTCCAGAAGACAATTGATTTGCAAGAATTAGCAAATCAGCTGCCTAATCACTTTAGTGATTTGAAGAGCGTGACTAAGTCGCATGTGCCTGCACGCACTGCACCGGAGAGGGTTGAAATACCTAAGAAAGCAGAAGGTATCCCTAATCTCGTCCAGAGGCCTCAGAAAAAAAAATGAGGACGAGAACTCCGGTTCCTCGAATCCTTAGTAACCGGGGACGCCTGGTGAAGAAGGATAAGAGAGATTTATCACAGCCGATCATTGAAGTCCCCCAGAATGAGAAGGGGAGCCAGTTGAGACCTGGCACGAGTATGACACCTTCAGAAAAGGGCATACCGGATCTGAATATCCCCATCGGCATGGATGTGTGCGCACACATCGGAGCCGAAAAACTAAAGGGACTTGCCACCGCAATTGAAAGAAGCGATGCGCAAGGTGAAGCTCCAGAAGAAGCAACTCATGAAGAAATAGCTATAAATTATGTGCACACGGGAGAGTCCCTGAATAGGACAACAGCTAATATCGATATCTACTTCGCAAAGAAAATTGCCTCCATCATCGATCTTGATCCCGAGCCTGCATCGCTCGCTGAATGTAAGAAAAGATCAGATTGGGAAGATTGGAAAAAGGCAATAGCAACTGAATTGCTATCTCTGAATAAAAGAGAGGTGTTTGGGCCCGTATGCCGCACACCTCCCCACATACACCCCGTTGGGCACAAGTGGGTATTTGTTCGAAAGAGAAATGAAAGAAATGAAGTAGTGAGATACAAAGCAAGGCTGGTAGCCCAAGGTTTCACTCAACGTCTTGGAGTTGATTACGAAGAAACCTACTCCTCAGTCATGAGTGGAATTACCTTTAGATACTTGATCTCAATGGCAGTGAACTTGAATTTGGAAATGAAATTGATGGATGTTGTGACTGCATACCTTTACGGTAACTTGGATTCGGAGATTTACATGAAAGTCCCTGAAGGAATTCCTCTCCCGAACCAAGACAGAGCAAATAGAAATCTGTACAGTGTGAAACTCAGAAAGTCACTGTATGGACTGAAACAATCTGGAAGAATGTGGTATAATCGCTTGAGCGACTTTCTCTGCAAGAAAGGCTACACGAACAATGAAGACTGTCCTTGTGTATTTATACGGCGATCCCAGAATGGATTCTGTATAATCTCTGTGTATGTAGATGATCTGAATATCATCGGGACAGCCGAAGACATAAAAGAAGCAAGCTCCTACTTGGAGTCAGAATTTGAAATGAAAGATTTGGGCAAGACCAAGTTTTGCTTAGGCTTGCAGCTTGAGCATGTCCCTGAAGGAGTCTTGGTACATCAGTCGACCTACACCCAGAAGGTGCTTGAAAGGTTTGGCTTCGAGAAGGCATTTCCCTTGAAAGTACCGATGATCGGTAGGTCTTTACAGCAAGAAAAAGATCCTTTCCGACCTAGGGAAGAGGGGGAGGAAGTCCTGGGACCGGAATTCCCATACTTGAGTGCAGTGGGAGCACTCATGTACTTAGCAAACTGCACTAGACCGGACATTGCATTTGCCGTGAACCTCTTAGCAAGGTACAGTGCAGAGCCCACCAAAAGGCATTGGCAGGGCATAAAGGACATTTTCCGATACCTCCGAGGTAGCAAGGACCTCGGATTATTTTACAGAAAGAATCAAGATCTGAACTTGATTGGCTATGCAGATGCTGCGTATCTGTCAGACCCGCATACCGCTAAGTCACAAACAGGCTATGTATTCCTGTGTGGTGGAACTGCAATTTCATGAAAATCGTCTAAGCAAAGCCTGGTAGCTACTTCGACGAACCACTCAGAAATTATAGCACTGTATGAAGCCGCACGAGAGTGCGCTTGGCTCCGCCGAATGGTTCACCACATCCAGCAGTCATGTGGGATGAACATTGTGCAAACCCCCACAATTATCCATGAAGATAATGCAGCTTGCGTTGCACAAGTGCAGACGGGCTATGTAAGCATTTCAACCCCAAGTTCTTCTATGCTCATGAATTGCAAAGATGGACAAGATTAGAGTACTGCACACTAAGACTTGTTCACTAAGTCACTCCTCGCATCTAGCTTTGAAAGGTGCGTGTGAGGGATTGAAATGATGAGACTTAGAAAAATGCAGAATTCAGGGGGAGAATTCTCTCAAGCCCGTTATTAAATCTTGATCATGAAGATTAAGTACCCAAAAATAAAGTCTTGCTGACCAAATGAATTTGGGTGAATTGTACTCTTTTTCCCTTGACGAGTTTTCCATGAAGTTTCTCGACCAAGGTTTTTAATGAGGCAATTCGTGCATCGCAGCATCACATGTATCATGTACTCTTTCTCCAAATTTTTCCCACTGGGTTTTTATGGAGTTTTGACAAGGCATGAGCATGTTGGGTGAGTGCCCAAGGGGGAGTGTTAGGAAACTTGGACTCTATCCAAGAGTCCTGATCTAATTGGGCACCCCACCGTGGACTATAAATAGAGAGCCATCCCCCCTCATTATGTACGCATGAAAGAAAAGCAATAAAGAAAGACCAGGAGTTCTCTCTACCTCTCTGTGTTCAATCTATTCTCTCTGTGATTCTGTGATTGATTCGTTCTTGTTCTAAGCAGAGGAATCGTTCGGACTGGTCGCCAGCGACGGTTTCTCAAGAATAGTAATGGAGGGGCCGTACGCGTTGCATGTTTGCATGCAGTATCCTTCACTGTGTATAGATTTGATGCGAAAATGGAGATATTTGATTAATCCGTTTGGTATGGACTATTATATATGGAAGTGGAGTGGAACGGAGCAGCACGACGATACCTTGTACGGAGATGATTTCCTCTTTTCCTTGTGATTTCTTCAACTAGTCCAGTCTAAGTCTAGCTTAGCCTAGCTCAGTGGCGAAAAATAACCCTAATTGTAATTTCTGATGCGACACCAGAGCGATTTCCGTAAATGCATCGGGGTTATACACATGTGGAAAGGGAACGCGTACGTAGCAGATTGGGGGTTCGTGGGACTTGAAATACACTACAGTGATAATTGATAAGTGCAAGTGGCACTATGGTATAGATACATAACAGGTTTCATATATGACCTCTAATAAGAATAATATTAATTTTAAAACACGTAAAAAGGTAAATCACTGAGAAATTCATCGTATTTTTAAAAAAGTGTGCAAATTATCACTGAGAAAAATATAGAAAAATCGTTCTCCTCTTATTATGTAGACAAACCACAATAACCAGCGACAGATCTAAAACTAAAACGAAGGAGGTGCTTGTAGGAGAAGTGCTTGTAGGGGTGATCGGTTGGGCTTCAGTTTTTAGCTTCCAGCTTATTTTTCACTATTCATAAATTTCGTCTTTTTCTGAACTTTTGGCGTTTTGTTGAGCTTTTTTACTGGTTCTTTTTTCCCGTATTTGTTTGTGTTATATGTAATGGGCTAACATATTTTTTATATTATTTTATATTATTTAAATTTAATTATGCTAAATAAACCTCTATCAGCTACAGTTTTTTTTTCAGCTAGTGCTTTTCAGCCATAAGCTACCAAAAATAAGCCCAAATGAATGCAGGTGACTATCCGGACAGTGATCGTTTCAGTCCAATAGTTAAAAAAAATCTGACAGGAAAACTTGGAAAAGAATACCCTCAAGTTAAAATATCTTAAGGAAATCAAGACATTTCATTTTGGGGATCGGAACGGAATTTCTCCTTATTTGGGTTCGGCCTGATTTTGGTTTTAGCTTTTGCTTATTATTTTTTGATATAGTAACTAGTTTTCAAACGGTGCGTCTTTTTAAGACGGGTGTTAATTGTAGTAGACATTGTACCGAATTCAGCTATACCATCTAAAATCGTATGCGACTGTTTTTTGTATTATCTCTCACGAACAGACATAATTTAAAAATCATAAGTTATAACTTCAAAAAATCTACTTTTTATATTCTTTTTTCTTTTGTCCCTTGCAATGTCATGTTCAAACGGTATGCATAGGGGAGGGGTGAAAACGGGTCGGGTTTTTCCCGACCGATCCGGTACCGAATCCGGCTGGTAGCAAATTCGGTAAACTGGTTTGGTATCCGGTCGGATTCGGTTTTGGATACGGATATTTGTAAACGGATTCGGTAGCGGATTCGGTATAGCTGATATCCGACCGAATAGGTTCGGTATTCGGTTAATCGGATAATATCCGGATAGAAACCGAATGGGTATCCGAATTCCCAACGATCGGCCCATCAGCAGTTCAGCACCTCGGCCCACGTGCGGAAGCCCACTGGCCACCTCCTCAGTCCTCACGCGAAAGGCCTCGTCAGTCATCACTCATCTCCTTCCCTCCGATCTCGCCTCCGATCTCGCGTCAACCAAACCCTAGCCGCCTCTCGATCTCGCCACCGCCCCCAAATCCCTCCCGCCTCTCGATCTCGCCGCCGCCCCCAAATCCCTCCCGCCTCTCGATCTCGTCGCTGGCCCCAAATCCCTCCCCGGCCCCCGCCTCTCGATCTCGCCGCCGCCTCCAAATCCCTCCCCGGCCGGCCGGCCCCCGCCTCTCGATCTCGCCGCCACCCCCAAATCCCTCCCCGGCCCCCGCCTCTCGATCTCGTCGCCGCCCCCAAATCCCTCCCCGCCTCTCGATCTCGCCGCCGGCGCTGCAGCCAAAGCATCTCCCTCGCCGTCGCAGCCGGTAAGCCCCTCTCGTCTCCCTGTTCCCTTCCCCCCTCCCTTATCCCTCTCTGAGTCTCTGTGTGACTGTGTCTATTCGATTTGGGTGGTAAGCTTAATAATACCTCGCTTCTGGTCGGCATCAACGAGGGGAAGAGCTGGTGGTCGGCCGTCTGCATCATCGACTTCCTGCAGCAGTACACCTGGGACAAGCAGCTGGAGACGTGCGTGAAGGCCTCCGGCATCCTGGGCGGCCCCAAGAGGCCAAGAACGAGTCCGCCACCGTGTCGAGGTACTTCCTCGCCGTCCCCGACCAATGGTCCTCCTAAGAACTCTCTAGCGTTCATCCATTCACCCCTGTAATTTAACGCCGAGAAGCACCGGACAGAGATGACAGATTGACGATGTAACAACTCAGTTACTTGGTTTCACTGTACATTTGTGTTCTTGCTTACATTTGTGTTCACTGTAATTGTCGAGATAAGTTAAAAGCTGTGAGTTGTGAATTTATTCTGGACCACACTAGCTTGTGATTGCAGCTTCCTAGTTGCCGTACTGCACTTGTTTAGCTCTTAATTGAATAGATTCGTATAGATCTTAATTGAATATGGATTTGTTTGTTAGCTGTGCTCAGGATTTCTTAATTTCCATTTGAATGCTGGAAGGTGCATGTATGTTTTTACTTTTTTGGTTAACCATTCTGAGTTTGTCAGAAGTGACTGTCTTTAAGTTAAGCACATGTATAAGGCAGAAGTGACTGTCGTTTAAAACAGAATATGCAGAGCTCTCCAATTTGCTAGCAAGTAGTAACAGGTTTTAAATATTTTTTCTGGGTTGTGAGTTGTGACAATGTACAGGGGAATGGATGTTGACATTTTCGACTGTGGCTATTGTGGGTTGTGAGTTGTGTTCCTATTGTGGCTTGTATGAATTTACCACTTATGTATAATTTGTGTTCCTATTGTTCTCACTGCTTGAACTGTAATCATCCGTACTATCCGCATATATTATCCGTTTCCGAGCCGAATCCGTTACATATCCGACCCGATGGTACCGTATTCGAAACTCCGAATATTCCGAATTCGTATCCGTATCCGGTCTTACCGTATTCGACTCCGAATCCGGAGAAAAAATGTGGGTTAGGATACGGTTTAAGTAATATCCAATCGAATCCGATCCGTTTTCACCCCTAGGGGTACTGTTTAAAAGTAAAGTGGTACGTATATGCCCTTGACAGCTGGTAGGGGTATCTTGGTCGTTTCGCCACAACAGTCCCTTTCAGTTGACGTCTGTGAAGATTAGAACTAATTATGGTTAGCGACTCTCTAAGGGGATTTTTCGCCACCACATGAACAATTTCAATCTTTAGAGTGGTACACATGCCAAAAATTACCAAAGCAAAAAAATGCATGGCCGGCAGGAGGGCCTATTTGCAAGTTGCAACGCATGAATTTCACACGAGATTTAATATGGAGTAAATTTAATTTCACATGAGATTTAATATAGTCACTGATTTTATAGTCTCCATGGCTCGTGGCATTTAACCCCATGTTTAGGCAGGACCGCCCCAAATTAGCCATAAAAGCACGAAAAATCCCATGGGCCGGATCATCCCGGCCCGATCTCAATTGGGTGTTTCTTGTACGTCAAGTTAGGCCGAGACGAAATGCTTCGGCCCATCCAAAAATACGAGTAAAATTACAGACCTTTCAGGCTTTCACGCCTTCTCCCCCCGGGCGAGCAACAATTACCACTCCAGTGTTTGAGCAGCGCCATTTGAAGTTTTGTATGGGCGAAAGTGTAGATCGCCACTGTGTTGGGATGCAGTGGGCGAAAAGGCTGTTTTGGGACTAGATTGGGTCCAACAAACAGTAGAGCGACTGGCAGAGATTAGACAGAATCTGCTAGCTGCCCAGAGTAGGCAAAAGAGCTATGCAGATGTCCGAAGGCGAGAACTAGAGTTCCAAGTGGGGGATCAGGTGCTCCTGAGAGTGTCTCCCACTAAATGCATAGTGCGATTTGGAACCAAAGGGAAGCTTAGCCCGAGATACATTGGGCCATTTCCAATTCGGGAACAGATTGGAGAGTTGGCATATCGTTTGGATCTCCCTGACTCCTTGCGAGGAGTGCATGACGTGTTTTCATGTGTCGATGTTGAGGAAGTATTTGCGAGATCCAGAGCATGAGATTGTGTTAGAACCGGTGTGCATAAAGCAAGACCTCACCTTCGAGTCCCGTCCAGTGCGGATACTGGAGGAATCAGAGAAGGTGTTGAGGCATAAAAAGATAAAGTATGTTAAAGTGCTTTGGGCTCATCAGTCTGAGCGAGAAACAACATGGGAGTTGGAGTCTCGCATGCGCGAGAAGTACCCGGACTTGTTCTCCATGGGTACGAGTTAAAGTTATGTTATGTGCAGTTTATTGCATTTTGTTCATTTGTGCATATTGTTGAATGCCAGAATTTGGGAAAGAAAAAGAAGAAAGAGAGGAAAAGAGAGAGGAGAGAGAGAAGGAAAGGAAAGGAAAAGAGAATGTCGTAGGGGTGGCCCCCACCTAAACCCAGCAAGCCTGGCAGGAGATTACAAGGCCCAGAATAGGCCATGTGTAATGACATAAGCACCCCTAAAGGGACACTCCAATGTAAGGGCACTATTGTAAAAGCGCTCCTCATGTGCATATATATGGCGGTAAGTCATGGGGAGGACCCAGGCCATTACACTTATCTTCATTACTCTCCACTACCATCTCTCTCTCTGTTTGGTCTGTAGCCACAACAGTTGGCGCCGTCCGTGGGGAGGACGGAGACAAGCCTGAAGACCGAAGGAAAAAGATGGCACCGAAAAAAGCTTCTTCAGCGGCGGCGAAGGGAAAGAAGGTGGTCGGCCCGGAGCACCGTATGAGCACCAGGGCTTCGGCATCGGCAGCGGCGGACGCGGGCGTCGACGCAGGCGTGGTGGCCGAAGACGCCGGCGTTCGCGCGGTGACGACCAACCTCGTCACCGGCACCGCGACGATCGCCCCCGGCACCGGCACCGCGACGACCCGCCCAGCTACCGGCGTCGCGGGGACGGGCCCCGCGGCCGACCCCGCGGTCGAAGACGTCGACGCGGGTGCGGCGACAGCCGACCCCGCCGACGCAACGGCAGCCGACCTCGCCGCCCCCGCGGCAACCCTCGCTGGTGGCGCGGACCGGGTGGTCCGAAGTAGCCACGACGGGGCGACCGGCAGCTCGGGACCTCGCGACGCGGTCGTCCCCGCGCCGATCCGCCCGCTGGGAGTACCGGCGACCCCGCCTGCACCGGCGGTGGAAAGTGCCCTGCTGGCGGCTCTCAACGCGTTCCAGCGGGAGCTGGGGGACCTTCGCGGAGCCGTCAGAGATATACAAGAGGCTCGGAGTCAGCCGGCCGCGCCAGCAATCGCGTACGAGCCCGCGCCGGAGAGGGCGGACAGTCGCGAAGCCCACACGTCCAGCCGCGTGCCGCTGCGGCGCGTGGATCCGGAGTCCCCGCTCTCGGCGGGGCTGCAGCAGGCGGCATGGCCCGAAGACTTCAAGTTCCCTAGCGCCATCGACTTTTATAAAGGCGACACGGACCCCCGTGAGTTCGTGCGCGTGTACGAAACCGCGATCGAAGCCGCGGGCGGAGACGATGCCACAAAGGCAAAGGGACTCCCTCTCGCGCTACAAGGAGTGGCGCTCTCTTTTTTTTACCATAGAGCCGGGCTCCATCTACGCGTGGGAGCAGCTCCGCGTCCGCCTCCACAACAACTTCCAGGGAAACTACGTCGACCGGGTCGAGGCGGACCAACTCTTCGCCGTGAAGCAAAAACCCTCGGAGAAACTCCGGGATTACTTCAAACGCTTCGCCAAGATTCGATGTCAAGTGAAGGACATCAACGAGACCACCATCGTCAATGCAGCCATACAGGGCCTTCGTCCGGGCCCGATGGCCGAATACAATGCGCGGAAGCCAATCAAGACGGTGGCGAAGCTCTTCGACAAGATGGAAGAATACGCCAGGGCGGAGGAAGACGCGCGGCGAAGGCAAGGTGACGACTCCGACACTAACCAGGCCGGAGCCTCGGCAAAAACCGAAGATCCACCGAAGGGCGGCTCTTCGAAAGGAAAGCGTAAGCAGAAGTCGTCCAGGGACGCGCCCGACCGCAGGGACAACCCGCATAAGGAGTCGTCGGATCAGCCCAAGCGCGGCCAGCAAAGGTCGAGGCTAAACCGGTACGTCCTCGACATCGAAGGCGGGTCCGACGAGGGCGCTCCAGCGGGCCGAGGCGGCCGGGGGCGCCGCGGCCGGGGCCGCGGCCGTGGCAGGGGCCGCGACGATAAGGGTCGTGGAGACTATGACGACCAGCATCAGGGGCTGTGGTGCTTAGTCCACGGTCGCGGCAATCATGATACCCGTAACTGCACCTCCATCGCGGCGCTCCGCGACAGCGTCGCTCGGGACAGGAACCCGGAGGCGCGCCCGCCTGCGGTGGCCCACGTCCAATTCCCATACGAGGCCCCCATGCAGGTACAGGCGCAGGGGATGCAGGTACAGGCGCAGGGAATGCAACCCCAGGAAGGCACCTTGCGGATCCAAGCTCACGTACAGCAGCCTCGGGAAGGCCTCCTATCGTTGCAGGCCCCGGACGCAACCTACCGCAGGGTCATTAATGTCATATCCGGCGGCTCTGCGCTGGAATTCGCCTCGGCACGGCAGCAGAAGGCCTACGCGCGAAGACTACATCACGTGGCGGCATATCCAGCGCAAGCACCACCGGAATGGGCGCGGCACGAGGTTACATTCACACCTGATGACGCCCAAGGTGTGGACTTCCCTCATCAGGACCCCCTGGTCATCCGGGTCACCATCGCGGGATGCGACGTGGGGCGCGCCTTGGTGGACGGGGGTAGTTCCGCGAACGTATTGTTTGCGGCGGCCTTCGACCAGATGGGGATTCCTCGAAGCCGCCTGGGGCCCTCGGGAATCCCACTGCAGGGCTTCGGAGGACAGCCCCTGCGGGCGCTGGGCCAGATCGGCCTTCAAGTCTCCTTCGGTCGAAATGACAATGTGCGGACCGAAGAGGCCACCTTTGACGTGGTCGACCTCCCGTATCCCTACAATGCCATTCTGGGGCGCCCAATCCTCAACTCCTTCGGCGCGGTACCACATCATGGCTATCTGTGCATGAAAATCCCGGGCCCCAGGACCATCATCACCGTCCGAGGCGACCAGGATATGGCTCGGCGCATCGAGCCAGGCACCAGATGCCCGCGCCGCGAAGCCCAGCGACGCCCTTAGAGCCGACGTCACAGCACGGAGGTCCGTGGGGTCATCCATAGGCGCCTGCGCGGGCCCTGCAGATGTCTAGCGACTAGAGGCTGCGGCAGCACCAAGGGTAAACGGTCAGTATATTCACCCCTTGTAGTCACTCACCCGTGCAAACGGGGATATAATGAAGATCGCCGTTTGCCGTTAATTTTTCTTCGTCACATGCAAGCACGCGGTGAGGGCGCGCGCCGGCTTGGCCAGCGCGCGCGCCCCCGCAGTATAAATCAAAGACGCACGTTCGCGTGTGCACTCGCCGTCGCCAAGGTGGCGGGACTGAGTATAAACCAAAGACGCACGTTCGCGTGTGCACTCGCCGTCGCCAGGGAGGGCGGGACTGAGTATAAACCAAAGACGCACGTTCGCGTGTGCACTCGCCGTCGCCAGGGAGGGCGGGACTGAGTATAAACCAAAGACGCACGTTCGCGTGTGCACTCGCCGTCGCCAAGGTGACGGGACTGAGTATAAACAAAGTACGCACCGGGGGGACGCCCTCGCGCGCGCAAGTCTCCGGACTATAAAGAAGACGTAGCGTCGAGCCTAGCTCCGCACGCAATAGTCCACGGACTCTAAAGAAGACGTAGCGTCGAGCCTAGCTCCGCACGCAATAGTCCACGGACTCTAAATAAGACGTAGCGTCGAGCGTAGCTCCGCACGCGCGAGTCTCCGGACTATAAAGAAGACGTAGCGTCGAGCCTAGCTCCGCACGCAATAGTCCACGGACTCTAAATAAGACGTGGCGTCGAGCGTAGCTCCGCACGCGCGAGTCTCCGGACTATAAAAAAGACGTAGCGTCGAGCCTAGCTCCGCACGCAATAGTCCACGGACTCTAAATAAGACGTAGCGTCGAGCGTAGCTCCGCACGCGCGAGTCTCCGGACTATAAAAAAGACGTAGCGTCGAGCCTAGCTCCGCACGCAATAGTCCACGGACTCTAAATAAGATGTAGCGTCGAGCATAGCTCCGCACGCGCGAGTCTCCGGACTATAAAGAAGACGTACCGTCGAGCCTAGCTCCGCACGCAATAGTCCACGGACTCTAAATAAGACGTGGCGTCGAGCGTAGCTCCGCACGCGCGAGTCCCCGGACTATAAAGAAGGCGTAGCGTCGAGCCTAGCTCCGCACGCAATAGCGTCGAGCGTAGCTCCGCACGTGCGAGTCTCCAGACTATATAGGAAGTCGCGGCGTCGAGGTCCGCCTCCGCACGCGCTAGTCTACGGACTCTAAATAAGACGTAGCGTCGAGGCCTGCCTCCGCACGCGCGAGTCTCCGGACTATAAAGCAAGGCAAACCGCGGAAGTCCACCTCCGCATACGTCAGTCTGCGGATTGTCCGTTCCACGGAACCCTGGCGCAGCTACGTCGCCAACGGCGGCATCAGCACACAGCACACAATTTAAAGTGCCAGGAGGCCTGCTTACCGGAAGAGTCACATATACAAAGGTCCGCCAACATCCTGGCCGCTCTAAGCCGCTACCCCGCGGGTTCGTCCTTAACACGCGCCAAAGTCGGCACCTCGCTCGAGGAAGGCCGGTTCGCCCAAAAGTCGAGCGAATCTTCGGCCCTTCGCCAGCGTCGAAGGCGTCGTCGGGTTGAAAGGTCGGCCGCCCGAAGCCGGCCCCAGCAAGGAAGCTGCCCGGGATATAGGTGAAAATCAGCATGCATGCAGAAAGTGTGCGCTTTATTAACAAAAACAAGGGACAGTACAACGCACGCCTACACCTAGGCGCCGCGGCATCAGACCTGCGGGTTCCCGGCGCCTTCGGAGGGCCCAGCGCCGCCATCATCGCGTCGAGGGACCCCGTCCAGAAATTAGCCGAGGCTCCCCGTCCCGTAGAGCGACTTCCGGAGCTCGATCCGTACAGCTTCCGCCCCGACGGGAGCCCAGATCCGGTCGCAGAAGGGCCCAAGGGCACGGCGAGCGGAGCGGACGGCGCTGGACATTACTCCGGCCCCGCCAGGCATCTCCAGCTGGGGGTCATTCAGCCCGGCGACATGCGTACAGCCGCGGTGCTGGAGGAGCGCGCACACCAAGCAGGCCGAAGTGTACGCGCAGTGGGTGCCGAAGGACGTCGCCGCGTCGCGCGCGACGTTGGCGGCATCCCCGATCCAGCGGAGCGCCCGAGACAGCTCCTCCGGACCGAAGGCGCGTCTCGGCACCTCCGCCACCAGCCCTTGAAGATGGCTCTCCAGTGCTTGGATGGCGTCCCAGGCAACCACCGAGGCGTCGCCCAGCGTCCGGTTGCGCTCCGCTAGAGCCAAGGCAAGTTCGCCTTTCTCCTTCTCTAGCGCGCCGACCTGCTCCAGGAGCCCGTCCCGCTCCGCCGCGAACTTTTCATCAGCAGCTGCTGCGGCTGATTCCTGCGCCGATGCAACAAGCCCCTCGGCGTGCGCCCTCACTTCGGCGCATTCCGCTTCCAGCTGACGGATGCGGGCATCCTGGGCAGAGCGGGCGCGAGAGGCTTCGCGCAGCTCCCCCTCGGTGGCTCGCAGCCTATCCTCGAGCGCTTTTTGGCTACGAGCATAGGCCGCTTGCAGGGCCTGCCCCAGCACGAGTGTCTGCAGAAGGGAAAAGACTTAGCAAACTCAGCTAGACTCAGGCGTGGTCGCATGAGTACTTACCCTCACCCCAGACACCTCGAAAGCGTCCTCGAGGCGCCCCGCGCCGTAGGCCTGCAGCACTTGCGGGTCGACGCTCCTGGCCGCGTCATCCACAATCCCATGCCACGCCCTCAGCGTCTCCGGAGGCGGCACGAAGTCCGCAGGGTTCACGGGCTCGGAGGCCCCGGGTTCCGTCGGATGCTCCCCCTCCGGGATGAGCAACGCTGTAAAGAAGGAGGCGGGTGACCACTCCAAGGCATAAAGTCATACACCAGAGTAAGCTCGGCCACCTTACCTTCGGTGGCCGAAGGGATGGTTCCGCCGCGGGCGGAAGCCTCCGCGTTCGGGGAGGCCGGCGGCTGTCCCCGCTCGGTGGACGGCGTCGTCGGGAGGGCGGAAGGTGCATATGCCGCAGGGCCTCCGGCGCTTGCGCTGGCGTCCCACAGGCTTCTGATGCCCGTGGCCACGACAAATCCCCGCGATGTCCGGTGGAGCTCCGGCCGCACGCGCGGCCGTTTAGCCGGGGCAGCCAGCAGCGCCACCGCCCCCGCAGCCGTGGCTGGGGAAGACCCCGCGGCTGCCGCGCTCGGGGGCGAAGGTTCCTTGGCGGCAGTCGTCGAAGGGGGCACCTCAGTCCCCGCTGCTGTTGGCAAGGACAGCGCGGCTACGGGCGCCCCCGCGGAGGGCGCCTCTGGCACCGCAGCGGCCGCCGTCGAGGCCTCCACCTCGGCATCGCTGGTCCGCGTAGGATCCGCCTCGGCGACTTCGGCAGGTGGTGAGGCTTCCCCCCTCCGGCCGCCTGCGGCAAACCCACCGTCCGGGACGCCTGCCGAAGACACCTCACCTTCGGCGCCTGCACCACCCAAGCCCGAATCGGCGTACCTCGCAGAGTCTGACTCCGCGTCCGCCGCGTCCTCAGAAACACTAGCAGCAGGCGCGGCAGGTGCCCCGCTGCGGCCCCTCTTCCGAGACGAGGTCTTCTTCTTCTTCGCTCCACCATCGGCTGGAGCGACACGGTCCGGTACGACAAGGCCCAGGACCTCGCACACGCGGTTTAATCGCCCCAGCCCCGCCTTGGCGACAGCAGACGCGCGCTGCTCGTGCTCCCTAGTGGTGTACAGACCCAGGAACACGCGCACGGCTTGCTCCGCCTCTTCCAAGGAAATCCCTGAAGCAAAGGAGAATAGCATCAGCATACAACGCATTTTGCGTCAGCAAAGGAGGGGCGCGTTCAAGGCTTACGGGGACCGGGCGGCGCCGGTAGCGAGCAAACCCACGGTGAAACATTGTCATCTCGACGCCTCTCGGCGGCAAGATGCCAGTCGTAGGCAAGCGGGGCCACGCCGTACATCACGTACTCCTCGGCAAGGTCGCGCATGTTGAAGCGGGCGGCCATGCCCACGAGCCGTTTGACCCTCCGCTTGTCCTCGTCATCGAGCGTTTGGCCGGGCGAAGGCTTGAACGCGATCGGTCGGCCCGTGCACGCGAGACCGCTCCCGCTCTCCACTCGGTGGTAGAACCACCGCTTCATCCAGTAGGACTCCCACTTCCCGCGAGTTGAGTTCGCAGGGAAGAGCATCTTGCAAGACGAGCGAAGAGTAAAAGAGACGCTACCGAAGCTCGACAGCGTCCCACCCCTCCGGCCCTTCGGCTGGCATCGCGCCTCGTGGAGGTAGGCGAATAGCGACGCGCTGGGCCAGCACGCCCCCGAGCGCAAGGCCCAGCTGTACACCGCGAGCCGGGCCACGGCGTTTGGAGTCAGTTGCGCCAGCTCCAGCCCGAAGGTCCGCAGCACGTCGCCCACCACGCTCGCCGCTGGGATCCGGAGCCCCGCGTCGAAAAAGGCAACGAACACGACCGCCTCCGACCTCTCGGGATGCGGTTCCGTCTCGTCGCCGGCGGGCAATCGTACGTCCTGGCGCCCGGACAACTTCCCCGCGCGCAAGAGCCCTTGGATCGTCTTCTCGGTCACGAGCGACGGGCCTAGCTCGCCGGAAAACGTGCCTTCCTCCGCCGCCAGCCGCTCCTGGTCAGCCGCCGCCGGGTCGCGCTCTTGGCAGGCCGGTGAGGATCGCCGGCGAATGGCAGGGCCACCAACCGCCTGGCCGCGCTCGCTGCTGGAGGCCATCGCTTCCCACGACGAGGCCAATACGGTGAAGATAGCGCGAAAGTGGGGAAGGCCGAGCAAACAGGAAAGAGGGCGCACAGGTGCGGGGACGCTATTACGGGGGGCTATTTCAAGCCGCCTCGCCCGTACCGCCGCTACGAAAGCGTCGCAACGATCCGCGTGCAAGATGCAACCGCAGCGGTGTAAAGGCCCGCCCCGCACGCTTCCCCGTAATCGAAAGCGAAGGGTCGCGGAGGTCCGTGCACGAGGCGCGACCGCAGTCGTATAAGCGCCCATACAGCGCAACGCCCCACAGGCGCCACTCGCTGCACGCCCCGTGTCCCCCTTGCCTAGGGAAGAGGCGAGCGGCTGCAAACACGCAACCGTCCACATCCCGCCGCCCAGCAGTCATAGGATGCCGCGTGCCCCGGGCGCGTCAGGTCACACGGTACGGGAACCTAACCCTGTTAGGCCAGGGACCGGCGTGATTCAAGGAACCTGTATAACGCAAGGCCGCATCGAAGAGCCCAAGTTGTGCGCGCCCCTACTTCGACTAGGTGCCAGCTTCGCCGCCGCCCGTTCGAAGGGTAGGGGACGGAGCGCGCGCGCCTACTTCGACTAGGCGCCAGCTTTGCCGCCACCTGTTCGAAGGGTAGGGGACGGAGCGCGCGCGTCTACTTCGACTAGGCGCCAGCTTCGCCGTCGCCCGTTCGAAGGGTAGGGGACGGAGCGCGCGCGCCTACTTCGACTAGGCGCCAGCTTTGCCGCCACCTGTTCGAAGGGTAGGGGACGGAGCGCGCGCGTCTACTTCGACTAGGTGCCAGCTTCGCCGTCGCCCGTTCGAAGGGTAGGGGACGGAGCGCGCGCGTCTACTTCGACTAGGCGCCAGCTTCGCCGCCACCCGTTCGAAGGGTAGGGGACGGAGCGCGCGCGTCTACTTCGACGAGGCGCCGGCTTCGCCGCCACCCGTTCGAAGGGTAGGGGACGGAGCGCGCGCGTCTACCTCGACTAGGCGCCAGCTTCGCCGCCACCCGTTCGAAGGGTAGGGGACGGAGCGCGCGCGTCTACTTCGACTAGGCGCCAGCTTCGCCGCCACCCGTTCGAAGGGTAGGGGACGGAGCGCGCGCGTCTACTTCGACGAGGCGCCGGCTTCGCCGCCACCCGTTCGAAGGGTAAGGGACGGAGCGCGCGCGTCTACTTCGACGAGGCGCCGGCTTCGCCGCCACCCGTTCGAAGGGTAGGGGACGGAGCGCGCGCGTCTACTTCGACGAGGCGCCAGCTTTGCCGCCACCCGTTCGAGGGGTAGGGGACGGAGCGCGCGCGCCTACCTCGACTAGGCGCCAGCTTCGCCGTCACCCGTTCGAAGGGTAGGGGACGGAGCGCGCGCGCCTACCTCGACTAGGCGCCAGCTTCGCCGCCGCCCGTTCGACGGGTAGGGAACGGAGCGCGCGCGTCTACCTCGACTAGGCGCCAGCTTCGCCGCCACCCGTTCGAAGGGTAGGGGACGGAGCGCGCGCGCCTACTTCGACTAGGCGCCAGCTTGGCCGCCACCTGTTCGAAGGGTAGGGGACGGAGCGCGCGCGTCTACTTCGACTAGGCGTCAGCTTCGCTGCCACCCGTTCGAAGGGTAGGGGACGGAGCGCGCGCGTCTACTTCGACGAGGCGCCGGCTTCGCCGCCACCCGTTCGAAGGGTAGGGGACGGAGCGCGCGCGTCTACCTCGACTAGACGCCAGCTTCGCCGCCGCCCGTTCGAAGGGTAAGGGACGGAGCGCGCGCGTCTACTTCGACTAGGCGCCGGCTTCGCCGCCACCCGTTCGAAGGGTAAGGGACGGAGCGCGCGCGTCTACGTCGACGAGGCGCCAGCTTCGCCACCACCCGTTCGAAGGGTAGGGGACGGAGCGCGCGTGTCTACCTCGACTAGGCGCCAGCTTCGCCGCCACCCGTTCGAAGGGTAGGGGACGGAGCGCGCGCGCCTACTTCGACTAGGCGCCAGCTTCGCCGCCGCCCGTTCGAGGGGTGGAGGACGGAGCGCGCGCGCCTACGTCGACTAGGCGCTAGCTTCGCCGCCGCCCGTTCGACGGGTAGGGGACGGAGCGCGCGCGTCTACCTCGACTAGGCGCCTGCTTCGCCGCCGCCCGTTCGAAGGGTAGGAAACGGAGCGCGCGCGTCTACATCGACTAGGCGCACGCTTCGCCGCCACCCGTTCGAAGGGTAGGGGACGGAGCGCGCCAGTCCACTTCGGGAGTCTTGTCCTGCGAAATCTACCTTGTTTTCCTTAACAGGCCACCTACAGTGCATCAACGTACAAGGTAATGCCAGCGGGCTCCCTCAGGAACACCGACTGTAGGTAGGCCTGTTAAGAAGAGCAGGGCAGACCTCGCTGTCGTCTACGGAAGCGCGGTGCGGGGTCAGGAAGCACAGCTGGTTGTCGATAACCGGCGCTGATCAAGCTCCCAGGAAAATAGACCTCCTTCTGTGCATCAACATTCCCCAAGCCGCTCAGCGTCACCCAGGAATGTTGATGCACGGCAGGGGCCCATTTTAGGGGAACAGCTTCTATCACAATATACGCAGGAGCAACGCCTCACCAGCGCCATATATATACCCCAATCAGCAGGGGAATCAACCGGCGGAAGTCCAACCACCGGAAGTCCGCCGCCATATTAATGGTCACGACGCCTCAACGCCCGCACCACGCCAAGCACGCTGCACCACGTGGACGCCCGGAAGTCCGAGCGTCGCAACAGCGCGCACGTCTGCTTCGGCCGCAGCACAGCTCCGGGTCAAGTACTGGACAGGCTCACAGGCCGCGGGACGGAGGGGGCCAAAGGACTCGACGACATGGCTTCGGCCTTGTGAAGCCCTTTACCATGAGAGGCTCCTGTCGTAGGGGTGGCCCCCACCTAAACCCAGCAGGCCTGGCAGGAGATTACAAGGCCCAGAATAGGCCATGTGTAATGACATAAGCACCCCTAAAGGGACACTCCAATGTAAGGGCACTATTGTAAAAGCGCTCCTCATGTGCATATATATATATGGCGGTAAGCCATGGGGAGGACCCAGGCCATTACACTTATCTTCATTACTCTCCACTACCATCTCTCTCTCTGTTTGGTCTGTAGCCACAACAGAGAAAGACAAGAAAGAAAGAGAAGAGAAGAAAAAAAGAAGAAAAGAAAAGAGGAGAAAAATAAAAGAAAAGAGGAGAAAAAGAAAGAGAGAGAAAAAAGGGTTCGGCACATGCGTGACAGGTCCCTCAAAACCCGTGCGATTACGCCCGAGGGCGGGGTACGAGCTTAGGGATGTTGTTCTCCGTTTAAGCTCCTGATTTTTGTTTTGCCGTTGAGTCGGGTTGATGTGTGCGCAGGTGGAGGTCCCGGGTCGGAGCCATCCACGCGTCATCCCCGAGGTTAACCAGGCAATTGTATTGTAAAGCGATGAATTCGGGTAGTGATTTCGGTTAAAATAAATAATGATGTTCTGTTTACCGTGTTGGGGTAAGTTAAATATTTCCGGATAATGCATGTTTACCATGTTGTGGTAAGTTAAAGAGTTTCGGGTTGCATATTGAGAAATGAGGAATGATGAGACATGTCATGTTGATATGCGTAGTCGGAGAACTTGCATTGCATGCATGTCATGAAAAGAGATAGCATTGGTCCACGTTGAGTGGACGCTCCACGGGAGTGGAGCTGAGGTCCCCGTATGAAACAGGACGGACTTGACGTCCCCGCATGAAACAGGGCGGGCTTGGGTGAGCGTCGACGGGTGCACACTCTACTATACCGGTATAGGCTAAAGAGTTGAGAAAGAATGCATGAGCATGTGCATGGACATATGCATAATGATCGGTTAATGAGAACCTAAAGAGATCGGAGAAAGGTGCATGTGCATGATGAATAGTTCATCGGAACGTAGAGTGGTTAAATGGAAAAGTGGTTAATGAAACTGGAATGAATATGGTCTAATGAATTAACCTGTTATTTGCTGTTTTGCTTTGTACTTGCTGAGTCGATAGACTCACCCTTGCTTCGTTGTTGTTTTAGGTGACCGTTGAGGAGGTCAAGCACGGGCGGGAGTAGCACATGAAATAATGGCACGAACAAGTAGCACTTTTGTATCCCCTTTTGTCAGTGTACTTTGGCTGTGTTAGGCTAGAGTAATCACTAGAAATGCTATGATGTATCTGAATGCAGCAAGATGAATAAACTTATTGTTGGCTTAAATTCCTACTAGTTGATAATGGATTGGTAAGAGTTGCAGAGGTAGTAGCATCTTGGCCAAGAGAGTGGGCGGGGTGTTACAGTTGGTATCAGAGCGGGCGTTAGGTCCGTGGTAATGAAACTTGATAACTTAGTTTAATTATTCAACTAAAATTGACTTAGGCCTAATAATTAAATCAAAAATTTGACACACTAGTGCACCATAGGATGGGAATGGGTCTTGCATTGTATTTATGCTTTCGCTAGTTTCGATGTGATTTGTGCTGTTGAAGTGAATGTTTGTGGGCTAGCTGTGTGATTGGCTGTCTGTCGTGGGCAGATATGCCGAGAGGTAGAGGACGTGGACGTGGCCGTGGAGGCCGGGGTCGTGGCCGAGGTCAGGCCCAAGTGGTGCCACCGTTTGAGGTTCAGCTGGAGGCACCTGGTGCAGAGGTTGCTTCTGCTGAACATTCCGTAGCCAGAGATCCGGCAAGGTCTTCAGCCTTGCTGCAAGAGTTCATAGAGGAGGTCCGTGCGCTTCGTCGTCAAGTGCCGGCAGCCACTGCTGCTGCCCCTGTTGCCGCTCCGGTCGTACAGGAGGCAAGAATGGGCCTTCGTGAGTGGTTGGCCTGTGACTAGACACCTTTGACGGTTCGGGCACACCAGTCCAAGCTGCGGATTGGTTGCGTTATATGGAGAGGCAGTTCGAAGCCCTTGAGATGAGCTCTCAGATGAAAGCTTGTTTTGTGGCTTTCCAGTTGAAGGGTCAAGCGGACATCTGGTGGGAAGGGGTTCTCTCAGCCAGGACTCCTGCCCAGGGTCCTGCTACCTGGGAAATCTTCGCCGAGCAGTTCAAGGCGAAATATTACCCAGATTCTTTTGTGGAGAGTATGGAGGTCGCCTTGTCGACCTTCGTACATGGGAAGATGACCGTAGCTGAGTACGAGGCGGGGTTTAACAACCTGATCCGCTTCGTGCCATCGGTCGCGAATAACGACCTTGAGAAGGCCAAAAGGTTTCGCCGAGGGCTCAGCTCTGAGTTCCGGCATGTCTTGGGAGCTACTTCACCGCGCGACTTTAGGTCCGTGGTGGAGCAAGCCAGAGGGATGGAGTTGGAGATGCAGCTCATTAAAGGGCTGCAACCCTCTGGTAATCCGAGCGCTTCTGGTGGTGACCAGAAGAGGAGCTACGCTGAAGGGGGTGGGTCGTCGCAGCGGCCCGCTCCTAAGAAGTCCAAGTGGGGCCAGCGTCCCCCACAATCGTCCAAGTCCAAGACTTCGAGGACGTCTTCTTCGGCGCCTCGTTCTTCATCGGCGACCCTAGCCTTGCGTCCTGTTCCGGGACAAGGCATGATCTGTTTCAAGTGCGGTGAGGGACACCGTGCTGCTGAGTGTTCCTGTACGGGGAACTGTCGGCATTGTGGCTTGGCAGGCCACAAAATGTTAGTTTGCCGTCGGAATCCCACCAGCATCATCAAGTGGGAGCCAGTATCTTCATCTTCGTCAAATTCTACACCTCGGGGGTCAGTCCAGATGATGGCGGCTGCCTCGGTGCTGCAGCCTCCTCTATCTTGGGCTCCACCTGCCGGGTACTATTGGCATCCTACTCCGACTCCATTCCAGCATGCTACATCACCTCCAGTTCCGTTGCCGCCATAGCAGAGTGTCGGAGCTCTCGCTGCCCCGACACCACCGGGAGTCTACTCACTGCCTGCTGCTGAGTCCGCGGGTCGACCTGACGTTGTGACAGGTACCCTGTTAGTGGACTCATGTGAAGCCCTTGTTCTTTTTGACTCTGGTGCTACCTATTCTTTTGTGTCCCGGGAGTTTGTTAGGAAGGCCAAGCTGAGTGTTTAGCAAATTTCCCATTCGGTTACGGTTAGTACCCCAAGAGGTATCATTGCTAGCTCCACAGTATGCCCTGGCTGTGTGGTTGCAATAGATGGCGAGGAATTTGTTGCCAACCTCATGGTTATTCAGTTAGAGCCTTTTGATGTTATCCTTGGTATGGATTGGTTGCATCGCTACCAAGTCGTGATTTCCTGCTTCTGGAGGACAATCACCTTGCAAGCTCATTCGGGGAAGGAGATAATCTTTCAGGGGAATGCACCCTCGTGTTCCCTCTTTGTGTTGGCCAGCTTGTTCCCTGGCCGACGTACAATGAAGTCTGGGCTACTTCTAGCCCTTGCGGAGAAGCCAAGTGCGCAGTTGCACATTGAGGATATTCCTGTGGTGCGTGAGTATCCCTATGTGTTTCCTGAAGAGCTTCCGGGTATGCCACCCAAGCGAGATGTGGAGTTCAGAATTGATCTTGTTCCTGGCATAAGACCTATCTCCATGTCTCCCTACCGTTTGGCATGAACCTTGCAAGAGGAGCTGAAAAAGCAGTTGGATGAGTTGCTGTCCAAAGGCTTGATTCATCGCAGTGTGTCACCTTGGGGAGCCCCTGTCCTATTCACTGAGAAAAAGGATGGGAGTTGGCGCATGTGTATAGATTACCGTGCTCTCAATCAGGTGACCATCAAGAATAAATACCCATTGCCTCGCATCGAGGACTTATTTGATCAATTGAAGGGGGCCAAGATGTTCTCCAAAATTGATCTACAGTCTGGGTATAATCAAATCCGAGTGCGCGAGGAAGACATTGAAAAGACAGCTTTCTCCACAAGATATGGGCACTATGAGTTTACAGTCATGTCCTTTGGACTGACGAATGCCCCTGCTGTCTTCATGGAGACGATGAACAGCATGCTACACAACTATCTGGATGACTTTGTAGTGGTGTTCATCGACGATATCTTGATTTATTCCAAGACGGAGGAAGAGCATGAGCGACATCTGAGGCTCGTGCTTGAGACTCTGAGAAAGAATCAATTATTTGCCAAATTGAAGAAGTGCGAGTTTTGGATTTCTGAAGTGAGCTTCCTGGGGCATGTGATTAACCAGGAAGGCGTTTCAGTTCATCCAAGCAAGATTTCCACTGTCGTGGATCGGAAGAGGCCATCTAGTGTTAAAGAAGTGAGAAGTTTTCTTGGCTTAGCTAGTTATTACCGGCGTTTCATGAAAGACTTCTCCCTCATTGCCAAGCCAATATCTCAACTCACACGGAAGGGTGTGAAATTCCAGTGGACCGATGAATGTGAGCGCAGTTTCACCACTCTGAAGGAGAAGTTGGTAACTACTCCTGTTCTCACACTTCCTGATCCAGGGAAGTGTTTCACGGTCTACTCGGATGCATCTCGAGTGGGTCTGGGTTGCGTGCTTATACAAGACAACAAAGTGATCGTGTATGCCTCGCGACAGTTGAAGAAGCATGAGCAGAATTACCCTACCCATGATTTAGAGCTTGCCGTAGTGGTTTTTGCTCTTAAGATTTGGAGGCATCGCTTGTATGGAGAGACTTGCGATATTTTCACTGACCACAAAAGCCTCAGGTACATTTTCACTCAGAAGGAGCTGAATTTGAGGCAACGAAGGTGGTTGGAGTTGATTAAAGACTATGATCTTACTCTTCAGTACCATCCGGGGAAGGCAAATGTGGTTGCTCATGCCCTTAGTCACAAGATGGCACCACCCACTCTGGGTTGTTTCGTTGCTGACGTTGAACGGATGGGAATTTCCTATTGTTTCGCTGGTACAGCACGGGCTGAGATGCAGCTGTTGCTGGAATCAGCAATCCCAGAACGAGTAAAGGAGGCGCAACAGCATGATCGGTTGCTTCAGCAAGTGAGGAAGCGGCTTGATGAAGGTAAGACGGGGGAGTTCAGCCTTGATGAGTCAGGCGCATTGCGGTTTAAAGGCCGCCTTTGCGTGCCGCAGAAGGCTCAAGTCAAGGATGAAATTTTGAGAGAAGCTCATCGTACCCCGTACACAGTGCATCCTGGTGAGACCAAGATGTATCGTGATCTCAAAAAGAACTTCTGGTGGAAGAGGATGAAAGTGGATATTGCCAAGTATGTGGCATCTTGCGGGGTTTGCCAGCAAGTAAAGGCTGAGCACAAGCGCCCCGTTGGGCTATTGCAGCCTTTGGAGGTTCCTTAGTGGCCATGAGATGATATCACCATGGACTTCGTAGTCGGCTTACCTCGTACCCAGCGAGGTAAGGATGCGATTGGGTAGTGGTGGACCGGTTCAGTAAGTCCGCGCACTTCATCCCCATTTGCACCATGAACTCAGCGAGTGAGTTGGTACCCATTTATGTGCGAGAAATAGTAAGATTGCATGGTGTTCCTAAGACCATAGTTTCGGACAGAGACGCCAAGTTTGTCTCCATGTTTTGGGAGAGCTTGCAGGGCGCTCTGGGCATGAAACTCCAGTTCAGTACTGCTTTCCACCCTCAGACGAATGGACAGTCTGAACGTACCATTCAGACACTAGAGGACATGTTGAGGTCCTGTGTTGTCTTGGAAGGGTGGCTGGGAGGATTATTTGGCACTCGCGGAGTTTGCCTATAACAACAGCTACCACTCCAGTGTTCGAGCAGCACCATTTGAAGTTTTGTATGGGCGAAAGTGTAGATCGCCACTGTGTTGGGATGCAGTGGGCGAAAAGGCTGTTTTGGGACTAAATTGGGTCCAACAAACAGTAGAGCGAGTGGCAGAGATTAGACAGAATCTGCTAGCTGCCCAGAGTAGGCAAAAGGGCTATGCAGATGCCCGAAGGTGAGAACTAGTGTTCCAAGTGGGGAATCAGGTGCTCCTGAGAGTGTCTCCCACTAAAGGCATAGTGCGATTTGGAACCAAAGGGAAGCTTAGCCCGAGATACATTGGGCCATTTCCAATTAGGGAACGGATTGGAGAGTTGGCATATCGTTTGGATCTCCCTGACTCCTTGCGAGGAGTGCATGACGTGTTTCATGTGTCGATGTTGGGGAAGTATTTGCGAGATCCAGAGCATGAGATTGTGTTAGAACCGGTGTGCATAAAGCAAGACCTCACCTTCGAGTCCCGTCCAGTGCGGATACTGGAGGAATCAGAGAAGGTGTTGAGGCATAAAAAGATAAAGTATGTTAAAGTGCTTTGGGCTCATCAGTCTGAGCGAGAAGCAACATGGGAGTTGGAGTCTCGCATGCGCGAGAAGTACTCGGACTTGTTCTCCGTGGGTACGAGTTAAAGTTATGTTATGTGCAGTTTATTGCATTTTGTTCATTCGTGCATATTGTTGAATGCCAGAATTCGGGGTCGAATTCTGTTAAGGGGGGTAGAATGTAATACCCCAAATTTTTCAAAGGGAAACATTAGGGATAAAGAGCGAGGTTTTGCCATCAGACCCATCGACATTTAGAGTGTCGATTTAGTATCGCGCGCAGAGGTTCCCAGACCATCCCAGGACGGTCGGCACCATCTAGAGAGCCGTATAATTAGCGCTCTCAGAGGTTCCCGGACCGCCTAGGGACAGTCAGCACCGTCTCGCATTTCGGGTGTTCATCATCCTGCAAATTTCTACCTTACTTTGTTTACCGTCTTACCGCTGCAGTAGAAACCCCAAAACCCCTTGGACCAAAATGCCCCTGAGCAGTCAATTATTTGAGAGAGGAATGGGAGGGCGATTCGGACATTTCACAGGCCAAGGTAGCCCCAACCATGCTCATTTAAGCTAGCCCCATGCAGCAAGCTCTCATTTCCCCACTTAAACTCTCTCGGCCAAGGTAGGAGCCAAACCAACAGAAGCACACCGCTCCATTCTGTTCACTGCCAAACCGAGAGGCACCCCAAGTCCCAAGCCGAAGACAACTGCAAGGAGGAAGCGAGGAGAAGGTAGAGCCCGAAGAGGAGGAGCAAGGGAGCGGCCGGTCATGGCGGCTAGGGGAAGAACCACCTGAACCTCATCCTCATCCACGCCATTCTTGTTCTAGCTCGACAAGCAAGTAAGCCTGACCTCACCTCCCATAGTTCGGCACCGTGGCATAGCACGTTAGCATGCAAGAGCAGAGGCTAGAATGGAGGGGAGGGGTGCACTGCCCTGTTGGGGAGGTGGCCGGGTGTAGAGGAGGCGGCCGGCGGCCGTTGGCCGTGCCGGCCGGCAGGATGCCGAGTGCCCCTCCACTGTGCGCGCGCTCGGGGAGGCGGCAGGGTCCAGTCCCGACCGGATCCAAGGCGGGGAGGGTGGCGCAGGGGGGCGGTCGGATCTGGGCCCGGTTGGCCGGCTGGGAGGAGCCACTGGCGCCGGCGCTCCTCGGGCCGAGATCCCCCACGCCGCAAGCCACCAAGAGAGGGGACGCGGAGAGGAGGTGGTGGAGGCGGAGGGGACCGGCGGTGGCCGCGGCTGGCGCACCCGTGCGCCGCCTGGTGAAGAGGGGGCTGGCCGTGCGGCTGCGCGCGAGGGGAAGAATGGGGGGGCCGTGGAGGCGGAGAGGCCGGCGGTGCTCGACGGCCGGCGGCGAGGGGAGGGGGCCGGCGCGCCCACGCGCCGCCGCGCCGCCCCTGGTTGAGGCCGGTTTGGCCGAAAGAAAGGGAGAGGAGAGAGAGAGCCAGGAGAGGAAGGGAAAAGGAGGAAGGGGCAGCCAGGAAAGAAAAAGAAGAAAGAGAGGAAAAGAGAGAGGAGAGAGAGAAGGAAAGGAAAGGAAAAGAGAAAGAAAAGAAAGAAAGAGAAGAGAAGAAAAAAAAGAAGAAAAGAAAAGAGGAGAAAAAGAAAAGAAAAGTGGAGAAAAAGAAAAGAGGAGAAAAAGAATAAAGGAGAAAAAGAAAGAGATAGAGAGAGAAAAGGGTTCGGCACCTGCGCGACAGGTCCCTCAAAACCCGTGCGATTACACCCGAGGGCGGGGTACGAGCTTAGCGACGTTGTTCTCCGTTTAAGCTCCTGATTTTTGTTTTACCGTTGAGTCGGGTTGATGTGTGCGCAGGTGGAGGTCCCGGGTCAGAGCCGTCCACGCGTCATCCTCGAGGTTAACCAGCCAAGTGCATTGTAAAGCGGTGAATTCGGATAGTGATTTCAGTTAAAATAAATAATGATGTTCTGTTTACCATGTTGGGGTAAGTTAAATATTTCTGGATAATGCATGTTTACCATGTTGGGGTAAGTTAAAGAGTTTCGGGTTGCATATTGAGAAATGAGGAATGATGAGACATGTCATGTTGATATGCGTAGTCGGAGAACTTGCATTGTATGCATGTCATGAAAAGAGATAGCATTGGTCCACGTTGAGTGGATGCTCCACGGGAGAGGAGCTGAGGTCCCCGTATGAAACAGGACGGGAGTGGAGCTGAGGTCCCCGAAATATATTACATTACAAAACAACTGCCAGGAAACTTGAGCGCGATTGAGACCTAGAGCCACGGGCCCACGGATCCTCATCGAAGAACTGCTCCTTCGAAGCTTCCTCGACTGGCTGACCTTCACCAGCACTCTGAAACTCTGAAGTGGTTTTGCAAGCCGTGAGCACAACAGCTCAGCAAGTTACAAAGGAAACCCTATCTTAGCTAATTGCACGGATCACCAAAGGATAGGGGTATACTTGTTTTATTAATGTATGTGGATGTAATTTTATTTGTAAATATTTTTGAAATTCCAAACCAAGGACTATTCCTTAAGAATAAGGAGGGTTTCCAATCAAAGTTGATTACCCTACTAAACATGTTTAAAACCAATGAAATCTACTTACGCCTTGCTGTTGGAATCACCCATAGACATAGCTCCATTAACCGGGAGCACGGTGTATTCGAATACCATTTATTTGACTCTGCAGAGTTGCCCAACTTTACCCATAAGCATCCTTAACCCTCATGACTGAGTTAAGGAACCGGATTGTTTCACTGCTCAATCCTTGGTATACGCTCTACCTGATAGGTTAAAAGCTCACACAGCTTCGGGTATCCGTTGGCCCGCACGGAATGCCAAGCCCGAACTGAAGAGACCTATCGTTGTCCGGTTTAGATCTACCGATCCACACCAACTCCCAATGTAGGGTTTTACTTTGAGTTGAGCAGCTACTAAACCAGGGTTGACAGGTCAACACCGGTGGTTGAGCGGCTAATATGTCACTTGCTCAGCGCAAGGGTCTAGTCCTTACATTTTCGCAAGGCCTCAGCCTCCACCCTAGGGTAAAGCGGTGGGCGAAGACCGTCTCGCGGTGTCCTACAACACCTTTACCCTAGACTCCAACATTTTAAATCTACCGGCCCATGGCTACAACCTTAGTAGTGTGAATTTTGCATGAAATGTAGATATCCTACAAGTATTTCTATTATTATGTAAGCATTTCTAGGATTATCAAAGGCATGGCAGCAAATTAACATGGCAGTTGTCGGTGGTATGAAATATCTAAATATCATGGCATTCTAAACATTTCATTTTAAGCAACTAGCAATTCACAAATAATAATAATGCAAATAACATAAATACATAATTTAAATGCATGGGATTCAACATGATCAAGGTCTTGCAACTTGCCTTGGAACTCGACGACCTCGGCAACCTCGTAGGCAGCACTTCCTTGATCCTGGCCTTGCCCTGAAGCCTCTAAAAACTCCGACACTAGCGCAAACACACAAAAATAATATAAGTCCGGCTTGAGCCCAATCAAGTGAGGAAAATAAATCTATGAAAAAAGGAGTAAAATGCATAAAACTTTAAATGAGGAATTTTTGAATTTTTCAGAGATGAATCTGGTGGATTGGAGGTCAAAATGGGTTCAGGGCATCAAAATGAGCAAGATGGTGTAATTTGGGATTTTTTGGGATTTTCTGTGATTTTCTGGAATTTTATTTGATTTTCTGGATTTTTGGAAAATAGAAAATCTTTGGAAATTAGGATGAACAGTGTCGTGCCGACCTTTTTGCTACAGTGCGGCCCGGCGCTGTTTCGTCCTGCGCGGTCTCAGCCCAGCACGCGCGCGGCCGAAGCCCAGCGCGTGCACGCCTTGCCTCGGCGAATGGCCGACACGCGGCGGGCGCGGACGGAGGAGATGTGGGGAAGACGGGCGGACGGGATGCGCTGTGGTGAGGCGAATCGGATGGCTGCGGAGGGGATGAGATCGAGCGGATGCGAGGGAAGGAGTTAAGTGGGATCGGACGGTAGCGGAGAGACCACCATCCGACGGTCGACTTTAAACGGCAACGGAGGGAAGGAGGGGCGGAGATATGGCCACGTCACTGGGAGGGGGGGTTGTCTTCAACCTCCCGCCGCTCGCGCCAGAGAAAGACGGCAGCACGAGGGCCTTGCTTCCCGGCGACAGCGAGGGTCCCCGGCGGCAATGGAGGGTACCAGTGGCTAGGTCTCGGTGAGACGGTTCCATTTTGGGGCTCAGGGGGCAAAGGGGATCACTGGTGGCGCCTGGCGGCAGAAGGGGAGGTTTTGGCCTCACGGCGGCGCAACGGCTCACCGGCAGCACTCTGGCTAATTGGAGAGTGTTTTTACAGTCTACTGGGCTTGGGGCTCATAGGGAGGCTGGCCACGGAGAGGTGCTTCTGCCGGCGGCGAGCGTCGATGCCGGGGTTCCACAAGCTTCCACCTGGCCGGGGAAGTGCACCAAAGCGATCAGGGGACAGTGGTGAAGCTCTGAGCGAATGGAATCGAAGAATGAGGGAGGTGGGAAAGAAAACAACTTACGGGGGTCGCCGGCTCAGGGGAAGACGGCGACGGAGCTGGGGGCAGCAGAGCTTCAATCAGCGGCTCGTGGGGGCAATTGGGAGTCACAGTGAGCGAGTGGAGGATTGGGGAGAGCTCGGGGAGCATGGGAGAGCGAGTGAGCGAGGAAGTGCCTGCAAGCTCCGACGGGGAAGAAGAAAAAGAGGGGGAAAGGGGGATGGGCACGGCGTGGGCGGGTAGCCGAGTGACAGGAGTGGTTGTCGGAGTGACGGGGGAGGTGACCGTACGCCAGGGAGAGTAAATGCGCGTGCGAGAGAGAGGGGGAGCAGGTGAGCTACCGAGACGACGATGGCGCGCAGCGCGGAGGAGGGAGAAGGGGCAGTGGCTGCCAGGTGGGGCCAAGAGGGAGGATAGGGCGACGCGTGCCATGGAGGGGTGCTGCTGGTTTTCGGCCAGAGGCGACGGAGTGGCGAGGGCGAGTAAAACGGTGGGCGGAGGCGCACTCGACTGCACAGCCACCCAGAGAAAAGGGGAAGGAAATCTGAGCACGGCACCACACCCACTTTTCCCCATTCGTTCCCAAGCCAGCAAAGAAACCGTAGGCGACTAGGAGAAAGGCCAGGCGCAAAACGAAGGCGAGGCGAGCCGGCCAGGAGCAAGGCGACAGCGACGGCAGGAGGCCAGACCCCAAGCCACGAGACCATCAACCCTAGGAGTGGGACACCACCAGGCGACGTCCACACCACCGAGAAAGCGACAGTCACAAGCAACCCCCCGATTCCTTCCCAGAACATCCCAACCATCAACTGGCGAAGGTAGTCCACAAATCGCTCATAGCAATCGCATCCAGTTGTTGATAGTGAATCTTGCATAGCTTTAGACAGTAAACAACCAATAATTGTCACCAAGCACCACTAGAGCACCGGAGAACCCACACAAAGTATGCCAACCAGAGGTACAAGAAGGGAGTAGTCAGAGTAAATAAGGACCAAGTGTACTGTAGATGAAGGCGACGGCGTACTACCACTAGCATAGCCACGCACTAGACATCGCCGCGTACTCCCCCGGCGTACGGGCGGTTCTAGCCGACCGTGACTAGCTCAGGGCAGCTCACCTCCATGCTATCACCTCGTGAGCACAAACTAATTAGAACTGAATCAAAATAGCAACTAAATCAACCAAACCGGGTTGGATCCGAGGGAGGAGGCGCCAGATCCGGGCAGTAGGCCACGGATCCGGCCATAGCACACCATGCGAAGCACGAGCGGCGAGGCGGGGACGACTGCGGCTGTCGGTGCCAAGGAGGTGTGGCAAGGCGCAATGAGACCGGTAGCGTGAAGGGAGAAGCGGGTAAAGGAAGGGGCGCCGGAAGGGACGGAGGAGCTGAGGCGTCGGAGAACCAGAGGGGGCGCCAGGCCGATTTAGATCGGAGGGAGAGAGAGAGGGCCACGAGAGAGGAAGCAGAGGGGGAGGTGATGAGGCATCGGTGGAAGAAAAGAAAAGGGAGTAGGCGAAAAGAAAAAGAAAGAGAAATAAGAAAAGAAGAAAAGAAAATGAGGAAGAGGAAGAGAAAGAGAAGAGAGAGGAGAAGCGTGCGCATAATAAGAATCCGCCTTCATAAATATTTAACTAAGTAATCGATTGCAGATTAAACTACTCGAGAACAGTGTGCTCATTACGTTAAATTACAAAATATAACTAATTAGTAATTACAACTGTTGAAACTTGATTAAGAACTATCAGTAGATTCAAAGTTGGCGTGTATCTATTGAGTTGGTACATTACCGTTTAGATCATGAGCTCCTAGTTAAATACCTAATTAATCCTGTTAGTAGTATAAACTTGTGAAATTTTATTAATAAATATTCATTATCGTTAAAAATAAACCAAGCCGTCAATGGATTAAAGCATGTACATGGGTATATCAAAATTTATGTATCTTCGTTTAGATCATCCCATGGCATATTTAGATACTCAGAAGATGTTGTTGCTAGCATTCAAATTATAGAAATCCATGTTGATTAAATAGTAAAGCGGTAAAAAATATGCAAAGGACTAAAGTAAACCTTAAATAGGCATAATTGCAGGCGCAAGATCGACTAAGATTAATATTCGCCAATATTGGTATGTGTATATATTTGATCGTATCGTAATGATAGATAGTCAGAAATCAACAAAAGATGGAGTTTAACTTCTAAGTAAACAACCCAGCTCTATGCTAAGAAAATAAACATCAAATGACGAGTACAGAATACGAGAGAACTAGGGCTACCACGATTAGGTTAAATTTAGCAAAGCCTTATCCTAGGAGCACAAGCACATCGACACCTTGTATGTTATTAAGTTCTCATAAATTAAGTCGTAGTCGGCGTATTTAATTGCAGGCAACAATCCAAGCTACGGGAGTGACTTCACCTGATCCTCCTTGAATCTGAATCTATGGTTGAAATCCAGGCAAGCATTCCTTTGAACATGTCTTCAGAGTATTTTTCGTAAAACAAATATGTTGGTATTAATTTAGTATCACCCTGCATAAAAGAATTAAAAGATATTTAAAACGAGCTTTGGAATACCAGAGACATGAGAAAGGAAAATAGAGGGCAACTGATGGAGCAATTGGCCATTTCAGTTATGTAAGAAGGTGGGCAGAGGTTGCCAGGGTAGGTGATAAGTGGGCAGGTGTGGGACCCCTGCATAAGGATAGAATATAAGGAGGTTACCAACTTCATCCGTGTGAACAGACCGTACCAAACCGTATCAACCAACATCCCGTATTGACGGACAGACTAGTAGCTCTATCAAGGTATTATATTCTCCACATGGGTAAGTATTAATTAGGAGAGGAACCCACAGGAGCCGGACCTGTACCGAAGTGGGGGATCCACAGCCACGCAGAACCCGAGTCTGGACGTGACCAGCAGTGGGGGAGGCGGATCGCAAGAACCCGAGTTTGGACGTGACCAGCAGTGGGGTACGCGAAGGCGATATATTACGTAGTTGGGTGTTGGGCGAGGGTCAGAAACCACCCCAGCCAACGGTTATATTGCTTGTGGTGGGTCTGTGTGAGGGTTGTACACCGCTCCAGGCTGCCGTTTGTGAGTAACCGGGTGGAGATATAATTACTGAGATAGATGCAAACGTAATGTACTCTGATCTGGGTGCCGCATCTAAGGAATTGCGGAGATCCAGGAAGCCAACAAGGTCAGAGTGGTGATAGGTAAAGTGATACAAGCTTGCGCAATGCTATTCAAATCATGAATTCATGTCCGTCTCCGGGAAAGGAGAATTACGGAAACTTATGGGGGTTTTTGCTGTTCATGCGTATGTTCAGTAGTTTTCTAAATTAATAAATTGGAATTCTTTCAAAACCAACAATCTTTATTTTCTATAAGTCATGGAAAGGAAAATGAGGATGAAAAAGGGTGTTAAGAATGAGCATGAGAGTGAAGAGAGGAATTGATATTCCTACCAGTGTAAATGATAATCATTATGTGCATTTTGCTATTAACGCTTACTGAGTACTTCTGTACTCACCCTTGCTATAATCCTCCTTTCTTAGGATTGTCAATTCAGAGAATAGCTATAGACAGGAGAAAGCTACCTGGATGGAATACCGTGGACTCGGATTACAATGGGTACAAGGTTGACACTTCGTGTGGAGTCGTTTTTGAATAGGAAGTTGTTAGAATCTTTTCTTTGCTAAAGATTGTAATATTTGAGCCTTTAAGGCTTTGTAATAAACTTTAGCCCTGCGTGGCTATATTCTTGTAATATCGTGTTGTCTCTAATTATTGTTTTGCTGCAACACTCTGATAGGCTTATTATTTGTTAGAGCGATGTTTTATCGGCTAAAACGAATAATAATCCGTTGACTAGCATTATTACCCCCACGGTAATAACGCGGGTCGTCATAGACATCATCCTTGTGAAACTTGTCTGCTCACATGTTCGGAATTTTTCAGTATTTACCCTGCATAACATCCAATGGTAACATCAGACAGAACTATAGTCTGTCATTGTACAAGTTGATTCATGTATATGTTCATTAGTCATTACGAACAGTGTAAGCTTATGTAAAGCTCTCAGGATTCTAGTACCAGCTTGTTTATTGGCTTGTGTCTCACATGGCAAATGTTAGAATACGAACAGATTGCGTATTTTTTCTTTAACAGTTTAAGCTTTTGTATAAATTTAACACTCATCTAAAGGCTAAGAACAAGGGTATTGATAAGCATTATCTAGATGTTTTCTTTCTAACTATCATCCAGATTTGTAATCATTGGATTAGAGATCCAACAGTCATGAATTCTCCCCCATCCCCTCAAAAAAAATCTCCCCCTCCTAAAAAATGGTCGTTGAATCTCTAATCCAACAGTCTCAAATCTGGATGATAGTTAGGAAGAAAATATCCAGGTGGTGTCTGTACACACCTAAGAATAATTAAGATGATGTGACTTCACCGGAGAACAGGAAATTAGCACTAACTGTAGTTAGTGGGGATCAATCGTATAGATATGTAGGATTACTTAGCGCATGAAATTCAACGACAGATCACAAACTAAGCTAGGGATGACTTCCCGGATGGCTTTGCATCCGGAGTTACAGACTTGGCTGGGAAATATCTACCATGCGCCATGTACTGCTACTACATGCGTACACGAACAATCGGCTCAGAGCCTAAGACTGAACAATGGTAACAGCAGATACGAACAATGTCGTGCCATTCTCTTGTTCTTAGTTGTTGGAATCAAATATCATGTGCAACCACAATCTCTTTGCTATAGTACTGAAAATTGCTAAATTGATTTGATGCAGGAAGAAAACCGAGAAAGAACCCTACAATCTGAAGGCTGAAAATCCTTTGTTGGTAGCTGTGAACACACGGAGCCAACGAGTATGGAAGCCCAAAATTTACTGAAGCAAATGACTTCCAGACTTCCAGGGTTGCCATTGTTCATCCTATCTCTATTCAGTATACATTTCTGTATTGGTTGAATTTTTTTTTGTTGTTGTGCAGCCCACATTTGTAGCTTCATGGAGCCGGTTGTTATATAATTGGTTCCGTAATGAGCATAGTTAGGAAAGGAAAATCTCAGGTGGTGGTATCTCTTATTTTTGGGAGTAGCCTTTCTGTGAAGGTAACAATCGTCTGCTGTGTTCACACACTGTACTTTGCTGTTTTGTAGACCTTGCAGCAATTACTGGATAGCATATCCTTCTGAAACTTCTTTGCTAGCTTGATAGCATAGCATATACCCTTCTGAAACTACTCAGTATTTACAAGTTCTATTATGTTCACCAACAACGTAAGCTTATGCAAAGGTATATTACTTTTGTTCAATGCTTTGAGGATTGTAGTGCCAGCTTTTTTATTGGCTTGTGAGTCGAATTTTTTTAGAACACGCAAGAGAATTGCGTGAGATGCGATCATGTGGAATGACAGATCTCTGAATCTGCCTGGTAAATAAGAAGAAATTATAAGCTTAACAACCCATTGACCTTACCAAACACGAGGCTATTAAAACAGGAAGAACCCACTGAAAATAATAATAATAATAAAATATGAATAAGCTGACTAAGTGACTACAGGCTATAAAACAGGAAGAACCTACTCTTTAAAATAATTAAAAAAATGAAGAAGCTGACTAAGTGGCTCATGTTAATCATGTAACTAATCCCATCACAACCAACTTGAAGTCCTATTTAATGCACTGGCTAATAGTTACCCATTGGCCTTACCAAACACGAGGCTATTAAAACAGGAAGAACCCACTGAAAATAATAAAAAAAAATATGAATAAGCTGACTAAGTGACTACAGGCTATAAAACAGGAAGAACCTACTCTTTAAAATAATTAAAAAAATGAAGAAGCTGACTAAGTGGCTCATGTTAATCATGTAACTAATCCCATCACAAACAACTTGAAGTCCTATTTAATGCACGGCTAATAGTTTTCTATGATCTGGATGACTATCACAGGCATGTACAAATGGGCCATTTCCGGGCACATCTGGCGAGGACCCCAAAGTCCACGACGGTGCAATGGAGATCAGACGCATTCGGCTGCTCTTCTTCCCGGCATCAGCATGGATGCTGCTTGCGGCTGCACAAGGCGTGAGAGCACTGCAGTTCACAAGGGATGACTTCCCAGATGGCTTTGCATTTGGAGCTGGGACTGCAGCTTATCAGGTATCCAAGTTGATCTTTCTTGCCCGGGGTTCCTAGTTTAGAGCATGCAGAGAAGATAAGAGACAAGCTTTAGTTACATCTTTGATCGCATATTGCGCATGTATGTTTGTGCAGTATGAGGGTGCAGCCGCTGAGGATGGGAGGAGCCCAAGCATCTGGGACACTTACGCCCATTCAGGTCTCTCTCTCTCTCTCTCACACACACACACACACGCACACAATCTGGATTGGCTTTTGTTCTTTTCCTGTTTAACTGCTGCATACTTGATTCCTAGCACATAACACTACTACAAGAAACCGTATTACAGACGGTTCAAAAACGTTATTACAGGTGGTTTTCTGAACCGTCTGAATTTATGGATCAGTGATAATCGAAGGTTATCATAGACGATTTTCGAACCGCCTGTGGTGTAAATATCACAGACGGTTTGTAATTAAAAACTGTCTGTGATAGCTGATAATCACAGACTGTTTGTAAGTAAAAACCGTCTGTGATAGCTGATAATCACAGACGGTTTTTAACTCACAGACGGTTTGTGAGTTAAAAACCGTCTGTGATTACTAGCTATAACAGACGGTAACTAAAAATCGTCTATGATTATCAGCTATCACAGACGGTTTTTACTTACAAATCGTCTGTGATTATCAGCTATCACAAACGGTTTTTAGTTACAAATCGTCTGTGATATTCTGTTCTACCTCTAAATCTATTTCTGTTTATTGGCTAGCCTCAGGAAATGCTAGCCATGCCCTTTGAAATAAGCAGATCAACATGTACATGTATACATACAATTCACATCTCAATGCATTTCACAAACATAAAACATCCAATTCACATCTCAATTCATTTCACAAACATAAAACATCCAATTCACATCGCACTTCATTTCACAAACATAAAACATCCATTTCGCAAATCAATTAATTGAAATGAAATAAAATATCCATTAACAAATACACAATTACAAAAAGATCTACATTGCATTTGCACTTAGATGGTAACATTGCATTTGTTGTTGCTCTATCACTCCGGAATCGAGGTCTCGCAAAAGGAACAGATCCATAATCAATGAAGTTGTCAGGCTGCATAAGCAATACTTGGATGGTGCATGATTGCTATCCAAGTATTGCTTGTGCAGCCTGACAAGTTCGTTGATTATGGATCTGTTCATTTCGCGAGACCTCGATTCCGAAATGATAAGAGCAATAAAAAATCATTGTGCGCAGTGGAACTCTCCATCTGATCTTATGACTTTAGACCACAAAAAGAAAGCACACTCTCCTCGAATTTGTGCAAGGTCCGGCTGTTTCAATGCAGTTGTAGAGATGGGTGTAGCCTGTCGATAGAAATATCAATGTACGTACATATGTAACCTGACAAGTATGAAATAAATGTGGGAAGATTGACAAACCTTCGAATTTGTGATCTTCGAGGAATCGAGGAGTAGTCTCATATGGTGGCAAATGTAGAATCCACACGCGTTGCCCGGCTGCTGCTGGTGGCATTGCAAAAAATAGAATGTGTTAATTCAAGAGGCATTACCATGCCACCTTAGCAGGAGGTCCTTTCTTCACCTCTGTTCCCTCGCCGTCATCTGATTGATTGTTACGTTTGTATCGGGATGCGTTGCACACCGGACATACATGCATGTTTGCATACTCTTTACGGTAGAGGATACAGTCGTTCGGACATGCATGTATTCTTTCTACTTCCATTCCCAATGGACAAAGAATCTTCTTGGCTTTATACGTGGTTTTAGGCAACTCATTTCCCTCCGGAAACTCTTATCGGACCAACCGTTACTTGCCTTCAATTTCAACAGTTCAAGCACGGCCGACAACCTCGTGTACTTTGACCTACAGCATGTGAACAAAGGTTTCTCTGAGTCCTCTATCAAGCCCCGGAATTTAACATACTCTCTCTCATCATAGTTCTCTTCTACATCGCGAAGCATTTGATCCAGATTGTCATCGTGCAACCTATCCGAATCCGAACAACAATCGACATCATCCGGCGGCATGTCATTCACTTCACCGGCGATGTCATCCGGTGGCATATCATTCACTTCACCGGCGATGTCATCCGGCGGCATATAATCGTTGACTTCGCCATGACTGGTCCAACACGTATAACCTTGTTTGAAACCCCTCCAAAACAAGTGCGCTTCGATTTGCCCTCGGCTCTTAAACATCTTTAAATTATCGCAGTCAGTACATGGACAGTACATATATTCCACCCCCTTATTCAACATATCCTCCTCGGCAGCTCTTGTAAAAGCAGACACGCCATTAATGTACTCTTCACTCACACGGTTCGCGGCATACATCCAGCTTTGGTCCTACGTTATGTATATATATAACAACTTAGTATTAAAAATTAAATTAATTAATTATTACTACATATATACCACATGCATTGAGGCTTTGCTAGCTTAATTCATATTATAAACACAACAGCAATTTCCCCAGTGATCGCTGAAGGTATATAACCAACAATTTTGACAAATTTGGCCTCTCACATGACGGGAACTGATCATGTATGGTCAAGTAGATGCAAACCATCTTCAATAACACTCACCAAAACATAGATCTAAATTGTAATGTAAAGAAAAATAAATTTCATTACTAACCATATCTAGAGCAATCAGGAACGTATGAATCTTCAAAGCTCAATCTCTGCCTCCTCCCACTAAATTAATTGGCCTGAAATCACCTAGCTTGCCTCCTGAGCGAAAGAGTGCAGCACCGGCTAGATCTGGATCGAAATGAAGACAGATGTGGTTCTGATTGGCGCAATAAATGTCTAGCGCATTATCACAGATGGTTTTCTTATTAAAAATCGTCTATGATAATTCTGAGATCATCACAGATGGTTTTTAATACAAACCATCTGTGATAATCAGCTTATCAATGACGGTTTTTAATAAAAATCATCTGTGATACTAAAATATCACAGACGGTTCATCGGTAAGAACTGTCTGTGATACTCGTTTCCTCCGACGCCATCAACACAGACGATGTCCAAATTAAAACCGTCTGTGTTAGTGTCGGTTACAGACGGTTTTGTCAAACCGTCTATGATTTGGCGTCTAGTATTAGGCTTTCTGTAGTAGTGTAACAATCAAGTTCTATAGTTAGCTTCAGTTATGAGGAGACAATTTTTTAGCAGGCATTGGTAGGGAAATATTGAACTACTTGAGTTCACACTTCATAGTGAAGTTGGCTGATAAAGGGGAGAGTTCAGTTACTTGACTAAATGTTGCATTCATTTCTTTTCTAACAAACTCAACTGTGTACCTTCTAATAGAGACCTGTACAAATGGCCCCTTTCAACACTGGGCATTTGTTTGCTTGTGTAAATGTTCCACTTTCACGATAATTTCAGTGAGGTTTATTACCATTACACAGAAACCTGGGCAGAAAATTATTTTTGAAACTTATGGCTAGTAGTTACCTATTTATCTCAATTGAATTTGTGTTCTGATGCAAGGGAGGCATCCGGATGAGGGAACCGGTGATGTGGCTTCTGATGGCTACCATAAATACAAGGTATGGTTTTTCCTATTAGTGTTGATGTTCCCACTAGAGGTAGTGCTTAGTATTCACACGTGAGAATGTTTCTACTTATGTACTTGTATAGTGTTCACCATACCATAGAAGTTGGATTGTCCTTACTCTCTTATGCCTCTATGTTCGTTCGCTTTTAGGACGAGACATTTCAAACAATATGCTTCTTGATAAATTACCTCCTTAGTAGAACAATACAGAATTCAACTCCACTAGAGGTGTTGGGGCAAGTGTTGTTCTGTCATGATCGGCTGTAGTCTGGAATGCCCTCGAGCGCAAGTTTGTGAGTCAATCTAGGACGCGTATTATGCAAATCCGACGATAGTTCGCTATGCTTTAGAAGCGGGACATGACGATGATCAATTACTTCAACAAAGTCAAGAGCCTTACTGATGAGCTCGCCGCCCCAGGCAAACTACTCAAAGAGGAGGACGTCATCATTATCTTCACTGGCCTCGGTAACTCCTATCATGTGCTAGTGACATCTGTCACCAACCAGACAGAGCCGATTGCCCTCTCCGATCTTTACTCACACATGCTAGACTATGAGATGCGTCACGAGTAAAGTAATGTAACATCTTGATTTTCAGAGCCTTTTTGAAGCTTTCAAAATAAAATTCACCATTTGGATCTTTTGGAATTAATTCAAGCTTAAATAGAATTTTTATGAATTAAAAAAGATTTCATATGACTAAATAAAACTTTAACATCTACTGGAAGTATTTTATTTGAGTTCCTTGTGCATCAAGGATTTTTCTAGAATTTTCTGGGATTTTTCAGGATTTATTTGCTATTTTCTAGAGCTCAAATGAATTTAGTTGAATCTTTGAAAATAGAAAAACCCTTGAAAATTCCTTTAAGCCTCTTAGGCCAAAATCCTAGAGCCTGGCCCATCTTTTCCCTCCTCGGCCTAGTCCAGTCCGGCCTGCCTCGTGCCGCCAATCCAAGCTGCCTACACCTGCCAATCTGACGATCCCTATCCGTCTCATCCTCGGCCAGCCGTTGTGCCATGTGTCGCGCATCTGGAGCCCAAAGCACTGTGCTTCGTTTTTGTTCAGCCACTGTCGTGCGGGAGATGAGTTCGTCTCGGTGTCCGCGTGTCTTTGCCTCGGACTCGGCGTCCGTGTCTGAGCCGCCGCCGTTTCGTGCCGTCCATGGACTCTTGGCTTCCACGCCATAAATAGCCACTGCTCCCCTCATTCTTCGCACCCCGCAGTCGCCTCGCTGAGTGCCCTCGCCGACCGTGCCGCACAGCCACATCCGAGAGCCGTCATCCTCATCGTCGCTGCCGAGCGAAGTGTCATCGTCTTCATCGCTGACGGTCGCTTCATCATCTTCCTCAGCCATGCTCCGCCGACGTTTGCCACCCACCGGTGAGTTTCTGCACTGGCGTGACTCGCCGCCCCCGCCGGTCAAATCAGCTAGCCACACCTCCTGGTCTTCCAGTGGAACGAGTTCACGGAACACCGTCTCGCTAACCAGGTGGGTCCCGCACGTCAGGTCCCCTGTTTCGTGCACCCGTGAGCCGAATCACGTCAGCCGTCAACCTCAACTGCCACGCAAGCATGGCATATCAGCCCTAGATGCCCAGTCAGCTCCCACATCATCCAAGCCCATGCTCCGTACACTATTCCATGAGCCGAGTGCACCATAGACCATCCTATTCCGTGCACTGAGTCCACAGCACAGTAGAATTTCCGAATTTTCAGTATTTTCTTTAGATTAGATTTTCCAAGAGTCTGTTCTTCTCCATCCTAGCTCCGATTGATCTGATTCTTTTTCTTAAATTCATCTAAAATTGAGCTCTATCTTTTAATCCTAGTTTTGAAGTTTTTGGAGTTTATTCGGTTTTTATTTTATTTTATTTGTGCCTTGTTCGTTTTCTCTCTCGTTAGATCACATCTTCGAAGGAGCAAAAGATCAATAAATTAGTAACTGAACAAGGCTAAGGCAAGTCGTGTTCTTTGATCATGTTGAACCTAGTTTTCAAATCTATTGTGTATTAATTTATTTTAAATTATCATGCATCGCTATTTTATTATAAAACCTTTTGTATTAGTAGTTAATTACCTATTTGATTAATTCCTCCTTGATAATTTAAATACCATGATTTCATTGTCACCATAGGATGAATATTTATATAGTGATACAATATTAGTAGTCACATGAGTTGTGCGTTTAGTATGTTTAGACGTACTTGTAGTACGTTAGGTTATCATTACATGTGATTAATTAATTAATTTTGACTTAATGAGATATTGAATCGTGGTTGAACCACTATTATAAAATTTGTGCGCCATGACATTGGTGTGTCATTGGTGGTGGTTATGCAAAATTGGTTTTCACTTGGGCGAATGGTCATACAGTAAAGGGGGTACAGTTTACACATTAAGATGTGGACATTTTGCTTGTGTTTCTACTGTTGTTTAGTATTCTCATTAGTGCTGATATTCCCACTAGAGGTAGTGCTTAGTATTCACACGTAAAAGTGTTTCTACTCATGTACTTGCATAGTGTTCACACTCATATACTTGTATATAAATAGATGATCAATAGAAGAGAAATATGTGCCAGATGCAAACAATTTTTTTGATATCTTCTGACAGTAAAAGGATCAAATGCCATTTTAATTAGCTACAATCTTTTGGTGGTCGGACAAATTTCTTTTCACCTCTGTTCTTTGCGGTTTCTATGTAGGAAGATGTCAAGCTAATGAGTGACATAGGCCTGGAGGCTTACAGGTTCGCCATTTCTTGGTCAAGACTTATTCCTAGTATGACAACTAGATCTCAAAGCTTCCATTCTTAGTACCAAATCATTTATGAAGATTGTTACATGTTCTATTTTTAATTTTGGACACTCTAGGTGGGAGAGGAGCGGTTAATCCAAGAGGACTGCAGTTTTACAACAATGTGATAAACGAGCTAGTGAAAGCAGGTAAGTATATTTTCCTACCATTTCGACACTTTGGCATATCTTGAATTGCATATATACTTCACCAACTATAAACAAAAATAAGTCTCAAATTGACACTTATGTGCATTCGTTGATGCGTGCAATCTGTGATCAGCTATAAATGACAATCCAGCAGAGATCTTAATAAAAATATTGACTGCTAAATGATTGATGCTATCTTCTGACATAACCCTTTCCACTCCTAATACTTGTATAGGTATTCAGATAAATGCTGTTCTTTACCATATGGACCTTCCCCAGAACCTCGAAGACGAGTATGGTGGATGGGTTAGCCCCAAAGTTGTGTAAGTATTTTTTAGGAACATTATTTTTTTCGTTTTGAGGAATAAAGTTGTGTAAGTATTGACTTCCCTTAATGCCATCCTGATAAGATTATACCGAATGTTAAGAACAATTTGAAATTTAATCTCACAGCTTTACATTCCTTGCATATGTGATGCAGGGATGACTTCACAGCATACGCTGATGTGTGCTTCCGTGAGTTCGGTGATAGGGTTGCGCATTGGACAACTGTACTTGAGCCAAACGTCATGGCCCAAGGTAGCTATGACAATGGATTGCTCCCCCCTAACCGTTGCTCATATCCATTTGGCAGCAACTGTACAGTTGGGAACTCCACAGTTGAGCCGTACTTGTTTGTACACCATGTCCTACTAGCTCATGCTTCAGCTGTTAGACTTTACCGGGAAAATTACCGAGTGAGTGTGCATTTATATTAAAACTTTCTGCACCTGCTGAATTTATTTCTGGAGGTTTCTGTTTCTGCTGTTGTTAAGGTTGAGGCTGGGCAAATCAATTTGGTTTCTCTATTTTCGGTTTCAGGCCGCACAGAAGGGCATCGTTGGCATGAATATTTACTCCATGTGGTTCTATCCATTCACAGATTTAGCTGAGGATATTGGTGCCACTGAAAGAGCAAAGGACTACATGTATGGTTGGTATGTCATTTTGCATCAACTCCCTTATTGTAATAATGCATTGCCATTGAAAGAAAATGCTTCTACACCACAAAAAGGAAAGTGCCAAGATCCTAAGCAACCATTTTTATTGGTGGGTTGGTGCAGGTCAATCCCTCAACTCTTCAATTGTTTTAAAACATCCATTTTTTTAGTGGAGCATAAAGTTATGTTCCTACCATTGAAGTGTTAGTATACGCTGTCATTTGTAACAGTTTAAAGACTTGGTTGTAGTCAGTTACTGAATGGGACTCTACAGTTATAGCATCCTCATTGACAATGAAATCGTCTTTTTGGAAAAAAAAGAAGAAATCCTAACAGTAAAATCTAACCAATTTGCAGGATCTTACATCCTTTGGTGTTTGGAGACTATCCACAGACCATGAAGAAGGCCGCTGGTTCCCGCCTTCCATCCTTCTCCAGCTATGAATCTGATCTGATTACTAACGCATTCGACTTCATTGGACTGAATCACTACACCTCTGATTACACGAGCAATGATCCTAATGCATTAAAGGGACCCCTACAGGACCTCACTGCTGACATGGCCACTTTGTTCAGAGGTTCAATGTTTTGTGAACACTAGCTTGTAGTAGGCGCAATGACCTCTAATTCTAAACAGTCTAAAGTTTGCGCATTTTGTGTTGTCGTGCAGCTACCAAGAATGACCCACCTATTGCACAGGTTAAATAATAGCACTGTCCTCTCGACTGAAACTAATATACTGGCGAAACATCTGTAAAATGGTTTTGATTGATGTTCTTCAAGCAGATTCTGCCGGGTAAAAAGGTAGATCCTCAGGGGCTGGAGCACGCACTTGAATATATTCGGGAAAAGTATGGAAATTTGCCGATTTATATCCAGGAAAATGGTCAGCCAGTAATCCTTCTGTTTTAAGCATTAAGATAGTCTCCAATTTTACTCTTCATGCTCAGAAATACTCATTTGCAACTCACAAGCCAGCATTAATTTCACCTGGCATGGCATCAGGCAATGGAGGAGCGGATGGCACCCTGAATGATGTAGAGAGGATTGGCTACTTGGAAAAATACATGGCAAGCATACTGAAAGCCATCAGGTGCTTAAGCGTTGTGTTTCTCACAGACTCATGTTGCCTTTGCTTTTTGGCACATTTGCACCTAGTTACAAGATTTCACTTATGAAGTTTGGTAATATGTATGACGGTTTGATTGTAGGAATGGGGCCAATGTGAAGGGATACTCTGTGTGGTCGTTCATGGATCTCTATGAGATATTCGGTGGGTACAAGTTCCGTTATGGCCTTGTTGCTGTTGATTTCGACACCGTAGAACGTAGAAGGCAGCCAAGACACTCTGCTCTCTGGTACTCAGACTTCTTGAAGAACAATGCTGTAATCAAGGTTGAGGATGGTTTTGTCGTCACTGGAACCTCTCATGCTCAACTTTTGAGTACTAGTACTCCAAAACAAGTCATCTTGTCCCAGTAGAGTACTTCTGACACCGCAGGCTGCATTTCTCATTTGTTTTCCTCCAAGAGAAAATTGGCATCCCTTATGAGAGAATATGGAGACAGATTTGAAGTATTAATACGGAAGAGACCATGTACTAGGTCTAATATATATTGTGATGAATAATTGGCACTTTGGTTGAATTGAAATTAAATTTTGCAATAGTTTCAGAAAATTCAAATTTGTGGTCAGTGTTCCCGGTGGGACCGATCAGACCACTGGGAGGAAGCGGTCGAACCGGCCTGTGAATGGGAGTCTGACCGGTGGACTGGTGTGACCGGATATTGGGGGCGGTTAGACTGCGGGGCGCGGTATGACGATTTCTAGTTAACGGCTGTTTTTTTTTCTAGAGAGTGGTTTTTGGTTTGGTCGTGTGCAGTTGGACCAGCCATGGTTGGCGATCGGACCAAGGTGAGTTGGCCGGTGTGATCAGTATTGAAAATGCGGTCACGGTGGCCGGTCAGATCGGCTAGTGGTTAACAGTTTGACCAGAGCGGTCCGATCGGCGTGGGAAGAGTAATCAAACCAGTGGCGGAAACCAGATATTAGAGTGAAGTGAGCTGAGTTGGTTTGAGGTCGGTTCATGGGTTGGAAGCTATGAGAGTTTGTGTTGCATTGCATGATGGATGGCTTTGACTAACGTGGGTCAAGTGCATGAAACTTGTGCTCGATATGGTTGCTTGATCTTTGGATATACAGGTATCTTAGAGGACGTAGTGGTCGATAGCAATGGACCGAGACTAGCCGGGAGAGCTGAGGTCCAAGTGGTCATGTAAGTCCGATTGAGGCTATGTGACTCAAGCAGGAAGTATAGAAAAGACATGCGAATTGGTGCATGTGATGCACCAAGTGACGAGGCCGATGCATATAGAGACTATTCGAGAGAGTCCGAATGCGTCAAGACATGATGGCTAGTCATTAAACACTACGAGTTGCATGTCTAAGCCTTAACAAGTGTATCAATCACTAAAGAGTTAGTCGGTTGAGTCTTGTTAACGCTTTGAGAAGCGTATATGAGTGTGTAAAACCCGTGTTAGTGGGGTTAACCGATTTTCCAAGTAAGCTTAATGGGTTGGACTCATTAGGGTTGTGCTTGTTATTTATAGGGGAGGAGAGAGGTGGTAGATCCAAGGATTTTAAGGTTTAGTTTTTGCTTTACCATCTTGTCTCCTTCCATAGTTGTGAGAGAGAAACTTGAGAGAGAGAAAAGAATAGTGCTTTGGCCGTACCTTGTAATCATCTATTAGTATATAAACCTCATCCTCCACTGAAATAGATCAAAACTTTGTTTCAATCATGTTCTTGTTTGTATTCTTACTTGGTTTTGCTTGTTTTTGAGTTAGATTTGTTATTTCTGATTCGTGAGAGTTCTAATCTAATCTCTTGTTTAAATTACCTTACTAAGACATGTGAGAATAGATCTGGAATACCTCATGTCTTAGATCCTCACGACCGAGAAGTAATTTGAGATTTAGAGTTTTTGGTGTCCTTGTGACTAGATTCGATTTTCTTCAATTTGGTAAACTCGAGTCTAAGAACCTTGTGATTCTTGATCGGTCTAGGTTCCTATTGCCTCGAGCAAGTCTCATGTAAAACTTGGATATATTTGGATGAGAATTAGGTAAGTTCTTGCTATTTGAGTTTTTGTCACGAGAGGTTTTTAAGTCTGGGAACAGGGGATCGGTTGGACCAATTCCAGACCTGCGGTCAGACCGGGATGCCTATGACTGGGCATCACCCCTACAATAAGATCAAAATAAGTGTCAACTGAAATAAAAGCGGAAAAAATTGTAATCTTTGCTCTCGTTGTGATTTTTGTTAAGGGTTTTGTTAAACATCATCCGGATGTTTTCTTTTTAACTATCATCCAGATTTAGGACTGTTGGATTAGAAATCCAATGGCTATAAATTATCCCCCCTCCCCTTGAATTCTACCCCCCTCCCCCTTTAAAAAAAATCTTCCCCTTCAAAAACAATGAGCCTCTTGATCTCTAATCTAAGGGCCACAAATTTGGATGATAGTTAGAAAAAAAACATCCGGGTGATGCCTATGCACTCCCGTTAAAGTGAGTACATAATGTTAAGGGAATACATATGGTAGTTCAGAATTAGATACTATAAAGCTTTGAATTTTTTGTACGGATAATCCGTTTTTTATTCGGAAATACATAAATATACCCGCGACAAAATTTTTTACAAAAATAATCTCCAGTCGCCACCCCATTGGGCGACTGCTATTTTTCGCCCAACCGGGAGGCGACATTTAGGGAATCTGTGTACCGTTGGGCGACTACTGCAATCGCTGTACGGTTGAGCGACTTTGATTGCAGTCGCCCAACCGTTGGGCGACTTCAATTGCAGTCGCCCAGTGGATGGGCGACTTTACTCAGTCCCCGTGAATTTGTAGAGTTTTATCAATTTTGTAGTTTTAAACTGGAAAAAAATATGGTATAGTTGTAATAAAAGTTTATGTTTATTGTATGTTGTAGGTGCGTTTAAAATTTTGAGAAATTTTTTGTAAGTACAATTGACTGTAGAACGTTTGATATATACATTGGTATGTTTTAAGGGTTTGCAATCCGCGTGATTTTTGTATGTTTTGTCAATTTTTTAGTTATAAACTGCGTAAAAATCAGATAAAGTTGTAATAGAAGTTTATGTTCAATGTAAGTTGTAGATGCAAAAAAAAATTTGGTAAATTTTTTTTAGGCAGGATTGACCGAAGAACGGTCGATACATAAAGTGATAAGTGATGTGACCAGTGGCATGTGTGGAACTCTGTACTTGTAATGTTCAGAACTCCACCGCTAGTCGTAACATGCCTTAGGGAATATTACATTTTGTCTACTGGGTGTAGCGTGGTTGTTTGCCCTTTTTGTCGCGCCCTGAAGATGGCTCTGCTGCATCTTTCTTCCTGTCAGTCTTGGTCTTGAGAGCTGCCTCACGAGCTTGAAGCTCTTCCTCCTGACGCTTGATGGCTGCTTCACGCGAACTTAACTTCTCCCGCCTCCTTTGCAGCTCATCCTCCTTGCCCTTAAGACGGATTTGGTCTACCCTCACGCGACGCTCTTGCTCATGCCGCATTTGTCGTTCCACCTCGCGAGCCTGATCCATCTTGACAAGGTATTGTCCTTTGTTTTCCACCTCGCGAGGGTTCCGTGGCCATGCCGGCGGCACCCGATCCACCCATTCGATGAACTTGCAAGCCTATGTGTGTCGTGGTAGATGTCATGGATAAAGTTGAAGAACGATAACGAGAAACAAAGGATTTAGTTGTCGTCGTTACCACGAAGTCGTCATCCATGTCTGGACATTTGAAGTACCTACGGCCGTAGTTGGCTCGTGGTAGTGGATCCGTGCAGACGCACAACATCGTCCTAAAACCGCAATGGCACTTCGGACGCTCATGCCACTCCGGCACTCCAAAAGGGTCGGACCTCCAGGAAGACATTGTTGTGTAGTAGTATTGTGATGGCTTGAGGAGGAGGTTGTGTTGTGGTATGTAATACATGGGATGCCTTTATGTAGGCAGGTGAACTGGTGAGTGGGCATAGTCCATGGAGAGTACATATGAATCTTTTTGCTTTTTCAGGCTTTTCAGAGGCCAGTGTAGCAATAAATGTCCCTCCGTAGGCTTTTCAGAGGCCAGTGTATGTAGGCTTTTCAGAGGCCAGTGTATGTAGGCTTTTCAGAGGCCAGTGTATGTAGGCTTTTCAGAGGCCAGTGTATGTAGGCTTTTCAGAGGCCAGTGTATGTAGGCTTTTCAGAGGCCAGTCTATGTAGGCTTTTTAGAGGCCAGTCTATGTAGGCTTTTCAGAGCCCAGTGTATGTAGGCTTTTCAGAGGCCAGTCTATGTAGGCTTTTCAGAGGCCAGTCTATGTAGCCTTTTCAGAGGCCAGTGTAGCAATAAATGTCTCTATGTAGGCCAGTCTACGCGGTCGTCCAGATCTTAGATTCCCCGAACGATGGCGGGCGACGTTTCTTCCGATGCTCACGCTACGGGGTACAAAATAGTAATATTACATTCTTATATTGCTTATGGACCCGCGAAGTTTACCGTCCTTTTTTTTGCAGATTGCAAAATGCGACTTCTCCCGCTGGATCGACCCTCCTCATGAACGGTATGTTGATCGTTATGTGGGTACATTATGGGATCGAATATGGGACTTGGAGAACCGAATGGAGAGTCTGACTGAGGAGAACAACGACCTCCGCGAACAGATGCAACGCGAGAGGGGCAACGAGGAGGTCGTGAATATAGGAAGCTCTTACGATCCCACATGTTGCTGCGCGAACCCGAGCTGCATATGTGCATGCCACTCCCACGACGGCCAGCCACGTCCGAGGCGGCCCCCTCAGCAATTCTCCATGTGGGTGCCACGAGGCTCGTTTGGCGTGTAGGTAACGAGGGTTATGGTTGTGTCGTATTTTATTTCATGTAGTTGTTGATGTGTTGATGCTGTGGCGGTAGGACTGTTGTGTTTAGTAAAATTGTTGGGTGTAGTACTTTCCATAGATCCTGCAAGTGCAATGTATGTGTTGTTTCGTGTTGTAAGTGCGTGACTGGGCAAAGCTGGCATCTTTTGTCATCTCGCAATAAATTACTCTATGTAGGCACTTTAGAGCCTGTAGTTTCGTAATAAAAGTGGATTCGTAGCCACCAATAAATTGCAATACTTAAAAGGGAAACATTACGTTCAACGAAATAAGTGCATTACAGAAAAGGGATGTAACATACAAGGTTTACAACTGGTACATGAATTTTAGCATGCATTACAACACCAACTACTGATCCGGAAATGCATTGCATCGTCTAGCTGTGTGCCCCTCCTGACCGCATCGCCCACAACGTGCACCAGATGTTCCAGCTTGTGATACGTCCATGTCATTTCTAATACGTCGGCTCTGTCGCCGACCCTTCCCACCCTTCAGCATGTTAATATCCGGAACCCAGGTCCTCGCTGAAATGTCCAAAGTGGCGAAGTTTCCCACTGCCCTGAACCCCCGGAGCTCCCCACACCAAGCTTGCAGTATTCTCTCCTTGAAAAAGTACTCGGACATGAAGTTAGAAGGATCCATGCGCACGGTCCCGCATGCAGCGAGGACATGAGAGCATGGCCTGTGTAACAACTTAAGCTTGTTGCATGTGCAGCTAGGTTCGTTTGCATGATCTCCAAGGCATACATCGTGAGTAACAAGTGAACGAGATGTCCCAAATCCGGCTCTATCACGGAGTACCACCTCGAAACGATGCTCCCTGTTGCCCATGACATGCACTGTGTGCAATTGACCCTTCTGTGCCTTCGCCTCCATGTACGCAGTAATTTTTGACGAATACTGGGCTCCGGGATTGGCCGCATGAAGCGCGGCACTCGCGTGCCTCTCCCTGAAGTAGCGGATTGTGCTGTGAAGAACACCTTCCACGATGGCGACAAGGGGCTGAGAACGGAGACCCCTGAGAACCCAATTGTACACCTCGGCAAGGTTAGTTGTCATTATTCCGTACCTTGCGCCATCCGTGTCGTGCAACAGCGACCACTTCTCCAATTGTTCCCCCTCGATCCACTGCGAGAAGCACTTGATGTTTCGCGCGCTCCTCCTTCTTGAACCACTTGGGTTAGACTCATCGATTGCTGGCAAGCATTGCGGTTGTGCCTCCCCAGGAGTGACCGGCCCCTTGCTCCTCTCGTCGACGTTCTTCCTGGTGTGCTCATCCAACAACCCCCATAAAGCATCAAATTTTCTCTGCTGGTTCTGCCTAGCCAGCCTCTTGAATAGCTTCATCAAAGATTGTTTCGGGAATTGCTTGAAAAAGTTTGCCCCTAAGTGACGACTGCACCACCGGTTTCTCATGTCCGGCCAAAAAGAGGTTTCCTCAGGGTCTTCCTGAAGTTTTCGTATCGCCTTTATAATACCGGCGTGGCGATCATGGATTATGCACACACCAGGTCGGGTGCCTACAACTCCACCCCTCACATGTCTCAGAAACCACAGCCAGCTCTCATAATTCTCACTCTCCACAAATGCAATGGACAGCGGCAATATTTGATTGTTACCGTCAACGCCTATGGCCGTCAGGAGCTGCCCTTTGTATTTGCCTGTCAAGAAGGTCCCATCTATTGAGATAACTGGCAGCATGTGTCTGAATGCTTCAATGCTAGCACCAAATGCAAAGAATGCTCTCTGCAACACTGCAAATCCCGGTGGACTTATGGACGGCTTGTCGTGCACCGCGATGTACGTGCCGGGGTTCCTTTGCTGCAACACCTTAAGCATACGAGGAAGGTTGTCGTACGCCGCTTCGAAAGTGCCAAAACGTTTTTCCAACGCCTTTTGCTTCGCACGCCACGCCTTCGCGTAGCTAATCTTATACTTGAATTTATTCTCAATAGCTAGCATAATATGTGTGGCCGCAACATCTTTCTTCTCCACTATCTCCCCATACATCAAATTGGCGATAAATCCGGACGTCAGGTTACGATGCCTCGCCAAGACTGTGTTTACAATGCAGGAGTGCGGCTCCACCTTGGACACAATCCAATGAGTCTCATACTTGGGTCTACGTGCGTGCACCCTAAAAGGACAACCAGTCTGCTCGCACTTCACAGTGTACTGCTCCTGGCTTGATTTGACGACGCGAAATGTCCGTTGCATTGAAAGGGCCCAAAGTTTGATGGCATCCTGCAGCGCTTCCTTGTCAGCAAACATAGCATGCACCCGAACCTCTGTTTGATGATACTCCCATGGCGATTCATGCTCATCATGTGCGGAAACACCCTCCGCATTATACTGGTTCCATTCTTCGGGGATAGGAACTTCTTCATCATCGGAACTGTCCTCCTCGTCGTCCTCTACAGCTTGCTCTTCATCCCATGCCCTCTGGTCATCAGATTCCATCTGATGCACGATATACTCATTATGCTCTCCTTCATCAGCTTGCCCAGTTCCCTCTCTATAGCTTGACAGCTGTAACTCTCCTCCATGTACCGCATCGGCTTGCCCAGTTCCCTCTGTATAGCTTGACGGCCTTAACTCTCCTCCGTGTACCGCATCGCCTTCATCACGAGCAACTTCATCAGCTCCACCGACGTGCGGCCCGCCCGAGGTGCTAGCACCCCCCGAAGCATAGGCGGACGCACGAGCTTGCGCAGCTGCTTGTAGTGAGCACGGTTGCACAAGCAGGACACACTCGTATCCACGGCGTCGGCACCCTTGCACAAAGCCCTTCCACGAACCAGAGCGCACCAATGTCTTCAACTCCCATCTGATGTCAGTGGAAGACCGGCTCCAAAGCCCTTGCACAACGACGCTGCACACCTCGGGGTCCAATGAAAAACTCTGGGTCAGCCAATGCTGCACATCTGTCATTTGAGCATTCTCGTCATCCGGAAGTACGAGAGTGACTTGCGGAAAATCGCTCAAATCCACACCAGTCGGACCATCACGAATGATTCCAACACCATAATACACTCTCAATGTAGTACTGGCCATTAATGATGTATGCCTACATGTATGATTGAAATTTACGACATGTCAAATAACATGGGAGTTGAAGACTGTAAATACAACATAATTAAAAAAAATACCTGGATCCAAATCGATTGAATAGCTTCGACTTCTCTTCTCTCCTCACCTCCTTTTCTTCCCCTCCTCCCTCTCTTCTCCTCTTCTTTTCTTCCTCTTCCTCCTCTCTTCTCCTCTTCTTTTCTTCCTCTTCCTCCTCTCTTCTCTCTGGGCAGAATGAATGAGTAGAATGGCAGAACGAGAGGAATGTGCTCGGGGTTAGTGGGCGGCATAATTGCAGTCGCCCTACGGTTGGGCGACTGCAATTGCAGTCGCTCAACGGTTGGGCGACTTCAATCGAAGTCGCTCAACCGTACAGCGATTGCAGTAGTCGCCCAACGGTACACAGATTCCCTAAATGTCGCCTCCCGGTTGGGCGAAAGGTAGCAGTCGCCCAATGGGGTGGCGACTGGAGATTATTTTTGTAAAAAATTTTGTCGCGGGTATATTTATGTATTTTCGAATAAAAAACGGATTATCCGTACAAAAAATTCATAAAGCTTTTGTGTTAGACTAGGAGTCCTCGTGTACTCCATATATTTGGCCCTCTGGCCGACAATTCAATACATCAATTGAATCCATATTTTTGCTAACACATAAGAGTGGTATATTGCTAATTTCTCCTTCAAAATTTGTTCCTGTTTTTATAAATGGTAAAGGAGGACAGTCCCTGTATTTATTTCCTCCATCAAAATCTTTTCAGTATGTACTTTTCTGTTCCAGTGATTTCATTCCTGCTGCAACAGTTACTTGAAATTTTCTCATGGTACAAGTACTTACTCCGTATATTATAGTTAATGTCGCATTGTGGCAACTTCTAAAGCCTGAAGCCTGTACCTCCATGTGTTGCCGGGGCTTTCAGATGAAATAGTATAACTCTCATTAGTAAATTTCAGAGGAGATTGAAGAAAGCAAAAGGCCTCAGTTTGGTATGAAAACTGGAGCCATCGTATCCAAGAGCTTGACAAGATAGGATGGTGAACAATTTGTGAGTTTCAAAGAGCACTGGAACTATATATATATACTTTCCAATACTCGAGTTCCATGTGCCTTGATGAAGAATTCCTAAGTTTCAAATATCACTGTAATTATACTTTTCAGTCATGTAGTTCAGTGAAATATCTCACTTAAAAACCTACATAATGGAGGCATATGCAATGCAGGACCCTACTATTTTTCCTTTTTCAAGTAAAGGTGAAGCCTCCAGTTTGTATAAAAACCATATGACACTCTTTGGGGAATGTTCATGTGGTGTGATTAAGACATGGTTTGCATCTCTGGTGGCACGGTTTGAATGTTTCACCCTACTTCCTAACTTAAAAGAAATTCACAGTTTCTCCTATGCATTTCATTTTTTAAGAAAAATTTCTTAGTAACATTGTAAATGTAAAAATTATGCAAGTTGGAAAATAGCATAGGTTTCTTTAGCATCACATCGGATGTTTTTTCCATTTATATAATCTTTATTATTTTTGTCCTTATTATAGTTAATCTTTGTACTAGTAAAAATAATAAGGATTATATATTATGAAAGTATATACTACAACGAAGATTAACTATAATCCTTATTATTTTTGTCCTATTAGAAATAATTTCATAATATATAATCCTTATTAGTTTTACTAGTATATTGTAAAAAAACAAATTCAGTCTTGCATTGGAGGCCGTAAAAAATAAAAAACAACTTACATTTATAGACGACTTATATTTATAGACAGAGGGAGTATTACTGAGCTAATTTTTCGTATTTTTTATCATGATGCTTTTGATGGCATTTGAACCCACAACCTCCACCGTAAATACCTCTTGTCTTACCCTATAAAATTTTGTGAGAGATATTTTTAATTACTTATAGTATTATATTTAAAATTTGATTATCTTTCTTTCAGCATAATGAAGAGCCCTACTCGACAAATACTTGCGTATGTAAAGGAACTTATTGGGCCAAAAGATTCCTGGCCGTGCAAAATTTGTGGCAGTTGCTTCATTTAGACAAACCCTATCATGTACCACACAGGCTTCTGTGAGGTTGGAGACAAAAGAGCAATGGATGTGTTCTGAAAAAAGGGGGGCAATGGATAGGCGCTTGTTGCTTCTGCTCTCATGGCTGCTTCTTGCAGCACATGGTGTGAAGACATTCCAGTTCACGATACATGACTTCCCAGATGGCTTTACCTTTGGAGCTGGGACAGCAGCTTTTCAGGTACCCTGAAGTACATGCTCAAACGATTTTTTCCCCATTGTTGGTTCTTATTTTTGTATCATACAGGGTAATAGAGGTTTCAGGTAACATCGTGATTTGTTTTCATATGTTTGCTGCAGTATGAGGGTGCAGCAGATGAGGATGGGAGGAGTCCAAGCATTTGGGACACTTATGCTCATTCAGGTAGTGTGTTCGTCTATATCTGCTCAGAGTAGTGTTTCTTCTTCTTTTTTTGAACTAGTGCAATTTCGATTTGTTCGATTATGCGTTTCTTGTTAACACTTCACGCAAGAACTACTGATTTTGTATGTTCTCGGAACAATATTCAGTAATAGGATATGTTGTCTCATTTTGTCACCCATTTTACTTTTGGGTTTGGCATGCTGTATTGAGTTAGTTTGCTTCTCAACATTCCTGAGTCACTTCCTTAATTGTTACTGCTCATGATAAATTTCATCCGTTAAGTTCACAGTTATAAGTAAGCATATATAGAGTTTCTGAAACTTATAGTTAATCCTTAACTTCCATTAACCTGGACTAAAATGTGTACTAATGCAACAGCAAGGAATCCGAATGAGAGAAATGGTGATATCGCTTGTGACGGCTATCACAAGTACAAGGTCTGGTTACTTCAAAGGAGAAAAACATAAATTGCCAGTTTAATTGGCTACAATTACCTCTTTTTTTTTAACCACCTCCTTTGATGTTTCCGTTTAGGAAGATGTAAAGCTAATAAAGGACATAGGCCTAAAGGTTTACAGGTTCAGCATTTCTTGGTCACGACTCATTCCTAGTATGAAAACTAAGCCCCATGCTTCCATCATTCGCAAACGTCGCTAAAATTGTCCTCTTGTACTAATTTTGATTTTGGGTCATGTAGATGGGAGAGGACCGGTTAATCCGAAAGGGCTGCAGTTTTACAACAATTTGATAAATGAACTAGTGAAAGAGGGTGAGTTACATTTGCTCAGAGCTTATCTTGGTCAGTGAACTTCAATCTTTATCTCAATTTTGTGTCTCCAACTAGTTTGAGCTGCTTTGTGCTGCAAGCAACGGAAGTTGATCAATATGCATAATGTATCCCCTGACTCCAATGTCATTTCCCATAAATTGATCAAAAATATGATGTAAGAAGGAATACAATGATCATAACAAAGATCTCAAATTTCAGATGCTAAATTTTGAGGTTGCCCTTTTCTATTTTCCATCCTTCCAATTCTTTTTTTCGCGAACATTCCATTAAGAGAGAGAGAGAGAGAGAGAGAGAGAGAGAGAGAGAGAGAGGCGCAAACAGTACAACCAGGGTTAAGTTGGGTCAATTTCTCGCACACCTCCTGAGCCGCTCCCAGCCTCCCAGGCGATTTAGGGGGCGACTCAGCCTCTCCCCAAAAAAACCACCTCGCCACTCTGTTACCTCCCTTGCCGTAGCCACCGCCGGTTAATGGCGGCGATGGTGGGGCCTCCCGCAGCCGCTTGAGCTTCCTTGGCGCAAAGGCCTATCTTGAGCGGCGTCGTAGGGCGGATTCGTAGGTAGGATCGAAGGGGCGGCGTGAAGCCAGCAGCCGGAGGCGGCCGGATCTAGGCCGAATCCGGGCTCCGCGGGGGGCTGCTGTTCTGTGATCTCTCGCGCCGTCGATGCCATGTACCGAAGCCCTACAAGCGTGCAACCGTCGTGTGTGGGCGGCCATGGCGCAGAGCGCAACAGCAGCGGCCAACATCGGCGCTGGGCCGCACGTTAGTTGTCCGCGGAGGAGGACTGACTTGCTAGTGTGGAGGCTGGCGGGTGATGCTGAGTTCTTCTCCATGATCTCGTACGCCACCTGGGAACACCAACGCGATAGCGAGGAGCTGGAGGAGGACGAGCACGACGGCGAGGCCGAGCAGCCACGTCGGGGCCAGGGAGGGGCCCGAGTCTGGCATCAGGCTCTGTAGGACATCGGGCTGTGCCTAGTTGCTGAATCCCCAGTAGCTGGTGATGGCGGGGAAGTAGAAGGTGAAGAACACTACCGAGTAGCACAGCACCAGCGCCTTCATCATCTTCCCGATGGGGTGCCGTGCTCCAGGTGAAAACCCTAGATCTGGCTCTTCGAGCAGATTCGACGACGACGACGACGTCCTTGGGCATCGTTCCCCTCCTTGGAGGTGTCGTCCTGGAGCTGCACCTCACACACCGTAGAGTCTTGGGGCTTTTGTCCGGGGTGAAAACCTTAGGTACGGTTCTTGCTGGATCGGGTGACGGCGATGCCTTCAGCGCTGTTCCCTCCTTGGAGGTATTGCCTTAGACCACCTGACACTACCCTCTTTGTCTTTCCACATGTGCGCCGCTTTCTCGTTGGCCGGTGCTTATCCTTTGGTGGTGGTCATCCTCTCATCGTCAGGGCGTGTTAGCCATGAACTTTTGTCTTGTTGGGTTAGCGGAATCGTGTTTATATGTACTCGGTCTTTTTTTGGGCCTTTTATTCGGCCTTTAAGCCACCGTTGAACTGCTTTTCTGCTTAATGAATGAAACACAAATCTCCTGCATTTTCGAGAAAAAAAAAAGGATTAAGTTGGGTCAAGACCTGAGATACAAGAGACCTGATACCAAGAACAAACTAGCTAACTAAGAAAGAACTCCAATTCTTGTGCAGGTATTCAGATACATGGTGTGATTTACCATCTAGACCTTCCCCAAATCCTTGAAGATGAGTACGGTGGATGGCTTAGCCCCAGAATTGTGTAAGTTGTAGATTACTTCAAAGTGATTATGATGAAATCACATTGAGTCATGATAACCACTCGAAATGTTCTGTACAGTATGACCTGACAATTTCCCTTTATGCATATATATGACGTAGAGATGACTTCACAGCATACGCAGCCGTGTGTTTTCGCGAATTTGGAGATAGGATTGTGCACTGGACAAGCATACTCGAACCAAACATCCTTGCTCAAGGTTCCTATGACATGGGAATTGTTCCTCCAAACCATTGTTCATATCCATTTGGATATGATTGTACAGTTGGCAACTCCACTGTTGAGCCGTACTTGTTTCTACACAACACCCTACTAGCTCACTCATCAGCCGTCAGGCTTTACCGGGACAAGTACCAGGTGAATGTGCATTCCCTTCAGAACTTTCTGTTTATACTGAGTTTTGCTTCGACACTAAGGATGAACAGATCAGTTCTGTCATTGCGTTTCCGGTTTCAGGCTGCGCAGAAGGGCATTGTGGGCATAAACCTGTACTCCTTGTGTATCTATCCATTGACGGATTCAGTTGAAGATATTCAAGCAACTGAAAGAGCGAATGACTTCTTGTTTGGCTGGTATGTCATGTCTTTTACTGCAATATGACATGTTGTTGGGCCAAATCTCTAAACTGCAACAAATTTTTTTATTACCATAATATGAGTAGCAGTATATAACTCTGCTGTTACTGATTGACCTCCCCATTCTTGTTTCCTGAATCCTAACAACGAACGAGTCATCCAATTTGCAGCATCTTGCACCCTTTTTTGTTTGGAGACTACCCAGATAGCATGAAGAAAGCTGCAGGTTCTCGCCTTCCATCCTTCTCCAACAACGAATCCGAGCTGGTTACCGGTGCATTTGACTTCATCGGACTGAACCACTACAGCTCCATTTATGCGAGCAACAATCCCAATGCATCTAAGATGCCCGTCCGAGACCAAGCTGCTGACATAGAAGCTTTGTTCAGAGGTTCAAATGCTTGTAAACATCAGTATGTGAATGCATGTGCTTCTGAATGTTTCAGAAGAGTGCTCATTTGTATGTACATGCTTGTGAATCTTCTGCAGAGACCAGGGATGGGCCAACTTCTACACAGGTGCACTGATGTTAGCATTGACCTAAACATTTGTAGAATGCTTACCAATTTGCCATGAATAGCTGCTGACAATGGTGCTCTCTGGAGCAGTATCTACCAGGCAGAACTGTTGATCCTCAAGGCCTAGAGCATGTACTCAAATATCTCCAGGGAAAGTATGGCAATATCTCGATTTATATCCAGGAAAACGGTGATCCTTCTAGCCAATTAAAACTCGAAAATATATTCTGCATTGCCATACCACTTCACAAGCTCAGTAGTACTGTTTTCTGATACAACTAGTTGGCAACAATTTGACTTGGCATTGCATCATTCAGGCAGTGGACAAGCCGATGACAATCTGATGGATGTAGAGAGGATTGACTTCCTGGAGAAGTACATGGCAAGCACACTGAAAGCCATCAGGTCATTGCATAATTCTCTCTTTTTCCATTGATAGGATACCCCAATTTCTAAAGTCTTAAGGTGTTAAGAGTTGCATCAGGTAATTGCAAAGTTTTCTCCACACCTGCATGGTTCTTGGAAGTTTTGGCACATGAACTTCAGCAATGCATGGTTGATTGCAGGGATGGAGCCAATGTCCAAGGATACTCTGTGTGGTCCTTCATGGATCTCTACGAGATATTCGGCGGATACAAGGCACACTTTGGCCTCGTCAGCGTCAATTTCAGGACCCGGGAACGGCAAAGACAGCCGAGGCTGTCTGCACACTGGTACTCAGATTTCTTGAAGAACGATGCCGTGATTCATGTGGAGTATGGCACAGCAACTGCAGTTTCTCATAGTCAACTTTGAGTGATCCATCCAAAGATTGTCCCTTTGTCCTTCAGTGGAGCAATCTCCATTCAGACAAAATCAAACAGTCAAATCTACTGAAATGTATGTGGCAAACTTGGAATTTTTTATTTTGTATGGTTTGTATTTATTGAAATGAAAATTTAACAAACACCAAAAAGAAGCCCTTCGCAGCATCGTAGCACCATGCCATTCTTGACTTTTGCACTCTCTGCAAACAGCACATTTTTGTAAAATGTTATTCAGTACAATACTTGCATATATGTATTTATGTGAATGCATTAGGAAATTAATAGTACTAATGTTTTGCGATCTTTTTATATTTCATACAATGAAAAGAAATACATGTTATATGGCAATATGGTCTTATCTAATGTCATATTTTAGACCGTAAGTCATTTCACCATCCGCTTTCTACTATTTTAATTTGGTTGTAAACATTTACTAAAATCGAACTAATTTTAACCGATACCAAACTGGGACATAATTTGGTTCTCTAATTTGGTGTTAATTTATCAAAGTAAAAGTCTTAAAAATAACAAAGGAACTGAAAGCAGTAAGCGCGCAATCACTCCACCACTTAGTGCTTATCTTTATCTTCTTATAAAGTTGCGGGCAAAAGAAGTGCTAAGGAAGCGCCACATCATCAAATGCTTTGTGGCGTCCCATAAGCATCCCACGGGCAAAATCTAAAAAGCCTACAAACATAAGCGTCCCATAATCTTTATCTTCTTATAATATCAAATGCTTCTTATAAATAATTTTGTGAAAACATAAAAAATAAGTTATATTATTATGGATAATGCATAGAAATAAAGGAAAAAAATCTAAAAAGCCTACAAAAGTCAAAAAAGACGAAATTAAAAACCTAGTAATAGAAACTTGTTGGAACGGGGCCTAAAACCACCACGAAATAGGAGAGAATCAACCCAAGATTTATGATATTAGGTTTTTTTTCTATTATCATAAATATATACGAAATGGCCCACCAAATTTACAGCTATACGGTTCACTGCTGCAATTATTAGGTTGCCCCTGTGCAGAAAATGACTTATGTGTACTTAGTCTCCATTTTTTTAATCAAAAGTAGTATTGTGTTGTTGAAAGAGACCACTGCAGGCAGCAGCGTAGCCGTTGTTTTTTTTAAGACCTCAGGTATCACTGCGGTGCGCACCCTGCGGCCCAGCATGCACCTATGCGCGGCGTGCCGCTCTTTGCCACCTGCCCACAATATCCAATGTACAGCTCTTCAAGCACACCAGTCCATCTCGACGGCTGCAGGGTAAACTAGAAGCCCAAGACTCGTCGCCGGCGAGGCGCTGACTCCGCCCCTGACCGCAAGATTCTATATAATGAACCTCAACGCAAGTACCTGGTTAGGAAACTGTACATCCTCGACTTGTACTGAACTGAAGATCGGCTCGCGGCAGAACTCAATTATGCCACTCCTCGACTTGAAATAGAAATAACCATTGCAAGCAGGAGCAGATCTCGGCAAGCTCCTCGACATGGACAAGGTCTCCGTGCAGAGCGTGCTGGCCAGCAGCGGCCTCCTCGTCGCGTCCAAGAGCGTCTCCATGTGCTTCAGCCACGACGGCGTCGGCCGGATCAACTTCTGCGACGCGGCAGTCGGAGCCAGGCCGAGACACCATTCATCGTCAGAGACATACAGTTAAGATGCTTTGCCGCATCCAAACCAACAAACCATCCTATCCGAGACTGACATGTGGACGCGTATAAAGCGCAGTTCGATGGGGGGGGGGGGGGGCATGTATCTGTCCAAGTTCGATCAACATATACATAATTCATATGAACTTGCACGACAAAATCATTCTGGTTCATCAGCACTAGAAGAAGCGTCAACTAAATAGTAATTGATAGGTGATGTTTTTTTTTCCTGCAACCCAGCTTACAACATCAGCATCACGACGATCAACATTGAGAGCAAGTCTCTGCCGGTGGATACACCGTGGTCGTGGACTCCGGTACATCTTTCACCAAACTATTTACGTATCTAGCACTGTAGTATTTTTTTTTCAATTTTAGCTTTCAAACACCAATTTCTATAAAAATAATTCCCTTTCTAAGCTTGAAAGATACGGCAGATGACACCGCACCAGGGTAGCTCGGTAGGAGGTCACTTGCGTGGCAGGCCCGGCCAACGCGCCAGCCACACGCGCAGTGTGGTAAGCGGGCGGCCCCAGGTGCTGTCAAGTTGGTGCTGCTCGGCAGCAGGCCAGGCAAGCGGGCAGGGTAGCAAGCAGAGGTGGCAAAAAACTCGTTGGCTTGATGCAAAATTGGTGCAATTATACTCGTTAATTTGGATGTTGCTCTAGTTTGACTCGTTAGTTGCTTCTAAAAATACTTCCAAAGTATATGTAAAATAATATTAAATAAAACTATGTCAATGTTTGCTCAAACCATAGAATCAATAATATGATTGATCTAAAAAATTGACATCCAAGGTTACATGGGGTACACCCCTTGGCTATATAGTCCTCTTAAGGCATCTAACAAGATTTGGATTCCAACACGAACACAAAAAGAAAACATAAATTTATAGCAATCAGATTGTTTCACAAAGTGTGGTGTAACCACAAGGTTTTAGAGGCTGGCACCTTATACATTGCATGGGTCTCGAAATAAGCTTTCCAACAAGTACAAGATCATCCTAATCAGACTCTGATTGTGAAAGTTATGGGTTTTTAATGCAGGCCCTACTGGCTGTTCCGAACTGAGTCTGAATTGATTTCGGATTTAAATATGAAATTGAATTTGGATGAGTTTGAGATGGAGCCAAATTGGACTTGGAAATCTTATCCAAACCATATGCTTTGGATTCTTGGGCTTCTCCTCTTTTCTTTCTACTCCTTTTCCACGTGTGCACCATTTGGACCGCATGCACGCCTACTGCATGCACTAAAGCGCTTGCCGAGTGGAGTGCTTTGCCACATGAATTCATCCTTGTTTTGTATGTCCTTCCTCCGTTGGCTCCCGCTGGTCACACAGGGCTTTGTTGTGGTGCTCTTCCTCTGTCACCTCCTACTAGACATCACCTTTAATCCAACAATTCAAGGTAACAAGTTGAGGTAGCAACCCATCCTTATTCAATCTATAACTAGTTAAGAACGAACTCACCTTATCATGGGTATAATCAAGTGGAGGATGAAGTGTAGTTGTAGATAATGTATTAACGCTAGTGATATCCATATCATCCTCCCCTTCAAGAAAAGCAGTTCTTGGTAATCAAAAAGCATACTAAACAAAGAGAACAACGTATACGCATGGTATATGTATTTATCATCCACACTCCTATTTAGCACATCATGATTACTTGAAAGTGTACTAAACAAAGAGAACAACATATATGCATATATATATATATATATATATATATATATATATATATATATATATATATATATAAATCAATTATTGTGACATTCTCATTATTTTGTACAATGCATTTAACACAATAGCAGCCATATGATGTATTTAGTGTATACATTGCAGCAGTCCTTTCACTCGTATCATTCCCTCTCTAATGAGAAAAATTCATTCTCGACTTTTCTAAGCATAGAGGCAAGTTAAAACAAAATGGTGGTAAACAAATTTTTGGTGCCTTCCTTACTTCAATTATGCTACTCCAATTATTTATATATGATTGTAAAGCAAAGAGTGAACAAGTAAGCTTTATAAATCTTTCTAAATAGTAAGCACCTTTAATTGTTTTCAACTAAAAGTGATCAAAACATTGCACAAAAGATTGTTTACCCAAAACATGTAATTTCAATTCACCAAGCATGTCAAAAGTAATGCATATTAGATAAATATAAAATTGTTATCTACACCATAATCTCCAATCATATTGAATTTATAAGTGTTGGAATAGGAACTAACTAGTGATTTTAAACATAAAATTGTAGCAACATTCTCAATCACACTTGATGGCTCTATATGATCATTGAACATGATATAATACAAATAATCATCACAAGATATTTTAGTAAGAACTTTTTATAAGTAATCAATTCCATATTATATAAATTAAGCATAGAAAGTTTATACCATGAAATTTCCAATTGAACATATGAGTTCTCACAATTGCTAATCTTTTCTTGATGAACTATCAATTCAGCACCTTGATGGTTAACTTTATCAACCTCCTCAGTTGATGTAGGTATAAGAGAGGTGTTTAGAACAACGAATCATACACAAGGATAATGGAGCTTGATGCAATCAAATGAATGAGCTATCAAGATATAAGTGAATAATAACACTCCGTATTGCACAAGTTATAGAGAGATGCTAACCAATTGCTCAATTATGATAATAGGGCACGAGATTGCTCAAAATCAACACAAGCGCACAATCTGAAATTTAGAGACAAAAGGGTGTAACTATGCACAAATTTTGGCCACTTCTTATTTTTCTCTTCTATATTCTTTCTTTTATTTGGGAACTTTTTGGTTCTTTCTTGTATTCGGGCGTATAACTTCTTTTCACAAAAATCAGCACACACCCAAATTGATTTTGGTTTCAAAATCATTCACAAAATGATATGAGCAACCCAAAAGCAATATCAAATAGCTAGTATCAATAGGAACAAAGTTTTCACAAATAATTGGTAGGGTTCTCAAAGGATATAAGTGAAGCTTCTCAAGAAATTGCACACGGCTCAAGAATTTAAGCGAAACCAATGTGCACAAAATTTTAGCAAGAACAAGAGTAGTCAACTCAATTGAACTATTAGATAACTACTCAAAATATTGGTGATACCAAGAATTTATTGCCTCAACGTCCAACACCGCACATGGTTTTGAAATTCGCGATGCACTTGGATTCAGAATTTCCATCCATAGAGTGCTGAAATTTGTCATGCCAAAACACATAGAAGGAAGCCAAATTTGGACTTGACCATTGTTGTAAAGCTACTAAATAGATTGATAGGTCTCATTGTAAGGATTCCAATGAATCCAAGAATGCCTAAATCAGACTTTGGATGCAAAAGTCACGACTGATTTACTGAATAGTGCATACATCGAACTCGGAGAATCACTTAAATTTATTCAAGAATAGAATTTGATTTTGGGATTTTTAGTTTTAGGATAAAACAAATATTAAACTAAGCAAAGGAAAAAAAATCAATAACTAAAACAAAGTTTATAGTGGATTAAACATAACTAAACTTACCAAGAATAACTGATTGATAAACTAGGGTTAAGAATTTTTGAGTCGCAATTTTCGGTTTATGGACTCTAGGAATAAGGAACAGTAAGTAAAACTAACCTAAACTAGGGATAAGTGATCCTACCAAGTCAACCTTCAACTCTTATACCAAGAAGATATGGTGGTTCTCAATCTTCGCAACATAGGATCAAGGATAATGATAAGGCGCAGCTTGCTTGTGAGAATCTGTGAAACCCGACAAACGATGGCGCTGCCAACAATGATACGGTTAACCGAAACCTACGACACTTGAATTCACCCAATAACATGAGTTGATTCTTGTCTACTCACCACACAAATAAGTAGAAATGCTCCAACAATAACCAAAGGAAATCACAAGAATGATAGAATGGCAAAACAGATAGAACTCCCAATTCTAGCGGGGCAATGTTTTCTCAAACTCTAAAATCAAGAATATGATTAATCTAAAAAATTGACATCTAAAGTTACATGGGGGCGCACCCCTTGGCTATATAGTCCTCCTAATACATCTAATAAGACTTGCACTCTAATACAAACACAAAAAGAAAATCTAAATTTACAACCACTGTATTGTTTCACAGTGTGACCACATCATTTTAGAGGCTGGCACCTTATACATTGCATGGACCCCGAAATAATCTTTCCAATGAGTACAAAGTACCCCAATCGGACTCTGTTTATGAAAGTTATGAGCTTTTTAATGCAGGCCCTGTTGGCTGTTCTAAACCAAGTCCGAATTGATTTTGGATTTAAATCCAAATTTGAATTTGGATGGGCTTGATATGAAGATAAATTGGGCTTGGAAATCTTATCCAAAACATGAGCTTTGGATTCTTGGGCGTCTCCTCTTTTCTTTCTTCTCCTTTTCCACGTGTGCACCGCTTAGCCTGCACACACTTTTGCTGCATGCAATTGCGCGCTCGCCGTGTGGAGCACATGCATGAAGTCCTTTGTTGCATGAGTTTGTCCTCGTTTTGTGTGTCCTTCCTCCCTCACCTCCTGCTGGTCATGCACAGCTTTGTTGTGGTGCCCTTCCTTCCTCACCTCCTGCTGGTCACGCACAACTTTGTTGTGATGCCCTTCCTCTCTCACCTCCCACTGGACGTCACTGTTAATCCTACAATTCAAGATAACAATTTGAGGTAGCAACCCATCCTTATTCAATCTAGGACTAGTTAAGAACGAGCTCACCTTATCATGGGTATAATCATGTGTAGAATTAAGTGTAGTTATAGAGAATATGTTAATGCTAGGGATATCTACATCAAACACGTTATCCATGGTCACCATCAACACTAATACCAACACCGCAGCGCCACCAAAGCCAATACGAGCTCAACAAATCTGACACTCGTGCACATGCGTGTGTTTGTGTGGTGTGAGTATGGTGTGCATAAATATGCATCCTATGTTGTAATCACAAAAAATACGGCCACCACCATCATCACGTTGCATGCCCATGGTACATATTGCTTAGTGTCTTTCATGTCATTGATGCGCTCAGGAGTCATTGTGTCTAAGCAAAAGAAAAAGGGGAAATTCATGATGGACCACTTCAAAAAGTGGCACGGTTTGAGACATCTTTACTACTTAAAAGAGGGAGTTGGTGGTGGTGGTTCATGTGCCTCCCTCCCTCCCTCTCAGAATTTTGACCACCGATCGGTGGGCCTTGTTACTAACACATAGTGGATTGAGTGGACCCATCTTTCCGTCATTATCTTTGGCAACCACCAACTCCCTCACGCCATCCCTCCTAGTTGCAACTAGATCACTCGATATGCCATCTGCTCCTCCCTATTCGATATCACGCCATCGTATCAAACACTAGTCTTCTTCCCTCGCCTCCTCTATCGATCTAGGCTGCCCGAGCAATTTCCTTCTCCTCTTGGTCACCGATCAACAGGTTGCATGGCACAATCCTACCAACCCTACAACCAATCTCCCACTTACCACATAAAAATGTGTTTGACATATGCCTTCGTTATCTGAACAAGACAACCAAAAGCAACTAGGTGGTGTCCTTGAGTGAGGTCTTGGGGCAGCATCATGGCTGCATGATGGGATTGATAGATAGGGAGGTAGCATGCGGCACACCCGTGCTTGAGTGGAGGGGAGGTACATCGCTAATCGAGCAGAGGCATAGCGAGGTATAAGCCATAGGAGGCAGCCCGATGGCCAGTGCAACTTGACTGGGCAGATGCAGGCTCGAGAGGTTGACAGATCCTCACAGGTATGCCATCAAATGATGATTTTATACATTTGTCCAATCTTTCTTCAAATTTTCTGAAGTTGAACTATACTCTGTTTAGACTATTCAATTTAGTGTATATGTGTACTGGTTGCAATCATTGTGTTAAAGATGTTAGTTGGTTAGTTTGTTTGATAAATGGTTTCTATTGAATTTGTCTTGCCGATTTTTCTTGTGGATTTAATTTTGTGATAAGATTTGTTAGGACTAGCCTACCCCAACTTGTTGGGACAAAAGGCTTTGTTGTTGTTGTTTTTGTTGTATAAGATTTGTTAGGAATTAGTTTATAGGAAGCAATTTGGTCCTTTATTTAAGATCTTTTTTGATGAATAAAATTATAAAAGTAGTAAATTAATGGTTGTTTGTTATCCTTACGAGTATAGGTAGCATGGACGTCTAGGGCAAGGAAGATGACGCCCGTGACACAAAACATGAGTTGATCGAGCTACATAATGGGTGACTAAGCATATTGATCTTGATAAGATTTTTTTGTGCATTTTCATTGCTAAATAAAAATTAATGTTCATTGAACTGACTTGCTTTTGTGAATGGGATGCTTCAATTGTTGCTTAAATCCTTTGGTATAACCAAAATGAATTTAAGACAACCAATAAGTGTAAATTCACATATAATTGCCCTTGTCATGTCGGTGGCAGTGCGACACAGGTTGGGTGTGGCAGCCAAGCTAGGGAAGCAACGCAAGTAGGGTACGATGCAGGCTAATCACATCAAAGGAGGTGCGAAAGTGAGCCGGGGAGGAGCTCGGCTAGGCTTGGGGACACAACTGGACGTATGGCATAGGTGACATTGGTAGCATCGACTCGATGTGCCAAGGTAGGTGGAGATGAACTCCATGTTAGCATGATGGTATCCAACGGCGACAGGGAATGGTTGTAATTTTATGTTGATTCTAGAGCTCCCAAGAAAATTTTGTCTAAAGTGTAATTTAAAGAAATCGAAGAGCTAAAATGAAAAATATTGGACTATAATGTAAAATGTTAGAGTGGTTTTATTGCATGTAATATGATTCTTTTTATCTGTAGCACCTAGGGATAGGAAATTGTAAAGGATAATTTGTTTTATCCAATATTCGTGTATGAGAAAACGTGAATGTGGTAAGCAAAATCCGTATTCGAGAATGTTTGTATTCGTATTTGTATTCGAGAATGTTCGTATCCACATTTGAGAATGTTCGTATTCAAGAATGTTTATATCTGTATTCGTATTTGAGACTATTCGATTCGTATTTGATCTGTTTCCATCTCTGGGGATGATTATAGGAAGCAATTTTTTGATGAACCAAGATTCACAAGTAAGAAGTGAAAATTATTTTGCATAATTTCCAACTCTATGTGCTACACTGCTAACTCGTGTAGACATGTAGTTATGTTATATAAATTTGTTTTATCGAGATTTGTTACAAAAATTTTAGAATATTCGCATTCGACCGAATTAAGTACATATTTGATTCGAATTCGTATTCGTTACGATATTTAATTTGTATTTGTATTCCAGAATGTTCGAATTCGTATTCATATTCATTTTAAATATATGGATTTATATTTGTATTCGTATTTGTATTTGAGACTATTCGATTCGTGTTCGATCTGTTTCCATCCCTAGTAGCAGTGCATAGGCACTTCCCTAGTTTTGCATAAAGTATGTATTTCCGTTACAACACACGAGCACCTTACTAGTCACTCTAAAGTTTGACTACCATGACATGCCACTCCAAACTCTTTTAGATCCATCATCCATGATATACTATTTCTGCTTATTTCTTACGTTTTACTACTTTTTCCCTGAAGTTCCCCAAACTGGAGCCATCATGTCCAAGAGTTTGAAACCTAGTAAGGACTTAGACTTCTAAACCCTATTTAGAAAGCAGGATTCGCAGGAATTTCTTCGGAAGCCACATGTATAGTGAGAGTGGATGTTTTCTTTCATGTGAAATTTTTAAAGAATTCTCGCATCCCAAATGAGACTAATTTTCAAAGAACGCTCCTGGCACAAAGAAATTCACATCTACATGTATTCCCTCCGGTCACAAAAGTAAGTCGTTTTTTAGTTTTCAAGGCCAATAAAATGCCACTTTTGGCCACTAACTTTTATCATCATATTTTCAAAAAAAAATATAAAAAAGTATAATGCTATTAAAGTATATAGTGAGATATGCACTTGCAACAAAATTGTGCGCAAAGATGAACCTACGTGTGCTTTTTTAAAAAAAAGTAAAAATTAAATTGCTTTTAAAACGCATTGAATGTCTGGGTGACAAGTGGTCCATACGGCCATATTTCAGTGCGATAGCAACGTCCTGTAGCAAAAGGCACATTTTTCTTAAAACAAAGGGCAAGTTTCTGAACATATGTTTAGCAATGCAAGTCGGTCTCTCTTTTCTAAGTCCACATATGATCATTTTCCTTCTGTCATAAAGGTCCTCCTTATATGCACGGGGAATGGGGCCAAATCCCCCGTGTTTCAGCCGGGGCAAAATTGTGGTTGGTGCTTCGCCCAAGCAAAACATTATCCTGCACCACCTATAAATGTCTTCCTGTGACTTTCATGCTGGAGAGAGAAACGAAGGGGGGAATGGAGAAAGAAAGCTTGCCGCTTCTGCTCTCATGGCTGCTGCTCCTCTCAGCACAAGCTGTGACAGTCAGCACATTCCAGTTCACAGTAGATGACTTCCCAGATGGCTTTGCCTTTGGAGCTGGGACTGCAGCTTATCAGGTGCCCTGAAGCACAGCTCAAGTGTCAATTTTTTCCATTACTGGTTCTTGATTTGGATGATGCAAAATAGCAGAGGTCTCAGGCTCTCAGCTGACATCTCGATTTGGTGCAGTATGAGGGTGCAGCAGCTGAGGATGGCAGGAGCCCGAGCATTTGGGACACTTCTGCTCACTCAGGTGTTCTTCTAGATCCCATCACCAGTTTTTTGTAGGTTGCGGCCTTGGTTTGTTCTGAATTCTGATTATGTTTATCCATTGATAATTGTTATTAGTTGGTAAAATGTGTCCTAATGATACAGGAAGGAATCCAGATGATGGCAGCGGTGACATCGCTTCTGATGGCTATCATAAGTACATGGTGCGGTTACTCTGAACTCTGGAGGACAAAAATAGATCAATTGCCAGTTTAATTGACTACAACTATGGGTGTTCGGATAAGGTTTTTTTTTTATTGGGCCCTCTTTTATTTAACCACATTGTTTGGTGCCTCTATTTAGGAAGATGTAAAGCTAATAAAAGACATAGGCTTGAAGGCTTACAGGTTCAGCATTTCTTGGTCAAGACTTATTCCTAGTATGAAAACTAATCCCCATGCTTCCGTTATTTCTTACTTGCTAGCACAAAATCATCCATCAATGTTATTAAGTTGTCCAATTTACTGATTTTGATTCTGGTTCATGTAGATGGGAGAGGAGCAATTAATCCGAAAGGGCTGCAGTTTTACAACAATGTGATAAATGAGCTAGTTAAAGAGGGTGAGTTACACTGCATTTGTTCTCATCTTATTTTGGTCAGTGAAAGAGGGCTGCAGTTTGATGTCTCCACCTAGTTTGAGTTGTTAAGTGCAGCAAGCATTGTAAGTTTATCAAAATCCTGATCTGAGCAGGTGATCAGTAGAATCACAAACAGGATGTGAATCAAATGCTTGATGATAACTTTTGATGCTACCCTTATATTTTCCATCTTTCCTATCCCTGAGCAGGTATTCAGATACACGCTGTAATTTACCACCTAGACCTTCCCCAAATCCTCGAAGATGAGTACGGTGGATGGCTTAACTCCAGAATTGTGTGAGTTGTAGCTTACTCCAAAGTGATTCTGATGAAATCACATTGAGTCAGGACTCATGAGAACCACATGAAATGCTTTGTACAGTATGGTCTGACTTCCCCTTCCTATGTAGAGATGACTTCACCGCATATGCAGATGTGTGTTTCCGCGAGTTTGGCGACAGGGTTGCGCACTGGACAACTATACTCGAACCGAACATTCTCGCTCAAGGATCTTATGACGTTGGAATTTCTCCCCCAAACCATTGTTCATACCCATATGGATATGATTGTAAGGTTGGCAACTCCACTGTTGAGCCGTACTTGTATCTACACAACAGCCTACTAGCTCACTCGTCGGCCGTCAGGCTTTACCGGGAGAAGTACCAGGTGAGTGTGCATTGCTTGCAAAACTTTCTGTTCCTTCTGAATTTACATGACATTAAGGATGGGCAGATGAATTTTGTATCGCTCAAACAAAGCAGATCAATTTTGTCGCTGAGTTTTCGGTTTTAGGCTGCACAGAAGGGCGTTGTGGGCATAAACCTGTACTCCTTGTGTATCTATCCACTGACAGACTTAGTTGAAGATATTCAAGCTACTGAAAGAGCGAATGACTTCTTGTTCGGCTGGTATGCCATGTCTCTTACTGCAATATGCCATGTTCTTGGGTTAAATCTCTCAATGTAACAACTTGTTATTACCAGATTTTTTTTTTTGAGAAGCCATTGCATTAAGAAGAAGAAGAAAGTAATGTGGGTAGTATACAACTGATCTATTGTTACAGTTTGACCTCCTCATTCCTGTTTCCTGTATCCTAACAACTAACAAGTCATCGAACTGCAGCATCTTGCACCCTTTTCTGTTTGGGGACTACCCTGAGACCATGAAGAAGGCGGCCGGTTCCCGCCTTCCGTCCTTCTCCAACTATGAATCCGAGCTGGTTACTGGAGCATTTGACTTCATTGGACTGAATCACTACAGCTCCATTTTTGCGAGCAACAATCCCGCTGCGTCAACAATGCCTGTCCGAGACCAAGCTGCTGACATTGGAGCTTTGTTCAGAGGTTCAAATGCATGAAAACATCAGTATATCTTCTGAATGTTTCTGAAGATTGCTCATTTGCATGTACATGGTTGTTAATCTTTTGCAGAGACCAAGGATGGGCCATCTTCTGCACAGGTGCATTGATCATATCACTGAGTTGACCTAAACATTTGTAGAGTTGGTATCAATTTGCGATGACTAGAAGTGCTGACAATGGTGCTCTATGAAGCAGTATCTACCTGGCAGAATGGTTGATCCTCAGGGGCTAGAGCATGTATTCAGATATCTCCGGGAAAAGTACGGGAATCTCTCATTTTATATACAAGAAAATGGTGATCCTTCTAGCCAATTAAACCTCTAAGATATATAATCTGCAAGATCACTTTACAAGTTCAGAAGTACTTAGTTTCAGTTAATCGGCAACAATTTGACCTGGCATTGCATCATTCAGGCTGTGCACAATCAGATGACACCCTGACGGATGTGGAGAGGATTGACTTCCTGAAGAAGTACATTGCAAGCACACTGAAAGCCATCAGGTAATGGCATAATTTTCTCCACACTTGCATATAGTTCTCAAATGTTTTGGCTCATGAACTTTGGCAATGCATGGCTGATGTCAGGGATGGAGCCAATGTCAAAGGATACTCGGTATGGTCGTTCATGGATCTCTATGAGATGTTCGGCGGGAACAAGCGACACTTTGGCCTCGTTGCGGTCGATTTCGAGAACAGAGAACGGCGAAGGCAACCGAGGATGTCTGCACATTGGTACTCAGATTTCTTGAAGAACAATGCCGTGATTCAGGTGGAATATGGCACAGAAACTGCAGCTTCTCATGCCCAACTTTGAGTCCTCCATTCAAATATTGTCCTTCTGTCCTCCAGTAGTGCAATCTCCAAACAGACAAAAACGGAATTTACTGAAATATATATTTTGCTACTTGAGAGTTTGGTATGTGGTGTGGTTTTTATTTATCGATATAGAAATTCAATGAACATTAAAAAGATCAAACAAAAAATACCGAATAATCCTTTCAAAGCCTCATAGCATCATGCTGTTCTAAATTTTGTACTCTCTGCAAACATTTTTTTAATGTTATCAAGTAAATACTTGTATATATGTATTTATGTAAATGCATTAGGAAACTAATATTTACTGTACTAATGTTGTGTGATTTTTTCATATTTACGCAATGAAACCAAGTATATGTTACATGGCGATATAGTCTTATTTAATTTGATAGTTTAGATATGATATGAGTCCTTAAGTCATCATACCGTCCACTTTCTACTATGTCAATTTGGTTTTTTTTTTTTTGAAAGTGGCTTAATTTGGTTGCTTGATGTTTACTAAATCAAACAAATTTCAACCACTACTCACTACTGAACTAGAATATAATTTGGTACTCTTAACTTGGTGATGTTTTATCAAAATGGAAATTTTTTCTAAAAAAAGAACCGAACAGCATTCTAAACAAGTGTTAAGCGAGCAGTCACTCCACCATTTAGCGCTTATATGTTTCTAACTGGAAACGTATGGTTCTCGGTGGTTTCCCTACATCATTCAATTATATATCAATTCTTTGTTTTATTTTGGTTTTGCTTTTTGTTTTTAATTTCTAATGAGTAGTACTTCCTTGCTTATCCAAACGGTATGAAACGATATTAAGTACATTCTTCTGCCTGCACGCGATCCTCACCAGGACTATAATTAACCAATGGTTGTGTCACTGAGGGCCATTGTAGATTTGTAATTCAGAAGTTTTATCCCCGGCAATCGTCAAAGTGTACATGAACCTGTAGGTTTACACATCTCAAAGGTGCGAACAGATCAATTTGCACAATACTCTTATTAGTCAATATATTGCATGCAATTTGAAAAAAAAAAGCAAGTCAATTTTCATTACTACAACGATATCGATACATGTCTTTTGCCTTGCTCAAATTAATGAAATAGGAAACAAGATCCCTATTTTTAACAATGTTTTATGTTTTTCATGATTTTAGTAAATATATTTATGAATTTATATGCATCAACTCGTCCTGTCACAAAAGGAAGTCGTTCTGGATATCGACATGGTCCTTAAAATACAACTTTGACTACTTATTTTTATTTTCATATGTTAATAAAACCTAATAAAATCATAATATTATGAAAATGGATTTTGAAACAAATCTACACATACCATTATTATTATGTGTCCAATCGAAATACTCATAAAGATATTAATAGCTACAATTTAGAATGTTTGATTCCATGTGTCCCAAAATGACTTTCTTTTATGACTGCAGCGAGTATATAGCAAAATTTTCATATAAATCTTACTTTAGTACTTTGAAAGTTTAAGAAGTCAATTTTTATAATTTTAACAGCCGGTTTATATATATTTGGATGCATCACTTTTTATTTTCATTTAAAAATAATATATAATTGAATACTTCTTAATACAAATTAGTTCCAAAATTATATGTATATATATATTTGCATTTTGTAATTTTATTTCAATTGTTGTTTCAGATTTACATAACTTTGTATTTAACAATGCTTTGGGGTTTTTAGTTCTGAATGTAATTTTTTTACATTGCGACGCCAATTCAAATACTACGGATAACCTCAACCATGAAACATAACATTTGAACTCTAGATTCCATTTTTTTATTAAATTCTTATGATATACCGATTCAAGCCATTACAATTAGAGGTCCATTGTGTTGATGCATTATACTTGTTATGTTTTTCCTTTGAAAATGTGTATCATTTAAGAAATGGTAATACTCTACACCTCATATGAAGAGTAGGACCATGTTCTTAATGATGTCCCCTCCTTTTTTTTTAAAGACGGCGTTTTAGACATGTGCACATTAATTAATGGAAAGACAAGATGACCACAGGCCATATTAATTTTGTGTCTCTTGCACGCTACCATCCATATTCGCTTACGTACCTACCAATAAACATCCATCGTTGATCTGAAGTACCAACGAACACAGAGATTGAGACTCACACAATTTAAACAAAGAGACTGGGAAATACCATTTAAGAAGATCCAGAATATTGTTATGATAAACTACTGTAAATTTTATGGAGTAGTAAAATAGTTTTGTAAAGATTGTATTTGTTTTGGGCTGTCTTCTAGAAGTGTCAGGAAAATTAGAAGTATCGTATGTATAAGTGCGGTAGTTCCATTTGCCGGAAGTACCACAAGTTGCGGAAGTACCGCCTAACGGAAGTACCAGGTTGAGTTGCGATATGTTTTTTCCAGAGAGATCTAGGTGAGATTTTTAGCGTGCGAAAGTACCATTTTGGGAGGCGGTAGTTCCGCATTGTAAAACTACCGGCATATTAGGTGTGGTACTTCCGATCTTCCCAGAAAAATAGAGGTTTGGGGAATCGAGCCATAGATCGAGTTGGAATGACCTGGGTCAATGGATTAAGGTTGCATGATGTATGTCTTGACTAATGTTAGTCAAGTTGCGAAGAACTTGTGTCTGAAAACGATTCATTTGTCTTTGGATGTGCAGAGTCGTTTGGAGTCAACCGTGGTCAACGGCGAGGATCGGGGCTAGGCTCATGGAGGAGCTGGGGCCAGAACGATCAAGGATACCAGGTGAGACGGTAAGCTCAAGCATAGCACGAGAAAGGCAGAAAATGTTGAAGGTGACTTCGAATGGCGAGATGGCTCCTTGTAGCTTGCACGAGCCAAGTGAGTCATGATTCGGTGGAACCGGTACGGGAGAGACTTGACGACTTGTGGCAGGCTAGTGGTGCACCTACACGTGGCAAGCATTGCTATCACATGCAGTGGTTGGTGATAACCAGGTCAAGGAAGGGTATTTTGGTCGTTTGACCAAACTACCAGAAACCATCTTAGATCAAAACTGCGGCGCATAGGCAATGCATTGAAGAGTGGTTTAGCTCAAGGTGGAGCTGGTTGGATCAAAGTTAAGGATTTAGCGGATGCATGCTTATGCGCTTTCAAAAGCATCGATACGTGAGCTTGTGAGGGTAAAACCCGTGTGTGGAGGGTTAACGAGTTTTTCCTATTGTAAGAGTGGATATGATCAATTAAGAGGTGTAGGTGTCTGGTTACCCACCTATAAAAAGGGGTTGGGATGGAGACATATAAGGTTAACTATCCAATCTATCTCCTGTGCTCTCTTCTCTGGGTTTAGGGTTAGGGTTTGAGAGTGAGTATCTTGTGTGCTCTTTGTTCTCCAAGGTGGAGTGGCTATAAAACCTATCTTCTCAAGTAAGCAATACATCAAACGTTGTGCAACTCTTGAATCTCTCTTGTTTTGTTTGATGTGCTTGTGATTTTGGTTGGTTTTGATCTCTCTTTTTTCTTTCTTGTGATCTTGCTATTCCAAGGATGTGCAAGAGATAGAGATAATCCTTGAGAATACATCTCCATCCATTTAGGCACCTTCATAGCAAGATTCATGAGAAAATCCGATTTTGCTTGATTTTGGCCTATTTGGTCTATCTCTTGATCCGAGGGTTTTTGGTTGGGATTCTTTGGTGCTCTAACTTATTGTGACATATGGAAGTACATCTAGAACCATCTTGGCCATCATCTACCCACGAGCAAATTGTATTCACCGTTTAGGGTTTTGGCTCATAACTTTGACCATGATTTTCATGATTGTTTATTAGAATAGGTTCTTGATACCCTAGAGTATGTCCCTACAAAGTTTCATATCATTTGGATCTGCAGATCAAAAGTTCTCTCGATTTTCATTTTTGAAACCGTGCTGAAAACACTATTCATTTACCTGATTTTACTGTAGCAGAGGTCAGACCGCTTGAACGGTCAGACTGCCGTTTGGAGGCTGGTCAGACTGCGGGGAATGGTTAGATTCAAAGTTTTGTTGTCTTGATCTATTTGATTTGGGTTTTCAGCTGAGGATTCTATGTTCTATACCTCTATAGGTGTTTGAGGATAGAATCTTGAATACTTAGGGAAAAATTTTGAGTTGGCTCCATTCACCCTTCTCTATTACCATCTTCGATCTTTTAGACCGTCTCTGACTCATACAATTTAAACAAAGAGACCGTCTCTCGTAAAATGTGACATACACCAAAAAGATGTACCTATGCCTCTTCTTGAAATCCTACAACATCATTCATGATAGATCAATTTTAATTTATACCCCCAAGAGGTCATTTACAAAAGAATTGAGGGAATATTTGGTATGTAAATTAGATTTATTGATTGCCTGCTTAAGTGGATGGTTCTTCTTTTCAGTTCTAAAAATTATTTTTTGGCTTTTCTATAATAATTAACTTTCAAATGAAGTGTCTTTTTAATATGGGGTTAACAGTTTGACTATAGTACATAATATAGCGGCTTCATTTGTATCGGTTAAAACTGTATGCGAGTTTCTTTTACTCCGTACACTCTATCACAAATAGCCCAAGAGCCATAAGCCACAGCCAAAAGCTATAAACCGAAACCAAAAAGAATAGGCTCATAATCTTGTTGAAGAGTAATAAATCTCAAGCCCTCCTTATAGAAAATTATAGAAAAAAAATGATATTTGCATCTACACTAACATTAGAGGACTAATTTTGATTTGGAAGAAATTGTAGGAGTCCAACTTTCTAAATATCCTTCTTTTTTTGTTTGGAAAGGAGCATTGTAGTGTAGTAAAATACAACGAAATCACTAATCCATGTGCCCGTTGCAAACTTTAGCAATTAGCTCCCAATCCACTGTTGGTCTCTTGCATGTCTTTCCTCCCAGGCCATTGGATTCAATCCGCATAGGCACACTTTCCCTTTCTTCTTCCGGATCCAATCCCTTTTCTTCTCAAATATTTTCCTCCTAATTCAAGACTTAATCCTCACCTCGCCTCCACCATGGGCGTCAAGCAAGAGGTGTGTGGGATCTAGCAGTCATCGGTGTCCACTTCAAATGGCATCGATGTTGGCATGGTTTGTTTCCTTTTTGTTTTCGGAAATTTTTCTCAGGTGAAAGTCGTATATTAGATTTTAAAGTTGGTTTTCGAGTTGGAGGTTTTGGATTTTGAGTTGAAACCTTTTGATTTTTTGAGTTGGAAGTTTGAAACCCAAATTAAAAGCTGATTGGTCCAGTCGAAACTGAGTTTTCATGTGTCCAAAGTGGGTGTGGGGAGCACAGTGGGTGGCCAAGAAGTGTTCCAAAATACAAGGCAAAAATCTCCTAAGGGCTTATTTTGGAGATCCATTCTTAGCTGAGATCCTGATCCATCCCCGAGGGAGGAAATCCGTGTGGGAATTTTCCCTGGGCCAACTTGAGTGGATGTTTGGATAACTCCACAGGTAAAAATATCTCGGCCCATCCCAGCCATTCCACAGAGAAGTAAAACATGTCTCGTTAGGTGATGATTTTTCCCTGCATCCAACTCAATCTCTCTCGTGTCACCGCCATCCCTGAGCGCGCTCTCTCTCATCCACATCGCTCCTCCATCCCTAACTCCGTTTTGTGGCTGCTAAGGGTCTCCAGTCGTGCAATCCCAATTGTAGAAGTTGACAGCGTCACTCCAAGGGGGTGCTTTTGAGTGCGGCAATACACCTCAAGGTGCCACACACCGTGAATCGTGTCTCCAAGAAACGGACCTCATCTCTAGCAACGTGAATCACATCTCCAAGGAACGGGCCTCATATCTAGCTATGTGAATCGTGGTCTCGGCGACGTGCAACACCGTTCCTTTGTGGCACAGGCATCAACACGTAGTTTCCAGTGGTGTCGCCCATCGGTTGCCCAGGATAAAGTGGTGGCAGGATCCTTTGGTAGTGGAGCGGTCACCCTCGCCGCCGGGTGCCTCCACTGTGACATCAATTTTTGTTTGAGGAGAATTAATAATATGCCAGCACTTTAGAACATGGCATTGCTCATGTTACACACTGATACCACTTTTTATATGGAGCAGTCCCCTGATTTGATTAGAGTTTGAGATACGGTATGAGCGTGCATGGTATAAAGAATGAAGAAGAAGAATTTCATAGAGAGAACCAAAATAACGATGTTGAAGCAACCACAATTAAAGAGAAAAGATTTTGGCAAAGCCGACTGTAAATTCTTTAAGCACAGCCTCAAAAGAGTACAAGCGATTATCGCTCTCTCACAATCTTTTTGAATCTCTTAGGACCATCGGATCCTTGCTCTATACAAGAATCTAGCACCAAAGAATTACCTAACCTGTAATCCTTTCGTGCACCTCTAACTTTGGATGTGTGGCTTCTTTACTTTGTTACTTGGTTACTTGGATTCTTCAAGACCACCTCTCATGACTTTATATAGTCCCCATAGCCTCCTTCAAAGTGGATAAGAAAAGAGGAATCCTAATCCTATTAGGATTCATCTAGAACTCTTTAGAAAATACATTTTTAAATCATAAATAACTAGGATATGAGTCACCATACTCAACAATCTTCACCTTGACTATTATCGTTGAAGTCATTGTGCTCCTCTGAGAAATTACTCCAAGTCGACTCCGTACTTTTTTGTTTTCCCACCCACGTTTAGAGTGCCCCCATCATAGTTGCTCATGCACATCACCGCAATGTGTGTGTTAGTGTCAGGGTTAGCCTGCTTAGACCGTCCACTTGCTAGCTCATTTGTTTTGTAGTTTTATTAACCACACCTCTTGTTTCTACAGCTTTCCATACCATAGTTTTGTACCACTTCTAAGCTCCACCTGCTCACCGGTATCGCATGCTTGATCCCACCATATTTTTCTTCTTCGGATAGCTAATACCTTCGCTTTTGAGTTTGTTAGATTTTACAACCGTTGACGGTACGGTTTTCTTCTCCTAGTTAGGATTTTTATCAAACTTCCCATTGGTTGTCCTTCCTTTAAGTATACCCATCAATTGGTATCCTCTACAGCTCCAGATACTTTTCATGATCACTTGCACTTTGCAAATAATTCGCATGACTCTACCTCGAAGTGGTACCTCACAACCTTTGAGTTTAAGCAATCTCACAGATATTATATTCTTCTTTAAGATGAGAACATACCGAACTCCCGTCAATATGCGCTGTGCTCCATCATACATCTTCAGTGTAACTGTTCCCACCTCAATAATTGAATACTCCTTGTAATCCACTAAGTGAACAGTTTCACGTGCCGAGCGTAGAGATCCTTCATCAAATATTTCCCTCAATGAACATATATGGAAGCACCAACCTGAATCTAATATCCATCTATGAGAAGCACCCGATTGACTGACGACTAGTAAATCCAAATCATCCTTTACTACTTTCACTGAGCATGCATCATTCATTTGCGTCAGACTCAAACAGTTTTTTATCATGTGACCTTCCTCGTCACATAAATAGTATGTATGTGTGCCCTTGCTCTTATCCTTCTTAATGTGACTTTTGTTTCTGCCTGCAACACCTACTACAGCCAATGCTTGATCACCTAAAAATGAATATTTTGATGACTTTTTAAGGACTCTGCATCCAATAGATATGCAACTGTCTTATTAAAGTTGAGGGTAATTTTCCCGATGAGAATATTTATCACCAATTGTTCCTATGATGGTAGTGGAGATGATGCTAGTATGACGACCTTGTCGTTCTCCTCGATTTTCTCATCCACACTAGTCAGTTGAGTGACAACCTTGTTGAAGACATTGAGATGGTCAACAAACTGTGTACCTTCCTCCATACGAGTCACTATACTCAACAGCTCCCAACTTAATCAATTGTATGCCATTATTTAATTGTTTGCTTTGGAATTTGCCGCTTTTCATTATGTTTGCACTTAACCCCCTCTTTGTATTTCCAGCATAAGGTGAAAGGCACTGATATGTAGTGTCAATACAGAGTGCAGTGGGGCACTGATATGTAGTGTCATGCATTTCAATATTTTTCATTGATCTACTCTAGAAATCTGAGACAGGAGATGTTAACTTATCAATCTGCATATACAGTGGGTGTTTGTATTGGCTTCTGTTAATGATTTTTTTGCTGTGGTTGATAGTTTTTGGCTGAAAATAAATAATAATAGCTGAAAAAGTGGCTTTTAGAAGGAGGGGTGAGCGGTCGGAAAAGTGAAGGAGGTGTGTGTGCACGAGACAGGAATGAGAGGAGTGGGGTGCGTAATATGTCCATGAGACCATGACCCCCTGCCTTAATCTCAGAGTGAGATGGGAGCAAGAGGAGTGGAGAAGCCAGGTGTTCATATTGGCTTGTCTTCTCCAAATAGAAGTCCAACGCAGAAGCTAATACAAACAACCATATAATCATGAGGATCCGATGGAGAGAAAAGAGCTAAATTCATTCTGGATGCAGCTATAGGACGATATACCGTCCAAAACACATTCAACGGGATACACTTGGTTACCCAAGTTTGAGCTAGGTTTCAAGACCGAGCCTTAAAAGACTGCTTCTGCATGATGCACAGGTAGAGAGGACATACAACCAAGCGTCAGCCGCACTACCACCTTTGGCCTTGGCCCCAGTGTGATGCACGGGTAGAATACTACGACTTGGCAGTTGCATGTACAAGAAGAAATGACGATTCACACATGCATGACGGTAGACTATGATGACATGCACCTTAATTCAAGTGGTCTGCACCATAATTCTTGGCTTGGCAACCAAGCTAAAATAGCGAGTTTTGGTGCGAAACGTCTCCTACTTGCTTAGCAGCTACCATGGAAGCCGTTGAAAGATGAAAGATCCCTTCTCTCTTCTTCATTTTATTTCATTTGAGCCCTACTTTCTTAACAAATTTGAGCTAGGTTTCAAGTTTCACCTAAAGTTCATGTAAGTTTCATAAAGTTTCAATCATGAAACCTTATGAAACTTTGATACACTTGGTCATAAAACGTTATGAAACCTTATAAAACTTAGTCATAAAATCTTATGAAACTTGGCCATCAAACCTCATGAAACTTCATAAATCTTAATCATGAGACTTGAACATAGGATCTCATGAAACTTCATAGAATTTAGCCATGAAACCTAGTCAAATTTAGGCATCAAACCTCATGAAATTTTGTGAAATCTCATAAAATATTGTGAAGCTTATATATGAAACTTAGCCAACTTAGACATGAAACCTCCTAAAACGTTATGAAGCCTCATCAAACATCATGAAACTTAGTCAAATTGGGCATGAACCTCCTGAAACTTTATGAAACCTCATAAACACCATGAAATTTAAACATGAACACTAATCAATTTAGACATAAAATCTCTTGAAACTTGATAAAACATCATGAAACTTAATCATAAAACCTCATGAAACTTAGTCAGCTTAGGCATAAAACCTCCTAAAACTTCATGAAATCTCATGAAACACCATGAAACTTAATCATGAAACCTCATGAAATTTAGTCAGCTTAGGCATAAAACCTCCTAAAACTTTATGAAACTCCTAAATTTTATGAAACTTTGTGAAACACTATGAAACTTAATCATAAAACCTAGTCAATTTAGGCATGAAACTTCCTGAAACTTTATGAAATTTCATGAAACTAATAATAAAACTTAGTCAAATAAGGCATGAAACCTCTCAAAACAATATGAAATTTAATTATGAAACCTCCTGAAACTTTATAAAACTTGATAAAACACCATGGAATTAGTCATAAAACCTCATGCAACTTAGTCAATTTAGACATGAAAACCTCTTCAAACTTTATGAAATATCATGAAATTTAGTTATGAAACCTCATGAAACTTGATCCATTCGCAATGCTGTAGAACCTCGTCACACTTAACAACTCCTACAACACCTTCTCTGGCGAGCTCCCAGACACTCCATCCATCAAGAAAAATGATGCAAAACAAAGAACATTAAACGGGCTAGCCCAAGCTAATACGGGCCATCGAGTCCCATTTGGTGGCCCATATTAAGGAACAAGTAGAAGATGCACTATTGGGTTGGGTGGATGCTTAACTGGCTGGGTCTCACAGAATCTGCGTCTATAACTCTCGAGGCATCTCTTTCCTTTCAGTTGCTATTCCACTTCGAAGGCACGACATACACGCAACACTTGCCTCCCAATCGTAGCGTCACCTGCTTTGTATACCATTGAAAAGCAATGTGACGGCGTGTCGTTGCTTAGTTTTTCTTATTCATTTTATTGTACTGATCAGAGTAGTGGGAACCAAAAACATACGTAAGGGTGAGCGGAGGGGCATTTTGGACCTTTCACCTGGGCCGCAAATATAAAGAGAGGATTAAGTACAAATATAATGGGAAAGTGGTAAATTATGAAGCAACATAACTAAAGGATGGCATATAATTGATTATAGTGGGAGGGATAGTATATTTTGAAGTGCTAAACTAAAGGGTGGCATATTATTAATTCCCGCTTTTTTTATCTTTAGCGATTGGGAGGGATTTTTTTACCCCATGCCTTAATGTCCCCAAATGATAGCATGGGAAATTACCGTAGGAGGTCACATTCTAACTTGAATAAAACATGTTGCTTCACTCCCTTCTTCCCTACTTCACCAACAGAGCCCCTCTCTCCGACGGCGGCACTGCATAAAAGAAACCAAGCCTCTCGCTCCACTCACCGCCGCCGCTGCAGGTCAGGTGACTTCCTCCCTCCCTCCCCCTTCCCGGAATTTTTTCTACCTCTTACCCATTCTTTCTACGTCACACACTTCCCAATCCACGTACGTAGCGTGCACCGATCCCAGCTACATGTTGGGGACACGCAGTCCTACATGCAGCAACTCTCATCAACTTTAGACCATCGGCCTACAACATCCATTCACCTATGCAACTAGCGCAAGGGTTAGCATCAAAAATTTCTCATCTCCGAAGGTTTGGATGCAAGGTTTATGTACCTTTACCCCCTCCACAATGTATTGCAATGGGTCCTCTTCGAAAGACTGGGATATACGTTGGTTATGAGACAGCATCCATAATCAGGTATTTAGAATCCATATCAGGAGATTTGCATACTGTTTGCTTCGCTGATTGCATATTTGATGAAGATAATTTCCCAATATTAGGGGGGAGGAAATCAACCCTTGATGAGAAATGTTTGGAAATTACGTGATAAGCCACGGAAATCCATGCACATGACCCGCGCACTAGTGAAACAAATAGAGAAGCCCATAAGATCATTGATTTGCAAGCATTAGCAAATCAACTGCCTGACCATTTTAGTAATTTTAAGAGTGTGACCAAGTCGTATGTGTCTGCACGCAATGCACCGGAGAAGGTTCAAATATCAAAGAAAGTTGAAGGTATTCGTAATCCTATCCAGAGGCCTCATAATAAAAGGACGAGAACTTTGGCATCTCGAATCCTAAGTAACCGGGGACGCCTGGTGAAAAATGATAAGAAGGACTTGACACAACCGATCACTGAAGTTCCCTAGAACCAAAAGGGGAGCCAGTTGAAATCTGGCACCAGTATGACACCTTCAGAAAAGGGCATACCGGATCTGAACATTCCCTTGGAGGGAGAAATCGGCATGGATGTGTGCGCACACATCAGAGCCGAAAAACTAAAGGGACTTACCACCGTAACTTGAAGAAGCGATAAGAAAGTAGAAGCACAAGAAGAAGCAACTCATGATGAAATAACTATAAACTATGTGCACATGGGAAAGTCCATGAATATGACAACAACCAATGTTTATATCCACTTTGCAAAGAAAATTACCACAATCACCGATCTTGATCCAGAGCCTGCATCGCTCGCTGAATGTAAGAAAAGATCAGATTGGGAAGATTGGAATATGCAATAAAAACTGAATTATTATCTTTGAACAAAAGAGAGGTATTTGGGGCCGTAAGTCGCACACCTCTCCATGTGCAGTATGTAGGGTATAAGTGGGTATTTATTCAAAAGAGAAATGAAAAAAATAAAATTGTAAGATATAAAGCAAGACTTATTGCACAAGGTTTCACTCAACGTCTAGAAGTTGATTATGAAGAAACCTACTCCCTAGTTATGAGTGGAATCACCTTTAGATATTTAATCTCAATGGTAGTAAACCTAAACTTAGAAATAAAATTGATGGATATGGTAACTGCATACCTTTATGAAAACTTGGATTCGGAAATTTATATGAAGGTATCCCTGTCCCAAACCAAGACAGAGCAAATAGAAATCTATATAGTGTGAAACTCAGGAAATCACTGTACGGACTCAAGCAATCAGGCAGGATGTGGTATAATTGCTTAAGAGACAATGAAGATTGTCCCTGTATATTTATACGATGATCCTAGAATGGATTTTGTATAATATCAGTATATGTAGATGATCTGAATATCATCGGGACAATGGAAGACATAAAAGAAGCAAATTCTTACCTGGAGTCAGAATTTGAAATAAAAGAAGCAGGCCTAAGCAGTATTTGGGTAAAACCAAATACTGCTTAGGCGTTGAGTATGTCCCTGAAGGATATTAGTACATCAGTCAGCCTATGCCCAGAAGGTGTTAGAAAGGTTTGGCTTTGAGAAAGCATACCCATTGAAAAAACCGATGATCGAGAGATTTTTGCAACAAGAAAAAGATCCATAGCGACCTAGGGAAGAGGGGGAGGAAATCCTAGGGCTGGAATTTCCATACTTAAGTGCAGTAGTAGCACTTATGTATTTAGCAAACTGCACTAGACCGGACATTACATTTGCTGTAAATCTATTAGCAAGGCATAGTGCAGAACCTACAAAAAGGCATTCGTAGGGAATAAAGGACATCTTCCGATACCTCCAAGGAAGCAAGGACATTTGATTGTTCTATAGAAAGAACCAATACTTGAATATAACTAGCTATGCAGATGCAGGGTACCTGTCGGACCTGCATACTGCAAGGTCACAAACAAGCTATGCATTCCTGTGTGGTGGAACTGCAATTTTATGTAAATCATCTAAGCAAAGTCTTGTAACGACTTCGACGAACCACTTAGAAATCATAGCGTTGTACGAAGCCGCATGAGAATGTGCTTTGCTCCGACGTATGATTCACCACATCCAGCAGTCATGTGGGATGAATATCATTTAAGCTCCCACAATTATCTATGAAGATAATGCAGCTTGTGTTGCACAAGTGCAGACGGGCTACGTGAAGAATCATCTCACAAAGTATATCAACCTCAAATTCTTCTATGCTCATGAATTGCAAAAGATGGACAAAGTTAAGGTACTATATACTAAGTCATGTGAAAATCTTGCAGATTTATTTACTAAGTCACTCCTAACATCTAGTTTTGAAAGATGCGTACGAGAAATTGGAATGATGAGACTTAGAGAAGTGTAAAATTCAAGGCGAGAGTTTCTCAAGCTCGTTATTAAAACTTGATCACGTAAATCGAGTACACAAAGATTAAATAAAATTGGGTGGATTGTACTCTTTTTCCCTTGACGAGTTTTCCTGAAGTTTCTCGGTCAAGATTTTTAATGAGGCAATTCGTGAAACACAGCATAATATGTATCATGTACTCTTTCTCCAAATTTTTCCCACTGGATTTTTATGGGGTTTTGATGAGGCATGAACGTGTCGGATGAGTGCCCAAGGGGAGTGTTAAGAAACATGGGCCTGGGCTTGAAGCCTTGGCCCATGGTGGGTACCTCACCACTTGGCTATAAATAGGGACTCTATTGGCTATTTTATATACAATGAGAAAAGAAAGCAGTAAAGAAAGACTAGGAGTTCTCTCTATCTCTCTGTGTTTCAATCTACTATTTTTGTCTTCTGTGATTGATCAATTTTGCATAAGCAAAGGAATCGATTGGACTGATCATCAGCGACGGTTCCTCAACAAATTCATCTCAATCTAATGCTTGTAGAATGACAATATAAGACTCTAATGTAGGTGTCTATATTTGCGTTGCTTTTATATTTTAATCATAGTTGGTTTCTTGTTAGACCTGGCTGGCGTAGGTTCACTTGCACGCCCACTTGGAAGAGGCTCCTTCCACTTCTAGCTATCCATTGGTCCGTCGCTAGGCAAGTAACTTTTTGTTTGTGGTTATTACTGCATGTTATTAATTTTCTATCATTTATTCAATGTGCATTGAGATGTGATGAGGACGGATAAGTTATAGTTTGATTATTCGATTATGTTGCATACTTGGTTTGTATAAGAGGGAGATGCACTTGTATGTGGTGGGGGTTCAAATACTGTAATGCCCTGTTTTTAGGAACAGGGATGTCGTTACCTTACATAATAGCTCAGGAGTTCAGTTACGGATAGAAAGAGTATCGTGCCTGCTTACGAACATTTAAAAGAGTTAATTTTATTAAAATATGACCTAGTGGTCAACTTTAACAATATAAGGACGACCAAGTCCAAAACTTTTAACTTACATTCAAAAGAACCGAAGAAACTTCCCACAGGAACGCTTGAGTGCGGTCGTAACCCTATCACGAAGACTTGAAGTATTCTTTCTTCTTCTGGTATCTGTTGTGGTGGAAATATAGCAAGATTGAGTGCAACCAACAGTACTCAGCAAGTCCCTTTGGCAGAATGCATTTATAAAGCTATCTTCTATATGCAAGGTTAAATCAAAGGATGGTTTTATGTTTCTTTTTGCGTAAAGCCAGATTTTCAATATTATATCATAATTATATTGCAAATCTATGACTTAGTCACTTCAACTGAAATAAAATAAAGAAGTAAAAATGTCCATAAGTATTTAACTATGTGGTAGCAACTCTCTTCACAGATATTTCACATGTTCGGTCCATGGACCTTAGTCCATGTCCTTTACCAAACTCCCATATCAATAACCATTTTGCGAAAACTATGTACTATGGTATTTCAATACGTTGCCCATGATCGGGGGCACGGCTATTCGAATAGATTATTAACACTCTGCAGAGGTGTACAACTTTACCCATAAGATATGATTATCTCATTATGTTGGTCATTACACGTTTTCGTAGACGTGTGACTGAGTAATCATAACAAGACCTTTTACAATGTTTGTTTCGGTATTTTCTCCTGCTTCGGAGTTATGCACCCTCGGCGCTTAAGGGACTCCGTTATTAGCTTATTGCAAGTGAACGCTCTCTCAGGACAATGACCTCTCGAGTCTCTCCTGGACAGTGACCCCTATAGGTTCACCTCCAAATATATCCTTCCCCGGGCAATGACCCTGCAGGTCACCATCAACTGACGCAGGAAACTATATCAAAACAAAACAAATTAGTCGGTCAGGTCCATCCCGTATCAGACTTGTGGTTGTACGGTGGGTGTAGAAATAAGCGCACATGAATTTGATCCTTAATCGACTCAAACGAGATAAACTCAATAATCGAGACGTCGGGCAGTTTCCCCCAATGGATATTCCGATTGACCCCAAAGGTCTGCAACTCATGCTGTAGTAACTAAAAAAAAATTATAGGGATAGTCCTTTGTATGTCCAAGAAATCGGCAAGTATATTCCATTTGTGTTAAATATTTTGTGAAGTTCAGGCAGATAGTTATGCACTAAATAGCTCACAAACAATCAACAACAGCAGGAGAGAGACAACCGGGTAGAATAGAACTTCACAAGATCACTGCTCAAAGTAACCATGTTTGTATCTATCAAATTACAATAAAACCGTGGTCAAAGTGAAAGAGAAATTGACTAGAGACAATTTGACTTTCACAGAAACACTAGTTTTTTGTGTCTCCTGTGTTAACTCCTTTCATCAATTTGCCTCTATCAGGGGAGGGATCTACCAACGACAGCCCCGTAATTCTTGCATGAACAAACAAAACAGCATGTTATGGGGATTTGTGTAAAACCACAGCATAAGTTGTTCAATCACTCAACGTAACCAGGTTGTGAATAATCACAATTGTAAAACGTTGAATCCACAAAAGATTCCAAGCAAAAATACAGAACAATACTGAATTAGTTGTGACTTTCATAATTTTGCTGGAGGTCAAGGGTGCATGCCAACATAATATCATGACTGGTAGTTCTCCAACACGAAACAAGCTCATTCTCATATTCAAGTCATCAGCAAGTTACAATTTTCATAGGCAAAATTTTCATGTCCCATTAGCAGGGGAAACAGGGTACATTGCGAAAATGAATTCTAGATATTGGTATGATACTACAGTGGATAGAGGATATTCTTGCCACCAACATGGTATCTTTCGCAGAGCTTCTTCAATGTACCCACTGAGTGTTGCATAGAGTTCAGCTTGGTGTCCATGAACATGGCCTGCAACATGATGCTTCTCTTAGTCTACATTCTCAGAATTTAAATACTTGTTAATCAACAAGTCAGCGGAATAACATATTTGAATATTTTGTTATACCTTGTAGTTATCACCATACTTCTCTATTAATCTGCCGATATAAACACGTTGAATTTTAGTCAGTGGTTCCAAAGGTGCAGATTTGCCGTCCCTTCTTTTCTTCCCAAGCGCAGATTTCAGATCTACATTCCATAGAAACAATCACATGAGATATACAAGTACATCATCATGCTTACATATAATGTCATAAGTAATTTCAAGTGCAAATTTATGTTGCATAATCAATGTCTTTTACGCGACGAAGACAACAATTTAATGAATGATAATAGCATATCTTAACCACTATGCCAAGCATTAGAAATTCACCTGAGCTGCTAACCAAAAGACATGAAATTATATCTATCAAGTCTCTTAACATGATGTCCTGCTGTCTTATATTGACATGTCATAAACAAGCATAAAAGAACTATGATGAAACATTTGAAGATACAGTTTGTACGGGTATCATTGTAGAATACTGCAGATGGAAAAGAAGAGAGCAGAATTTAAAATAGATTGTAGACACTTTAAAACAGAACGGTGGAAAAAGTACCATTTCAAGGCATGTGTTAAAAGCAGTCATTTTCATTTTTCAATTCATTTTCTAAATATACAGCAAAATCAATGTTTGATGGGACTTCGGGATTACAAAACTGTTTTAGGGGGGAAACACTTCATGGCCTGTTCTGATTTTTCGCAGCTTACCAATGGCAACCACTATTTTGTTACCCATTCCACTGGTGTGGTCTGCTGGAAAACTATTTACCCTTTATCAAAACTTGTCGGATTGAATCATTAACAGTTCTCAGCGTTGCTTAAAGTGTAGTAGAAATCAGATTTTATCTTTCCTCGTTGTTAGATAGTGAATCTAGATTGAACACCAAATATCTCAAAGCAAACCTACAACTTCAACGAGTGCCTTTCCAAATCTTAGTTCACATATTGTCCATTTTCTTGGATTCGTCAGTTCAAACCGATCATTCACAGCTCAAAGGAAATCAAATCTAGTTGCATGGCATCTATACCATGCCCAAACATAAATGAACAAGACTCAGAGCTAAACCACCACACGAGTCGTTGACAAAAATATCAGTGCACCATACTGATCTATCTCCTCAGATTACACATTTACTAATGCTAATGACCACGGCCACTAAGGTTCACACCTATAAAACCAGATTTGAAACAAATTAGACATCAAAGGACAATTCATTTGCTTTCCAAACAGGCAAAGCTACCGCCTTTACCGCCCCCCAACCCCAGCTGCACACAGGAACATGTGAGCCGCACCAAATTATAAATAATCTCAAATTTCTGAGTCCAAGAAACATCACGAAACAGAGCCGGGCGCGTGGGGAGGTAAAGGGGGGCTGACCGTCGTTCTCGAGGTCGCTGCCGGTGTCGACGAGCTCGAACTCGTCGACGGGTGCGCGCGCGTCGTCGATGTCGGGCGCCTGCAGCGCGGCGCTCTGGACGAGGCGCGGCGTGCCGCGGGAGTGCGCGCCGAGGAGGTTGGGGTTGGCCACCACCCCGAACGCCGAGTAGTTCTTCACCACGCTGCCCTCCGCGTCCCACCTCGGCTCGCCGCCGCCGGCGAGCGCCTCGGGCAGGTCGAAGGCCGGCTTGAACTCCCGCGGCTTCTTGCTCGGCAGCCCCACGCGCACCTTGGCGCGCGAGCGCTTCAACTTGCGCCGCGACCCCCCCATCGGCGCTAGGGTTTCGAAGCGAGGGGCTAGGGTTTTGGCAGACGGAGAGAGAGACGAGCAAGATGAGGAGGTTTAATGGGCCTTTGGGAGAAGATCCGAAGAGGCCCGTTAGCTCGTTACTTGAAGTCTTGAACCATCTCTGGCCTTTGCATCGTCGGTAAGGCTAGCTGACCGGGCCCACGTGTCAGTGGTAGGGCGCAACCCTTTTTGCAAGCGGGAGAATATTATACGTGTTCGTCTCCAGAAAGCGGCCAAACTGTGTGATTGCCTTAGACCCTCGCAGTCGAGAGTGGAGGATTGCTCGGTTTGAGTACGCCAATCGAACTGAACTGATTATCCGATCCTAACTTCGAATCTAGCATACTTGTTCAGTTCAAAGAATAAGACTAGTGTGAGGTAAGACCATTTCATTAGTCATGAACATAAAGGGCATATTTGGTAGAGCTCCACCAACTCCAGATTCACTAGATCCACCCAAATCCACCGTGGAGCAACTCCACCGTGGATCTGGGTTTCATCCAAGTGTTTGGTACAGCTCCAGCTCTGAGTTTGCTCTCCTCTATCTCACTGACACCTGGGCCCACACGTCAGGTTCCCGGCATCGGACGGATTCGTCCGGCAGTGGGTGCTCCCGGCCGTGGCTCATCCCGTCCGCGAGGGAGACGGGGCCAGGCGGCGGCGGAACGGCCATGGCGGCGCGACGGAACCGACCAAAACGGATTCCAGGGCGTCGGCCGCTCCTTGGGGAGAGAGGAATCGGACGGATTCGTCCGGCAGTGACCGGCGGCAAACCGGGCGGCGACCGAGACAGGGGAGCAAGGGCGCCGGCGGCTCGGGCCATTGGAGTTCGATTCCTTGACGGAGAAGCATCTACGGGCCTTCTTGAACTCACCTAGAGCGCTAGCTGTGGCCGAGGTGGAGCAGGGCGGGCCGGCGGCGAGGGTGAAGACGGCGGCGGCTTGCTGGGGAGAGCGGCGGGGTCCGGCGAGGTTGGGGACGTGCTCGGGGTGCCCTGGTGGTGCTCCGAGTGCGCCTAATTGGATTGAGGTGCGGCGGTTCTCCGGGAGTACCCAATGCCGGTGTTGGGGAAGAAACAACCTCGCCGGCGGCCTGCAGAGGAAGAGGGGTCGATTAGCCGGGGAGGAAGGAAGAGGGAGGGAAGGTGAGTGCGACAGTGGGTGGAGGGGGTCCTGAAGTCCACCGGTGGCGCTTGGCGGCGGGGATTGCCGACGGAGCGCTCACGGCAGAGGAGGCGGCGGTGAGAGTTTCTCTGGTGAGCTTCGGTGGGGAATGCGGTGCTTCGGTGCTTCGGTGAGCTCCCGTGGCCGGCCATGGCGGCCGAGGGCAGCGCGGCGGCTGGCCGAGGGCGTGCAGCGACGGGAAGAGGACGGGAAAGAACGAACCGTTTTTTGTGTAATCAGTGGCATGGTGGGTAATTTTCCCAACTCCACCAACTTGAGTTTGGTGGAGCACCCCTTGAGGTGCTCCACCAATTTGGTGGATCTGGAGCCAGATCCATGGTTTTGGTGGAGCAGATCCACGGTGGAGCTGCTGGAGCTAGAACTGTTTGGCTAGCAAAATTGAATCCGGATCTGTTTTTTATGGATCTGGAGCTGGTGGAGCTCTCCCAAACAGGCCCAAAGTATATAGAAAGAGGGATTACATCGTCCCTGCAAAATCCAAATTTACAGTATTCACCTCGCGATTGCACCTATTTTGAAAGTGCATTTGCGCACCTTTTTTTAAAAAATGCATGTATTGCATCCTAGTACATGTACACTTTGTGATCAAAATGGCTGAAAAGCCCATGGCTTATGGCTGAAAACACTGTAGCTGGCTGAAAAAAGCACTGTAGCTGACAGATGCTTATTTACCATAATTAAATTTAAAAAAATTTAAAAATAGAAAAAACATATTAGCCCATCACGTAAAGTGTAAACAAATGCGAGGAAAAAAAGAACCGGTAAAAAAACTCAAAAAAAAGCCAAAAGTTCAGAAAAAGACGAAATTTATGAATAGTGCAAAAATAAGCTGAAGCCAAAAGCTCAAGCCATTTTGATCACAACCAAAAAGACGATAAAACGTGCGTCATGAGAGAGAGAGAGAGAGAGAAACGAGATTCCTACGTCCATGAACTGTTTTGAGCTTCTTTTGAAATGCACAAATGGTTTTTTGTTCCAAAAACTAAATGGCATTAGATTTGCCAGTGACGAGTGAATCCTCAGCGAAAAGCACAAGAAATGCACAATTTAGATGCACTTTTTGCATGACATAAAAAATAGGATATGCCGATATGTCAAGGTCACATGAAAAGCTATATCCTACAGCAGATGCCATCAGCTTGTCTTACTAACTAGAGATCGGATCAAAACAGAACACTCTTGTTTAACCTAATGCAACTCAGGGGCGGTTCCTTCGTTGGTACCTCCAGATCCTCTTGATCCACCGCCTTGTAGTGCCTTGGCCACCTCCTGCTGGATGGTATCGACAACTTGACCCATCAACAATTGGAACTCGGGCCCCTACGAGCGGATGAACCGTCGGGTGTCCCCAGCCCAACCTAGCAAACAAGGCTCCCGCTCGCATAGCAAGGCTGTTCATGGCGGCAATGGCGGTCACTCGGTCCGACTGCGGCTTCAACATGGCAGCCTGGGTCCCCCTCAGTGTAGGCGTAGCTTTGGTCACCTCAAGCTCTTCCTCAGTGCTATATAGCTTCCCGGTCAGCTCCTGGACCTGCTGCTCAAGCTCTGAAACCCAAGTCCTCAAAGCACCGTGCGAACGCAGGATCTGTTGTGGGACTTCGTCACGGAGGGCGGCGGTTATACAGGTGACCTGCACAGGGAGGATAATTAACATGAGAACAGCTTTCTAAGCTACGGAGAGCAGAAGGATTCTTAGGAAGGTCACCTCCGTAAGGAGAGGCACGACCTTGGACGAACATTTCTCTAGGACCCCTGGCTCTAAGAGACCTTGCCCGTTGACCAAAGTCTTGACTAGCTGTGCTGCTTCCTCCTTTCGATAAAGGGGAATAGAGTGGCAAGGCTCGCTAGGGCCTTCTCTATCCACAGGGATCCCCTCCTTATCCTCTGAATCTTCAAGAGACAGGTCTTTTGTGCCATCTGCTTCTGTCCTCACTCCTAGACCCTCCTGCATAAAAGAGGATTTTCATTTTTCTGAACTCGGCAAGGACATTAAACATGGTCAACCCAAAAGTAACAAAACCGGCAGCCCAAAGAAAATTACCGGTCTTAGGTACAACCACCCTGGGAGGACTCTTCCCTTCATCATCACCGTCCTGATGAAGTATCCCCATCGGATCAGGGTGCACAAAGCCAGGGGCTTCTGAATCAGCCTCGACATACCATACAAGCTCATAGGGCATTTCATGACAAATATCCATTCGACTAAGATACAATGTTACAACTTAAAAAGTGATACTAGAATATTTTCACCACTATGTCAAGCATAAGAAAAACACCTGAGCTGCTAACAGCAAGATTAATGAAATTGTATAGGACGCTGAAATAGGACACCAGGGTGCCCGGGCACCAAGCCTCCCTGCCTTTAGATTGCTTTTAGATGCGTGCAAGTGCAATGATATATAATATCAAGATGGAAAGTCTTAATTATGAATGGAAAGTCTCAATCATGTAGCCTGGGCACCATGATGTCCCTGTTATTTATACTATATATATATATATATATATATATATATATATATATATATATATATATATATATATAACAGGGGCACCATGGTGTCCAGACTCTACGATTGAGACTTTCTATCCATGATTGATTCAGCATGCTAAACCATCAAACATGAGGACATGGCTTGGGGCAGATTTTCATTCAGGATACATTGCCAAAAGGGCGTAGCCATGTAGCACCGTTTTTACATAACGTCGACGGGGTGTACACAGTGGGCTACATGCTCTCAAATCCTTCAAAATGTGCTAGACAAGTCCTCGGGCCCAAAGGTGCGAGGAGGCACCACAACGGCAAGATTAGAGAGGGTGTTCTCCAAGGCCTCCATCGAGCTCCACGCTGCCAGTGAAGCATCGCCCAGTGCCCGGTCCTTCTCACCAATCGCCGCCATCAGCCAAGCTTTCTCCTCTTTGAGCCCAGCGATCTGCTGCAGCAGGCCCTCGCGTTCTTCGAAGGCCGTACGCTGGGTCCACTCCACCATGGCATGCACGTCAGTGATGGCCTTCGCTCCCTCGAATTCGAGAAAGCGAATGCGCTCATCCTTAGACGCGCAGGCGGTGAGGGCATCCTCGGCATATTGCCGCGTGGCGTTGAGTCGGTCATGCAGGCCGTTTCGCTCACGGGCCCTAGCCGCTTGTAGGGCTCGGGCAAGAGCAAGAGCCTGCGTAGCACGGTACGGTTAGCGGTGTCCGTACAAACAAGACTACAAACGTGGAGAGTTGGTATAAGTACCTGCATCTCCGTCGCCTCCAGAGCACTCTCCAGGAGCTCTGGTCTGCACGATGACAGTGTCCGGCGATCCAGGCCAGCGTCCGCGCATTCCGTAGCCTCTTGTAACGCCCGTAACGCCTCTGGACGTGGCACGAAGTCCGCCACGATCAAACACCAAGTCTCCGACCCGGCGGCTTCGAGGGGGGCGGGCAGTGATGGCACGTCCATGGCGGGAGTGGCACTCCCCCCGCGGCAAGTTCCGTCGCTGACCCCTGTGCGCGCCTCGAAGATCGTGGGCCCGCTAACGCTGACGATAGTGTCAGCGAGCAAATTGGGGAAAGTCTCACGAAGTCGCAAGAGGAAAAGGAAGTATTTATACTTGCATTGCGGACAGGAGAAGACGGACGGGAGTTGGCGCCGCCTATGGTCATCGCATGGGCAGCGGTGGTGGCATCTTCGGCGACCCTTGCTACGGAGTCCGCTTCGGGGCCGACGCTTCCGCCTCGGAGTCGGATTCCTCCAAAAACGTGGCCACCGCCACTTGGAAATGCTCGCTCATCCCTGCGGCGGGGCCACGCGAGCATGCTTCGCAGTGGCCGCCTCAGGGAGCGCCTCTGTCACCTTGGCATCCTTTGGATAACCAAAGATTAAGAACTGTAAATTTCGAATCTAATGGACATAATACTAGACTCAAATTAGTAACGTTCAATTCCAACTCCAATCACCTTTATTAAACGTGATGTTTCCTTCACAAAGTATATTTAATTATTTATCATTGACTTCTCATACTTGGATGGAAAGATATATGGCAACAATGCTGAACTCAGTCATGGTCCCAATCTGGCCGAACCAATAAATAATTCATCCAAGCATTGCACAAAGCACCAGCAGTGTGGACTTCAGATTTTCGAAATACTCCATACTCATTCTTCGTTTACTCTACCATTATTCTGATCAAAGGTTTCCATTCCACTGGTACCTAGAATCCAACCATCTCGAGCCCCCACTCAACCTGAAACATCCAGCGGTGCGCCGCAGGCCCAAACCACTCCCCAAACAAGAAGGAAGGATAGCACGACACACAGTAAACAGGGGAGGGAGGAGCCTGACCGTCGGGCTCGAGGTCGCTGCCGGGGTTGGCGGGGCCGCGGGCTTGGGCGGCGAGGAGGCTGGGCTCGGCTGCCACCCCAGACACCGAGCGGTTCCCCACCACGCTGCCCTCCCCGTCACACTTCGGCTCACAGCCGCCCTCCGCCAAGGCGGCAGCGGCCGCGAGCGCATCGTGCGGCGTGACGCGCCGCTTGTACTCTCGCGGCTTCCACACTACCACCTCGGCGTGCGAGCGCTCGTGCTTGCGCGGTTATCGCCCCATATGCGCTAGGGTTTTGGGGCGGAGGAACGAGGATTTTTTTTTTTAGTGAATGGGGTTAGCCAACGCCCGTTAACTGACGGGGCCCACGTGTCAGTGACAGGATCTAAACTTTTGCTTGGAGCTGCGGGACTCGTGGTTCTTTGGCACGTTTTTTTTCCGGTCTGATAAATAGTTGATAAAAATCGAAAGTAAAATCAGATAAAAAGCTAAAAACAATAGAACCTTTAGAGAGAAAAGTTACACAACTAAGCTCTGTAGCTTATAGTTTACAAGAACAGTTCATCAATCTACACCCAACCGTTCAAACTGGTATGGCACCTTGATTTTTAGGAACATGTAACCATGAATTCGTTGTGTTATTGTGTAAATTTTCCACTGTAATTTTGATCCGTAGCTTGTGAGTCGTCAACCTTAAAATTTTATCTCATAAGCTTTGAAATGACTAGCTCCACAATCAAAATAAAAATAGGTAAAAGTATACTTTGGTCCCTCAACTCTATCTCTCGATTAATTTTTATCCCTTATCTCTAATACAATTTAGAACGTGTTCCTTAAATATCAAAATTGTTGAGAAACCGTCGCTGGCGACCAGTCCGATTGATTTCTTTGCTTAATGCGAAACGAGATCAATCACAGAAGACAGGAAATAATAGATTGAAAACACAGAGAGGTGGAGAGAACTCCTAGTCTTTCTTTATTGCTTTTCTGATTCATGTGCACAAAATCTACCGGTACAGCTCCCTATTTATAGTTTACTGGTGAGGTGTCCACCATGAACAAGGCTTCCGGCCCGGGCCCAGGTTTCCTAACACTCCCCCTTGAGCACTCATCCGACACGTTCATACCTCGTCAAAACTCCATAAAACCCTGTGGGAAAAATTTAGAGAAAGAGTACATGATACACGTTATTCTACGATGCACGGATTGCCTCATTAAGAACCTTGGTCGAGAAACTTCAAGAAAACTCGTTAAGGGAAAAAGAGTACAATCCACCTAATTTCATTCAATCTTCAGGACTTATTCTTTGGGTACTTGATCTTCATGATCAAGGTTTAATAACAGACCTGAGAGAGTTCTCCCCCTAAATTATGCACTTCTCTAAGTCTCATCATTCTAATTCCTCGTACGCACATTTCAAAGCTAGATGCAGTGAGTGACTTAGTGAATAAATCTGTCAGATTCTCACATGACTTAGTATGCATTACATTAATCTCATCCATCTTTTGCAATTCATGAGCATAGAAGAACGTGAGGTTGATATGCTTTGTGAGATGACTCTTTACATAGCCCGTCTGCATTTGTGCAATGCAAGCTGAATTATCTTTATAGATAATTGTGGGGGCTTGCATAATATTCATCCCACATGACTGCTGGATGTGGTGAATCATTTGTCGAAGCCAAGCGCATTTTCGTGTGGCTTCATACAGTGCTATAATTTCTGAGTGATTCATCGAAATAGTTACAAGACTTTGCTTAGACGATTTCCAGGAAATTACAGTTCCACCACATAAGAATCATAGCCTGTTTGTGACCTTACGGTATGCAGGTCCGATAGGTACCCAACATCTGCATAGCTAATCAAGTTCAAATCTTGATTCTTTCTGTTGAACAATCCAAAGTCCTTACTTCCCTTGGAGGTATCGGAAGATGTCATTTATTCCCTGCCAATACCTTTTGGTAGGTTCTACACTATACCTTGCTAACAGGTTTACGGTAAATGCAATGTCCGGTCTAGTGTAGTTTGCTAGATACATAAATGCTCCTACTGCACTTAAGTATGGGAATTCTGGTCCCAGGACTTCCCCCCTCTTCCCTAGGTCGGATGGGTATGCCTTCTCAAAGCCAAACATTTCTAGCACCTTCTGGGTGTAGGCTGACTGATGTACTAGTATTCCTTCAAGGATATGCTCGAGCTGTAGGCTTAAGCAGAATTTGGTCTTGCCCAAATCTTTCATTTTAAATTCTGACTCCAGATAAGAACTTGCTTCTTTTATATCTTCCATTGTCCCGATGATATTCAGATCATCTACATACACTGAGATTATACAAAATCCATTCTGAGATTGTCGTATAAACATACAGGGACAATCTTCATTGTTCGTGTAGTCTTTCTTGCATAGAAATTCGCTTAAGTGATTATACCACATCCTGCCAGATTGCTTCAGTCCATACAGTGATTTCCTGAGCTTCACACTGTACAGATTTCTATTTGCTCTGTCTTGGTTCGGGACAGAGATTCCTTCAGGGACTTTCATATAAATCTCCGAATCCAAGTTTCCATAAAGATATGTGGTTACCATATCCATCAATTTCATTTCTAGATTCAAGTTCACTGCCATTCAGATCTAATATCTAAAGGTAATTCCACTCACGACAGGAGAGTAGGTTTCTTCATAATCAACTCTTGGATGTAACAAATAATATATAGCACGATTGGTCGCCATATGCCACTTCAAAAGATGCGTGACGATCGTTAAATTCATGATTAAGTTAACATGAATAAGCGTTGCAAATTTGTACCATATAAAATTTCCAAAAAATTACACAATAACTATGTCTGTATCGGGAGGCTTCACATAAAATTTTGTAATTTTTTGAGCTCGTTTGCTATATGTAAAAACTCGTAAAATATCAAAATTGTATGAATTTTTGAGCAATATTCGCAACGGATAAAATTACCCAAAAACTACATTGCGAGGTACTGAAAGGCTGTATATAAATTTTCGTATTTTTTTGAGCTCATTTCATATATTTAAAAATTCGAACAAAACTAAACGAAAAAATTAGGGCAGATAATTAAATCGGCTTAATCACCTACGACCCCCTCACCAGATGGCAAGCAGCTGAGGGGGTGGCAGGCGCCTGCCATTGGCGCCCGCGCCGCGTGTCGCCTCTCGGGCGCTGCCGCCGCCCACCGGACAACAGAAGTCACATTTTTATCAATACAGTATGTATACCGCTATTTTTGTAAATACAATACAAAACAGTATCAAATGTGGCTTTAACTCTCATCATCCCATGGCGTACTTCTATGTCTAGCTACGGGCTGTCCCCTCATACTTCGGCTCATCAGTTTTTGTACATGTGGGCGATCTCAGGAACAAGTGGGTCATAGGAGAGTGCCAGCCCTAGCTGACCCCTTGGTGGGTCCACCCTACTTCTATGTCCAGCTACGGGTTATCCCCTCATACTTCGACTCATCGGTCTTGTATATGTGGGCGATCTCAGGAACAAGTGGGTCATAGGGGAGCATCAGCCCCAGCTGATCTCTTGATGGGTCCACCCCTGAGACAGGGGCTTCCTTATCACCGGGGAGAAAGTAGCTCCGGGGAGCGACGGTCTATGCTGCAGATGGGGAGGAGAGAGAAGGGGAGAAAGAGAGTTGAGGAAAAAGTAGGGGTCAGGGTGGCCCCCTGCCTGCCAAGGATGATCTCGGTCAGCGCCAAGGTGCCAGCGAAGATCCATGTAGAACGCCAACTTGGGACAAAACCGGGTTAAAGCGGACGGAGGGGTAACTTTTACATAGTTTTCACAGTTAGGGAATACATTCTAATGGCCTGTTTGGAACAGAGGAATTTCATAGGAATTTTGCAGGAACAGTTCAATTCCCGCAGGAATCGGGAAAAATTCCCGCATTCCAAACAGGGCCTAAACTGTATTGGAAACGAGAGACGAAAATCAAACGAGAGAAAGAGTTGAGGGATAAAAAATAGACTTCATCCTAAAAATATATCACCCTTTATAATGAAGTTTGTAAAGGACATAAGGTACGAAAAAGAGAACTTTGCTTGAACGAGTAAAGTAACCGAGAAACCGGTTCTTCGCGCCACAGATATTCCCATAGCCTATTCATAAATAATTTTTTGTAAGCAAAGTGCCAAAATATGTATATTAGTCACCAAAACCTCCAAATTACAAATTGACATTGACATGTTATCAGGTTTGTTGCACGAACGCGCCAGAATCTATTGTCATTGCTGCTGGATGTAGAGCTCCTTGACGTAAAATAGATGAGACAAAATTGGGACCATGGTACAATCGTGCGGGGTAGTGTAAACTCAGTGCCGGAGCGATATTGTCCAGATCAGATCAGAATCTGAAGTGACTGTAACCTTGTCCTCTTCGACGATGTTCGATGTGCTAATCAGTCCACCGTAGCTCATACTAGTATTATCTGAAGAGCAAACGCATCATAAACATCAATTGCTGTTGCTACACCTATAAAGGGAAGTGGTGAAGTGAGAGGCTTACCTAAATTCCACCGGAGTCCGGTGGTTGTGGTGCTCATCGAAGGCGAACCAATGGGAATCAACCCACAGTGGGGGCCCTCGACCGACTGTTCAATGTGGATGTTGTGAGTGTGCGTTCTTGGGAGCAGAAAGATCAAGCAATCATCTGATAGGAGGACAATCCTGACGTTTGGGAAGAGATGGAGTACATTGATGTTTCCCATCTCGTGATCAAACCTTCCTCCTAGGGCCCCAAGAACAAGGATGTATAGCTGCAGTTAAAGACATGGCAGTCGATCTTGTAAAGATGGTGCTGTGTTGTTCCAATCAATGATTTGATGGGTAACGAGTTCACACTATTGAGCTAGAGCAGCTTACATTAGATTTATCGGGGACGGGTGCATTCTCGGTAATGAATGATACGCATTTGTGTAAATCAGTGGTGTCCTGATCGTGTGATTCATCAACTATTTTGGTGCCCTGAAATTGACCGTACAAGACAATTGTTTCAGCAGATATGCCATAAGATGGAATTAGGTCTGAAAAAGACCTTGCATGAAGTCGTAGCTCAAGATATTTCTTGCCATGTGATAACTGAAGTTCTGAAGCAATAAGATACATCAGTATAAAAACTAGCATGATCTTTATGGCCTTTTGCATTACAGAAGAAACAATATATGTCAAGGTCACAGGAATCAGCAAGCTTTTTATTAAAGCACATACTATGTAGGCAATGAATGGGCTATATCCTAAAGCTGACAGCATCAGCTGTCTTATATTAGGGATAAGACTATAACAAAACATTCTTATTTAATTTAAGATAACTACAATTCTGTTACTTTTGTTCCTATCAGAAAGAACAATTTGAAACAAGGAACAGATCAACTTGATTGTTCATATAGTGTGTATCGCTTTGACATGTTCTGGAAAACTGCAAATTCAGATACACCTATGATAAATTAATCTAGCATATGAGTTTCATCTTATAAAACTATGTGGGAAAGAAAACAAAGGTTCGGAATAAGCAATACACCAAGCATGTCACTCCAACATGAGCTAAACATATAGTGTAGCTTATTATGGAGCAGTTGAAATGGGGTTAACAAACTTTTAACCAGCATGTAGATACTGTTTCTTCTTTTCTTCAAATGTAATGCCCGTTAAGGGTATTCTGTTATGAACGCGGTGGATAGGGCAAAAGGCGAAACAGAGGACGGGAATTCCGTAGGGAAGCCGGCAACCAAACGTTGCTCTGCTTAATCTCAATAGCATGCGGTAGCCCTCTTATATAGATGGGCTCCCCCTAACAGATCGAATCTAATTCCAATCCTATCTCTAATAATATGGAAACTCATATCATATCTCTAATTATATCTCTAACAAGGGAAACTAATCTCTAACTCAAATAGAAACCAATCTCTAACTTAAATAGAAACCAATCCCTAATTCCTAATAATAACCCGACTGGCCAGGGCCCACGTCTATAACATATTCACACTAAGAATCTGCTGCATCAACTAAGATTCCCAAAACCAAACAACCCACCATTTTCTATTAAATGTCTAGTACACAGAAAGTGTCCACAACTGCGGTGGTTCTTATTTCACAAAAACAGAAACATTTTTTCACATGTTTACATAATTGATAACATTATTGAAGCTTGAAAAAGTTAGAGATCTTGTATTCTGACAAAATTTTAGAAGTATGCACCAACCAAGGGAGTACTGCAAACTGATGAGGCACAACGGCAAAAAACATAAAACTAGTCAGGTTGTGCTAAAGTATTGAGAGAACAGTGCAAGATATCACTTGCCCAATAATATGATTCAAATTTTATTTGGTCCACGCATCATGCTTCAATTAACAGAAACTAATAAATGGAAAATGTTGAATTAGTTTACCAAACTGGAATAATATTCTTTCACTTCTGGTCGTATTGAATCCATATCCCCTTTGATTACATCTGGTTTGTATCTGCACCAAAAAGGGAAGGACGGCTTGGTGAAGTTTTATAGAAGAACCCTTTAAAAAACATACTGCATGGTCTTAAATATTGTTTTCCGACTATTGAGCATTCAGATCATCTCCCAAATCCTGATTCCATTAACAATTTCAAACACAAGAGGTAAATGTTCTTTGAACCTTTGGTTGGGTGGGTGGACTTAAAAAGCCCAGTATAAAAGAAGCTTCCTGTAGCTCAAGAATATTCCTTCACAATACATTATAAATAACTAAGTTAATGCATTAACCACTACTCCTACTAACACCACCGCGCCTCATGGCCAGTAAGCTGGTGTTCTAACAAGCAAGAACAACCACTTCCCAATAACAGTTGTACTAACAAATGGCGATTTCAAACAAAAAAAATGGCCTTCAACGTAGCCAACGGGCAGTAAGAGGGAGGAAAAGCTACTAATCATCAGCAATCCCATTGAAACAATTCCACCCAATTCCACCACCAGCACCAGTACTCAGTAGCAGCTGAATTTCACACACCGGTAAAGCCAAACAGCCCCTATAACCGAATTCTGATTTCTTAAGAACCAGCCTATCACCTCAGCAAATTCTAATCCCTTTCCAGAAGAATATACCAGACACCTTTACACCTGTCGAGCTCTATAGCATCAGAGAAGCTCGCAGTCGTCAGCGCACCAACATAGCCACCCCAAGCATTTCATCAAGCACATGGTGAGCATGCGGGGAGCAGCCAGACCCAAACCGTAACTTTACAGAAGCGCCATCAAATCAGGTTGAACAGTTTGTACTTTTCGAGGAGGTAAACCAAACCGAGTTCCCGAATGGCCACCAGCAGGAGCAACCCGACCGGAAAGAAAACAAGGACAGATGCTACGCAAGATACACTTCAACGGGACACGCCGACACGGCGAAGATGGCGATTGTGCAACCAAACCGAGAAGGCGAGCCAAGCACATCCCCTTCCCCTCTTGGGCGCGGTGCGAGGCAACCAACGAAGGCAGAAAACGCATGTGACATGCCACGGATTGCATTGGATTACCTGACGCGGACCTCGTCGGGGTTTTGGCCCGGGAGCAGCTCCGGCATGCCGTCGAAGACGCGGTTAGCACCGCCGTCCGCGCACACCCGCACCTGCGCTGCAGAGAGGGCAAGCGCATGCACATAAGCACGCATCGAGAGGCGTCGGAAGCCAAGAAGAGAAGAGAAGGGAGTAATCGGCGGGGGGGGGGGGGGGGGGGGCGTCGCGAAGGCGAAGGCATTAGTTACCGCGGGTCCAGAGGAGGGGCGCGAAGCGGGGCAGCCGCTGGTTGAGGACGACTAACGCGTAGGCGCCGGCGGGGGCCGCGGCGGAGGAGGAGGGTGGGAGGAGAAAGGCGGAGGAGTGGGCCATCGCCGGCCTTGGCATCGGCGTCGGCGGCGGGGGAGCCATGGCGGGCGTCGGCGCGCGGCGAGGGTGACGTGGCTCCGGGATGGCGTGCGTGTTTCAATCGCCCCAAGAGTCGTTCTGCGCGTGGCTGCGTGTTTCAAATTGGATTTGGTCAAAGTCATGGGCGCCTCGCCGGTGCACCAACGAATTCCTATTAGTAGTTAAAATGGAATCAGAATTTTGCGAAAGTCAAAAAAAAAAAGGAACCTGCGGCCTGCCTACGTAAGCTCTTTAAAATTCCTCCTTTCTCTGCAAAGGGGAATCGCGTTAGACACACGGACACGTCCGTGCTGCACGGTCGTTTCTGGTTGCTCGCGTGCGGTCATCTCGCGCGACGAGCTGTCACTTGGGTGTGAAACCGGGTCAGATACGCACCGATATTGCTGTTCCGTAAGCTAACCAAGAGCCAATCCGGTCATAGAAGACACAGCCGGTCTATGTTTTTCGAGATGAGCTGGCCACCCTCTACATCTACACCAGGCATAATCAGAAGAGACCTATTACACGTGTTCAAACCTGAGGAAATGGCCTTAGAACCAATAGTTCCGACTTCGTTGAGAAGTATGACCATGCCAAGGATTAGAGATATATGATAGATTGTTAAAGCTCACTTGATGTAGTGGTATGTGAGCTAATTACCCCTTTTTGTATGCACTCGTGTAGGTAGCCGATGTAATGTGATGGTTGTATGTTGCTATCTGTGTATAGTGTGTTTGTCTATTTGCCTCTGGCCATCGTATTTTGCGAGCACACTAAAACCTAACCTCTATGTTAAACCTATTTGTATATCGTCCCTACTGCTCTCTTTATCGTTTATTTTGAGTTGGTTCTTGTGGTTTTAAATAAATTCAACCTAATCAAACAAAGTACCATACCACACCTGTCCCCCCGCCATTCTCTTCCCTCTCACCTCACCTTGGAAAATGCCAGTCATTCATCAAGAGCAGCACAAGGACGGTAAGAAAAATGTTAAGAAAGGTGACAAGAATAGAATAATTCTCAAATTATTACATCATTATATTCCTTGAATATACCCCTTATCGATAAGAGGTAAATATGGCAGGATGGTTGTAAGCACTTTTACAATCATATAGTCGTACGTCCTTCTACGATCACATAGCCGTAAGTCTTTCTACGATCATGTAGTCGTAAGTTTTACTGCGACTACTCCGTAGTCATGGGAATTCCTACAACGAGTTTATCTCCAACCGACTTATCTACGATAATGAACTACCTTGTCGGTTCGTCTAATAAGGCGGTTAAAACGTGCATTAGTCCACTAACTGCACACGATCTCTCTCTGACAACAACCGTTACACAGTGAACGGCCTCTTATGTCTCTTGGTTATCATCTAAAACGTCAAGATGTCTTCCGGCGTGGAACAACTCCTGTCGCTTCACCGACTGTATAAAGGTTAAAGTTGAAGGGAGAGAGGAGGACAATGGTGAATCATTCACGCAAGATAGCACTAGCCATTCATGTAATTCTCTGTTATAATCCACTTTCTAGCAACTAGCAATCATACTGGACATAGGGTTATTATTCTCTGAGGAGAAGACCCGAACTAGGATAAAGTTTCCTATGTCTCTACTTCACGTTCGCATACACCGAGTCTTCTAAGAGTTCTCCCGAATCCAAATAAATCATACGTAAGATCAATATTAAAACATCGACAGTTGGCGCCGTCCGTGGGGATTCTTCTTCTAAGATTCCAGTAATTTCCTTGTCGGCAAGATTCTCTTTTTCCTCCTAATGTACTCATGGCAGATGAATATGGAATGAAGAGAATTGGTTCGACTTGGCCGACTACACGAATATTGACATGGAGGCCTGCTACAACTACGAGCAGGCAATAGTTTGTGTTTTAAGAAAAACGCCACACAGCAAGAAGTCAGCCGTCTAGAGCAGTCTTATGCCAGCTATACGTGGCACATGCTGAAGCACGCCATACTCATCGGCTATAACATATGCATATTGGTATAAGTGGTCTAAAACAACATCACCATTTGTGATCATATTGTTTACCTGAAGTAAACATAACTCCCAAATAGAGATGATGATCTATTGGATTATAACGATCCTGAATGATCTAAATTGGCCATATTACTTTAGCATTATACATAGAAGTTAAGCATATTGTTTATCACCCACTTAATTATATTGTTATATTCCTAAGGAAATAATCAATATTCTCACAAAATAGTGAATGTTTTGGGTGATTCAACTAGGTTTGTATTCCAGAAGAAAATCTAGTATGTTTGTGTAGATTAATTCTAGTCATTTTTTATGCTCCAACATTATATTTATGTTCTTGAAGAGCATCATGTTGATTTATATTATGTTGTTAGAACATACTACTTGTGACCATAAGAAATCATGTTGCATAATTATAAACTTGAAGTTCGATGATACAAGTTTTACACATTGTATGAATAATTGGATCAAAGCTTGGGCAAAGATATAAAGGAGCTAGACTATATAACAAGTTTGTTGACTCTCAGACCTTTGTATGGGATCTTCGTCGCAGAATAATAACTAACTAGGTGTTGGAATAGCCCACCAATAGTAGGTTCAAGAAGTTTTTCATGCCACTGCATTAACAAAAGTCTAACTAATTGCATATAATGATGAACCCCATTGAAATTAGTGTGTATGAAATATTTCCCGCATAATATCACCATATAGCATACATCCATGGGCCTCCACTAGTAGTTGGGGATATATGTTAGATCTGAAATTCCACCAATCTAGTGCGACGTTAGGGGATTTTTGTGGTATGCTATTAAAGAAAGATCTAATCTTGGCATTAGGGGAAGAGAAAAGCCTAAAATTGTTGAATGCCTTGATTTTTCCTGGATGAAAAAGATCTTTGGCATTAAGATTCAAGCACTAACCAAGCTAAACTAGAGGTTTAGTTGATACTCTTGTAAGCTAGAAGCGGGAGCTTACTAAATAATTTTTAAGAAATTATAAAGGAGTAATCAAGTTGTGTTTACTTGTAGTAACTTAAAGCTTGTAGTAACTCAAAGCTAAGAGTGTATACCCTATATTTTGAATAGTATATCCATGAGAGACCATGTGGTTATAACCCCATGTTTGCGATGAGTAATTGACATCGGTTTAGGAAAGTCGAGTTTGGTTTATGTGGTTCGGACCATGGTGTTGCATGGTGCAATCGGTTTCGGTCGAACTTGGTCAAACCTGGTCAAAGTGATTAGGATGCATATTCTCTTGATTTGACAGGTTTGAGCTCTTTCATACATAAGTTGGTTCATTGATGCTATTTATGCTTACATGTGTCGAGCGATGCTATTTGATGTGTTTCTTGTCTGTGATGGCTGCAGGACGTCGAGGCGGAGTCGTGGCGAGACACGAGGTGACCGGACTAGGCACAGGCGGTGTCGAGGTCAAAACGGTCGGATGTGTCGAAAACGGCGGAGACTCGAGGTGGTTGCGAGGCTTGGACGACAAGGAACGCGGAAGTTTCCCGAAAGGTGCAGGAATGGTGTTTCGGTAAAAGCGCAAAGCTGCACAGGTGGAAGCGGTTCCGTTCGGGTTTTAGCGGGCATAACGGGTTGGAGACCCGTTAGCCAAAGGCTATAAATAGGAGAGGGATTCTCAAGTGCATGCATGTCTTGTGAGGGAGTGCATGGCTTTACGGTTTGCTTTTAGTCAAAATAGCCTTTGGAGAGGTTGTTTTGGCTTTAGGCTTTAGTGGTTGAGGGAGGCAGAGTTGTGTTGGAGGTGTGTCTCTCTCTGTTGTCTTGCTCGTAGCTCCCCTCCAAGCATGTAGGGTTCTTGGTATTCTTGGGCTTGGGAGAGGGAGAGGATGAGTTGAGCTTTCATGTAATCATTCCTCTTGTATCAATCGCGTATGGAGACTCCTTGTAATCCTTGATTGATTAGGAATGAAAGGTCTGAGATTTATTTCCAGTTCATGCCCTGTGTTCCCTTCGATGCTTCCTATGCTTGATTCTTGAGTTTTTATGTTTTGAGTTGATTCTTGCTGAGGAGTGGCAAAATGGGTTGCTCTATGATGGAATTGCATTTCTAGATCCTTTGGTCATCTAGTTCCAAGAGCAATTTGATCGATTTGCAAGAATCACGTTTTTCTCTTTCCTGTGTTCTTGTTCTTGTTTTAGGGTTTTGTTGGAGTTTCTGTTTTGCTCCAAAAGGATGGGATTTGTTTTGAGTCTTAGGGTCTCAAGGTTATTCTCTTGCTAATCCTTGAGTTTCATGGTCAAAGAATCTGAGATAGGATGGCAATTTAAGTTTGAAGGCAGCACTCTGTAAGGTTTCAGATTTTGGCCCAAATCCCAATTTCTTGCTTTCAAGTTGGATTATCTTGGTTTCTAGACTCCTCTTGCTATTTAGAACATTTTCTTGGTCTTAAGACCTGAAGAAAATAGAACCCTTTCTCTTATTTTCTTGAATTAGGCCAATCTCTGAAATTACAGTTTGTCAGGCTTGAATTCGGGCTGTTCGTGCTCTGGACAGAGCTAACCGGTCCGACCGGTTGGTGGCTTGCGGTCTGACCGCTCATGACAAGGCGTTCCGACCGGCGTGAGGGGAGCGGTCAGACTGGCGGCATCTGTGCGGTCTGACCGCCCAATGCTTTGCGGTCAGACCGCCAGTGCTGTTGAAGCTCTGTTTTGTTTTTCGGTTCTTCGCTCCGTTAGTGTTATTGCCTTCTCTTCTGCTGCTTAAAGTCCTTTTGAGTTCTTGATGCTCTTTTCTTCATAGCTTTGTAGCTATCGGAGAGGAATCGTTTCGTGAGCATTTTGGGGGAGCAATTTTTTATGTCGACATTCACCCCCCTCTGTCGCCATTTCGGTCCAACAATCCACCTACGTGGAATGACTTGTTGGTCGATGATCTAAATCTGTGGGGACACATGTGGGTTCTATGATCTAAATGACACTAGTCAAATAATGGTTAAGCACTCCTTAAGACTCCTGGAGAGAATTCATCTAGAAGGTAAGAAAGACCTCATGAAGAGGCTCATCATGAAGATGGACACTCAGCAACATAGGCGCATGCAAACTATCATGCTAGAAATGCAGAACAATCAAGAATCTATCATTTTGGGAAATAACGAAGATTTGGTTAAAAGAACCTCAAATTATGAGGATATGGGAGAAAGAATAGTTGTCAACAACGTTGCCTCTATGGTTGCTAATGTTTATCTAATGAGAACCCGGATCCAGAACCAAAGTATATGGCAAGAGACACTTTAAGTGTTCATATCGGGTCAAATGAAGAGAGCAATTGACGCTAAACCATAATTGCTAAAAACAAGTGTTGGAACCAGCAAGCTCAGACTTAATGGGTCATTATAAAAATAATCAGGTGGTAAATAGTGATGGTTCATAGGTCCTTAAAGAGATTGTTACTCTGTCATCATGAATGAAAGTATATTCTTCTACATAGTACTTCTAGCAAATGGAATGAATAAAGAATATGCCATTAATGGATTTTAAAACTTCATACGAGGAGATCCTTGACGAACTTAGGAAGGAAAGAAATCGCAACACACACATATATAAATCTCATACCTATGAATAAGTGTCAATTTGAAGAATGAGCATTTCCTTGAAGGAATAAGCCAATAAATGGCTTACCAGTTGATATCTGAAATTACACCAATGACTATGTGATACCTTGAGGTGTGCATGTAAGCACTTATTAGTGCATCTCCACCAGGAAGATAGTGGAAGCAGCAATATCCTCTACTTCATGAAAGTACAAGTATATTGGTGATTTGGCAACATGATGCCAAAATTTAGATCAGTTATACTTTACTTTGTAGTGGTACAAGCCAATTCTTATAAGATCTGCAGAACAGACTAATTGGTTGTTACTTTGAAAAACCACTCAGATAAAGTTGCATAATATTTAGTCATAAATGAAGAGACTTGATAAGTCATGTCCAAAAGGTATGTGGCATTGTAACTAATTTATCACCACCACCCTATGCAAGGACAAATATTTGCTTGTGTTGCACAATTATATAATGGTTATTTGAAAGTGTTAAGCACATTACTCTCGGATTATTTTACCCTCACAATCTCTGGAAGAATAATGGGATAAGTGTCTAGAAGACTAAATATAGAGATAATCTAGTAAATTTCCCACAATAACATTAGCTATGTTTTATTTCTAAAAAAAATATGATTATGGTATTGGAACCAGAGACTCCAACAGATGTTATCTTGAGATAGAGCATATATGCTAAACTTTGATCACCATACTTTTAGACTATGGAAGTCTCAGTTTTGATTTATGTAGAAGGAATCAATTTGATGATCACTATCTGAATTTACCTTGAAGGTTTTCATAGTTGATTGTTAAAGATCTAGTAGATCAACATTGCAAGAATCATGAAGATCGATAACTATCCATGAAGAATAGATGGACTAAAAGATTACATGATCAAGAAGATGGTTCGAAAGATTATATGAGTGTTGTACTCTTTTTTTTCTTAGTGAGTTTTTACTAGAAGGTTTCTCATATAAGGTTTTAAATGAGGCAACAAGTGCAATGCAATTTGCGTTTGCATTGTACTCTTTTCTCCATTCCCTTTTTTCCACTGATTTTAAGAAGTTTTTAATGAGGTATGTATAGGTCGCGGTATTCACCCAATGGGGAGTGTCACGAAATCATACCAGCTACGGCCAACCGGCTCTAGGTCATGGGTTCGTGTCCGTGAAGGACAAGTGGGCTTATACCAAATATGGGGTTCCTATAGGACTCTACATGTAGTTTTCACTATAAATATAAGAGAGGCTTGAGATCATGTACCAAGAAATCATATCAATAAAGCATAGTTGTCTGCCTACATCTTATGCTTCTGTTTATTGTTCTTGCTTCTAATTGATTGTTTAGCTATGTATTGATCGACGACATTGATTAATCAACAACCAATACAAATTCAAAGTATTCATGACAAGGACATGGGGGGATACATGACGGATTTGGATCGGAAATAGATAAAATAGTTAGATAGTACGCAGTTGCGCAGCATAGGAAGTTATATACATTGAACCATAACAACATAGCTTCATGTTTTCAGCACGAGTACATGTATAAGTCTCACACGTATACATGATCACGTTGACATAAGTTCATACATAAATTCAACATGATCACACCGACATAAGGTGTAATACTCTCAATTTTCAAATTTCAGCTTAAAATAATTATTTTATCCATTATTTAGTTTTGATGCATTCCTAAAATTTCTTGAATTTATAAAAGCCTTTTCTTATTTTTCTCAAAACTAAAAGCATTCTTACATGTCCTCTTCTTTTTAGCTTAAGACTTATGACTTACGAATTCTCCCAAACAATCAAACGGGACGGCTTCTCTGTCGTCTTTTCAAAGTGGCTCATCTAGGTAGCCTTGTTGAAGCGGCTTATCGGTATTCAATTCATTCACACGAGTGCTCACGCTAGGGCCAAAAGCTATTAGCCACAGCCGAAAAAACCCACCATGGAATTAAAAAATCTTTTAATAATATTAAAAATAGAAATATTCTAAAATACCTCTGCGAATTTTTTTGAAAATTTTAGTGTCTTTTGCTACTTTTCAAAGCCCGAAAACCTTTTGTGAAGTTTGTCTTCTCCTGAGAAGATTACGGTATAGGAAACTATCCAGCATAATATGGCAAAAATCCAGATCCAATTGATAGTAGTCACTTCAAATTCAGCCCTCCCGGATCAAGCTTTGGATCGTGTGAAAATTATCAGCCCAGCCCAGATGTCACCGTCAGATTCGACGGGCGCGAACGGACAGTCCGTATTCTGGTTGCTGTTGAGCTTTGCCAAATACAATCCAGCCCGACTTGTGCTGGTCAGTAAGGCTAGCCCGACGATTACATTGGGCTTTTCTGAACTGGACTCTGGAAGTCAAATAATTTGGTTGGGCTTCGAGCCCAACAAAACCCGTAAACTAGTGTCGGCCCAAAAGAAGCCTTCTTCTGCACCCAAAACCGACGCGCAAGTTTCCCTCCGCTCCGGCTTCTCGCGCGCGCCTCTCGCCACGCCGGCTGCGTTTTGAGACCTTGGGTTTTCATGCCAGCTTGAGCTTGTATCCCACGGCAAACCCCTCCTCGGTTCTCAGAAAAAAAGAAAGTGGAATCTTTCAAGGGAGATACGGCTGCAAAACTCTATGCTGGTCGAGTTGCTTTGGATTTCATGCTCTTATTGTAAGGATTTTGTATTAATATCTTGTGCTATATGTTGCTAAAGATTTCGTACTTTCCACTTCTCGAGAGAAAACTGAAGCATCTCTTGCTAAAGGAAACATATATACACTCAGGCGCCAAGCCAATTGGGAATCCACACCGCACGCGAGCATGAAGAGACTCCGAAACTTATGGAACCCACTAGTTGGCGAAGCATCAGATGCCCCTCCTCTTCGCACTACTTAATCGCGATGTCCTTTAACCGAATCTTCCACTAGAAAGAAATTCGGGCTAATCCTTAATCAATGGTGAACTTTTCAAGGTGCACAGCTTCACTCTGAAGGGGCTGGAGCTCGCTAGGGATTGGGAACCGTATATGTATACTTGTAGTAATCGCCGTTTTCGTATAGTAATAATTCAACATGTTCCAGCTTCATTTCCTGACATGTGCGAATTAAGACATGGTTCAGGTATATGTTCTCTAGCAGATTGGTCTCTCATGCGCATGGACCAAAAGAGTGTGTGTGTGCGGGCTAGGGTTTCATCTTTCGGCTTCAAAAAAAATTCGGCAGTCACTGAAAGGAACGAAAGACAAAATTTCGTACAAAAATTTTAAATTTTTTAAAATTTAGATGAAATCTACAAAAAAAAATTAATATGGATAATTCGGCCTGAATTTGACCGAATTATTGCGCTTTTGCGCGCGCGCGGGGTGGGGTTTAACGAAAGAGACAAAATTTCGTTATTTCGGCGTAATTTCGTCCAAAATATTAAACCCTGGTGTGTGCATGCTGTCCCTTTGATCAGTATCAGTTCAATTCAGTAACCTTTTCTCTTTCTTTCCTTTTTTTTTTGTGAGAAGGCATATTCAGTTCAGTGGCTTCGAATCAGACTTTACAGCTAGTAGCACACGTTGTAGTAAAACTGAAGACACCGAAGAAAGGAACCAAAAGACGTAACCAGTTAGCACTGAGAAGATGAGTGGAGAATAAGAACCTCTTCCCCTTGAGATATTGGTCACACCTCCCACAATGGAAACTATACAAACAAACCAAGGCATTGGTTTGCTTGTTCGATCAGATTGCTCGAGAGAGATGAGAAAACTGAGGCAACGAGAACTCTTGGGACTTCAGTTTATTTGAACGGTAGGCCTGCCTCAAATATGATCCAACGATAAGCTAGGCAACAACAGATTAGTTTGCATGCATGATGGGCACACGGAGTAGGTGCAGATCTGGAGTAGGAGTACCAGATAGTCTTCGATCCGTCGTGCGCACAGCTCGAGTGCTCGATCCAAAGAATGCCGACCTCTCGCGCGAACTCATGCACAGGCTGACGCGCACTCAAACAGCAAGTACCGATAACCTAGCGCACGTCACTCTATCTCTTCTTCAACCTCATCACCACCCCGTCTCTCTCTCTGTCTCACTCATGCACAGTTACAGACTACACACGTATTGATAAACACATCGATACTGCTTGCACAAGGCAAGCTCCCAAAAAGGCAGAAGTAGCTAGCTACACAAGGATTTGAACATGGCAGGGCACCACCACCTCCCGCCGGAGCCAGCCGACGAGAGCTACAACCACCAGGGCGGGAAGGCGGTCCACGCCGACGACCTCAAACCCGCCCCCCGCCGCAGACGCTACTACCGCGACCCCGCCGACCCCCTCCGCATGCTCTGCTTCGTCGTTCTTGTCGTCCTCCTCGCCGCCGGCATCACCGCGCTCGTGCTCTACCTCGTCTACCGCCCCACCCGCCCTGCCTTCACGGTCACCTCAGTCGCCGTCTACTCCCTCTACAACGCCACCAGCCCCACCGCGGCGACCGGGGCGCCCACCGCCCTGGCCTCGTCGTTCCAGTTCACTCTCGTCATCCGCAACCCCAACGGGCGGTCCGCGGCGCGGTACGACCGGCTGACGGCGTACGTGGCGTACCGCGGGGAGGCCATCACGGCGCCGACGGCGATGCCGCCGCTGGTGCAGGACGCGGACAGCGCGGTGGTGGTGGTGCCAGTGCTCGGCGGCGGCGGGGCGGCCCCCGTCCCCGTGTCGCCCAACGCCGCCGCGGCGCTAGCTATGGACCTGTCGTATGGCGTGGTGGCGCTCCGGGTGGTGGTGCTCGGCCGCGTCAGGTTCGTGTCCGGGCCGTTCCGGAGCGGGTGGCACTCCATGTACGCGCGCTGCGACCTGCTCGTCGGCGTCCGCAAGGGAGCGAGCAGCGGCGCCGCCAGTGGCCCCGAGGCGCCGCTTCTTGGGAACCCCGCGTGCGCCGTCGATATGTGATTAACTGTGTATCGATCAGGCAGCTTGATCCATCTCGCGTCGGCGCGCGTCCGACTAGTTTGTGTAAAACTGGTTAATTTACGTGCATATATCATATATGCATACATCTGTATGTGACGGTGTCCCTCTGTGTGTACTGTACATGTGCGACTATGCAAGCAGCTAGTATGTGTGCTTTCTTTGGTGCATGTATGTCGAAGAACATGTGGTAATTAATGCTTTGCAGTAATTTTCCAGTTGATCGGTCGGTCTGAGGACCATGTCTGGACTGCCGCCGTGATTTTTGTTGCTTAATTATTACTCGCTCTGTTCAAATTTATAATAGAATTGTTACTGAGTATCTATTATCTTTATTTAAATTCATACCCACACTATTAGATAAAGTATGATTAAGAAGTAAAATATTATTTATATTTGGATAGGGAGAGGCAATACTCATTTTTACTCATACCCATTCAAATATAGGGTTGAGAGTACATTTGAACTATCCATAAGCTTGGACTATCCATACTCAGTTACAGCTTCTTATAAAAGCATGTAGGAACCATTTGTGTACCTGTGCCCGCCAATTTGCATGTAGTAACTCCATACATATAGAATCATTTCCAACAAATTTCAGTCCATTTCGTAAAACTTTTGTGATGTGAATATGATGTTGAAATTTCAAATACCGAAGTTTTACGAAAACTTCCTATAAAAACATGTGGGGTCTACATGTGCGCCTAACCCTGTTAATTTGCATAGAATATCTCCCCTATATGCAGAAGTATCTCCAATAAATTTCAATTGATTTCAGAAAACTTTTATGGTGTAAACACGAGGTTGAAATTTTAAAAACCAAAGTTTTACAAAAACTTCATAAATCATAAACCTCTTTGACTAACCTTCTTTTTTCCTTCTCCTTTATCCACTAAATTATCCAAACTCATTGGATATGTCCTTTTCATTTGGATATCAGTAATATCATTTCAAATGGATATGGATAAAATTAAATATAGATTTGGGTTGTTTATACCCTACCTAGTGGCAACCCAAGTTTATAGGACGTATTTTTTATTATCATGTAGACCAAAAAGATAGTAAAAATAGCTAGATTGTCTTTAATTATTATTATCTCTAAACAGTATATTTAATACATGTATATAGAAAATAGTAAATAAAACTGGATATTTATAGGGATATAAAAAATATCATACTAATTTTATATTAGAATATAAAATACTTTCTATACTATAGACAAAGTTATTTAAAATTTACGCACTATAAACTTGAATAAGGGAGTAGTTTGCTGTTATATTTATCTTCGTGGACTCTGGGAACTGGTGCAACAAGGACATGCAAGTCGCAACTAGTTCCAAGTTGCAAGCTATGCGGCGCGGCCGGTCGACTCGTCGGCGGAGGCCCGAGCCTTGGAGTTTCCCTTCCCTGGGCGGCGGCGGGGCTTACTGGTTGCGGCCCAGCTATGTCATGCGGCGACACCAAGGCGGCCCATACTTTAGTGGCGCGGTGGACCAAGCTGAGGTTGCGTTGGTGCGCTAAATTCTGCGGCCCGAGCAGGGTTCGGTCGGAAGCTACGTGACGTGACGGGCTTCCCGAACAGCTACAACCGACGACGGGCTGGGAAACCGAGAGCGCACCGGCGGTGCATTTTATTGGAGGTAGGCAAACGGGCCGACTATACTAGGCCACCGAGGCGGACATCAGCGACCAAAGCTCGACTTGCTGGTACCAGCTGGGATTTTTTTTAAGCTTACTGCTTATGGTTTTTATTTTTACTACAGTAACTGACTTTTAAACGATATATCTTTTAAGATGGACCCTATAAATTGATTATAGTAGATATTATACTGACTTCGGTTATACCGGCCAAAATCGCATGAGACTCTTTTTTTACTCTTTCGCGAGCAGCCAAAATTCAAAAATTATAAGCTAAAAACTATAAACCATAGCACAAAAGAACTCAGTGACTATGACGTGAACATCAAGCGTGACATTGTAGCCTCAATTGTTTACATCAACTAGTTCGATGCCCATGACTGCTACGAAAAAATATATTATACCAAAAGTCCGATCATCATCATCAGACTCGACCTGCTGCATGCCTTCAGCTCCGTTGCTACGCTCGGCCGAACTCCACCCCAACTGGCGTCACTCCTGGCCACGCTGCTCACTCTCTTGACCATACTATGCTAGCCGCCTCACCCACACCCTGGCGTACACTCATAGCCCTGAACTAGTGGGCTAATATGTGCCCGAATTGGTCCCTCAGTGCATGCTAGCATACCGCCTCCTCCTCACGGCCTGCTTTGCCATCTGCCCATGAGGCCATGACGCTACCCACAAGATCGCACCGTGTATAGTATAATTTTTTTCATTGTCCATATATACTCAAACTGGACATAGTCCTAGATATAGTTGGAGATAAGGTGAGTTGATTAGGGTTGTAAAAAGATTTGTTTTCTAGGATGGCAGCGGGAGGCCAAATCTGGCAACTGCACCATGGGGGATGACCTACGAAAGGTGAATTCGATGGTTGCGCTGCGGGGGAAGGCCTACGAAGGGCGAATCCGATGGTTGCACGACAAGGGACATCCGAATCCATCGTCTTCCTAACCCTTGGTGTTGTAAATGTTGATTTCTTATATTAAAAAGAGGATTATACACTACACACAAGAGGTTCAATATTATTTTGCAGCGTGCATAGAATTGCATGCTTAACTTGAACAATCTGCACGTTGGGGGAAGACGACAGCGAAGCACATGGCGACCTCGTCGCAAATTAGGCCGTCCCTGCCACCGATGATGAGGAATGACGAGAGCTCATGATGGCGTGCCTCCTCAGATTTGGTCATGGCCACCAGCAGAGGTAGCACCGTGGGTAGGAGTGCAACGTAGTACCAGTCTATCGCACACAGCGCAATGCTGAAGTCGAACCACTCCATGAGCATGACCCGTCTCCCTTATGGACACGGTGTTTGATTTTTAGTCCAAATGTTTTGTCCAGAGATGAGCAGCATACTTTAGTGAATTCCCTGTTTTTCGGTTGATTGCAGTATTTTCTGTTTCAGTTTTTCAGCTGCGCGTTTGTCTGCTTTCTCTGCTCTGTTGTTTGCCATCGTTGGATGCGTGCGGTCTGACCGGTTTTATACCGGCGGTCAGACCGGTCCACCCATGGCGGTCAGACCGCTAACCCTAGCGGTCAGACCGGGTGGCCGCCAGCGGTCAGCCCGGTGCGACATGGGCAGTCAGACTGGCGGACCATGGGCGGTCAGACCGGCCGCATAAGGGCGGTCAGACTGGCGGTTTGGGAGTGGTTTGACTGGCCCATGACCTGCGGTCTGACCGGCCTGGCCTGTCTCTGCTGACTTTGATTCTGCTGCCTGTTTCTTCTTGTCATTTGTTTGTCTATTTTTCTTTGGGTACCAGTGAGCATGAACTCTCCCTCTTCATAGTTTCTGTAGCTATCGGAGAGGAGATGTTGTGTGGAAACTTCGGGGGGAAATTTTAAAAAGGCACCATTCACCCCCATTTGTTGCCATTTCTGATCCTACAAAAACCTAGTAGGGACGGTGGAGACGGAGTGTGTGAGTGAGGACTCTGTGAGCAGAACCTATCCTTGAGGTATATTTACAAAGAAACTATCACAGACGGTTCTATTGTGGAATCAACTGTGATAATACTATCACAGACGGTTCTTTTATGGAACCATCTGTGATAATACTATCATATTATCATAGATGGTTCTTGTATAGAACTATCTGTGATATTCAATATATCATAGACGGTTCTATAATTGAACCGTCTGTGATAATATTATCACAGATGATTTGTTCCGATAAACCGTCTGTGATAGTTCGCTCCATCTAGCCACAAGAAATGCATTCTAGCCATGCAATATGAAAAAACGCAATCATAATCATAAATATAATTATTTCTTAGTTACTTAATCAATTACAATTACAATGGAATATAGTTCCACAATTACATGCCGAGTTTCCTAATTATGATTACATTGCAACAATTTCCAAATAGGTGATGGCTATGTGGGACCATTTATTATTACACTTGGCTATTTCCTTCCAAATATAGCCCTTCACGATGATCGACACGCATATAGCTTGCTTCATCACCTTGTTCTTCCTCGAGCTTGATGTCGTCTCTGAATAGAGGCAATTCATCAAATTGATTGTACTCTTCCTCATCCATGTCATTCTCAACTCCGACAATTCTTCTTTTTTCCATGAAGAACTATATGGCACTTCTTATTTGCCAGGTCGGTTACATAAAATACTTGAACAACTTGCCTCGCGAGTACAAATAATTCGTCTTCGTATCCTACACATTTGAGGTCCACGGTAGTGACGCCGTACTTGTTGACCTTTACACCCCGTGGGAGTTAGATCCAACGGCACAAAAATAGAGAAATCTTGAAAATACATAGTCAAGCTCCAAAATTTCTTCTACGAACCCGTAATACGAGTTTGGGCTAGCGGTATTGACATGCGCATCAAAGGCATCTATGCGGATACCTTAGTTTTGCACTACGCTCTTTCTATCCTAATCTGCTGTGTAAAATATATAGCCATTAATGTTGTATCCTTGCCATGTCACAATTGTAAATTTTAGTCCTTTTGCCAACCATTGTAGTGTTTCACTTGACGACCTCCCAGTCAATTGCACCTTTAACCATTCGTTGCATTGACGGTTGTGTTGTCTCGTGATCCAAATCTCTGTCTAGCCTGCTTGTAGCCTCCTCCTTAAACTTGGCAGCAAGCCGATGGCGCTATAATGTGTTAATTAGTGTTAAGTATACTTAATTAGTACTAATCATGAGCTCGGCCGGGACTTGTCAAGCTACTATGGCGTGGCGGATGACACATGTTGCCTGCCACGGCTATTGAACTTGGGAATAAGGCTAGATTTACAAAAATAGATGTCTAAGAGCTAAATTTGAAAAAAGTGCCAGATGTGTCAATAGTTTCATGCGGGTGTACTCACTAGCGCATCGGAGATCAGGGACAAAGGTCAACTTGCAGGGTAGCGGATCATGGGGGTGACGTGACCATTAAGGGTGACATTGAGGCCTCGATTGTTTACACCAACATATCTGCTTGTGTGTGCAGAGGGCTCAAGCAATTCACGCCGCCTACAAAACAACGATTTGCAAGTGAACTATTTGCATGTTTGGCATTGTAGTATTTTTTTTCAAATTTGACCTCTAATAACTTAGTAGGATGACACGAGAGAGATAGCCCCGACGAGTGAAGCAGGTAAGGACGACGTGCGAAAGCCGATGAGCCCACAAGCCTACCGAGCTCTCCTTACTTGACAGGACCTGCCGAGCTGTTGTGGCTCTACATGACCCACCCAGCACCCAGTGGCTCCACAGGTGCTGCTGAGCTCGTATACTACTTTTCTTCGCATTTACTTCTTGTGCTCGGTAGGTGGTTGGACGAGTGCTCTACTGCTTCTTGTACCCTGTTGTTACGTCTTGTCTTGTGCTGCTAATAGCCTGGTGATACTGCTCAACTGCTTCTTCCTATTTACTTCTACCATTCTAGAGTGCGATCTAAAATGTAAAACAGAGAGGAAAAACAACAGCAACTCATGCAAGGAAACATCGTCGCTTGTTCTCATTGCTAGTCAGATTATTTGTGTAGCACAAGACAAGATGTAACAACAGGTACAAGAAACAGTAGATCACCTATCGAGCCACCTACCGACCACAAGAAGTAAATGCAAAGTAGTAGCATGCGAGTTCAGCAGCACCTGTGGAGCCACCTACCGAGCCGTGGGTGTTCTTTTACACACCGACACCAAAGCTACCAAAATATACTAGCAGCGTCTAGCACCACCACTACTGATCTAGATCCTCTGACATTAAAAGTAAAGTCAGAGATAATGGTGGTGCACACAGCCCCGCTCGTTTCGGCTTCGCTTATGACTTTTGGCTTATTTTGGGCCTGTTTGGCAACGGCTGCGGCTCATGGCTTTTGGCTGAAATTTTTGAATTTTGGCTGTTTACGGTACAGATTACGGAGAGACAGATACTCACTTGCGATTTTGGTTGGTACAGATGTTGGACATTTAACGTGTAGATCGTTTAACTTGTAGACCCCGTCTTAAGAAAATATTCCGTTTGAAAGTTAGGTACTGTAGCAAAAGCCAAAAGCCGCCAGCTTTGGAGGAAAAGAACAGGCCCTTTTACTATTCATAAATTTCGTCTTTTTTTAAACTTTTGGCTTTTTTGAGTTTTTTGCCAGTTCTTTTTTTCCCGTATTCGTTTGCATTGTCCGTGATGAGCTAGCATATTTTTTATTTTTAAAATTTTTTAAATTTAATTACGCCAAACAAGACACCTTTAATTACAATATAATTTCAGCCGCTACAATATAATTTTAACTATAAACCACAGTTTTTCAGCCCAACCAAGCAGACCTAAGAATGGTGCGCCAATTAGAGCTGGGACTTGGGCCGGGCGTTTTTGGGCCAGCCCGAAGCACGGTCGGCACGGCACGGCACGGCCCAAGCACGGCCCGGCCCGACACGTGGCGGGCCGTGCCGGCACGACACGAACGGTGGGCCGGGCCGTGCTTGGAAAATCGGCACAATGGGCGGCACGGCATGGCAGATCGTGCCGTGCTTGGGCCGGCACGGCACGGCGGGCACGTCGGCGCCAGCGGCCGGGCCGCCTCGCTCGGCCTCTACCTCGCTTCCCCGGCTCTCCCAGTCCACCCTCCCGTCGCCATCGTCGGAGCCCCAGTCGCCGCCCGGCCATCCACCACTGCTCTCGGAGTAGTTGCCATTGCCGTCGCCATCGCTCGGGGGAGGAGGGAGGCGGCCAGGCCGCCGGGGGATGTCGGGGAAGGAGGGGGCGCTAGGGGATGTCGGGGGAGGCGGCGGTGGCGGGCGAGGTGGGGGAGGAGGCGGCGGCGGCGGGGGAGGTGGGGGGAGGAGGCGGCGGCGGCGGTGGGGGAGGTGGGGGGAGGAGGCGGCGGCCGGGGAGGAGGGGGAGGAGGCGGCGACGAGGGAGAAGGGGGGAGGAGGCGGCGGCGAGGGAGCAGGGGCCCGGGGAGGAGGAGGGGGCGGCGACGGCGGGCGCGGCCGCGTGGGAGGGAGGAGAAACCGAGGGGGGCGCGGCCGCGTGAGACGGTGGGAGGGAGGAGATCCAGATCTGGCGTGAAATGAGGCGCCGACCGGATAAGGAGAGAAAGAAAACGAGGAAAAGAAAAAGAAAAGAAAAAGGAGAAAAAGGAAAAGAAAGAGGAGAAAAAAGGGGAAATAAAATAAAATAGGTAGAAATAAAAGTTGCCGACTATATTTTGCTAAATATAAATTGTAGCCGATTATAAAATATCTAGTTAATTCTTATTAGCTGATTATAAATTGTAGGAAAATCACTAAAAAGTATTCATAATTATCAGAATAAATTAGTAGTCATATTGTAAATTAATATCCATCAGAAGATGTAAAATTGTTTGCGACAGCTAGAATAGCACGCTTCAATTTAAAATAGTATGCGAGGATATAACCTCATGCGCGCCGAATAACTTGTTTAGTTTTCCACGTTTAACTGAACGGTTAACTGTACAATACATGCAGTTACCTTGGTGCGCGTGCCCAGCGAACTGGTCTCCACATTGAGGCCATCCGCGAGACGAACACCCAAGAACGCCGAATCCTTTGCTCCCGCCGAGAATAAAACATCCCTACTCTTAGCTCCCACCTGGCCGCCTCCATACCATCCACATGAAATCGAGTGAAAGAACAGATCCGGAGATCTCTCAAATTAAACAGATCTATGTGATCCTTGATGTTGTCTAGTGTGTTACTGCTTAAATCAAAGTATTTCAGAGTGCATTTGCTACGCTTGTGGCAGAGCCGAGGCGGCGGTCCGGCGGAGCTCGGCTGAGAGGGGAGGAACTCAACTTAATAAACTCGGTGGGCATGCGGGACAACGAAAAGGTTTGGCGTTCTAATACAGAGAAGGTTCGGCGTTGTAACTGTTCGGACGAAATTACTTCTTTGCCCACTTTACCTAGCACCACTCCTGCACACCACTCAGAGGCACTGGAGGTGTTAAGATCATGAGAACCATTCGATGAGCTATATTGGACGGCTGAGAATAAACGAATGTACCGAACCAGAACTCTTCTTCAAAACATCATACTTCTCATTTCTGGAGGATCCCGAAATCGTACAGGCGTATGCTGACCTCGAACGTATGGACAACCTAGATATTGACGAGTAGATATTATGTACGCATGTTGTAATAGTTAGTATATACATATATTGTTACTATACTCTTTCCCTTACTCGAGCCGCCTTCTTTTCCTTATGACAGATCCAGAAAGATGACGACCGTCGCCGCCGCTTTCGCGTATAGTTACTTCGGGCTGGGCTTGGACTGGCACGGCACGAACGCTGGCACGGTGGGCTTTGGGCCGTGCTTGGGCCTGACCGGAGGCGATGCGGGCTGGCATGGCACGGCACGGTGAGATAACTGGGCCGAGTAGGCACGGTATGAAGCACGATGGACCTCCCAGCTCTAGCGCCAATCACCGTGGTGATTCCAGCAGCATTCTACTGTTCACTTTTCGAATACTATTCCATAGTCCTCTGCACCACCGTCCACCGCCGTAAAAAGACAGAAATAGTACCAACCCCACCAGCACGACCCGAACATGCGACACGTAGGTGACTGGTGAGTTATGACACCACTCGTGCCCACGTCACCGCGACAACGTCACTGCTGCTCCGTTTTATTCCTCGCTTGGTGCCGCTCGGTCGTCGTCGTCGTCGTCCTTTCTCTGCTATGCCCACCACCGACTAGCTACAGTGGCGACCAAAGGCTAGGCTTATGTAGGGGCAGTTTCGCCAGATCAGTTTAAAAAAGACGACCTGACCTGATGGACTCGTTAACAAATCCGCTGTGGTGTCCTTGTCGGTGAGAGTAGTAAAACAGTATCCCTATTCCCTATTAGCAGGTCTTTCTCTCTCTTCCTGCCTTTCTTTCCAGCACAATGCGCCTGTCTTTCTCTTGTGACAGCACGGAGGACAGTCACTCCGGAAGAAAAATTCTCTAAGGAGGGGCCCTCAGAGGTCGAGAAAAAAATCTCAGGGCAAGGTGGTTTATTCATAAAAGCCCATATAAAATTGTATTTGACCGTACTAAAGCTGGTAAATGGTGGATTATCATTTGATTTTGTGCGCGAGGTGTCTTGGTTGCTAGGGCAACCGGAGCAAGTTTCTCCAGCATTTTCCCTAGGTCTTCCTCCGTTAAAATGGCTATAGAGGTCCCGACACTATTTTAATATATACCAGGGTGTTAATACAGTTGTGATTAATCCAAGTCTTGACTGCAAAAACAAGCAATCCTATGATGGTTCTGATTTTTATCTTTTCAACGGTTTTTAGCTTTTAAATTTTTTTATTAATTAAACTAATAAGTTATACCTAAAATTTATAAACCGCAGCCGAGAAAAATATGCTATACATACCACAATTAGCCCCTATCAACTCTAATTATTGCTAGCCCACCTTTTTTCTAGTGCAGTCGCATGGTCTATTATTTTCACACTCAGATGAGTGCATAGATTTGCCTTAAATCAACCCATCTCATTTAATTTACCAACCCAACTATAGTGTTTTCTCTCTCTCTCTCTGTAAAATATCCAGCCAGAAGGATCAAGCTCTCGCTGTTAGAGCAAATATAATAAGAGGATGTTAGTAGGCTGTATGCTGAGGTGGAGGAGAGAGAAGAGAGGTGGGCTGTAAGTTTACAGTCAGCTGAAGCACAAGAACCAAAAAACTTTGTGAGAGAAAAGGGTGGGTCATACAACCTTCAGCTGGCTGTAAACTACTATATGAATAGACTGATAAGTGAGTTGTAAGTATCCATACAACCAGCTGAAGGCTATATTATTAGCCTTGCTCGTAGGAGGTTATTACTGGGGTATTAAATAATAAAACGCGAGAAGCGCGCCGCGTTGCAGCAGGCACTAGTCCACGGTCCACCCTCACACACTGCAGCACGGCCAGGCCTATTTAACCGGTCGCCACCCCCACAGCATTCAACTTCCATAGCCTCTCTCGCATTGTCCACGACATACATATTCTTGTACTACCTTGTAGGCTATACCGAAGTACCGAACTAGATCTGGACGCTATGGATGCCACGGCAGGGGACAAGCGGAAGGCTCCGGCGCCGCCAAGCGACGTCGGTGCGTCCCCGACGCCCGTGCCGGAGTTGCGGCACGCGCCATTGCCCGAGGTTGCTGCCGGCGGTGCGGCCGTGGCGAGCGGCGGCGAGGAGGACGAGCAGGTGGAGAGGTTCTACGCGCTGCTGGCCAACATCCGGGCCCTGAGGGACATGTACAGCGCCGGCGGCGAGGATGGCGGCAGGGCGAGGAAGCGGCTGAGGGGAGCGGAGCCGCCGTGGAGGCCGGCGTTCAGGATGGAGGACTTCGAGGAGGCCGGGTGGGCCAAGAAGAAGGAGAGTAGGGGCGATGTGAGGCGGCCGGCGGGGAAGGAGGCGGACGAGGAGGAGGAGGAGGAAGGCGAGGTCGTGGAAGGGAAAGAGCGGGTCTCCGCGTCGCAGCGCGCGGGCGTACTGACCAGCTAGCCAGGAATCGAATCCAATGCACGCCTTGGCCAACATTTTCTGATGTTAATTTTTCATAAACAATGTGTACTTCGCATGTAATCCATTTGCATGTAATCCGTTTGACCTTGCAAATTTGCTATGCATCAAAACTGATCAAAAGTAGGGATTTAACTATGTGTAGAGGTGCAAACGGGTCGAATTCGGACGAATATTATTGTTACCATATCCTAAGCTATATTTTTTCTCCGGATTCGGTACCAATCGAATTCGATACCAATTGAATTCGGTACCAATCGGATTCGGTACTAATCGGATTCGGTGCCGGATCGGTCGGGATTAACCCGACCCGTTTGCACCCCTACTTGTTTGTAAGGAATGCATGCAGTATAACAAATGGAGTAGTAGGACGTACTGTCAAGAACTTGATGTTACTACTTAATAGCTGATGTGGAAGATTTTATTTTACCATTGCAAAAGAAAATGAAATGTCAAATAGTAACACTAACATGAAATCAAATTTGAAGACGTATCGGATTCGGACGGATAATGCTGTTATCATATCCTAACCCATATTTTTTTCTCCGGATTCGGTACCAATCGAATTCGGTTGCAATCGGATTCGGTGCCAGATCGGTCGGGATTAACCCGACCCGTTTGCACCCCTAACTATGTGTTTGGTTCTAGGGATAATAGGGGATGAGACGGGGCGATCCCAGATTTGGACCTGTTTGGATTGGAGTCAGCAGGGACAGAGTCCATCCCCTTTGGGGAATATCCCGGGAATATTCCCTTAAATCGAGGATGCCCCCGTCCCTCAAAAACGAGGGGATGGGCTCGTCCCTCTTCCTCGCCTCTCAAAAACAAGAGGATGACAAAAGGGCCCCACACGTCGGATGACTCATCCCATATTTTGATGTCCCAGAACCAAACAAAAAACGGAGACGGTCCTATCCCTTACAACCAAACAAAGAACGGGGACGGTCCCGTCCTTAAAAACAGGGATGGCGTCATTCTATCTCTACTGCCTCCAAACCAAACACACGCTAAGTGCATGGGCGTGTCCACGAGCCCACTTTCGACGCCCACACTTGATGTGTTCTTTTCGGGCTGCGTTTTTTTATCTAGCACGAGTGCTTGTGTGAACAAATTGAAAATCGATAAGCCGTTTCTAAAAGGTTATCTTGACAAGACGCTTCAAAACAACAGCAGAAAAGCTATCCTTTTTGTTTGTTTGAGAAAAGTCATAAACTACAAGCTAAAAACAACCAGCGGTCTGTATGATCTGCACAATCCAAAGCACCAGCGGCAGCCTACATGGGGCTGAGACCCTTCCCCATGTGCTCTTTGCTCTCTCCTAGTCATCCACAAGTGCAAGTCCTAGCCGCCTCTAACGCCTCGCTCGCTGCAACGCTACCTCATGTGCTTCGACACCAATTGTCATCTTCTCCTAGACTCTCCCACACTGTCGCCACCCTCATGCTGCTTCCATGCCTCTCTGCAACTGCTCTGAGCGTTCAAGGGTATCACCAATTTGTCTTAGATTCTTTCCCCGTCTGCTTCCATTGTCCAATTCTTGTGTGTGGCGCTCATTTCAATCATACAGAACATAACTACTTAATCACATGCATGAATTGTGGTAAGAGCTATTCATAGGTCAATTCCACTTCTTCCTAGCTTGCCATACATGCTTGCCAATACAATACATGTTTGCCTATACATCCACACATCTACTGGCTTGCCATATTTCCAGATGTAATGGTTGAATTTTCCAGAATATTTGCTTATCTGCAAATTTGCTTAGGACTCCATGCGTGCAACTTTTTTTTGAGCTACAGTGTATGTAATTTTGACTGACAGTCAATTACCTTGTTTTAAGTGGGTTTGTTCATCAAACCCATTTAAACGCATGAGACCGCCAGACCCACTTAAGCGGCTGTTGCAAGGTCCCCATAAACAACATGCGGTCAGAGCTAGCAAGTGCGGGCTGTCCAAATGCACCACTTACATCCCTAATCAAAAGTACTAAAGTAGCATGCATGGCTGATGAATCCTATCCAGCGAGCTGTCACTGAGAGATCAACAGTAGAAGACGCGTCTAGGATCTTGCAAATCTGAAAGTAAAAAAGGCGCAGGAAATTACACCGGTTATTTCAATTTTCAAGTTAACCTTCAAGAGGACCCTTGTGGGATAGAACTTATCAGGGGACGTCCAAAATGAAATGCACTCCGTTTCTGTGTTTTTCTCACTTCAAATTTCAAAAAGGGTCATGGCCAAAAAAAAAAGGGACTGCATGGTCCAAAGTCCTGATGAATATGCATTGTGTTATCTTTTAAGTGACATTACATGACTTCGATCATTATTTTTTATAACCTTATAATAGTATAAACTATTAAAATCATAGTATTGTGATGGTATTTTTAACAATAAATTTACTGATATAATTCTATGTAGCCAATCTAGATAATTTAAGCACATAGATGATTAAACCTTAGAAATTTTCTCGGCATAAATTCTAAAATATCATTTAAAAAGGAATGTAGTGAGTATATGCATGTTTTGCCCAGCCGCACTCCATGCTTTATGCTCCACTGGGCCAGCCAAAACCAACACATGCTTCCTTTCCTTCAATAATTCTCTATGCAACATTTCACTAATAATTTGTACGATTGCGATCGTATTTTTAGCCTATTGGATCATATATCACTCATATACTATGCTGACTAGTTACGTATCTGGACGGTGCAACGGAACTCATTAAATATATAGAGAATCGTGCTACAGAAGAGAGTTGCTCTGATCAGTTGGAAAGTGGAGAATGGTGAGAAGTTAAGGGAATTGAGCTGCTGCTGGTGGATAATGGACGTACAACCACCAACTTGTTCTTTTATAATAGTAATGATACGTGTCACTGCCTTCTACCTCTATTTCATCTATCTTCTACCCCGCCAGGTCGACTCTTGTTCTTTCCCTTGTAACATCATGCACATATCATGCCGCCCCCCCCCCCCCACCTTTTGCCTCGTTGTGTCTGAATGCAGATCAAGCCTGCCTCTTTGCCGTGCCGTTGTCTCCTCCTGCATCCCTCTTATGATATAGGTCTCATTTGTATTAGCTTCTGCTTAGATAAATCAAAAGCCGATATTATAACTTGACTTATCGAAATGGCTTCTCCATTCCTCTCACTCCCATCTCGTTCCGAAGATAAGGTAGAGGGTCACGTGAGCATCACACGCCCCACTCTTCTTACTCCCGTTTCGTACACACATCTCTTCCTCGCTGTCCCCACAACTTGCACCCTTCTTCTAAAAGCCACTTCTTTCAGCCACTACTATTTATTTTTAGCCAAAAGCCATCAGCCATATCTAATACGAACACCTCCATAAGGCAACTCATAAAGTTTTGTCATCTGATTGAGTTCATCTCAGGGCAATGTTCCACGACTTAGTGACGCATAGTGCTCGTTCCTCACGTAGTGCTCTCCCTTCCTCCTCTCTTCTCTCAGCCTCTCCTCCCTTTGTTGCGGTGCCTCCTTGTCTCTTTGGTTGGTCACAATACCACCTCAGCTTGCCTCGTTCGTGCCTTGATTTGCCACTACGATCTAGGTCATGACACCACCTCACCTTGCATTGTTCGCACCTCAACTTGCCACTGTCGTCGTGGTTTCTCAATTTCAGTACCATTGTTGTCAATCATCGGTGAAGGTGGACCCCTCTCCCCTGGCCCATTGAAATATCAAATCCGCGGTGTTTTATATTTCTTATTGAAAAGTTGAATTTTCTAAGTTGAAAGTTGCATCTTCAAGGTGAAAACTTTGAATTAGATTTGAAAGTTGCAATTTTTTAGTCGAAGTCTTTGAATTTGAGTTAAAATTTTCACTAATGTTGGGTTGAAAGTGTTCTATTATATGAGGAGGAGGAGCACAGCTAGGGGTGAAAACAGATTGAATATGAATTGAATAGTGTCTTTACCATATTCATATTTGTACTTTGTAAACGATCCAAATATGAATTCTTGAATACAAATATAAATCAAATATTGTAACGAATACGAATTCGAATTAAATTTCTACTAAATTCGGTCGGATCCAGATATCCTCACAACTTATGTAATATGAAAATATTAATGATATTCTATCCTTGTACAGTTACGCTTAATCATTCTAATTCATTTACTTTATCTAAAGAAACACGAATTCATATTGAATTAATAAAAAACTTATCCAACTAATTAGTCGTATTGTAATAAAATATGTATATTGCTTCGCCAAATACAAATACAGATACGAATAGTCTAGATAAAATAATATTTCAGATGGTAAAAATTCATACCATATTCGTATCTATATTTTTATGTGAATTCGAATACGAATAGGAAAAAATTTGTTACTCAGATAAAAATTTTATACTATATTCGTATCATATTAAATGCGGTTAATAATACGGATAATTTATATATATTTCCCACACCTAAGCATAGCGGTAGCACCACTAGCATTGAATGGTGCGGGGCAGGAGGTGGGGCTATCGGGCGTGGGAGCTTCGGTCGAGCGGGAGGGGAGGGTAGCCGGAGACAGTTGCGAACAGTACACAGAGGGCTCAGAAGCTGATCCCTTTGCAATGTTCAGTTGTTTTTGTTCTGCAACAACTTACCGTTACTATTGCCGGATACTGGTAACACATTGACAAGACCTTTTTATTATGTTTCAACAGCAGCCAGTATTTGTAACATTTTCACACAAGATGCATGATTAGCTTCGCCTAGTTTGAAGTTAAAAAAAAGAGTGAGAGAAAGCTGAGCCGAGATGGATCGCCGGGCGGCCACTTGATCACTGAACCAAATCAATTGTTTGATTATTCGAAGAAGCTGACCTGCCTGTCTGGGTCTGTTCGGCTGGCCACAAGCTAATCGGCTTTTCGCAACCACTACAGTACCTAACTTTTAAACGGAGTATTTTCTCAAGACGGGGTTTACAAATTAAACGTAGTACACGTTAAAAGCCCAACATATGTACCAGCTAAAATCGCAAGTGAGTATCGATCTCTCCGTAATCTGTACCGTAAACAACCAAAATTCAAAAATTTCAACCAAAAGCTATAAACCGCAGCAAAAAAAAAAATAGGCCCTCTGCCTGGCCTGCTGTATCATACGTGTGAAGCACGCGTGCTACCCTAAAAAATGAAGCAAAGCAACTACATAAGCACAGGATCGTCATTAGCACCTCCCGCGCTGACGCCACCGTATGTCGTCAGCAGGGTGACTACTATTCATCTCTTTTTTTTTCTTTTCTTTTTCTAGGTAAACTCTGCTTTGGATGGTAGTGTGATGGATGGAACGTTTGCACGTACGTCATCTACATGATGACACCGACGAGGTCGTCCACGATGATGATGCCCACGCATGGAGACATGGTATCGTCCTCTCCATCCTCACTTCGCCCACCACTGACCAGCGCTGCGAGTCTGTGACGTAGGGTTAACGAGTCATGATTTTTAATTTTTCACTATTCATACATTTCTTTTTTCTGATTTTTCACTTTTTTAAACCTTTTTACTGATTTTTTATCCGTGAAGCTAACCTATTTTTTCTATTTTTTAAATTTAGTTACGTCAAATAAGTCATCATTAGCTATATTATAATTTCAATCATATACCAGCTTATTTCAGCCCAACCAAGTAGCACCTAAATTTACTCGCCATGCCTCGACCTTCTCCATAGCAGCAAGCATGCAACCACACACCGTCTCTCCTCTCCTTTCGTGTTTCTTTCTCATTGTCATCGTCCATCATAACATGACTCACGACATTGTGATTAAGCCAGGGTTAAATGTTTCAGCCACAAAAAAATTTTGGAGGTCCTCGGGAGAAATGAAAGGATGAAATTTCGTTAAAAAAATTCGGATAAGAATTTCAAATTTTTGATAAAAATTTAATCAAATTTTGGATGAAATTTGGACAAAATTTAAATGGGGATAGATTTGGCTAAAATTTGACCAAGTATTGCTCTTTCAGAAGATAACGAAAGAGACGAAATTTCGGACCAAATTTTTAATCCTGGATTAAGCTACCTACAGCATTGCCATGGACGCCACGGCGGAAGCTGCAGGCAAGAAGGCTCTGGCGGCCGGCGTCGCCGCTTCGTCGTCCCCGCGAGCGGCGGGGCCGGAGGAGGTGTCAGGGCAGCGGACGCCGTTGCCGGGCGACACTATGGCTGCGGTTGACTCGGAGTCCGCCACGGCCACGACGAGCGCTGTGGAGAGCGGCGGCGAAGAGGACGAGCAGGTGGAGAAGTTCTACGCGCTGCTGGCCAACATCCGGGCCATGACGGACATGTACAGGGCCGGCGACGGAGCATGCGGGGTGAGGAAGAAGCGGGCGAGGGGGGCGGAGCCGCCGTGGAGGCCAGCATTCAGGACGGAGGACTTCGAGGAGGTGGGGGGGCGCCTCCAGCCCCAAGAAGGAGAGGAGGGACGACGGCGACGGCGCAAGGCGGCCGGGCAAGGAGTCGGCGGATGGGAATGGCGACGACGCGGAAAGGAAAGGCCGTGGACTCGCCACGTCGCCGTCGTCTCCGCCGCGCGCGGGTGCACAGTACGGGAGTAAGAACGTTTTACTCGTTGCTATAGGCATGAAACGCGTGCGTCGTGGGGCATGCATGCATCTCATCAGATGTGGTTCCCGGAAAGAAAAGGACGTACAGGCCCGGCCGTCGATGTGATCGACCCGCTGCTTGTTTAACACATTTTGCAACACAATATATAAATACATATATGTATCAAAACAGTGCGCGTAGGCGCTAGATAGATGCAGCCATGTAGGTAGCTCAATAATACCTCATGGATATGCACACGTCATCCATGGTGTCTTTTTCCTTTCTTTCTTGCGAGGCTCATCCACGGTGCTGTGTGTCCATCTTTTTCTTCCAAATTGCTTGGCAACACTCAACAAAAAAAAAAAATCCAAATTCCTCACCTTTGGATCAACATCACGATTTGTGCACTAGCGATGATGCTCCGTCTCTGGCAAGGGTGGGTCACCGCCGTCGCCCTCCGCATGCCCCTCTTTGACGAACAGAGAGCGCCGAGGCCCTCTTTTTTTTACTTTTATTAGGAGATGCGCCAGCGATGCCGCCTCCTATCCCCATGTGTTCTGGAGCACGGTGCATGGACAATCGTATGTACCTCCCTGTTGTGGCAGCCTTCCAGATCTACCGATAAAATTTTCTACAAACAGCATCTGGATTTCCGACTAAATTTTTTTCTTTCCTTTTCCTCCTCCAGGTCTCTCCACTGAGCCAAAAGGAGCCGTTGCACGTACTTGAAGATATTTTGCTCGAGAGAATCGTATACCAAGCGTACTATGCATGCTACTGTCCCATTCCTGGGAATCAGCCTTTTTTTTATCCGTAGGGAAATGATGGAACTTGATTTATTGATAATGTCCGCTTCCCACTAATGTAAAGTGGTCTGAAATTCTGAATCACAATGGATTTTCTCGTCTAAAGGATCGTAGAAATAAAGCACTTAACTGATTCGATATAAAAGGATATATATAATGGTGATGTTAATATAAATGTATATAGCAATTGGTAATATGAATATATACAACAATCCGAATTAATCTCATCTTGAACCTAGGTGTCACATGCATGCAGTGAATCGAGGCATCACATGTATGGTAGGCTAACACCATCCTGCAGTTGGAACGGGAGTGGATTGGACATTCAAACTGGAGCAGAATTCCTTGAGGTCGCCGTTGGGAAAGGGGGTCAGCAAACCCATGCCTACCAACGCCGGTGAAGACGGTGGTGAAGCTTTGAGGGTAGAGAAGAAAGGTTGACAGCGGTAGTCCCCGACATCGAGAGATCATGCCGACGACGCAAGTAGAGGGAAGGGGGAGAGAAGTACAGAGGTAGGGGGAGGAGTGAGTAGAGTAGGTGAGGTGGCGGTTATGGAGGTGGCCAGCAGTGAACTAGGAAGCCGGAGGCAATGGATAGGGCTGGTGATGCCTAGAGAAGGAAAGGGGGAGGGTGTGATAGTGGAGAAGAATGGTGACTTCGAGGTGGAAGAAGAAGAGGAGGGGCAGCCTGAGGTAGGGATGCCAGCGGCGAGAAAACCAGCAGGTGCAGTGGATCTAGAGCGATAGTGGGCCGAGACCAAACGAGAGAAAGAGTGGGAGCGAGTGAGAAGAAGGGGGAAGGCGGCGATGGTTGAGGAAGGTGGAGGAGGCCGTCAGCGGCGGGGGTGGCCACCGGCATCGATAGATTTGAAGACACCGCCTGGTTGGCGAGAGAGAGAGAGAGGAAGGGTGTGCGGGTCTGGAGGTGGCACTAGGGTGGTGTAGGGGAGAAAGAGGAAGAGAAGGAGAGGCGATTGGTGGCGCCATCCATGCAGGGCGGCGTGGGAGGAGGCATGACTGGGTGGCATGGCGTGGGAGTTGGCAGCGAGGTGGCGCCGTCCACGCCAGGGCGGCGAGGAAATGGCCACCCCTGGGAGTGGACACTAGGGCTGTGCACAGTTGGACCGAACTGAAAAAACCATGCATCTATCTTAAATTATCAATATCCTGCAACCAAATCATCTGATGGGCAGCTAACCTTCATCTGATGGTTAAGGAGTAGATAGCGGGGTGGAGAGGTGGGCGGTGTAGGTTTGTGGGGGAGGAGAGATGGGCGACGGTGATGCCTCTACTGTTCTGCGCGGCGGACGGCGGTGTAGGAGTGGGATTGTGGGAGGACCGAAGGGTGAAGGAGTAGACGAACCCGCTCACTCTGAATTGTTTGGGCGCTGCTCCCGCTCGCTAGCTAGGGTTAACTATTGGGCACTGCTCCCGCTCGCTATTACCTATTGCTTGGCGTTTACCAAATAATAATTTGGTAACTATCCGAGAAAATACCTGGATAGCTTCGTATCCATTGGATACTGTCTTTTCTGAATCTGATTTCATATCCAAAAAAATATCCGGCTTCATTGCCGTATCCAGTAATACCTTCGGGTATCCGAGAATATGCTCTGAAATGTATCCGAATTAAAATAGACGGATGGTCGGTCAGAAAATATCTGCTTCATTTGCACCACTAGGTGGCCAGATGGCTGTGCCAGGACTGGTCTGACACACGACATTGTTAGCCTTGGTAGGCACGGCACAGTCCACAACATAAATAGGTTAGGCCGACTCGGTTGCCCGGTCCAAGCATGGCTAGCTAGGTCAGTTAGGACTATTCATGTTTTAATATTTATATAATTTTATTTTATAGTTTTTAAATTTTATATAGTTCATTTTATATGTATAAATACTTTTATTTTGTACTATTAATTTTTATGTATTTTCTAGAATTTTTTATATCTTTTTAAAATTTCATGACAAATGAGCTAATTGTGCCTGAGTTGGTCCGATAGGCTAACCGTGTCAGGCCTAGGCTCATGAGGTTATTGGGCCATGTTTGGGTCAGTTCATCTGCTCATGAGCCAACATAGCATGTTCGTCTACATAACGGATCAAACAGATCAATCCCTAAATAGACCATGCCCAAATAGTCTGTACCAGGCGTGGCCGCCCATTTAGCCACCTCTACCCACCACCTAAACGGCTAGCACCGACACTCACTGCCAATTTTACTGCATATTTTTACCATCTTGTAGCCATTCCTTGTTCTACTAATCAGAACGATTCTTGCTAAATCTCTAAAATTTACTGCATCAATTTGTAACAGCTTAGGGCCTGTTTGGTAGAGCTCATGCTCTATAACATCTTAGATTTAGGATGTTCAAAAATATAGAATTTTTAAAACCTTTTCTTGTATTTTGCTAGCATTCAAATTTCTTTTGAATATTTATTTGAAATCTTTTGAGCTTTGTGACATGCAAATAGATATATTGAGAAATAATATCCAAGTAAAAACAATAATGGTGTTAATAAAAGAAATGGAAAACTCGAGGATCTACACACAAATTAAAATTCAAATATTAGATAATAAAAATAAAAAATTGAAATTCAATTTAACTAGGTAAAGAAAAGAAATGGCTAAAGGAATATTAAAAAAACTCGCATCTAAATAATTAAACTGAGAATTCAAATTTTTAAAATCATGCAAAACTCAAAATCAATAAATCCTAATGTAAATTAAAATTTAAATTAAAATCCAAATTTCAAAATTTTGCTTGAGCCTTTCTTTTTCTCTTTGTCTTCCCTATCCCTTTTTCCCTCTCTCTTACATGTGGGCCCCCACCTTTTCTCTCTCCTTGCTGCTCCCTCCCGTTTCCTCCCTCTACAACTGGGCCCGGTTTCCCCCCTTCTCCTTCTTCTTCTCCCTCCTCCCCGTTATTTCTTCTTCCTCCGTCGTCTTCTCCGCTCATCCCGACCGGTTGGCCCCGCGTCCTCTTGTGCGCCCGTCATCCCAGTCCCGCCTCCCTAGTTCTAGCGTCAACTGTGTCGCCTCCGTCGCATCACCCCGCCTGCCCCCCGAGTCACCTCGCTTTACGCCTCGCACGTCTCCTGTGGCAGCTGTCGCGTCGCCTGGCCATGCGCCATCTCCATCACCTCTATTAATCGCCTCCCGTCGAGTCGCCTCGCCATCAATGTGATGCCACCGTGTCGCCGTCGATGCACCCTGCCTGCATGCCACGCCAATCTCGGGTGTGCCCACACGCGTCGTGTGGCTCATGTCACCCTGCCTTGCCGGGCCATGTTGCTCCCTATTATTTCGTCAACAACAACAAAGCCGCTACAACGCCTCCCTCTATGGCTATAAGTGGTCCTTGGCCTCCTCCCTCACCTCCTGCACAATTCCTTTGCTTCCCCAGACTTCCTTCTCCCCTCCTCAGGCCGAGATCCCCCCACGCCCGTGAGCCCGCCGCTGCTGCATCCTTGCCGTTTTGGCACCTCGGTGCATCCCTCTTCAATCCACTCACGTCGAAATGTGCTCCTAAGCATCACTGTCAATCCTTCCAGTTTAATTTGGAAACCATGCTCCACAGCTCAACGCACCAGCCATCTTCCGCCATATTGGCCAACGGCGCCTCCACCGCCGCTGATGGTCCTTCGTCGCTTCCCCCACCAATTCCTCCCTCTGGCACCATCTACACGCCTCCCCGGAGCTTCCCCAAGCATTGCCCCGCTCTCCCCTTTATTGCAGCTCGCTGGCACCGTGAGCTCCCCTGCGCCGCCCATGGCCTCCGCCGGTGGCTTACCTCGAACCTACTCCAGCTCGGCCAACCACTCGATGAGTTCCCCCTACCTTACTCATGCTCATGCGCTCACCACTTTTCCCTCTCTTCCACTCCAGCACTGCCGCCCATGCACCATCCCTACGCTGGCCGTCGCATGCCGCTGCCGCCCACTCGCCGGCGCCGCTCCGGTCAATGTGCCACCACCCTAGCTTCCCTATCCTCTGAGCAACCCATTTAAGTGGTCACCAGTGCCATCCTGGCCGCCACTCGCCGGCGATGCTGTCGGCCGTGCGCCGCCCCGAGCCTCCTCTGTTTTTCCTCTGCTTTGGCCCCAGCAACCCCCTCACCTCTTCTAATTTAATCCCCTCTCTGATCACCAAAAGGGCAACGCCTAGTTGGTCAGTAGAGCTACGCATTGCATGCGAGGTCCTAGGTTCGAGTCCCCAGTTTGCATATTTGATTTTATTTTTTAACCCATTTCAATTAGGAAAAATTTAGGAAATAAATCAAGGAAGCTAAGGTAATTGAGTTGGGTTCAAATAAAATTTACCTATACATCAAAATATAGAATCATATGCATATGAATAATTAAGTGATCAAGGGAAATAATTAGGTGAAGTTTAAATAATTAGTTGGAGTGTAAATAAAAACACAAGTTTAATTAGAGGTAGTGGCAAAAATATAATTCTATATTTGTAAACAATACTCAAGGTTGCTAAGGGTAAATGGCAAACAAAGTAAGACAATCGAATTAGTTTGTATTACTAGAATTTAATTTGAAGTGTTCCTTTTAATTAGCAATCTTGACCAAAATACAAATTTGATAGAAATAGAGGTGATATAAGAAGCCAGCCAATAATTGTGCGAGAAACCCGCATGACAATCACAGGCTCTATTAAAACTTAATTCTTGCTATTAATATGCCATCAGTAATTGAACCTTAGCGGTAGGTTAATTAATAATGATTTTGGCATATAATGGTATATGTACATAAAACTCAACCATTGCTTAAATTGTGCACGTATGAAGCTAAAATAAAATTCCTCTTATAAATAAAAGGAATTCGCTAGCCTTAAAATGATTCAAAGACTCATTCAGAATATTGAAGGTAAGCGTATGTAAAAAGGCTGATAAATTCCTTAAGTTTGTCAAGCTAAATATTACTTAGATTATTAAATAATCCTGCACCCTAACAAATTATTAAGCTAAGCAAGAAAAGTTAATAATTCAAATAATTGTCCATTAGAACCCTATAAAATACTACATCTCGAAATATTAGAAATATAAGCTGTAGGATTTATTCGATAAAGTAAAAATGTACACATTATGTGTAGAACTCAAGTCCTAACTCTCAAAATGTTAGCAATCGACAAATAAATATTGAATATTTTGGTGACTCATACACCAGTTCATAGGTCTAACATGACTTATGGAATTTTCTTAATAAATATAAAATAATAAAAGAAGTTATTAAACTGAAGGGTGAGTCATGATATTCTGCCATTGGTTATGCCAAAGCCATCTCCGAGTTCTAAGCAGAATATTCTTGTGAATATTCCTTTATCATGAACCTTACTTAAACATCTATCTCAGTGAATTTCCCTCGGTTATTCATCACTTCACTCCAACTCCCCGTCAGTACTCCGTGCCCAATCAACCCAACCTCGAATCACCCGTTTAATCATAATAAAAATTAATCAAGTTTAATTGGATTTATTTGGATCTTTTGAGTTATTGCCTTTATTTGGATTTAATTGCTTAGCGCGTAATTAGAATTGGAGTCCTGAAGCATCAATGGATGAAGCGAGACCAAAATCTAGGTGAAGGTGAAGACCAGAAGTTCAAGACCCTCAAATGAGAGAGCTCTTGAGTGAGCTCAAGACCGTGGTGAACCGCGCCAGGTGAGTCAATACTTTGATCATGTTGGACCTACATTTTCTGCAAATTACTTTTGTTTAAATTATCAAATTGCATGATATTATTTCATATGCAAATATATGTTTGTTTTAAGATGCTGATTATATGCCCATTACTTGACTTGTTAGTATCACTCCTCCTTTAGAACATTGAACATTTAAACTTTGTCACCCTAGGAAAATTTTAATCGTAACCTTTCAAAAATAAGTCTACAATTATGCGCCATGCTTAATACTGTTTTAGATACTCGGGGGCACCAAAAGGCCCCAAGCATCACTTTTAATCATGAGAAACTGATTTGGGAAGTTATGATGAAAATGACTGGTATATTTTGACATGGATATTTTATGCTCCCAAAAACCCCAACTTGCTTAAATATCTGGGCAGATGGTTCGGAGGTGCGGTGCAGTGGTGCACGAGAGTGTGGTTAGTGGTAGAACTGTCCAGATAACCCTAAGGACTGAATCTTGTCATGACCTCCTGTGTAAGACAAGTACAACCATAAGTCTATAAAGTACAACTTGGCTTAGTAGATTTACTGGACCCTGAAAGTCATCTCATCGGTGGGGGAGTGAGGTAGTGCTAGTGGCTATCTATGTGACAACTTGAATGGGATACTCGTTGAGGGTGAAGTTTACCGCGGCGAGCTAGTCAGTGTGGATAGTCCAGCTGCCAGTCGCTAAGGGTAGAACATCCCGCACAACTTAGGGGACCCGTCGCAAGTGGGAGAAGCCCATATGGGTGAGATGATGGAAGGGGCGAGGTACTTTGAAAAGTTAATGTGATGATCTACTCAACCGCATGACTAAGGAATCGTGTAGAGCAACGAGCGGATTGTCTCTTGTGGGTAAAGTGTACAAACTCTGCAGAGTCAAAGTTATTCGAATAGTCGTGCCCACTGTTAAGGGTGGACATGGAAATTTAACCAGATATAGTTCTATTTCAAAAACTTTGTAGGTGGAATTGGAAAAAGTGGAGAGCAGTAGAAAGCCATAATTTGTGTTGCCTTGGGTGTCGCCTCAGTGATAATGTAAGCGGTTATAACGCTGAAAGGTTAGCATATAGTGCAGAAACCATGTAACGATGGATGAAATCTGGATCGTTATTATTATTGCATTTTTTTCATACATTGGTAAAATCTGTTTTAGTTAAAACTGTCAGGTCTCAGGAAATTTCTATGTATCATATTTTAAAAGCAATTTATGATAAATAAAATAACCCGAGCCTTCTCTTGATAAGCCATGCATGTTATCTATTTGCATCCTGTATATTGGCTCGCGGAGCACGGTGGTTTGTGCTCATCCTCGCTCACTCAATTAATCCAGAATCAGGAGTCAGATCACTACGTTTCAGCAGTACACCTGGTCATGATGGTGAAGAGGATGAAGAGATCAAGAACTAAGTTGCGTATCCCAGTTGGCTGCCTGTAAGCACTCTTGAGGGTCCCACCTATGTGCTTCGTTTCCGCTGCTATATTTTATTGATTTCGGTCTGATCGGCCCATGAGTAAGTCTACTATTATATTTACGCTTCTGTATGATATGTATTTTGATGTTCAGTACTGTATCTGTGAGTACTATCTACTGATCCAGGGAATAGTGCAGTAAATCATAGAGGATTCCGGATTGAAAAATCGGGGTCCAACATGCTCTCAACTTCTCTGATGAATCTAGTGAAGCTATGGCAAATAACCAGATTTTCAAAATAGACTGATTCTGACCATCCAGAGAAGCTGTTGGGACCCAACACACGTGAAATGTTATAGCCCATGGAAGTTAAGGAAAATTACCCATAAAATGCCATTGGATATACCATTCGGCACCCTTGGGTTATCCCAGACAGAGAAGTCTTCGGCCGAAGCGTCATCCTGAGGACTTGATCAGGGGACCCGGTGGGCGACTGCACGGGCTTCATCGGCGGTCGCGCGACGACGTCGGTGACTCCACCGCGGCGACGTCGGCCTCCCCTCCGCGCGCTCCTCCGGCAATGTGAGGTCTCTGCCTAACCCTATTCCCCGCCTCTCGTAACCCTAGCTTCGCCTTCCGTCGGCCTGCTCTCCTCAGGCCGTCCCCGCCGATGGGGGCTGCCGCACCGGAGCCCGCCGCCGTGGTCTCCAAGGCCGCCGGGGTAAGATAGGACATGAATATGAATAGTGTTTGTTAGCCAAGTTCTGTTACCTGCAGTGTGGTGTCGACTCCGAGAAATGCAATCATCATCTGCATATGTAGATTGAAGAATCGATACAGGGCTTCGCTGATTGTTGCCTCTGGGTATAGATCGAGATGGATTACTAGTTTTTGCATTAGCCTGCAGATAGTAGTGACCGAGGAGTTGAAAATTCGTCCGAGAGTAGCTCCACCGACTGGTTCGTCGGACAAAAATGATCCTTGCGGTTTTCATGAGAATCATCTTAGTATTATACCATGGTTGAGAGCAAGAAAGATCAAATTACTAACCTCATGCTTTTTGTGAGATTCACGCAATTCAACAGGATTGGGAAGCTCTCCAAAGCCATAAATCAGACTGTCTTGTTGCCGGAGCTTCCTTTCAGTTCAGTAGTACTTCATTGTCATGAGATTTAATAGCGGATAGAGCAGGCCAAGGCACCACCCCGCTAAAATGAAACGTGTTTCAACGTCTTACTAAAATGAAGCATCAATCATCATGTTGCTTCCTTAGCGCATCATCATCATAGTAGCGAAAAAAGCAACCAAATTCAGCAAGACAAGATAGAGCGACCCTGCTGCAACTATGAAAACAGCCACCAGCCTCTTTACCGCAACCAGCATTAGCTAGTCAGGCATATCTGGCTCGATCGTTTGCAGTCCTACTACTAGGGCATAGCAAACAAGTAAACCAGATAGGGGGCCACTTCCATGTATCGCATGCATAACGGTTTGCTCATTACCACCTACAGCAGAGCAGGGCATCTCTGAGAGGCAAGCAAGTCAACCCAGGGATGCCCGCTTGAGTTCAGTCCATACATTAGAGGCAGCTGCTCAGTAACTCCAGACAAAACCAACAACTGAAGTTACAGAGCAAGCGAAGTTCTGTGGAAAAACTTGCCATAGATCTAGACTTTCTGGCACACATCTTATGTCCTTCCACGAAAGAAAATTTTCCTTGTTTGTTGTTTTTACCCATGTCATTGCACTACCTGTTCCTTTAGTATTATCACCCGGCAAAGAATTAGGGACAACCTTCATTGGTGAACTGAAAGTGAAAGAAATGATGCCCGAGCTGTTACACCTAGAAGTATTGCCTGAGCTCAATGCAGAAATCAGATGCAGATAAACATTAGTATAACCAATGTGGTGCATATAGTGTTCCACAGATACTTCTAAAAATAAAGAGTTCTGAAAGAATGAAACTATATATATTGTGCATATTCTAATATTTTTCTCTCAGCTAATATAGATTAAAGAAACATGAAATGGGCATATGCTGTCTTGACAGTCTCCAAAAGTATAGGACAATCAGTTTGGGAAAGCATACATTTCTTCATGAAATTGGACCCTCAAGCATACAACTCATCAGTTTGGACAATCAGTTTGGGAAAGCATACAAGCACTGCATTCTATCCCGTCTATCATGTTATAGAGTATACACTCATCTATCTGACACGGTTTTGCTGGTCACGCAGCTGTGGATCGAAGTTGTAGCTAACTGGTCTATAATGGAGTCAGATGGCATTGCAGCTCAGGACTTGCCTGGGGGGAAGCAGTGCAGAAGGAAACCTTTTTAGCATACTGTCCCAGTACAAACAGGCATCTTCACGCATGCAATTGGGTGCACCGAGCTCCGACCAGGCCCTTGAAATGAGGAATATAGTTCCTCCTGCTGCTGCTCAAGATGTACTTGCCCCTAGAGCTGAAAATATTGTACCCCCAGCCCCAAATATCTATGGGTAAACCCAGAATCTGGCAAGTAATCCTCCCAGCAGTGATGTAGATGCTTCAGTGAACAATCTGCAATGGGAAAACCTGGCTTGATTTGCTGCTAAATTGCTCTTCTATTCTATAATAATATCTTGAGCTGCACATTTGGCAAATTGAGTGGCAACATTCAGCAATTTGTTTGTCCAGGGTTGTTTCATGATCCAATGCCTACTTGGTTGATTATCTTTTGGAGCTAGGGGGGTTAGCACTCGTGATTTTCTTGGTTGCATGGTCTTGGAGGAACCACCAGAAGTTCCGGAGAAAGCGGCTCTAATGGATTCATCACAAGAATGTCCCACTCGAATAACTTCAAGCTTTCTTCTTCTTTTTCGGATACATAAGCTGTACATATGTGATGTAACTTTAAATCTTAGGGAAGCCAGTTTTCTGCTAATCCTAATAGGAACTTGGTTTGTCACAAGAGCTCATTGTTGCCAGCACCATAAGATTGAATAATTTTTGCTGTATCAAAACCTGATGTAAGGAGCTAATAAATCAAGATTACTATATGATTGAGTTCATCTGAAAAATGTTGCAGTTCTTTTTTAATATGTTTAGGGCTTTAGGTTTAGGTGTATTTTGGAGGTGGTTACGCTTACTAATTGTTCTTTAGAAAAACACTTCGAATACAAAGGAGTAAGATAGAGACAAAAATAAAGTGAAACAACTATAGGGTTATGGTAGTCTTTTTGCCTTTAACCCCTCTTTAAGGGTTTTTGGAGCTAATCTATTAACCAAATGTTTTTATGAGGTAGCTTTAGATTCTTACAGAAGTGAATTCTCAGAGAATCAGAGACAGAAACTGAAAAATGAGAATCTAGAGCTCTATTAAACAGACTCGTCTAATGTACTAGTAAGCACAGAGTGTAAGACGACACATGAGAGTGAGCTGGTTTCTTTACCGACTTCGTCGGAGCTTGGACTTGGCGGTTTAGTTCAATAGCAGCACGAGGTATCGTATTGTAACACATCCATGCTCATGGCTCTTTGTGATCATTGAGCAGTCCCTTTGTAATACATTTGAAGCACACAAAAAACGCTCTCTTCCCGTATAGTCTTGATCGTAGACTGACTTCATTTAGTTTGTAAGATCCACTACTAAATCGTCTACACAGCTGATCATGGTTAAAATTTCTCCGATTACTAGCTCCATCTGCGGACCGGATCGGGACGTTCGGTTGCACATGCATGATAACATTTCACCCCTTGGACCACAATATTGTGTTACTTGATGCATGCCAGATGTGTGAGAGAATTGCTCACTAACACTTAGAACAAAAATAACAATACTCCATTTGCATGCCAGAGGTGTTTCTAGAAGGACCAGATGTGTGAGAGAATTGCTCACTGACACTTAGAATAAAAATAACAATACTCCATTTGCATGCCAGAAGTGATTTTAGAAACAGAACGTAAATGGTAGAGAATAAGAAAGATGTATATGTGACATTAGAGAAAGATAAGTAAGATACGTGATATGTTTATAGCCTCTTATTTTATCTTCGAAACGAGACAAAAACAAGAGCAGTGATGAAGTTGAACGCTCATATTAATTTTTAACTTTTTATAAACCAATATAAATGATCAGAAGCCAATGTTAATAGAGGCTAATCGTGAGCCGCACATAAAATTTTTGCTTTTTAGCCTAAAATTTGAAAGTTTTTTACATATGAATCCCTGGATAAAAGATTTGCAAAAATGGACCCGTAGCACGGCGCCAAAGGATATGGCGCCCAGGGTACATAGGACGGCGTCATATGCTTTGGCGCCGTGCGTTGACATGTAGGAGCCACGGTGGTATAGCACGGCGCCAAAGCCCATGGCGTCGTGCTATGTAACAACGGCACTAACGGCCGTGGCGCCATGCTCTGGGACTTAAGCCCGAGCACGGCCCCCGGCCCCTCACTCCTCTCTTCAGCTCGAGCGAACATAGACATGCACAAATGCTATGTATGTATGTTTGTATTAGGTCGTAATGCTATGTGTCGTGCTTATTCATTTGTTGGAATGTATTGCAGTATTGTTTGCGCGAATGGAATGAAAGAACTGGCCGAACTTGCAGTTTTAATGCAAGTTCAGCTATCACGGTGCCAAACACCCTGGCGCCGTATGTAAACAGCACGGCACCAAAGAGCCTTGCGCCGAGGAGTTCAACTACGGCGCGAGAGTCTTTGGCGCCATACGAGGCATCAAAGGGCCTGGCGCTATAGTTACGTACTTCGGCGCTAGGACCTTTGGCGCCGTGCTTCCTAAACCTGCAAAAAAAACAGCAAAGTTTGCTGTTTTTTTCTGCAAAACACATGCACATATATACATACACATACATTCACATATAAAATAGCTGAATACCTAAATAACATCAGATAACTATCAATAAGTCTCAAAACATCACATAACATACATAACAGGTCTCAGCGCACAAAATAGTCAGTCTCACTGCCTCTTGGCCCTTCCCTTGCCCTTGGCCAAAGCATCAGTCCCTGGAGTATACGTGCTCGGGGGACGGGCCGAACGACGAGGCCGTTGCGAAGCCTGAGTAGATGGTGTGTCGGGCATCTGCGACATCCCAATCTCGTCATGGGTAGATGCCTCCTCGTCCTCATGCTCCTCCTCGTCGTCATCCTGCTCCGCCTCGTCGTCGTCGTCATCACCCTGACTGAAAGTCGGAGTGCGTGACAAGCTCCTCGTGGACTGGCGCCTGCCGACGTATGATGACGAGGCTACAGTGGCTGAGGCACCCGAGCGCTGGGAGGCCGCCGGTATGATCACGTCCGAGCGTGCACGGCAACCACAACGAGCTGCCACCCGACTGATGCGACGTCTAAGTCTCTGCAAGTAATGATATATCATAATAGTATACATGCTGACTGAATGGATCTAACTTAACGAATTATCTTTGTATCTTGAGGAAGTCCCTCAGGCGGCTCTCGCTGTCCAGGCCGCCAACTGGGTAGCTGAGAGCCTCATCGATCTCATGCACCGAGGTTCGGAGAGAAGTCCCCTAAAGAAATAAGGAAACATAAGTAAGTGCGAGATAAACGTATTGAACCAAAGTATTGCAAATATCATACTTTCCATACCACTCGATCGAGAATCGGAGCGGCCTCGACCACTGTGCCCTCCCTCGCACGCCTATCGTACACAGTGCCTCGTCCTCGGACGAAGCGAGGTCCGTGTAGTCGACATCGGTCCACTGCTGCCTCAGCCTGTAGCGGGTGGCAGTGTGGTACCAGGACAAGTAATCCCGGAAGCTGGTGTTGGTGTGGGGGGTATTGTCCCGCTCGCAGTTGTCCTCCAACCTCCTCCACCACTGGACGTAGTCTCAGTGGTGATGAGTGAAGTCTGTCACCTTTCGTTGGCGGACCCTGTCAAACCTGTACATATAGCCAGCTATAGGTGTTATAGTAAGAACCAATAGAATTCTAAATGAAACAAAAATTGTAACTTACTGGTGCAAATCAACAGAAGTCGACACCTTCTCAGGGGGGTAGAACTGTACGAGGCCAAACTGGCGTGCGACTCTGTGGGGGAGGTGAATCTCCACGGCATAGAAGCAAATCAACGGATACCACATCCTCCAAATATGATAGTCCCTGTGGCACATGGTGCTTAGCGGTAGAGCTAGAACTTGTGCCTCGGATAAGGCTGCCACAAGACTTAGTAAGCAAACACACGGGCAAACACACGATTAGCCATGTACAAAAACCAAGAACTGTAGGAAAAATAAATGCATTACCATCGTGGGAGACAAGGTGTCCAACTCGTTGCTGTAATCCACGTACGCTCGCTGAGTGGTCGCGAACGGGACTGAGACGCTATCCCACAGGTACGCCACAGTAGGGCCGAGGTCGTCCACACCCTGTGGATGCCAAGGCTGCGCATGGAACACTCGAGGGGGCCCCACAGGAATACGTGACCACATCCACACTTGCAGGAGGAAGACGCAGCCACCGAATGTCGACGTGGCCGCCCTGCGTCTGTAGGCCTCGCACAGCTAGCGGTAGAGGAACGAGAGGACCGCCGAGCCCCAGTTGAATTGTCCAGCGTCGACCTAGTCCTGGAGGCAGTGGATGTACATCCATGAAGCAGCGTCCCCCGTGGCGTCCGAGAAAAACACGGCCCCGGACATGTGGAGGACCCAAGCTCGGCAGTGGTAGTTCACCGTGGCGTCGTCCGCGTCCTCAGGGCATGTACCAAAGGTAGCCTGCAACCAGTTAATGTGGACCCCCGAGACACGGCCTCGCCTAGCATTCTTTGGGACAGGAGGCAATGGCGTGCTCAAAAAGGCCTCCACACGTGCCCTCCAACCCTTAGACACCGCCGGTTGTCCCCTTATGGGAAGTCCAAGTATCATCGCCACGTCCTGCAGCATGACGGTCATCTCCCCACAGGGAAGGTGGAACGTGTGAGTCTCTGGACTCCACCTGTTAATAGTACACAGAGAAAAGAATTAGTTACGTACGTAAGAATATAGAAACGAAAACAAATGGGCCCGATAGAGAAAATGCACCTGTCGACAAGTGCGGTCAAAGCTGCGGGGTTGAAGACCGGCATGCCCCGACGCAATAGGTTAGCGACCGTGTGAAGGCCAGCACGGCGAAGCAGTGGGGTGTAGCGGTTGTCGTAGACCATCAAGTGGAACCCATCATGGGTTCGAGGACGAAGTATGGGAATCTCCTACAAAATGCTTCAAAAGTTAGCTGCGTGATGAAAACACATGTAACATGAGAAAAATACATTTCGATAACACACGTACCTGGCCGTCCTCCGTGAGCCTGCCGCGGTGCTCCATCTCGTAGAACTCGTCCAGCAGTCGGTACCTCGCCATCCTGTGCATTCAAAAATACGTTAATGATAAGAATAACAAAATACGTTAATGATAAGAATAACAAAATATCTAAAAGTTATGCTCCTAGACCTAATGCCGCTAACCTGACTGCAACGACGCTATAACTATTAACGAAAACCGATATACCATATCAGATAAACTAAATTACAAATATCACTAATTGCTAATTTCTCTCCAACATTCATCACTTTTACCAATATTTCCTATTTCTAAACCTAAAAAGAATCTACACCTATACCTATTTCTAAACAAGCAAACATACCTATTTCTAAACAAGCAAACAAATCCTAAAAATATACCTATTTCTAAACATTCATCAATCTCACTCAAATCAAACCCTAAAAGCGAATCTATACCAATGACTACTCTTACATTACGCATATCTATTGCAAATCCAACCTAAAACCGAGCCAAATCCAACTAATTTCATCTAGGGTTTCAAATCTTGCCCCACGAAATGTACCTCAAATAATCCATATCTATTGCAAAAAATCAAGGGAGGGGAGGGAGTTCACGTTGCTTGCTCGGTTTGGAAGCAAAATCGCGAGAAAAAAAATAATGGATTGGAGTGAATTTGGAGGGGGAAGAGAGGGGCGGCGGCGGGCTGTTGTTTCTGTTTGCTTTCGGGTGTGGGAGGGGGGGCCGGGGGCCGTGCTGGGGTTTAAGTCCCAGAGCACGGCGCCACGGTCGTTAGCGCCATGGTTACATAGCACGGCGCCATGTACTTTGGTGCCGTGCTATGCTACCGTGGCTCCTACGTGTCAACGCACGGCGCCAAAGCATATGGCGCCGTCCTATGTACCCTGGGGCCTGGGCATCATATCCTTTGACGCCGTGCTACGGGTTCATTTTTACAAATCTCTTCTCTAGAGATTCATATGTAAAAAAGTTTCAAATTTTAGGCTAAAAAACAAAAATTTTACGAGCCGCACAAGCTGCCCACAACACACCTGAAAAGCCAACCTGACATATATTCCAGATGCGCAGTTTTTTTTCATAACATTGGTCATCAGAATTCTGGCCCACAAAGCTTTGGCCCGAATCCCAAAACAGGCCCTATAGCCCACACCTTTGTTGGCCATTGAGAGACCAGTATCCACCAATTAGTCTACGTGTATTTAGACGATAGTCTCTGCCTGGCGTCATATATAATCCAGACTCTTCAATATTATTTCAGATACGTGTTTGTCAGCAAACCGGAGCGGTTTCACTGGATGCATGGCCACCAAAACGTATATATCAATTGAGAACTAGTGAGAAATTAAGCAACAATATATAATACACATACATACAGACTTATACGTACTAGCATATATAGCTAGGTTCACTGTCAACAACTCAGCATATGTGGTCGAACGTTCTGTTTACATACACACATACACTATGAGACTATGTAGATATCACCCTATGGTTATAATGAGTAATTGATCTTTGGATTAAAGTTTTTTTAAAGTTTTAGTTTGGTTTTTAAGAGTTTTATAAAAGACTGCATTCTTGTTGGGTTGTCTACTGGAATCTTCAGGATAAGCGATCTGACCGCTTTGTTTTGGCGGTCTAACCGGCAATCTTTGACCATTGACAGTAGTTGGAGGTGTGGTCCTCGACTTTGTAGTCGGGTGGTCCGATCGGCCTTGGGTAGTCGATAGTCCGATTGGTCCTGTGATAGGCAGTCGAACGACCATGTGTAGAGCGGTCCGATCAGTAGATCGACCATGGATGATCGATGGTCGAAAGCTACAGTACTTAACTGACCATGGATGGTCGATAGTTGTAGTCGTAGACATTGCGATCGACTATCGTAGATCTCGAGTACTTGTGTCAAACCAGCCAGCGATCTGATCGGCCTGTGCTTGGTGGTCAAACTGGCTTCTCCCAGTGGTCTGAAAATGTTGTTTAGAAATCTTGGAGTTTGGTCATGGTTTGACCTGGGTGTTGTTACTTATGTGCATATGTGTTTATTGTTGGGTCCTAGGATTAGAATCAGTAATTTGGGTGCATACTTTTTGCATTGTATATTGTATGGATGAACTATGCTAATTGATGTCTTTGTGTATCGTGCGGTGCTGCGTGACGGCTTGTTTGTGTTGGTTGCAGGACTTCAGAGCTAGATCATGGTGAGGCATAGGAGGACTATGACTAGGCACAGGGTGGTGCTGAGGTCCAGAATGGTCAGGGAGACGTCGAAGATGACTGAGGCTTGTGAGGTGGCTGCAAATTGAGACGACGAGGAACCAAAGCGGGAGCTACCAATGTGGACATGATGGGCAACAGAAAGGTGGACCGGGACTAGACTCAGGGAAGAGTCAAGGTCCTTTGCAGTCAAGAATGCCAAGTGTCGTCATGCGTGAGGAGAGGCATGTGGCGCGCCAAGTGACTTGGGTCGTGTACAAGTGAGGACGGTTCGGTATGATCTGGACGCGTGAGAGGCTTGGTAGCAAGTCATTGGAGCTATGTGAAAGATGGCAAAGCATAGGTAATTCTTCATGGCAAAGGAAGTAGGAAGCTTCATGTAAGGCGGTAGAGGGGTATTTTGGTAAATTACCTAATACTGAAAAGTGGCAATGTGTGAAACTGTGGTGTTGGCCTAAATGGCTTAGGTCTTGTATATGCTGAAAAGTTGAAGTGGATCAAGTATTGATTAACTAATGGGTAAATGGTTGTATGCCGCTTTGAGAAGCATGCGTGAGAGAGTAAAACCCGGTGTTAGGTGGGGTTAACGGGTTATCCTCAGTTTGGTCTAATGAGTGGATCCATTAGGTATTGGATTCAGGTTGTGAGCCTATATAAGGGGAGGGGGGCAAAAGGTAGGGTTTGAGAAGGTTGGCTAAGCCTTTTGGTGGCTAGCTTCTCCTCCCTCCCATAGAAGATAGGTTAGAGAGTGTGTGTATACTCTAGGCTTAGAGCTCTATTTTCCTGAGTAGAGTAGCTTTAAAACAAATTATCTCAAGTGAGCAACACATCGACCTTAATTTTATTTTGAAAACTGGGATCAACATGATCAAGGAGTGTGACTTGCCTTGCTCTTCAACTTGGCTTGAATCTTCGTCGAAGAAATTTCCCGAATCGTCGAAGTCTACACGTCAAAATAACCCACTAAATTCAAATAAATTCAAATTAAATTCAAATTGACTTCAAATATTAAAATTTAGGCTAGAAATGGATAGAGGGGAATTTTTGATGAATTTAGAAATTTGAATGGGCTCAAACGGAGTTAGGACAAAGAAGAACAGGCTCCGGGAAGTTTAAAAAGAGAGAAAAAGGAAAAAGACTGATTTTTGGATTTATTTGTCCACTGGAAAAGGAATTTATGACGTCAGCCTTGCGTCAGCGCGGGATTTTTGATTTCGGCCGAAATATTTTCCAACGGAAAAATCTGGTTTATTGCGTCAGCATGACCTCAGCCCTGAGGCGGGCCGGCTGACAGGTGGGCCCTCGGTCCATGGACCGGGTCCACGGGCCATATGGGGAACTGAGGTGGCACGGCCGCCTCTGTGGCGCCGATGGGGCAGGAGCGGGCCGACGCGGCAGGAGGCGTGGCGTCCACGTCAGCCCCGGCTGCTGACGTGGCCAGGCCGGTCGGGGCAGCGCTCGGGCGAAGGGAGCTCGCCGGCGCTCCGGCGGGCGGCGGCCGACGGTGAGGGTGGCAACGGGGAGAGGGGCGCACGGGGAGTCCAGGAGTGGGCACGGCATTTACCGAGGTGGCCGGAAACGCGCCGGCGGCAAGGGGAGGCGGCGGCGAGCTTCGGTTGACGACGGCGAGGAGGCTCCGCTGGCGGAGAGGCGCGGCCGAGGGGTGGAGGATGTCGGGGGTGACGCGGGGGAGCTCGGGACGGAGTCGACCGGGCGCGAGAGGGATCGGGCCGGGCACAATTGCTCGCCGAAGTCCGGGCGGCGGCGGAGGCGAGGGCGCACGGCGCGAGGGCGAAGGGGAGCTCGGGAGAGAGAGAAGGAGGTGGAGCGAGGTGGGGCGAGGAGAAACGGAGCCGGGGAGGGGCTTTTATAGGGGCGGAGGGCAACGGGCCGGCGCGGATTCCTCGCCGGTGACTGCGGGCGGCGGGGATCACGGAGAGGGGGAAAATGGAAGGTGCGGCCGCATAAGGAAAGAAATCGGGGGAGGGGCAAGGATGGAAGGGGCGCGACTTGCGGGGGAAGAAAAGGGGACGGGGCGACGGGGCGCGGGAAGGGCGGAGGCGGCGGTTGCGGCCGGGGCAGGCGGCGTGCGGGAGGAGGAAGAACGTGGGGAGGAAGAAGGTGGCGGGGTGGCTGACAGGCGGGCCCCGGGTGGCAGGGAGACGGGGAGGAAGAGGGCGCCGACAAGTGGGCCAGGCGGCCAGAGAGAGGGGGCGCGAGAGGCTGCCGGGTGGGGCCCTGTCGGCAGAGAAACGGGGGAGAGGAGAGAGAGGAGCGGCTCGGGCGCGGGCGGATGAAGATCCGACGGCCAAAAGGGGAGGGCGGGCGGACGGGCGGATGGGCCGGCCGGCGGGGTGGCGTGGCGCGGATCCGAGCCGGCCAGGTGGCGGGCGCGGAAGAGGGGAGGGCGGGATCCCGCGGGCGACGTGGGTTGATCCCGGCCGTCCACGTGGCGGCCGGAGAAGGAGGGAGGGGATTTATTTTTTGATTTTTGATTTAGGATTTTCAGAAAAGCCCAGAAAATTCAATTGGCCTCAGAAAAATACCAAATAACTTCCAACAATTCCAGGAAAATTCACATAAGCTCCTGGTGACATTTTGGAATTAATAAAAGTACTTCCAACTAATGTTGGTATTTAATTTTCGTACTTAAAATACTTTTTAATTTCAAAAATACATTTTTAAACTCCAGAAAATCCAGGAACCCAAATAAAAGCCAAATAACTCCAAATAATTAATTTGAAATAGGATTTTCATATAAAATCAAAATATCATTTTATTTAATAATTTTAGGATTTTCTGAAAATACTTTTCAAATCCAGCTTTTTCAAAAACAGAAATTCAAGGCAACTCCAAATTTAAACTTTAGGCACAAATATACTTATTTTAATTTAGGATTCTATTTTGATTGATTTTTAATCATTTAATTAATTATTTTTATTTTAATAAAAACCTGGGCTGTTACAATATTTTTGTCTGATTGAGTTTGCTCTGGTTTGAGTTGGTTTTTCTCTCTTCTCTCAACCCCTTGTTGATTTCTTCCTGTTGATTGAGTTGCACATATTTCGGTTGGTTTTATCTCTCTTCTGCCCCTCTCCTGATCTTGCTATGCCAAGGACACGGATAAGATGGAAATAACCTCTTGAAATCGATCTCCAATCAATTAGACACTTCAGTAGCAAGATTTTCAAGAAACCCTGTTTTTACTCGTTCTTGGCCTAATCGGGTGATTTCTTGATCCAAGAGTTTTTGGGTTGATTCCTTCGGTGATCTTGTTTGCTGTGACATATGAGAACGTGCTCAAAGCCATCTTGGCTATCTTCTACCCACGAGTAAGATCTGATCATCGATTTGGTTTTTAGTTTATGATTGGTGTGCAATGCTTTAAATTGTAAAAAGGTCTCAAATTTGTCATTGATTTTTTGATCTAAGATTGAAATAGCTTCTTGAGACCTTAAGAAATATGCTTACAAAGTTTCACGGTTTTTGGTTGAGTTGATTGAAAGTTCTGTCGATTTTGATTCTCGTGGTCGGGCTGAAAACCCTATTGTTCTATTGGATATGGTAGTACCACAAGCTTTGTAGCGGTAGTACCGCAGTCCCTGGTTTTCGACTACTCTGATTTTCAACCATTCACTAGTCGACCACTTTGGTCGTGTTTTGACTTGATTCGACCACTTTGGTTTCGAGCACTCGTTGGCCGTAGACCACTCGGGTCATATTCTGAACTGTTACGACTTCTCTTGTCATCATCTACACAATTGGTTTTCTAACCACGGCTCCTGGTCATCAACCGTGAAGGTTACGATCACATCGGTCTTGACCATGTTGATTTTCAACCATTCATTGGTTCTCGACCACGCTGGTTTTTCGACTGCACACTAGACATCAACCACATTGGTTTTCGACCATACTGGTTTCGACCACGTTGGTTTCTACCACGATGGTTTTCGACCACTCTCTGGTCGTTGACCACTCGAGTCAAATTTCGACCACGTTGGTTACGACCACGTTGGTTTTGGACCGCTGTCTGGTCGTCGACCACCATAGTTGAAATTCAACCACATTGATTTCCGATCAGGTTGCACTCAGCTTTGTAGGATTTCTGACTGCGTAGTCGAAGTTGAACCACGTTGTTTTCTGACTGGTTTTGCTCAGCTCTGAGAGTCTCTGGTTTTTCACAGTAGTACAGCTCTGTGTTTCTTCAGATTATGAGTAGTTCCTATCTGAATCTTCGTAACTTTGTAGCTATCGAAGCAAAGGATAAAATCATCTTCGGTCCAACATATACACAGTACAAGTAAACAATTAATGAAGCATCTGCAGGCTCAGCTTAGCGAAAGCTACTTCGTACTTGTGCTGGTAGTTGTATCGTTGCTCTCGTGTTGATCGTCACGCTCATGCATGCATATGCGTAGGTATACTAACCCTATTACGCCAGGGGGAATGCGCGCGCGGAGGGAGCGGCCACGTCGGCGTTTTTTCCCCGCGCGAGCGCTCCGTCGGCCGCGTGGCCCAGGGAATCTTCGTACAGTCGGGGGAGGCGATTTTGCGAAAAAACCCCTCCGTTTTTCCGAAATTACGTAAAAGTCCTTTTTCCTCGCGAAAAGCTCCCTGCCAGTTTTTTTAGCCCCTCCACTTTGCAGGATAGCCCCCCGCGGTTTTCGAAATTGCGCACGAGTCCTCGTTTGTTTACGTACAGGTCCTCGATTTTTTACGAAAAAGCTCTTTAACTTTTTTGAAAATACGCATGTGCCCTCGATTTTTTTTAAAAAACTCCTCACCAATTATCGCCTCTTTTACTTTGGTACGTACGGTGGCTGGCGCGGCGTGGCGCCGCGCCTATTAGGCTAGTTATTTGTAACGCTTGCATCCTCCTAGACTCCTAGCTAGCTGCTTGTCGTACAGTATCACGTACATATTCTTTTTCAGCTTAAAATTCTGTTTTTAATTTTTCTATAGCAATTAACTTTTAAATAAAATATCTTTTAAATACGAGATCTACTAGTTAATTGTAGTATATACTATACTGACTTCATTCATATTGGTAAAAAACGTATGTGAATTTCTATTACTCTGTAATCTTTCGCACAAACAACACAAAAGTCATAATCCGCAGCTACAATTATAAATCTCAGCAAAAAGAACAGACGTGTATGCAGCTGTACGTCAGGTTTCTCCCCTCTGTTTCTTTAATTTAAAGCGGTAGCATAACATATGCAGTATCGATGCTTATTTCCTAGCTAGGTTAAACACCAATTTAATTACGACCTCAAAAGAGGATTATGATATATCGCGGACGCACGTGAACAGGAGTGCACACTCTGTAATTTAAATAGTACTAGAAATTTATTTACCTGTTGGCTGTTGCCTACTGCAGGTCATGCTCATCTGCCTGCCGTTCGGACACGTCGTTGTTTTCTTCAGTCCTGCAAGCCGGATTGCATGTGCAGTTATTTTAACTAGCTACATACTCCGATTGCTAGCCTAACGAACGAACTAGGAGGTGTGCAATGGAATATGATTCGGATAATGTTTTTATCTTATTTATATTTATATTTTATAAATAAATACAAATATATATTTAAATATCTTGAAATACGAATCGAATATTGTGATGAACATGAATTCAAATCGAATATCTACTTAATTCGGTCAAATCCAAATATTCTTATAACTTTTGTAGTATAAAGATATTAATGCTATTTTATCTCGTATAATCACGTTTAATCATTCTAATTCATTTACTTCACCTGAAAAATACGAATTCATGTTCAATTGGAAAACTTATCTAACTAAATAGTCGTATTATAATAAAATATGTATATTGTTTTGTCGAATACAAATACGGATACAGATAGTCCGGATAAAATAATATTTCGGATGGTAAAAGTCTATACCATATTCGTATCTATATTTTTATGCAATTTTGAATATAAATATAAATATGATAAAAATTATTAATCGGATAGAAAAATCTATACTATTTTTCACCCCTGTGTACTAGCTACTGTAAAATTCAATACGATTAAGCGACGTAAGTACCTAGCTTGATGAGTCTCTGGATCCTGCGAAACCTGAAATAGCAGCGGATCAATATGCATGCATGGGAAGAAATTAACAAGGCAACTTTACACGAACGCGCTAACTACCTGAAGCTGCATGACGTCGAGGACGTGCAGCAGACGCTGCGCAGTGTCGAGGCTGACGACGGGGAGAATGTGGTGTACACCTCGTCCAAGCTGTTGCTCACGCCGTCCGCCTGTATGCCGGTAGGGGCGGATCTATAATAGTTCATAAGTGTTTAACTGAATATCTAAACTTTTTGATAAAAAAACTAGTATATATGAGCTATAATACATATATATATATATACATATACATATACATATTTATTTATTTATTTGGGTCAAATTAACTATTTCTAGCCACAGTCGGCCGGCCCGAGCGCTGCAGCGGCCTGAGGTCCAGGGCCCAACCCATTTGCGTGTGCGCGGCGGCGGTAGAAACTGTCTGCCGATCCGCTCCCCCGGTCCCCCCCATTTCCATCCTGCATTCCTGCCGACCTGCCCGCCTGCTCGAACCCGACGCGACGACTCAAATCCCTAACCTAGTCCACGTCGACCGCGCCTCCGGCCCGCCGCTCGCGTTGATCTGGGCATCTAGCTCTACGCCGGCGCCGCGCAACCGCCAGACGGCTCTCCGCTCCGGCCCTCTGCTCCGCCGGCACCACGACCGGCGACCGCGCCTCTATCTTCCGGCTAGATCTGGGCTCCGGGCCTCCGCTCCGTCGCACGACCGACGACCCGCGACCGCGCCTTCGACCATCCGCTCCGCCAGTAGCTCGGCACCGCGCCGCACGACTTGCCGACCGGACCGCGCAGCCACGCCTCTACTCTGCGGCACACCAGCACCGTCGTCTAGCAGACAACAGTCTAGCTGCGGCCGGTCCGCGACGCGTCGCTCCCAAACCCTAACCCTAGCCACGCCCAGATCGGGAGGCGCCGCCGACCTCTCGGGGGATGTGGCGCCACCGGATGAGCGTGGAGGTGGCTGCCTCTGCCCCTAACCCTCAACCCGGCGACGCGGAGCAACCGGATGAGCGCTGCGCACCCAGCGTACCATCCCATAGCGCCTCCTCCGAGCGCGACTCTCGTCAAGGTTTGTGCTGCCTCCACCAAGCTGTCGCGCCTTTGAGCCCCCCCTCGTGTGGTGCCTCATCCTAGCGCAGCTCCCGTGAAGGCGCACGCGTGGGAACTCGTCGGCGTCGCGGTCCTCAGCCTCCCTTCGTGGGGCGCCTCCTCTCTGACTGCGACTCCGTGAGGGGTCGTGCTGTCTCCGCTTCGCAGGCGTGGCGCCCAGCGGGCCCGACCCAAGGTTCGTGCCACCTTATCCCCTAGCGTTGAATTACCCTAATTTTGCTCTGTTCCGTGTAGTCGTGTGGGAGGGGAATTGGTGGTAACCCTATGCTGTTTCGATTTGGCATTGATAGGGTTTGATTAGGTTATTGCTTGGAATTGGTGGTAATCATGTGGTTCTTGTGAGTTTCCTATGTAAACCTTGTTATGGTAATGGTCTCAAGCCTGTCTGAGCTCGGTGGCTAATTAGCCAATCACACACCACAGCTACCATGGCAACAATCTCTGTGTGAATGGTCAGTGAGCTCACCTACATCAACTCGTTTTGTTGTGTCAATTGAAGGAATGACAGGTGTGTGCTTCCTTCTTTGATAAACCAACTCACACAATAGTATGAACAATTAGTATCTAGATGTTTTTGTTTGATAGCCATGTACCTTGAAAAATATTTTTACAACTTCGAACACCCATTCTAAAATTCCTGCGTCCGCCACTGCATGCCGATAACACCTGGCGAACCTAGAGAGGCAGCAACACCTGGCAAAGGCCTCAACAAGTCCCTTAGCCTCATTCAACATCGCGTCCAGCATCTTGGTGAACACCGCCCTGATTTCCACGACGACAGCAGCCACAGCAAGTCGCTGAGCCACGCCACGTGAGGCGTCAGCTGCCGGCACTCCTTGTTCCGCCGGGTCTTCGCCGCCCTCTTCCATATGGCAATCACGAATGCTATTGAAGGACTGAGTGAGAAGATTCATAATTATATTGCACTATTGTAAGTTTTGTGGGACAAATATTTTATTTTATAAAGATTATATTTATCTGGATCGATTTTAGATTTTTTTAGACAGAGTAGCAGTACCTAGCGCTCAGTCCATAGAGTGATAGTACCATGGTTTACTTGTCAGTAGCTTTTTTAGAAAGGTCCAGTTGTGGGGTGCGGTAGTACCAACCTATAGTGAGCGGTAGTTCCGGATCAAGTACTTTTTTTGAATTTTTGGAAATTGAGTCATGGATTGATTTGATTTTACTTGTGTTTGGTCAATGCATATATATTGCATGAAACATGTTTTGACTAACGTGGACCAAGCTATAAAGAACTTGTGTCCAGAAATAATTTCTTAGTATTTGGATGTGTAGAGTCACTTGAAGTCAACTATGATCAATAATGAGTATCGAAGGTACACTCATAGAGGAGCAGAGACCCAGAATGATCAAGAATGCCAGATGAGATGGCTGAGCTCCAGTATGGCATGAGAAAGGCAAAAAATGTTGAAGGGAAGCTCGAACGACGGGTTATACCATGTGGTTTGGTTGGTCCAACTGAGACGTGGTTGGGTGGAATCGGAACTGGAGACTCGCTGAAATGTGGCAAGCTAGTTGTGTATCTACATGTGAGTATTCTAGTTTGCTGTGATATGTAGAAATATATCTAGAGCCATCTTGGTCATCATTCACCCACGAGCAAGTCATAAAGGTTTTTTCCCAGTTTTCGTGCAACATTCCTTCAAACGAAAAAGTAAGAACTTTAGTAACGATTTTCTTAATCGTTAATTGGAATAGGCTCCTAACATCCTAGAAAAGGTGCATGCTAACTTTCAAGTTATTTGGATCTACGTATCAAAAGTTACTCGTATTCTTGGTTTTGAAATAGTACTGGTTTTACTGTTCCTGAGATGATTTTACTGTAGCGAGACTACTAATTTTACTGTAGTGATACTACCAATTTGCTGTGGTGGTATTATCGGAGTGAAGGATTAATGAATACTTGGGAAAAATTGAAGGCACCATTCACCCCCTCTGTTGCCATACTAGTCCTACCAATAATATCAGAATTTGATTAGCTATTTTCATAAATCTTAACCGGTCTTACGAGCCATGGCATCAGACAAGTATTCAAATAAGCCACTCATTTTCGATGGAATTGATTTCTCTTATTGAAAAGCTTTGGAAGGCTTGTATGCAATCCTACATCGAGACTTAAGGGACAACAATTTGAATCAAAATCAAGAATCCTTATGTTGTACCTATCAATAATCACACTACACCAGATGTAGAGGTAAACAGCAAGACTCACAATTTTCTGATTCAAGAACCTAGTCAACCTAAGTTTGAGCGAGTTGCTCATTTAATGTTTGCTTATGAGATCTGAAAGACCCTCGATGACTACCATGAATGCTCTACCACGATCAAGGAAGTGAGATAAAACCAACTAAAGAAACAATACACAAAGTCAAGTAAAAATCTGTGAATCATTGGACGAGTTGTGGGGAAGGTTCAACAAGATTATTTATGATCTTGGAGCTGTTAGATTGACCTTTTCTGATTATGAGAATGCACACCATCAAGTGTTGGGTGCACTTGATGTGACGGTTTGGGAGAATGAAGATCACTTTTATTAATGACAACACTGCCATGAGTGTGCTTACCGTGGATAAACTCTACTCGAGGTCGAAGAAACATGAGATTGACTTAATCTCGTATCGTCCTAAGACAGAGTTGATGGCACTTGTGATTGACCCTACTCAGAGAAGCTTTTCTAGTTACTTGGATTTTGGCACTACTGGATTTTCTTTGTCAACTTTGCATTCTTTGAGCGATGAGTAGCTAGAGAAGCTTTCTAAGGATGACTTAGCCCTCATATATCCCCAAATTTCACGAGAACATAGAACAATGTGAGGAACAAGAGAAGGGGTAGCCCTGTCACTTACCTTTTTATATATATTTGAGTGGAAGAAGTTGAGTTTTTTTATTGTGATTCACAGTCATGTATATTTAAATGGCATTCTGTAGAACATAAAATCATTGATGTTATATAAAGGAGTTAAATAGGGTTGTTGAATAGACTCATGATACCAGTTGTGTGAAGAGGTGACGTTATAGTATGTTTTGCTTTCAATGTAATGGTAAATGTTGCTATAATATATGGTTATTATGAAGTAAGAATAAGCATAATTTAGTGGTTGTAGATTCAATAAAACTATATATCTACAATCGTAGCAATGTAGTAATAAAAGGTAAATAATGTTTTAGTTTATCTATATAGATCGAGTCAATGTGGTTGAAACAAAGTGGTCGAAACATCGTGGTTGAAATAACATGATTGACCAACGTAGTCGAAATAACGTGGTCGAGCAAAGTGGTTGAAACATCGCGATCGACCAGTGTGGTTGATCCAATATGGTCAAAACATCATGGTCGACCAACGTGGGGCATCAGCGTGGTCGAACCAAATATCGTGGTCGAAACAATGTGGCTGATCAATGTGTTTGGGAAATGTGGTAGAAACAACATGGTCGATCAGTGTGGTGGAAACATCATGGGCGAAATAGCGTGGTTGATACATTGTGGGCGAAACAGCGTGGTCGAAATATCATGGTCAAAAAATATCGTTGAAATATCGTGGTCCACACAACGTGGTCGAAACATCATGGTCAACCAACATACTCGAACCAACGTGGACGAAACAACTTGGGTGAAACACCATGGGCGACACAACATGATCGATCCAACATGGTTAACCAACATGAGGGACCAACGTGGTCGAGCCAAACATCGTGGTCAACTAAGGTGGTCGAAACATCATGGTGGAAACATCGTGGTCAATAAATTTGGCCGAAACATCGTGGTCAAAAAACGTGGTTGAAAAACAAGGTCGAAAATGTGGTCGGACGAACGTGATCGGACAAGTGTGGTCGAGCTAACGTGGTCGAAATAGCGTGGACGAAACATCATGGAAGAAACAACGTGGGTGAAATAACATGGTCAAAACACCGTGGTCGATCAACATGGTGGAAACATCGTGGTCGAAAAACGTGGTCGACACAATGTAATGGAACTATCATTGTCAAAACATCGTGGTCAAAAAAATATGGTCGAGCATCATAATCGAAACAACGTGGTTGACCAATGTGTTCGAAACATTGTGGTCGACCAATGTGGTCGAAATATTGTGGTCGACTAACGTGCTCAAACCAATGTTGTCGAAACAAGGTAGGTGACATAACGTGGTCGACCAACGTGCTCGAAACATCGTGATCGACCAACATGGGGAACCAGCGTGGTTGAGCCAAACATTGTGGTCGAGACATCGTGGCCAAAATGTCGTGGTCGAAATAACATGACTAACCAACGTGGTGGAAACATCATCGTCGATAAACAAGGCCAAAACATCGTGATAAAAAAACATGATCGCACGAACATGGTCAAAACATCATGGTTGGGCGAACATGGTCGAGCTAATGTGGTCGAAATATTGTGGGGAAACAATATGGTCGAAAGAGTATGGTCGAAATAGCGTGATCGGCACAATGTGGTCGAAACACTGTGGTCGACATAGCGTGGTTGAGACAACATGGTCAACATAGCATAATCAACACAACATGGTCGAAACAATGTGATCGAAACACCATGGTCAAAACACTGTGATCGAGACAACATGGTCGACACAGCGTGGTCGAGACAACATGGTCAAAACCACGTGGTCGAAACACCATGGTTGACAAAACATGGTCGGCATAATGTGGTCGACACAACGTGGTTGGACGAACATGGTCAAGCTAACATGGTTGCAACATCGTGATCAAGCTAACGTGGTTGACACATCGTGGGTGAAACAACGTAGTTGACTAACATGGACGAAACATCACGGGTGAAACAACATTGTTGAAACATTGTGGGCGAAACAACGTAGTCGACCAACATAGACAAAACAATGCAGTCGAGACAATGTGATCAGATGAATGTGGTCAAGACAACTGGTTGCCACAACGTGGTCAACACATCGTGGGCAAGACAACGAGGTCGAAACATTGTGGGCAACACAATGTGGTCGACCAACGTGGCTGAGACAACGTGGTTGACCATCGTGGTCGAGACAACATGATCAGACGAATGTGGTCGGGACAACATGGTCGAAACAACGTGGACAAGCCATCGTGGGCGAGGCAATATGGTCGGCGCAACATGGGCGAGACAATGTGGGCAAACAAACGTGGTCGAACTAATGTGGACGGCGCAAAGTGATCAAAAAATGGGGTCGACCCATCGTGGTCAAAAAATGTGGTCAGGTCAAACCAACATGGTCAAAAAATGTGATTGGGTCGAACGAATGTGGTTGAGCTAACGTGGTCGAAACAACGTGGGCGAAACGACGTGGTCAGCATGGAGTGATCGGCACCAGCGTGGTCGGACCACCACGACCGGTGTGGTCAGACCAGTGTGGTAATGTGCCATATAGACCTTATGTAATAAATAATTACTTTGAATTAAAAGATGTATCTATAAGAGAAGTATTGCATAAGTAAAGTTTTGAAAGTATAAACAATGAATAAAACTATGTACAATAGTAGAAGTATGATATGGTCAATATTATCTGAAGATAAAAATAAACAATGCGTAAACAAAAGGGGTCACAATAGGGAGATTGCATATCATATAAGTAAGCAAAATACAGAAGAGAAATCATATATTAGATACACATGAATAAACACATACATATGTAGTATAATACAGGGTTCGAAGAAAGCTATGACACTAATACAAAAAGGGTCATCAAAGATGGTTCAGAACTGTCATCACAGACGGTTTTCTGAACCATCTAAATTTATGGGTAAGTGATAATCAAATGTTATCACAGATGGTTTGTGAGCTGTCTGTGATAATCACAACATAGACGGTTTGTAACTAGAACCGTATATGAAGAACACTATCACAGCTCAAATCAAAAATCATCTGCGATACTCATACATCATAGATGTTTCTAGCTACCAACCGTTTGTGATGGGTGAGTATCACAGACAGTTGGTATATAGAACCGTCTGTGATGTGCTAGTATTATAGATAGTTTTTAGTCCGAGTCGTCTGTAATAATCCTTCACAGATGGTTTATACCATAAACCGTCTATGATAGTTTATTCTACACGTAAATGTTTTTCTTTTTTCGGCTAGCCTCACGAAATGTCAACTATGTCCTTTGAAACAAGCAAATACAGTAACAAACACAGTAGCACATTCTATTTCTATTAATATTAGAGTCCACCATTATAACATCCCAAGATAACGAGCAGGTTACCCATCTAGCTAACACAACAAGAACATGTAAAGAACACATCTTCTAATCCTATGAATCTAACACTTAAACATAGCAAGAACAAAGAAAAAACAAAGATATTAGCAGATAGTAGAAGCTCAACTGTGCCAACGAGGTCTCAATGCCTAGGCCCTCTTGCCCCTGATGCAGTGTATGAGCTGGATGTCTTTGATGCCCGCCATCGTCAGCGCTGACTTGACCATCGCGTTGGTAGCCAGTTGCTTCCGCAGCACCTTACCTCCCATAGACTTGCGCATCGTCTACTTCGTGCGGGCTATTAGGGTAAGGATCAAAGAGGAGGAAGGTGAGGAGGCTAGGTTTGGGTGGGTATTTATAGAGGAGAGAGAGGTGGGAGTGCGAAAATTTTTGGTGTGGGGATAGAGAGGTGGAGCTATGATCCATGGGATGGGGGTTGGTTGGTTTCTATTGGCTAGGATTGGGTTAAGGAGGATCGACGGGCCCATCGGTCAGATTATCATAGATGGTTCTATATACAAACCATCTATGATACTCTCCCATCACAGCCAGATGGTAGCTAAAACCGTCTATGATGTACGAGTATCACAGATAGTGCTATAAACCAACCATCTGTAAATTGGACAATATATGTATATGTGTGTGTGTGTATCGGTGAAATGTAAATAGCTAGTCTCCAAAGGTAAATACCAAATTTTTGGGGGTCTTAGCGGGTGACTAGTGCAAGCAGGTCATTTGGTTTAGATCAGGCTCGTCGTTAGCTTTCCAACAAGTACAAGAACATCGAAAACGGACACCGTTTGTAAAAGTTATGCCCATTTTACTATAGGTATCTCGGAACAGAATTCTGCTCAAACTTAGGTGGGAGATTATAAAATTTTAGGAGATTATGAGGCGAGAAACATATCACAAACAATTTTTATTACAAACAGTCCGTGATAACTTCATTATCACAGGTGGTTTGTAATAAAAATCGTCTGTGAAGTATCACATATAGTTTAAATAAAAAACCGTCTGTAATATTATCTCTTCACAGATTATTTTTAGCGCTGGCAGTAACACAAATGGTCTCTAAACCTAAACCATCTGTGATTGCATTCAACACTGACAGTTTTGGTCAATCATATGTGATGAAGCGTCTAATATAAGCCTTTTTGTAGTAGTGTGATCACTATGGTTGAGGCACCGTGGTCGGAGCTGTGGTCGAATCGTTGTGGTCGAAAGCAGGAGAAATGGAATTGCAGACGAAGAGGAACCCACGACTAAACAAATGGACCGAGGTCGTGGTCGACGCGTCATGGTTGAAAGCAAGAGAAATGGAATCGCAGACGGAGAGGAACCCATGACCGAACAAACGGATCGAGAACACAAATGAAGAACCCAACCAAGATAGAAAGAACCCAAGAACCCAACCAAGAAAGCAAGAACCCAAGTCGTAAAGATTGGAATCTTCTACCGAAAGAACAGCGCAAGAACCGAAAGAAGGTTAAATCGAATCGAGAATGGAGAGGAACCAATGGACGAACAAATGGGCTGAGAACGTAAATTGAGAACCTAACCAAAAAGAAGAAGAACCCAACCAGACAGCTAGCGTGGAAGGTGAGGAGGAGGGACCAGCGGTGACAATTACGATGGGGGAGAAAGCGAGCGCAACCCGTGAGAGGACAGGAAGGAGAGGAGGAAGTGTACGACGATGGGGTCAGTGTGGGCAAAGAGGAGGAGGGCGGTGCGAGTGAAGGAGAGCAAGGGCAGCAGGTGCGATGCGAGCAAAGGGGAGGCTGGGGCGGCCAGCATGGAAGGTGGGGAGGTGGAAGTGGTGGCCGCAGCTATGGTAGGGGAGGAAGCAAGGCCGGGGAACCGAGGAGGAGGTAGGGGATGGTAGGCGAGAGCAACATAGTGGAGGACACGGGCGTAGCTGGGGAAAAGCTAGTTGCGGTGCGCCATGACGAAAGTGACATGAAGATTCGCGAGAACACATGTGCCACAACGGAAGTGACGTGAAGGTTCGCAAGAATACACGGAGCTAACCCGAAGATCCTACATCACGTGATCTGCCCGATCAGACAGCCAATGCAGGCGCGAGGTAAAGAAGGGGTTTTTTTGGAAAGGAAGGACCTATGCGCAAAAATGTAAAAAAATGAGGATCTATTCATAATTATAGAAAAGTGGAGGACTTTCTCGTAAACTTGGTGACATGGTGCGGAGAGCCAGGAATCCCCGAATTTAATATATGTAGTATTGCTATTGCTTTGTGTGCTTCCGTGTGATATGGTCTTTTTACACCAAACTGAAATTCCCGACTGGTCATAGGTTATTTTTACCACCATATGGCTGTACTTTGATAAATTTACCACCATATGGCCTCTGGGCCTGTTCCTTCGGATGTAGCTTTCGTCTCATGTAGATCCCTGTGGTTATTTTAGTTTGTGTCACTAAGGAATTGAAGTTAGAAATCTAATTAATATCTATTTCCTTTCGCAAAAGATTCTTATCTGGATTAAGTTGATTCTCGAAAGCCTATAATTATTGTTGAATTACTTGAGGAATATTATTTTTGTCCCAATTCCCAATACGGTGTCTTTGACCATGTCTTTTTGCTTTTTGAAAATTTAAGCTGTCCTTCGCTTCCGTCACAAAAAAACGTTAAGATATTTCTAGTGACCATTCCTGTGCTTGGGGTCTATCGTTTCTTTTTTCTTTTTGGTGAAACTTTTTTTTTATGGAGGTTGTATTCTGTTCTGCAGTTCAAGCTCTGCAAGGTGAGGTCTGTGCAATGTGGACAGAAGGGTATTCCTTTCCTGAACTCATACGGCGGGCGCACGATCAGCTACCCAGACCCTCATTGAAGCCAACGACACCATCAAGATTGACCTGGAGACCAACAAGATTGTGGATTTCATCAAGTATGACGTTGGGAATGTCGTGATGGTGACTGGTGGGAGGAATACCGGGTGTTGGAGGGAGAAGCACAAGGGCAGCTTTGAGACCATCGACGTCGAGGATGGCAAGGACAAGAAGCCGGGGATCTCCCTCCCCAAGGGCAAGGGCATCAAGCTCAGCATCATTGAAGAGGCAAGGAAGCGCATCAAGCTCAGCATCATTGAAGAGGCAAGGAAGCGCAACGCCGAGGCTGCTGCCGAGGCTTGATTTCTGACCCCCTCCACAAGTAAAATTATTGCTGTGAGCAGTCTAGCTATAGAACTTAGACGTTTCTGTTTGCAGTGGTGGATCCAGTCTAGGGCTGTCTGGACTTCAGTCCTAAACCTAAGATAAAAAGTCCATTGTAAAATTTAAAAAAATATCTCATATATAGTGAATGTCACCCATAATATACTGTCTAGTCCGGGACGTGCTTCAACATGGCTCCACCCCTGTCTGTTGATAACAAGCGGCGTTAGTTCTGCATTTGATATTCTTCGAGCTGTTCTGAGTTGATGCGTTACTTTGAGCACTGAAGTAGCGGATCCGCAAAAATTTTTTTACTGTACTTCGGTTTTACCATATGATCTAGCAAATCAGAAACTATTTGCGTACTTTCTTGTGGAGCAACGTAACGTGTTACTCTGTGTCTCTCCGATAGATGACAGCAAATCCAAGTTGTTCCACAATATGTATGCATCTATATTAGGAACACCATGAAATCGGTATTATTAGATTTATTGTGGATTATACTTTTCATGGTACCTAATATTTTGTATTTGTGGCAAATTATTAGATAAAAATTAGCGGCCGTCAATATGATACATTGGAGACCGTGTCACGTGTCTTTGCAATTCGAGATAGTATTGGTTTACCTGGTTTCAGTTCTACTGATATTCTAGTACAACAATTGGTTTACCTGGTTTCAGTTCTACTGATATTCTAGTACAACAATGAGGCTATGCGTTGGATTGTGTTAATGGATCCAACTCTTGTGGTCAGTTTTGTTAGATAATCTAGTTAATTTTGCATGTCTTCCATTCAGTTTCTCATCTAGTGCAGGTTTGTTACTAGTCTGCATGTCAATTAAGTTTTCGCAGGTAATTAGTGACTGTTTTATTGGAGTTCACAGCATGCATGTAGTGGGCGTAACGACCGGATGCACTATCTAGTAATGCTCGTAGAGTCTGCTCGCATGGCGAAACGGCTGGATGCACTATTTGCTAATTGTTCAATAAAAGGAAAGAAGTAACACCAGAAAAGTTGCAACTTTTGCAACGCCAAAATAGTTCGTGTTCCTTGTGTATGTGTTTTGCTCATCCAACAACACAACAAAACACCGGCATTAGCAAGAGTTCTGCCAACATTTGGTATCAGAGCAACGTTCAGGATCCTGGTGACCATGTCAGCTCCGGTGGGACGCAGGTTGGTCACTCCTCCGCGGTGGGATCGCTTTCGGTCGCCATCACGTGGTCCTCACCGTCCATGACAACAGAATGGTCGAGAGCGCGAGGTCGTCATCGAGCGCGTGGTCAAGGAAGCGTCGGCGTCGGTGTAGTATCCGATGCTGACCAAGACCAACTACCCAGAGTGGACGATGCTCATGCGCATCAACCTGCAGGCGCAAGGCTTGTGGGGAGCTATCGAACCCGGCGGCACAGAGTACAGCGTGGATCATCTGGCGTTAGCAGCGATTGCTCGAGCTGTCCCGCCGGAGATGCTGGCCTCGATCGGCAATAAGGACTCCGCGCAGGAGGCGTGGGATGCTGTCAAGATCACGCGTATGGCCGTTGAGCGCGTGCGCGAGGCGAACGCGCAGAAACTCCGACACGACTTCAACAATATTGCATTCAAGGAAGGGGAGGCCATCGACGACTTCTCGATGCGCATCACGGGCCTCGCCAATAATCTGCGGCTTCTCGGTGACCACATCACCGAAGGCGAGATCGTGCGTAAGATGCTACAGGTGGTCCCTGATAAGTTCATGCAGGTCGCAATCTCCATCGAGACGATGCTCAACATCAACGACATGTCCATCGAGGAAGTAACCACCGGATGCACTATCTAGTAATGCTCGTAGAGTCTGCTCGCATGGCGAAACGGCCGGATGCACTATCTGCTAATTGCTCAGTAAAAGGAAAGAAGTAACATCAAAAAAGTTGCAACTTCTGCAACGCCAAAATAGTTCGTGTTCCTGTGTTCCTTGTGTATGTGTTTTGCTCATCCGACAACACAACAAAACACCGGCATTAGCAGGAGTTCTGCCAACAAGTTTATCTTACAAAGATGGACGCTGCTATGTTCATTGGAGATTCGACTTGGAGTACGCGATCTGCCGAGTTGCTGGATCCATGGTTGGCAACGACGACTCCGGCGGCGGAGGGATTGACGACGTGATCAGCCGCCCCGCCTGCCGGACCGTCTGCTACACCACATCTTGGGCCTACTGCGCAAGACGGAGAACGCCATCCGCATGAGCATGCTGTCGCAGCGGTGGCGGCACGTCTGGGCTGGCCTCGCCGCTTTCGAGTTCTCGGACTATCATCGGCGATCCGCGCCGGGGTTCGCCGACTTGGTGGGCAGGGCCCTCGCGCACGGCCATGCATTGACGGCCTCACGATGTCTTTGAAGCAACCTGTGCACAAGGCCCGCGCCAATGCGTGGCTCGAGCAAGCCGTGCCGTGCGTCCATGGTAAGATCCACATAGGATTGTATCCTTCTGAGAAGCAGCCGGCCGTGGGAGCGGAGGTGGTGACAAGGAGGCCGATCAGATCATTTTGGACTTTCTGTGCGGCGGTAGGGCCGCCATCATGTCGTTCTACCAATCGGATAACACGGCCATCAGAATCTCTCCGGCGCCGCCAGCTTCCCTTGTGGCGCCCTGTCGCTGACGGAGCTACAATTATGATACCTGCGGATCCGTGGCAGCAGCCTCTCAGACTTCGTGTCCTCGTGCGGCCCCCGCCTACGAAGGCTCATGCTCTGCCACGTCCATGGACTAGACGAGCTTCGGCTCACCACCGACGCCCTGGAGAACCTTGATCTCCACTCCATCCACGGTGGGTTGCGGCGGTTGGAGGAGGCCTCTTGGGGCCTTCCCCGTCTCCGCTTCTTCAACACCGACTTCGTGGCCGACGATGGAGGCGGTAAGTGGCCAGCTTATGTGCTCCCCGGCTAGAGTTCCACTGGAGGAACGACAACCAGACCCACATTACACATGGTTCAACACAAACTATTAGTGACTAGTATAGTGCCCGTGCTAACGTCACGGCGGCATTTCGGGGATGCATATGAAAACAACCAAATGATGATTTTTTTTCATAGTATGAAACACAGTAAGAAAATAGGTGTTTGTGGAAAGTACCTTGGCAATATATTTTTTGTCATCTCCCCTTCTCTTTACTTTGACCTGTGTTGAAAAGAAGCCTTAGTTTAATAATGTAAATGACATAAGCTAACTGTTACCTATCAAAAACCAATGATATGGCAATATCGCCAGAAACTTTTGAGTTAGTCCAAGCAACAGCATCAATGATTCAGAACTCTAAATCGTATTAGTTCAGCAGGAGGAAGCAAGAGATTAGAGCCGAAATACATGTTAATGATTGAATCAGAACTTTACAATTTCAAGGACCGACACACTTTAATAAAATAAAAACCTGAAATTGACATATAGGTCTAAATAAGTAAGCACCTGGGTGTCATGCTCAACGCAATGTGCATTTGTCAATAATTTCCCATCACCGATCATAAAAGCGCTGCAAAAGAAGTATTTATGAAGATAAGCACAGAGGTTATAAATTCAAGGAATATGGCTCATATTATTTTGAAATGGGTGACTCCAACCAAAAGATGCAGATGAAGGTCAAGATGTAAAAGTGAGACTATTTGTTCATTGCTTCAACAAGCAGTAAGCCTTTTAGAATGAAATGATCAAATGACCACCACATTTGTTTACAAATTTGTTCTTGAAGTTGTTCGATCAATGTATAAAACATAACTGAAAAAGGAGACGCTACAACTCCCCTATAACATTATTAAATCACTAACTGAAGCATAATTAGTCCATATCTTTATCCCCGCATCCTTTCCCACCCACTCACCAACCTCACAGGCAGACGAAACTCAGTGCTGAATAACAAAAATTTAACAAAAGAAGTCCAGTAAAGATCTTAATCTGAGATACATATTAGATCAATACTTGCCTCCCTGTGCTTGCATGCTGCCTTTGCTTCTGCCAAGGGAGCCCATAATCAGGAGCATTATGAGTGCAGTAGACCTAACAAGAGGGCAGACAGTCAACTCAAGCACAAAAGTACATGACTAAATTAAAAATAAGCATAACACAAAATCAAGATAACAAGACCTTTGAGCAGGTTATATCACTATGTTTGATATACTGCACCAAAAAACATTTATACTACCTGAAGCAGTACCTAGCACACACTTCAATTTCTCTTGCTAAACTATAGATTAACTAAAATAAGGAACAGCCGAACAGTAACCAGAACAAGCATCATTGACAGCTAGGGCGTATATTATTGAGCCCACCTTAACAACAGCATTAAGGAATTTGTCCTCTTCAAGATCTTTCAAATCGGCAACCTAATATAACAGCATAGTTAGCAGAAGATCATGCAACCTTTACAAGTCGATCGCAGCATTGAATTGAATATATTCGTATATCACAGTCATTTCTCATAAAAACAAACACAGAGACACACATAACATACATGGATAGTGAAGATAGTGGTGTGCGGATTAGTAATTGTATGAGTGGGGAAGGACCAGCGAGGAATTATGGCAAAAGTAAAATCAAAGCCCCTTCCCTCTTCCCTCTTCTTTTTGTAGATTATCTGGGCTAGCTTGCCAGGTTTACGGATAGTTCGAATTAAAAATAATGAGATGTATGTGTTATAAATTTCCATAAATGCAAACTACCAAAATTTCATCTCAAAGTCAACCACAGATACCTCAGCAGAATGACTATAGACCAATATACATCTGTCAAGGTTGTTTAATTACAGAGTAATTGAAACATACCAAGCCATCCGTATTATTGAAGTAATGCCTCCACAAGGGCCTCAACTTCTCTTGGCCACCAACATCCCAAACTGTAAACATCACGTTCTTGTAATGAACTTTCTCAACATTGAACCCTTGTAGTTACAGAAGAAAAGCAACATCATCAGTTTGTGTACCAAGCAACACCATCAGCAAGGAATGCATGCATAGGGGCCACACATATTTCTTGTGAAAAGAATATGCTTTCCAATCAAACCCAACAGATTCAAGAACAAAAAAAATTGAAACAATCAATATCATTTACAGGTAGTATTATAGAGTAGGGTAGAAGTAGCTGAACTGAGGTCTTCTAACAGTCCTGTAACACAAAAACACATCCTTGATCAAATAAGACAGATGCATAGGCCACCTACAACAATCCAATAGAAGTATGCAAACAATCCGCAAAATATGTGCACTTAATAACTTGGAAGACGCGAAACCAAAATTTTGGGACAACAAACTCTGGTAATCTATAACCACGTTCGTAACAATGTTAACCACTAAAAGGATAGTGACACAGAGCAATAGCTTTGGCAGACAGTTGAGTTCACCCACAGATCCACGACCAATCAACTTAGCCTGCCAAACCAGGAAACAATCTCAGCGTCATGGAGTCGTAAGCATAACAAGCGACAAAGATGCAAGACCATAAGAGAACACTTGTTGGGTTAGAAAACCAGAGATAGTATACAAGGGAACAGAGAGTGATCAACTTTCCGGAATCTAAAAGTATGCTCGTCAAGTTAGTAAGAACCACTGAAGCTGCAGTTCCAGGAACCCAATGCAAATGAAGAAAAGCAATAGGTTGACATTGCTGTGTCAGGAAAAAATGCAATGGTAGACATACTTAAAGAGTAAAGGAATCAAACTACACATGTTAAATGTGGGGAACAGAATACCTCATAGAATTAGTTAATTTTAGAGCTCAGACAATAATTGCTGCTCAGCTCAATTCCAACTTAATTTGCGAAATTGTTTTTGGGAACTCCAGCGACCGATTACTCTGCTCCGGTGGAGCTGCCCGTGAGGCCGGGCAAGCAAAGAGTGGATTGGAGTGAACTGGCGCTAATCTTTCAGTTTCTGTTTTGCGCCATCATATCTAGTCTAGATAGTAAAAAAAACTCCGATGCATGATACGGCCTTTCTGCCCAAAATGGCCATGTATTGGACCAAATTTAGATCCAGTTTGTCTGCGAGCTGCTCAGGGTAGTTACTCCTTTTTATCAGCAGCTAGTTCTGAGCTCGTGTCTTACAACGAAAAACAAAACTTAGACGTAAATATTATACTACAGTTATATATTCTTACTCTAAGAATAGAACTTTATAATGTAAAATCTTTTTCATAGAGCCCGCCCTTGCCATAACCCAATGGCATACTCCACAACAGAGATTATATTCCTAAACGTGGCCAATTTTCTAGCATTCTTTATTTTCTGTCTTGCTTTCTATTTATCTAATAATGTATATACTATAAGAACACTAACCTTCACAGATTTTGGAGCAAGAACAAAAATGTGACATTTCAAAGGTGCTTTCATGAAAATAGAAACCCTAGGCACAAGAAAATTAAAGCCAATACCTCAGTTATGAGAATAAAACCAGACTTTGTATCTCTGGTAAAGGCAACTTTTGGCATGGAGTCATTGGCTTATCGTAGATACCAATAATCAAGGCCAGCGTAGTCTTCTTGACAGTAATGCCCCCAGTGGCCTATAAGGAATATGGAAACGAGGAGTAAGGAGAAATTCTTTATTGTTGTGAAAAATAAAATCAATGAACAAATTGAGGAGTGCGCATTTCGCATGTTTCTCATAGTCTGCTATAGGAAGAACTTCATAAAAAGTTGTGCAACTTAAATGAAACACATTATGCAATAATTATTAGGAACTTTCCTTACTGGGATAGCAGAAAAAACTCACTCTGAAATAAACTACTAATGACAATCTAGAAGTTAAACTATCAGAAATGACTACCAGAAAACGCACGCGGGACCAGCTTAATTGAGAGAGACTGCTGCTTCTTTGAACCGAGTGCCATTGGCAAATCAAGCATTGCTTTCACACCGACCAATGGTACATTCCATTGCTAAATGCTCCTTGCTGCTTGTTTCTTCCGTTGGCAATCTATATATGTCGTCTTGGCTGCAAATTGAAGTTACAAGAGCTCAAGTCCAATGCCGTGTTTCAAGATTTGAACAGATCATACCAAGGGCAAAGAACATTTATATGGTCAGCTTGTTAGTAGCAACACCTTATAGGATGTATTCTCTGTTGCTCCTGTCAAGTGCTGACAAAATGTTGAATTCAGAAACTGATTCTGGAGGTAATAATAGAAACAATCGGTGAGTTCTAAAATATGAGTATGATAAATTTTAAAAATTCGTAGCAACGCACGGGCATTTAGCTAGTTTATTTTATAAGTTACAGATGAACTTGACTGATGTTCAGCTAACTTCTCAGTTCTGGCTTGCAAATAAAAAACAAGCATTTGCATAAACTAATACTTTAAAAGCACCATTACAATTACATAACCAACATAATCCTCACATAAGTCCATAAAGTTCATCGGAATTATTCCTTTAGTGAAAATGGGGGCAAATATAAAAGGTAAAACATTGCATATCCACGTGTAGCTCCTAAGTATTACATCCCTAAACAATCATCATGGCATTAAGATATTGAAAACAGTTGAACAATTAGCGAGCTAGTAATCCTGCCTAAATAGTAATATGTGCTTATTTCTGGCTCTAAATGACCAAATCAATAATCAAGGCAATGTAACAACTTTGCTGGTATGGTTATTACTTCTTAGGATGCCCATTTAGCACAAATAGTGCAATACGGTTATACAAGTAGTAAATGTTTAACTATAATTTGTATGGTCATAATACTTTTTTTCCCATCTACTCCAAAAAACACAGCACATATCTACACCAGAGTCAGAGTAGCTGCCTGCCTCCAATAACTCTACCTTTGTATAATGAAGCTCTTACGCAACATCGTATAAATTTTGCATCAAATGATTTTTATACATTTCTGCATGAACTATAAACCACACACACAGCAGCAGCAATTCAATGGGATATATTTAAGGGAGCAGCATAATGGATACTATTAAGGTTGACAAAATCATACCTCTGGATTGATGCGAGTCAGAATTGCATTCCTTTCCGGCAGCCTGATAACAGGCCGAAAAACACGCTCCTGTCCACCAGACACAGACAGAACCTCCTCCTTCTAGGTCCCAACGATTCTGCCATTGTCTGTAACAGTATCCATGTCAATGAACTCCTTGAGCAGCTCCCTGTCCTCAATATACCGCTTGATTTCTGCAGACATCCCCGATACCCTAACAGTTCACATATCCAAATTTTGCATCTTTTTGGACAATTCTATATTAGCGTTTAAATTTATATACACGCATCACCCCACTTAATCTAGTCTACTTCGTATACTACACAATTCAACTCGTTTTGCGCTAGTGAAATCCTTACCTCTTCTCGTAGAGGAGCGCGGAGACGAGGCTGGCGAAGGTCTGGGGCTTCATGTTCCTCTCCTCCTGCAGCTGATACAGCTTGTGCCTAAACACCAGGCGCTGGTACCTACACAAAAACCCAAACCCTAAGCCACCAAATCAGCGGTCACCAAACCAATAAACAACCAAAAGGGGGGGATCTGACTGCGACCCACAGAGTCTGGGCGTCGGTGGCGAGGCCGGAGAGGCCGATGTAGAGCTTGTCGTGGATCTTGAACACCCTCTGGAAATCGGTCGCGACGGTCTGCAGCTGCACGCCCAGCCTCCGGTCGTTGGCAATAGCGCAGCGTTCGAACAGCTTGCTCATCACCTGGAACGCCCACGCCACCATCTCGTCGCTCGCCTCCTTGGCCTCCTGCCCTCCTTGCACATCTCGCACACCCTGCTCACCTTCACACAAAAGGCATCCAATTCAAGAAACCAAACCTAAGAATCCCAGGTCCGGTTCCAACACCAAGAGACGAGCCATGGGAAGAAAGGATTGAGGGAGATGCGCTTACGGATTGGAGGAGTTTGGGGTCGACGGCCGCGGCGGAGTCCCGGGCAGCGGCGGAAAGCGAACGGAGGTGGAAGTCATAGCTGCCGTTACCAGCGGCAAGCTCCGGCGAAGCCATGGCCGTCGCCTTGGTGTTCGCCTCTGAAGAATCATATGCATGAAGCAGTACCCCTAATCTCCTTATGGAATCAACATAGACTTCACAATACGTAAAAGAAAATCGGGATTTGGTCCCATACCTTCAGATCTAGCGGGCAACGCTGGCTCTTGGAGATGAGGGCGGATGACCGCTGGTTGGGGTCCTGGTCGTCCACGGAGACGCCATCCACGTTCTCGCTGCCGGACTTGCTCTCGAACTCATCCCCAAGCGGGTCCAACACCCGGCCACGGATCATGTTGTCGCCGCTCTCCGCCGTCATCGCCGGGATCTGGCCCACCTCGCTTGGCGTCCAGGTGATCTTTTTTGGAAAGGGGATTGGGCGCGGAGGACGCGCTCAGGTGGAGACGGGTATCACGGGGTGGAGGCACCGCGAAGGGGCTGGGGTTCGGTGGGAGCGGGGCGGAGGAGGCGGCGGCGGGTGGGGGAGGGGAGAGCTCGGGCTGCTGGGGGAGCACGCGGAAGGAGGAGATCGCGGCGCGGAGGAGGCGGCGGCGGCTAGGGGCGGGGGGGTTGTGGTGACGGCGAAGAAGGCGCGAGGTGGCGGCCGCCGTCGCCGCAGCCATGGTGGCGTGGCGAAGCGAGGGGAGGGGAGGGGAGGTTTGGGTTAGGGTTTTAATGGGGTGGGAGGAGTGGCGGCGGAGGGGACGACGGGGGGAGCGGAGGCGCGGGGGAGAGGTGGAGATGGGGAAGCGGCGGTGCGGTGGAGGACGGGGGAAGCGGAGGGAATGGCGGAGGAGGAGGCAGCAGCGGCGCGGGATGGGGAGGAGGAGGCGAGGGCGGCGCGGTGGCGGAGGAGGCGCGGGGGAGGATGGGGGGAGGCGGAGGGAGGGGAGGCGCGGGGGAGGAGGGGGAGGCGGAGGGAGCGGAGGAGGCGCGGGGGAGGCGGAGGCACAGGGGAGAACGCGGGGGAGGCGCAGGGAAGAACGCGGTTTCTGCGTAGCGGGAGGTGGCGGCGACCTGCATGCGAGCCGCGAGCGTGAGGGACGCGGGAGGGGTACTGCAGATCCATTGAAGGATGACCGTGGGATATGGTTGAGTAAGGAGAGAGAATGGAGGAGAGTTAATCTGGTGCGGTCGTTTTTAGGATGGTGTAATTATGGGTGCATATTGTGGTGTAAACGTAGTTAAGGTTATGACTGTGGAGCAGGTAATTGTTGGGTGGATGTAGGATAATTTTAACTGGTGGTTTATTAGTTTAGATAAAGTTACTATAGAAGGTTTTACAAGGTAGATTGTCTAAATTTACCGTGATGGTTCCGAACCGTCTGTGATAACCTACTTATTACAAATGATTTTTGTTCTAAACCATCATAGACGATTCAGAACAAAAACTGTATATGATGTTTGTACTTATCACAGACGGTTTTTGTTTTAAACCATCTGTAATGTATCAAAGATGGTTCGAAACAAAAACCATCTGTAATGACCTATTTATTATAGATGGCTTTTTATCAAGAACAGTCTATGATAATATTTCAATTTACCCGCTCTCACCAAATTTGAATTTCTCGCTCATCTCGTAGGATTTGCTCTTTAAAATAGAACGCTTGGTGTTATTCTCATCTCCTCTTCTCTCTTCTCACTTCTCCTCCACTCCACTCCTCATGTCCTCGCCTCGCCAAATTTTCTTTTAAAAATAGAAGGCTCAGCCGACTACCTCGCCGAGCTCCGCCTCTGGTTGTGACGTCATGATTTACTGCATAAGGCATTTTTGTCGTAAGAGTGTTTTGTGCAGTGTCATCGTCGTGACACAATGGTGGCGCTGCCGCCGCCAACCTCTCCTTCATCGCCGGTGATATATCCCCCACTCTCCCCTCTTTCTTGATAATTAGTTCTTGTGATTATTTATAGATGGCTAGGATTTCGACCATTCTTGAAATTCATGTTTTATTGTATAATTTATAGATGTGGTGCACATGGCTGCTAACAGATTAGACGCTTACAATCACATCTTACGATCACGGTATACGATCACGACATACGACCACGGCTTACGACCACGCCAATCATAAATAGGTCTGCTTTGGTTCATCTGTATTCTCTGATTGCGTTGTTTTATAGCGCAATTAGAGAATGTTGATGAACTGAATGATACCTATTTATGGTGTCACGAGAACGCAATCACAGATAATTCTTAATAGTAAGAACCGTCTGTGATAAAGGTAAAACCGTCTATGATACTTTTAATATTACTGGTCCATAAGTACAGACGGTTCAAAAAATAGCCTATAGTAATATTTTTGAACTATCTTAATAAGTTTTTTTTGTATTAGTGCCAAATGCACCAGAGCATAGTCGAGTTCGCCGACAGCATCAAGACGGTTCGCCGGTTCCATCTCGCCCTCCCGACGCACGGCGGGTGGGTCCGTGGGTGTCCCCTTGTACCATGGCGACGACCTCATCGTCTTGCTTCTGCTGCGGTGTTCCGGCGCTCGCTGCCACCATGTCTCCCTATACAATCCAGTCGTAAACGTAAGTGCTGCACACTTAATACTTACAGTACTACCTCATGGCTAGTCCGTATGTATATGCACCCTTAATTATTCCATTAATAGCTTTTACCATTAAATAGTCACTCCCTACTGTTTATATGCATGCATGCAGTGTTAAATATTTCATTTATTTCCTTGATAAATGGATAAACCAACAATGTTGATGTCGGCATTGGCCAGTGAAGCTTCTAGCTAAAGCAAAGATTTGAGTCGTTCCTCCGTATTTGAGAAAGAGCTATGCATGCAGTCGACAAACACATGAGCTGGGCGTGTCGGCAAGATGCAGCTAGAAGCTTGTTTAGAAGAGTTAGCTGGCCACGAGTGCTTGGCCTGTGTTATTAGCTAGTTTCATCAAGTATATTAACATATGTGCTGTAAACAAGTAGTAAACAATGCCAAATGCTCTTAAGTCGGTTGTATGCTGATATGTCGGTTTGGTTGAGTCGGTCCCTTGCCCTATAAAAAGGCTCCTAACAACCCATGTAATTAGTAGTAGAGTTGTGATATATTTGTTACTTGAAACTCCTCTATCCATATTTAGCCTTTTGTCTCCTGCTTCTTTTGAGTGTGAATTTCCCAACAACTGATATCAGAGCCCTAGGTTCGAGTCAGGCATAGCGGAGTGGTGCGGTATGTTTGTGCTATTTTTCAGAGCTGAGATTATGGCTTCAAGTTCGGGCGTCGCGATGGCGCAGTCGATGGTTCCGTATTCGCATGAGAGAATTACGATATGTGAAACATCAAGATATGAACGCTGCTACTATCGTAAGGGTTGTGCGATATTATGGAGAACGGCTACAAAAAGTATGCCGCTGAAAATGTTCTTACACCGGAACAGAAGAAAACTCTGGCAGGGAAAAAGATGACGGACGCCAAGGCTTTATTACTGATTCAACAAGGTGTTGCGGAAAGTTTGTTTCCATGGATTATCGGCGCCATGACATCAAAAGAAGCTTGAGATAAGCTAAAGGAGTTTCAAGGTCCTGCAAAAGTTTTAGCCGTAAAGCTAAAAACTTTGCGAAGGCAGTTCCAAAATCTGCAAATGAAAAAGTCCGAAAAGATAAAGATTACTTCTCGAGGGTCATCAAAGTGGTGAATCACATGCGCACCTACGGTGAAGAGATTACTGATCAAAAGATTGTTGAGAAAATATTGATTAATTTACCAGAAAAGTTTGAGTATATTGTTATTGTAATTGAGAAGTCGAAGGACTTGGCAACTCTTACTATGCAACAGCTAATGAGTTCGTTGGAATCTCATGAAGAGAAAGCTACAAAAGGAAGGAAGCTCAGTTGAAAGCGCCTTCCAATCAAAGCTGAGTTTCAAATCCTACTGTTGTAGGGGTGGCCCCCACCTAAGCCCAACAGGCCTGTTAAGAGAGTGTAAGGCCCAGAATGGGACATGTATAATGACATAAGTACCCCTGACGGAGGTACTCATGTGTAAGGGTATAATTGTAAAGGCACTCCCCATGTGGATGTATATATGCAGGACATGGCCATGAGGAAGGACCCTAAGCCATTCATTTACTCAACTCCCCACTACCATACTCTCTCTCTGTTTGGTCTGTAACCACAACAGTTGGCGCCGTCCGTGGGGAGGACAAGAGCAAGCCTCCAGGTCAGAAGGAGGATGGCACCAAAGAAAGCTTCACCGGCGGCGAAGAAGAAGAAGAAGGCGGAGGCGGCGAAGTCTCGCGTCAGCACTAGGGCTTCGGCTTTAGCAGCCGCAGGTATGAGCGATGGTGCAGGTGCGACCGCCAACCCCGCCATCGACGCGACGACCAACCCCACCATCGACGCAACGACCAGCCCCGTCATCGACGCGACGACCAACCCCGTCAGCGACACAATGCCAGACCCCACCAGCACCGCCCCGACGACCAACCCCAGCGACGGCAGCGCAGGCGCACCCGTATTTCCACCGGCGCAGAGGCGGCGAATGGCCCCAGCGGCGACGCGAACCTCGGCACCGGCTCCAGGGTCAACCAGGACAACGCAGCAGGTAGCCCGGCCGCGCAGGCCGTGGTCACCGTCGCGGCGACAGCACCGCCAAGCGCACCGACGGCCCCAGTCACGCCCGCGGTGGAGGCTGCCCTGCTGGCGTAAAATTTTTGCTTTTTAGCCCAAAATTTGAAAGTTTTTTACATATGGACCCCTGGAGAAAAGATTTGCAAAAATGGACCCTTACCACGGCGCCAAATCATATAGCGCCCAGGGTACATGTCACGGCGCCATATGATTTAGCGCCATGTATTGACACGTCGGAGCCACGGTGGCACAAAACGGCGCCATGTCACACGGCGCCGTGCTATGCACGTACGGCGCTGAAGGTAGTGGCGCCGTGTACTGCCTTAGCCACTCAAGCGTGGTCGCCGTGCCTTGCTAAGTCCACCTATTTCGGCGCCAAACATACAAGCGCCGCACGTAGCTTACACGGCGCCATACCATGTGGCGCCGAGATGTGTATATAAGGCGCTCGACTGTTTGGCGCCTCTTTTGGCGCCAAACATTTGGGCGCCGTATATACACATCTCGGCGCCACATGTTATGGCGCCGTGTAAGCTACACCTGACAAAAAACACAGCAAAACAGCAAACTTTTCTGTAAAACATATGCACATACACAGACATACACACATACATTCACACATGAAACATCTGAAAACCTAAATAACAACATCGTTATCAATAAGTCTCAAAATACCACATAAATATACAAAAGTCTCAAAATATCACATAAGTCTGAAAATATGACATGTCTATAGAAAAAGTCTCAAAACATCACTGCCTCTTGGCCTTCCCCTTGCCCTTGGCTAGAGCATCACTCCCTGGAGTATACGTGCTCGGGGGACGAGCCGAACGACGAGGCCGCTGCGAAGCCTGAGTAGACGGTGCGTCAGGCATCTGCGACATCCCAATCTCGTCGTGGGTAGATGCCTCCTCGTCCTCGTGCTCCTCGTCGACGTCGTCACCCTGCTCCTCCTCGACGTCGTCACCCTGCTCCGCCTCCTCGTCGTCGTCGTCGTCGTCGTCATCGCCCTGACTAAAAGTCGGAGTGCGTGACGAGCTCCTCGTGGACTGGCGCGTGCCGACGTGTGACGACGAGGCTGCAGCGGCACCCGAGCGCTGGGAGGCCGCCGGTGGCGCGACGTCCGTGCGTGCGCGGCAACCACACCGACCTGCCGCCCGACTGAGGCGACGTCGAAGTCTCTGCAGGAGGTCCCTCAGGCTGCGGTTCTCGCTGTCCAGGTCACCAACTGGGTGGCTGAGAGCCTCGTCGATGTCCCGCACCGAGGTTTGGAGAGAAGTCCCCTAAAGAATATCATGCACCGAGGTTTGAACATAAGTAAGTACGAGATAAACGTATTGAACCAAAGTAAGTGTAAATATCATGCATTCCATACCACTCGATCAAGAATCGGAGCGGCCTCGACCACTGTGCCCTCCCTCGCACGCTTGTCGTACGCGGTGTCCTCGTCCTCGGACGAAGCGAGGTCCGCGTAGTCGACATCGGTCCACTGCTGCCTCAGCCTGTAGCGGGTGGCGCCGTGGTACCAGGACAAGTAATCCCGGAAGCTGGCGTTGCTGTGAGGGGTACTGTCCGGCTCGCAGTTGTCCTCCATCCTCCTCCACCACTGGACGTAGTCTCGGTGGTAATGAGCGAAGTCCGTCACCTTTCGTTGGCGGACCCTGTCGAACCTGTACATATAGCAGATGTCAACAATAGTTGTTAGTACGAACAAAAAGAATTTTAAATGAAACACAAATTGTTACTTACTTGTGCAACTCAACAGAAGTCGACATCCCCTCTGGGGGGAAGAACTGCACGAGGCCGAACTGACGCGCAACTCTGTGGGGGAGGTGAATCTCCACGGCGTAGAAGCAGATCAGCGGACACCTCATCCTCCAAATATGGGAGTCCCTGCGGCACATGGTGCTGAGCGGTAGCGCTAGAACCTGTGCCTCGGAGTAAGGCTCCCAGGACACCTAGTAAGCGAACACACGATTAGCCATGTACAAAAACCAGGAACTGTAGAAAAAATAAATGCATTACCAATTTCTTACCATCGTGGGAGACAAGGTGTCAAGCTCGTTGCTGAAATCCACGTACGCCCGCTGAGTAGTCGCGAACGGGACTGACACTGCATCCCACAGGTACGCAACAGTGGGGCCGAGGTCATCCACACCCTGTGGATGCCAAGGCTGCGCCTGCAACACTCGAGGGCGCCCCACTGGAATGCGTGTCCACATCCACACCTAGCAAGCGAACATAGGGGCAAACATACGATTAGCCATGTACGAAAACAAAGAACTGTAGGAAAAATAAATGCATTACCACACCTGCAGGAGGAAGACGCAGCCACCAAGCGTCGACGTGGGCGCCTTGCGTCTACAGGCCTCGCAGAGCTGGCGGTAGAGGAACGCGAGGACCGCCGAGCCCCAGCTGAACTGTCCAGCGTCTCCCCAGTCCTGGAGGCAGTGGATGTACATCCACGAAGCAGCATCCCCCGTGGCGTCCGGGAACAGCACTGCCCCGAACATGTGCAGGACCCAAGCGCGGCAGTGGAAGGTCACCGTGGCGTCGTCCGCGGCATCAGGGCATTCACCAAAGGTAGCCCGCAACCATCTAAGGTGGACCCCCGAGACGCGGCCTCGCTTGGGATTATCTGGTACAGGAGGCAATGGCGTGCCCAGGAAGGCCTCCACACGTGCCCTCCAGCCCTCAGACACCGCCGGGCCGACCACCAGCTGTCCCCTGATGGGAAGTCCAAGTATCATCGCCACGTCCTGCAGCGTGACGGTCATCTCCCCACAGGGTAGGTGGAACGTGTGTGTCTCTGGCCTCCACCTGTTAATAGTACAAGGAGAAAAGAATTAGTTACGTATGTAAAAATATAGAAGCGAAAACAAATAGACCCGATAGAGAAAATGCACCTGTCGACAAGTGCGGTCAAAGCGGGGTGGTTGAAAACCGGCATGCCCCGCCGTATTAGGTTAGCGACCGTGTGAAGCCCAGCACGACGCAGCAGTGGGGTATAGCGGTTGTCGTATCTCATCAACTGGACCGCATCATGGGTTCGAGGACGAAGTATGGGTATGTCCTGAAAATTGCTATAAAAGTTAGCTGCGTGACCATCAAGTTGAACACATGTACAATTCGACCACACACATACCTGGCCGTCCTCCGTGAGCCTGCCGCGGTGCTCCCTCTCGTAGAACTCGTCTAGCAGCCGGTATCTCGCCATCCTGTGATAAATTTTAGAATTCAATGTTTAAGAAATATTCAAATAAGAAATTTATAAAACATATTTACAAATAAAAATAAGAATCAAATTGAATTATGAAATTTGAATCAAAATGAAAGTATTAGAGATTTACCCTTGGTTAAATACATGTCAGCTTGTATATGATTTACCCTCCATAGTTTTTTTTACGTATTTTGCAAATACCTTTATGAATAGTTTTCACCGGTAGCTTATTGATAATGAGGGCAACAAAATGATATAAGTCTCACCAATGAACGATAAATGCATCTATTCTTCGACATCAATCTTACTCAAATTTCTAAATATTCATCAATCTCACAAAAATCAAATCCTAAAAACGATTGTATACACAATACTACTCTTACATTACGCATTTCTATTGCAAATCTATTGCAAATCTAACCTAAAACCGATCCAAATTGAACTAATTTCATCTAGGGTTTCAAATATTCCCCCATGAAATGTAGCTCAAATAATCCATATCTATTGCAAAAAATCAAGGGAGGGGAGAGAGTTCACCTTACTTGTTCGATTTGGAAGCAAAACCGTGAGAAAAATCGGTGGCTTTGAGAGGATTTGGAGGGGGAATAGAGGGGAGGCGGCGGCAGTTTACTGTTTGAACATAGCAGAGAGAGGGGGAGCTGCGGGGCCGGGGGCCGCGCTCGGGCTTAAGTCACGAAGCACGGCGCCATCACAGTTAGCGGCCCTCAGCGCGTTTCAGCGGGAGCTAATAGACCTCCGCGGAGCCGTGCGTGACATGCAAGAGGCTCGGAGCCAACACGCCCCCCCGGCAGTGGCATCCGAACCCGCTCCGGAGAGGGCGGATAGCCGCGACGCCCCTACGTCCAGTCGCGTCCCATTGCGGCGCGTAGACCCGGAGTCCCCGCTCTCCGCAGGCCTACAGCAAGCGGCATGGCCTGAAGATTTCAAGTTCCCGAGCGTCATCGAGGCCTCCAAAGGCGACTCCGACCCGCGAGAGTTCATGCGCGTGTACGAGACCGCTATCGAAGCCGCTGGCGGAGACGACACCATGAAGGCGAAAGAGCTCCCTCTCGCGTTACAAGGGGTGGCGCTATCCTGGTTCTTCACCATCGAACCACAGTCCATCTACGCGTGGGAACAGATCCGCGACCGACTCTACAACAACTTTCAGGGAAACTACGTCGAGCGCGTCGATGCGGACCAGCTCTTCGCAGTCAAGCAAAAACCCGAGGAAAGGCCCCGGGATTACTTCAAGCGCTTCGCGAAAGTGCGTTGCCAGGTCAAGGACGTCAACGAAACAACCGTCATCAACGCAGCAATCCAAGGCCTCCGACCGGGACCGATGACCGAATACAACGCGCGCAAGCCCATTAAGACGGTCGCGAAACTCTTCGACAAGATGGAAGAGTACGCCAGAGCGGAGGAGGACGCGCGGAGGCGACACGGTGAGGACTCCGACACCAACAAGGCGGAGGCCTCGGCAAAGAGCGAGGACTCGCCAAAGCAGGGCTCTTCGAAGGGTAAGCGCAAGCAAGAGCAGTCGAAGGGCGCCCCCGAACGCAAGGACCCCCCAACACAATGACCCGCCAGGCTATGGGCCCAAGCGCGACCAACACAGGTCCAGAAAACCCCGTTATGTCTTTGACATCGAGGGTGGCTCCGAAGAGAACGCCTCTGCAGGTCGCGGAGGCAGAGGGCGCCGAGGCCGAGGACGGGGACGTGGTCGGGGTCGCGACGACAGAACCCGCGAAGAGTACGGTGACCAGCACCATGGGCTGTGGTGCGAAATCCATGGCCGAGGCAACCATGACACGCGTACTTGCGCCACCATCGCAGCGCTACGGCAGAGTGTCGCCGGGGATAAAAATTCGGATACACGCGCGCCCGTGGTGGCCCACGTCCAACACCCTCAGGACCAAGGAATACAGCCCCCGGAAGGCCTCCTGCGAATTCAGGCACATGTGCAGCAACCCCCGGAAGGCCTCCTGCGAATTCAGGCACATGTGCAACAACCCCGGGAGGGCCTCCTGCAGCTACAAGCCCCGGAAGGAGCCCAGCGCAGGATCATCAATGTCATTTCCGGAGGCTCCTCGCTGGAGTTCGCCTCGGTGCGGCAACGGAAGGCTTACGCGAGGAGACTGCACCACGTCGCGGCATACCCGGCGCAGGCGCCGCTGGAATGGGCACAACACGAAGTCACATTCACGCTCGCTGACGCCGAAGGCGTGGAGTTTCCCCACCAAGACCCTTTGGTCGTCCGGGTCCTTGTAGCCGGATGCGAAGTCAGGCGTGCCCTAGTCGACAGAGGAAGCTCCGCGAACATCCTGTTCGCCGCGGCCTTCGACCAAATGGGGATCCCTCGGAGCCGGTTGGGCCCTTCAGGCATCCCGCTGCAAGGATTTAGAGGGCAGCCCTTGCGTGCTTTGGGCCAGATATGCCTCCAAGTCTCCTTCGGCCAAAACGACAACGTGAGGAGTGAAGACGCCATCTTCGACGTGGTCGACATTGCATACCCCTACAACGCCATATTAGGGCGCCCGCTCTTAAATACCTTCGGGGCAGTCCCGCACCACGGCTTCCTGTGCATGAAGCTTCCCGGACCGCAGGCCATCATCGTCGTCCATGGCGACCAGGACATGGCTCGGCGCATAGAGCTGGGCGCCAGAGGTCCATGCCACACGGCTCTCCAAGGCACCTAAGCCAGGTATGCAGATGCCAAGCCCTCGGGCGCCCCCCGAGAGCGTCTCGCGTTCCTCGGGCACAAGGTTGCCCCGGCAGCAGCGACTCGTCAGCGGTCGCCCCGTCATAGCGGTTAGTGGTCAGCATCCCCCCTTTTTTTGTAATCTCTCACCCGCGCAAACGGGAATTTAATAAAGTATATCGTTGCAAATTCCCTCGTTTACATACCAAAAGCGCACGAAGGATCACCTTCGTGTGCACTATGCATGAGCATGAATAAAGACGCGTGGGGGGATGCCTCCGCGCGCAGTCTACGGACTCTAAATAAGACGTAGCGTCGAGCTCCGCCTCCGCACGCACTCTACGGAGTATAAAGAAGACGCGGATGTTTTCCCTGCGCACTCTACGGAGTATAAACAAGACGCGAACCCCGCGCACGCATGGGCGTTGCCCCAATGCGTACTCTTCGGAGTATAAATAGGACGTGGATGTTGATCCCACGCACTCCCCGGAGTATAAAAAAGGCGCGGGTGTTATCCCTGCGCACTCTACGGAGTATAAACAAGACACGAACCCCGCGCACGCATGGGCGTTGCCCCAGTGTGTACTCTTCGGAGTATAAATAGTACGTGGATGTCGATCCCACGCACTCTCCGGAGTATAAAAAAGATGCGGATGCTATCCTCGCGCACTCTACGGAGTATAAACAAGACATGGATGTTAGCCCCACGTGCTTAGACAGCTTACCCCGGTTAATTCTACGGGGTCCAAAGGGCACCACGGGGGCCCACTCCCACGCGCCGCCCGCGAAGTGCCAAGTCGACGTGCCAGAGGCTAGCTCCCGCGCAAGCGCACCCGCGAGCGAGAAACACCAGAGGCTGTCGCATAATCTTGCGACGGAGCGCTCGCACGTCTACCTCGACCAAGGCGCCAGCTCCGCTGCCGCCACTTCGAAGGATAGGGGACGGAGCGCTCGCGCGTCTACTTTGACTAGGCGCCAGCTCCGCTGCCGCCACTTCGAAGGGTAGGGGACGGAGCGCTTGCGCGTCTACTCCGACTAGGCGCCAGCTCCGCTGCCGCCACTTGGGTAGGAGACGGAGCGCTTGCGCGTCTACTTCGGCTAGGCGCCAGCTCCGCTATCACCACTTCGAAGGGTAGAGGATGGAGCGCTTGCGCGTCTACTCCGACTAGGCGCCAGCTCCGCCGCCGCTGCTTCGAAGGGATATCAAACGGAGCGTGTGTGCGGTTATTGCAACTACGCGTCTACCTCGACCCCGTCGCCCTCGCAAGGCGCAAATCATCGCATACGGGCGAGCGTAGTAACCCTCCGAGTTTACCATGGGACAGTGTAGCCGGAGGGGCAGAGATGCACTTCGCAAGATCTAATCAAGACCGTTCTTTGGATTCGCTAAAGACACTTACAAAGGCGCACAAACACCTCCGGCGCACCATGCCGCTACTCGGCAGGCTCATCCTTAACATGCGTCCGTGCCGAGGCTCCACTCGAAGACACCCGACCTGCCCAGAAGTCCAACGCTTCCTCGGCCCTTTGCCAGCGCCGAAGACGCCGTCGGGTTGCAAGGTCGGAGATTAGCAGCCGGCCCCGGCTGTGCAGCTGCTCGGGACAAGGGGGCAGGAATCAGAACAGCGGGGAAATAACTCCGTACTTTACCAAGAATAAAAAAAAGACAGACAACTCGGGCTTCGCTTACAACGTACACCAACACGCGACGCCGTCCTGTCACACCTGTAGGTTTGCGGTGTCCTCCGGGGCCACAGCACCATCCTCATCACGCCGGGGAACCTCGTCCAGAAACCGGCCAAGGTTCCCCTCGCCATGCAAGTTGTTCCGCAGCTCGACCATGGCTGCGGCCTCGTCGCAGTACTCCCATATCCGCTCATGGAAGAACTTCACGGCGCGGCGTACGGCGCGCACGGTGCCGGACATTACCCCGCCTCCGGCGGGCATCTCCAGTTGAGGATCGACTAGCCCCGCGACGTGTTCACAACCGCGGTGTCGCAGGAGCGCGCATGTCAGACACAACGCCACGTAGGCATAGTGATTGCCGAAGATCGCCGCGGCGCCACGTGCAACGTCGGCCGCATCTCCAATCCACCGGAGTGTCCGCGATAGGTCCTCGGGCCCGAAGGACCGCGCCGGCACTTCGGCGACAAGCCCCTTGAGGGTACCTTCCAGGGCCAGCATGGCGTCCCAGGCCGCTACCGAAGCGTCGCCCAAGGCTCGATCTCGCTCTGCGAGAGAGGCAACAAGTTCGCTGTTTTTTTCCATCTAGAACAGCGATTTGTTGCAGAAGGTCGTCCCGCTCCGCAGCAGCTTCTTGCCGCACCGCTTCCGCGGCCGACGCTCGCGCTGCGACAACGAGCCCCTCGGTGCGCGCCTTCATCTCCGCGCACTCCAACTCCAGGCGGCGTATACGAGCATCCTGGGTGGAGCGCCCCCCGGCAGCTCCCTGCAGCTCCTCTTCGGCGGCCAGCCTACTCTGCAGCGTAGCTCCCTCGCGAGCGTAAGCACCTCGCAGGGCCTGGGCCAACACGAGTGTATGCACGACGCAGGAGTTAGCAAGCACTAAACGGCGGCAGGTGGTCTAAAAGGCAGATGCTTACCCTCACCCCCGGCACTTCCAATGCATCCCCAAGGCGCCCTGACCCGTAGGTCTGCAACGCCTGTTGGCCGATGCTGGCGGTCGCGTCCTCCGCAATCCCGCGGCATGCCCTCAAAGCATCTGACGGAGGCACGAAGTCCGCCGGGCCCGGGCACGCGACATCTGTGTCGCCAGCACCAGGACCCCCGCGCTCTAGGAACGCCTCCTCCTCCGGGATAAGTGCCGCTGAAAAAGGAAGTACGCATTTGTCAGGGGGCGTGCAAAAACTATCGAAGGAGTGCTGTCGTAACCTACCTTCGGTGGCAGACGGGGGACTTCGCGGAGACGTTTCCCTAGCCGCGGGCGGCACCGCTTCCACTTCGGCCCCAACGGACAGCGTTGTCTCGCAAGCCCTGGGGACCTCCGGGTCGGGACCTAGCGCCAACTGATCCTGCGCCACGGTCACGGTGGTCCGAGGGGCCGGGAGGGCGCGGGGTAGAGGAACCTCGGTGCCCGAAGCGGAGTCCCACAAGCTCCCAACACCAGTCGCCACAACGAATCCTCGCGACGTCTGCGGAAGGGGGGACTGCAGACATGGCCGCTTCGCTTGAGGGGAAGGTACCACCTCGGTACCTGCCACGGAAGGAGCCCCGGCGGCAACACTCGCCGAAGGGGTCTCCCCAGCCACAACGACAGCGGTTGGAGGCTTCGCCCCCATGACCTCTGCGGGGGACACTTCAGCCTCGGTCGCCGCTATTAGCAAAGGCTGCGCTCCACATACTCCCGTGGAGGGCAGCCCCGCCACAGCCATGGCCGGAGACGAGAACTCCGCACCGGTGCCGCCAGCCAGCACCACCGGCCCGGCGACAGTTGCGGGCAGCAAGACCTCCGCGGCGCGCCCTCCGCCGTCGGCGCCTTCGCCCTCAGTACCCGCGCGCCTCCAAGTCTGAGTCGGCATACTTCGCCGAACCCGACTCCGGGCTCGCCGTGCCAACGGGAACAGCGGCAGCCGCCGTACTGGGCGTGGTCGCAGTGCTCCGGGCCCTCTTGCGGGATGACGCCTTCGTCTTCACGGCACCGTCATCCTCAAGTTGCTGGTCCGGAGGGGCGCGATCCGGCACAGGAAGCCCTAGGGCATCACACACGCGGTTGATCCGCCCCAATCCGGCCTCCGCAGTCGCAGCTGCGCGTTGCCCGTGCTCCCTGCCGGTGTACGACCCGAGGAACACGCGCGCGGCGCGTTCCGCGTCCTCAAGGCGAGTCCCTGCGCCAGACAGCACACTTACACAATGCAATACGTACGAACGAAGAGGAAGACATGGTCGGGGCTTACGAAGACCAGTCGGCACGGGCAGCAAGCAAACAGACGGGCGAACGTTATCATCCCGACGTTCACCAGTCGTGAAGCGCCAACCGTGGGAACGCGGCGTCGCACCGAGCATCATGTACTGCTCGGCGAGGTCGCGCATATTGAAGCGGGCGGCGACCCACACAAGTCTTCGCGCCCTCAGCTTATCTTCCTGGTCAAGCGTTAAGCCGGGCGAGGTCTTGAATGTAATCGGCCCGCCTGCGCACTCAAGGCCGCTGCCGCTCGCCACACGATGGTAGAACCACCGCCTTGCCCAGTTGACCTCCCACTTACCTCGGGTCGCGTTCGCGGGGAAGAGCTTCCCACATGACGTCCGCAGGATGAAGTTGACACTGCCAAATTTCAACAGCATACCGTCCTTCCGCTCCTTCAGTTGGCACCGGGCTTCATGCAGATACGCGAACAGCGAGGCGCTGGGCCAGCACCCCTTTGAGCGCAAAGCCCAGCTGTACACGGCGAGGCGAGCCACCGCATTCGGAGTCAGTTATGACAACTCCAGCTTGAAGGTCCGCAGCACGGCCCCAACAATTGCTGCGGACGGAATGCGAAGTCCGGCTTCGAAGTACGCGACGAAGACGATCGCCTCCGACGTCCTAGGGCGCAGCTCCGTCTCATCCTCAGCAGGCAGTCGCACCGCTTGGCGGTCCGATAGCCTCCCCTCTCGCAGCAGTGACCGGATCGTGTCCTCCGTCACGAGCGTGCGCCCCAACTCGCCGGAGTACGGACCCTGGCTCTTCTTCGCCGCCCACCACTTGTCTGCCGCCGCTGGGTCGCGCTCCTCTAGCGCGTATTTCACCTCGAGCGGTGAGGACCGCCTGCGGATGGCGTAGCCACCCGCCTGAGTACGCTCGTCGCAAGTCGCCATCAGCATCCACGAGGAACTCGGCGGCGAAAAGGAGCGCAGGAACAGGGCGAGCGAATACGGGGGGCGGCGTGAACAACCAGAAAGCGTGAGGAGGCACAGGCGCAACACCACGGGGGATACTTAAAAGCCCCCTGCCTCCCACCGTGGACCAGCGCAAACGGCGAGCGACAATCGCTCACCTCCCCACGTGCGAAGCCGAAGCGTCGCGGTGGTACACGCAGCCAGCATGCGACCGTGGTCGTACAAAATCCTACCACCACACGACGCCTCACTAGCGTCCCACCGCGTGTCGGTCAGCGCAAGGAATAAATGCAGGTCGCGCGACCCGACATAGCCTTCGGCGCGCGTCGGCACGGCTATTCGAACCCTAAACCGCAACAGCCCAAACGGGGTCACCGACCCCCCGACCCGGGCCACACCTGTCCGAAGGGACAACCGCAAATCTGCGTGCCATGGGCAATCGAAAATCGGCAAGGCGCGCAACTACTAGCAACCAGTGGCGCGCGTTGGAAGGCGAACAGCCAGCGTGCGGCGTGCCTACAGCGCCGCGCTACGTGCCCCGCCCCTCTGGGGAAGGGGCTTGACCGTTGACAGCCCGACGACACACCAGTCAGGGCCCGCCGCGTGTGCATCTCGAAGGAACGGGTGCGTACGGATACAGCAGCCCGCGTGTGCCACATCAGGGGTCGGCGCGATTCCCGGAGCCATTAAGGCGCACTACCGCGGGGTCGCGCTCACCCCAGGGAGTCCGCTGCCACCACTTCGAAGGGTAGGGGATGGAGCGCTCGCGCGTCTACTTCGACTAGGCGCCAGCTCCGCTGCCGCCACTTCGAAGGGTAGGAAACGGAGCGCTCGCGTGTCTACTTCGACTAGGCGCCAGCTCCGCTGCCGCCACTTCGAAGGGTAGGGGACGGAGCGCTCGCGTGTCTACTTCGACTAGGCGCCAGCGCTTCAAAGGGTAGGGGACGGAGCGCTCGCGCGTCTACTTCGACTAGGCGCCAGCTCCGCTGCCGCCACTTCGAAGGGTAGGGGACGGAGAGCCCGCGCGCTTACCCCCACGCAAATAGCAGCCCCGGACCACCCCGCAAACGCCTGCTCTCGGCGGCTACTATCCTCCAAGGCAGGAGACCAGCGGTTTCGGAACACCACCCCGCTGCTCGCCTTGTAAGCACCGCCTCGGTGGGATGGCACGTCCGATGGCATTCCTCGCACATCGCACCGGCTCAGGTTATGTCACGCCAAGTTTTGGCTTGTTCTCACAAACAGACCATCTTCAGTCCGTCAATATTCTCTCGAAAGACGGGCTTGATGACAAGCCCCGACTGAAGGTGAGCCTGTCTAAGAGAACAGGGCAAACCTTGCCGTTATATGCAGAAATGCGGCGTGAGCACAGCAGGTGCGAGCGGTTGGCGTTAACAGACGCTAACCAAGCTCCCGAGCAAAATAGGCCTCCATCAGTACATCAACACTCCCCGAGCCGCGTGGTGCCGCCATGGAATGTGGATGCACTGAAGAGGCCCATTTTAGGGGAACAACACCTATCCGAGCACACAATGCAGGTACAATGTTACATCAGCATACTATATATACCCCATCAGTGGGGAAGCCAACCGGCAGAACTCCAGCCGGCGGAAGTCCAACCGGCGGGAGTCCAACCAGCGGGGGGGGGCATGGCAGCATCATACCACGCCAGGAGAAGAGTGTCGCAGCATGGTATCACCGCGCCCCCTCAAGTCTCGCGCCGCGTCAACCAAGCCCTGCTGGGTAGACTGGCAGTTGCTTATCGTCAAAGGCGCTCGACGCCAGATACGCGCGCGCGATGACCTACGACCGTCCGGCCCGGGCAATCACCCACACCGCCAAATCTGAGGCAATCTCGGCCTCCAATCCGCCCTCTCGGTGGCGAGGCCAACCTCGACTTCGATCTTCGCTCCGGACGACAAGTCCGACCCCGCCGCGGCAGGACTTTGTGGGTGACGAAGCCTTCGCCAAGCTGCCCGGCGCCATACCTTCGCAATAAGGCGAACACTACATTTCGAACGTTGGAAAAGCTCACAGACCGCAGGGACGGAGGGGGCCAAAGGGCTCGGCAACATGGCTTCGGCCCGTGAAGCCTTCACCATGAGAGGCTCCTATTGTAGGGGTGGCCCCCACCTAAGCTCAGCAAGCCTATTAAGAGAGTGTAAGGCCCAGAATGGGACATGTATAATGACATAAGTACCCCTGAGGGAGGTACTCATGTGTAAGGGTATAATTGTAAAGGCACTCCCCATGTGGATGTATATATGCAGGACATGGCCATGGGGAAGGACCCTAAGCCATTCATTTACTCAACTCCCCACTACCATACTCTCTCTCTGTTTGGTCTGTAATCACAACACCTACAATTCGAGAAATAGTAGGAATTATCAAAGAAGCAGTGATCTGCGGTCAAATATGCTGAAGTGGACGGCCGAGGATAAATGAGAAAAAGGTACGGTTAGTTCAAAATTTTGGTGCGATATTTGTAAAAAAGTCTAGTTACACTATAGATAAGTGCTGGAAGAAGATAACTTGCAATAAATGCATGAGGCAAGGTCACATTGCAAAATTTGTAGATCCCGATATGACAATCGGGTAAATTTCTCATAAGAAAATGAAGATGGAAAAGTGTGTTTTTTCTTGCTAGATTGTGTAAGAAGAAAAAGAAGATATCTAGATTGTGGACAGTGGTTGCACAAACCATATGTCTTCCAATCGGAGTATATTTCAAGATGTGGACTCGTCATATCGGGCGAAAATACACATGGGTAATGGGTATTTAGCCCAAGCTGAAGGAAAGGGTAGCATTCCTGTCCAAATGGAAGGTCGTCAGGAATTTGTTCGTGATGTGCTGTTGGTACCTGATTTGAAACAAAGTGTTGGGCAACTGTTAGAACATGGATACACAGTCCATTTCGAAGAATTTTCTTGCAAGATAATCAACCAAAAAATGGAGATCGCATTATTGCAAAGGTGGATACGGAGAAAATAGGAATTATCATTGAAAATGAGTTATCCCACTTAGTTGACTTTACGAAGTGAAGTTGGCGATAACTCTTGAGTTATGGCATAAGAGACTTAGCGCACGAGGGAAGCGAACGCCGAGGAGCTGCCGCAGCAGAGCGCTGAAGATGATGCGGTCGCTACGCTACTTAAGACGAGGCGGTCGCCGTCCTAGGTCAGCGAGGGAGTAGTGCCGCCCGGGGAAGAGACAAGAAGAAGAGGGAGGAGGAGCGGCCGGGGAGATGGGTTGGAGAAGAAAGGAAAATTTTTTTTTTTTTGCAAAACCTTTTGAATTGCCTTCCAATTTTTGAGTGGCAAACAGCAAATTAGGCTTGAATTCTTTGATATTGAAAGTAGACTTTGAAATTCTTGCATTAGCACAAAAATTTCCCAAAAAGGATGTTACACGTACGTTCGTCCCACCCAATTTTCCATTTTACCCCTCCAAAAAATATCTATGAAAAACAGAAAAACAATATACCACCAAACAAATTCAATCTCCATAAAAAAATCTTTAACAAGAAAAAAACAAAAAAAATAACTACTAGGCCTTATCGAAAGTACAGTGGACCTGAGAACGTGGGCCGAGTAGGCTGATCCCAACAATATTAACTTGACGTGCTAGAGGTAATATAATATTTTTTATATGTACTTAAAAAGAACGACGTGGTGGTTGTAGTCTGCTGGTACTACTTAAAAGCAAAGCGTGTGCATTCAGCTATCATCTGCAAAATTCGTATAAAGCTCCTGGGGCCACTGAACATCCGATCATTTTTTAACGAATATAAAGAAAAGATTGTGTCGCAGAACGATGCTCGGCCAGTTTCTTCAAAATTCGTACGAAGCTCCTACGCCGCGCGTCTCCGGGCTGCCGTAGGCTAGGGGCACCTAGGGGTGAAAATGGGTTGGATTCAGACGGATATTGCTGTTACCATATCCTAACCCATATTTTTTCTCCGGATTCGGTACCAATCGGATTCGGTACCAATCGGATTCGGTGTCGGAACGGTCAGGATTAAACCATTTCGTTTGCACCCCTACTTGTTTGTAAGGAATGTATACAGTGCAGTAAATGAAGTAGGACGCACTGACTTGATGTTACTATTTAATAGCTGATGTGGAAGATTTTATTTTACCATTGCAAAAGAAAATGAAACGTCAAATAGTAGCACTAACCTGAAATCAAACTTGAAGATGTATCGGATTCGGACGGATATTCGGATTCGGACGGATATTGCTGTTACCATATCCTAACCCATATTTTTTTCTCCGGATTCGGTACTAGTCGGATTCGGTACCAATCGGATTCGGTGCCGGATCGGTCGGGATTAACCCGACCCGTTTTCACCCCTAGGGACACCCACTGAACACCAGCCGCGCATCTACGGCAGCCCAGCACCTCTGGTCTCGGCTGCAGGTGAGATGGGACTTGCAGCCGCCCAGCCCAGTGGATGTCACTTCTTATTTTGCTGCTCGACAAGGCTCCGGTCCGGTCCGACGGATGCGGAAGGCACAGGGACTTCGGAGCAGGAAGGTTTCGAGAGAGCGGTCCGCCTGGGCGCGTCTCGCCACCATGCAAATGCAAGGGCGCTACACCTCAAAAAAAGACAGGCAGGTTCTCTAATCAAGCAAGCAACTACTTCACTACAAGACCTGTTTATTTCAGTTTAAACTTCTAACTTCTGGTTTATTTTTTATAAATTTCGTTTTTTTTTCTTTTTTGGCTTTCTTAAACTTTTTTGCTGGTTTTTTCTTGTATTTATTTGCGTTATTTGTGATGGACTGACATGTTTTTTCTATTTTAAAATTTTTTAAATTTAGTTAGGCCAATTAAGCCACTACCAGTTACAATGTAATTTCATCAGCTACAGTGAAATTTTAGTCATAAATCACTTTTTTTAGCCCAACCAAGCAGCATCTAAGTAGTTCTTTTTTATTGTGTTTGATGATTTTGGTTTTAGTACGACCATTTGCATGTACTACTATTAAGGTCTTTATGGAAATGGATTGCAAGGTTTTCGACATGTCTTCTCACGGACGCGCGTGTAAATGTATTGCTTCCCCTGAAGGACTTACACATCTTACCGATAAAGCCTACGGACCTAAAGGCTACATGTCCAGCGATGACCATACAGACGCTGGTCTGCGCCGCTGCCCGCAGCATGCCGTCCTACCTGCCATGACCTATTCACCTTCGCAGCTCATTTGACAAGACCATTCTCCATTGCTCGCTGCATCTCCTCACATAAACCGAGTAGAAATCTCACTCCCTACATATTAGAGGAGGATTGGTACTAGTATACGTGAATGCACTAGGCTGATGTTATATAAGGAACTCGATCAATCTTTGCTGAAATTGTTATGGACCCTTCGTGTTAGTTTATTGGAATAGTATTTTTGAAAGAGTTTATCGACTTATCAGCATTTGATTCGTTTGCATAAGCGCTCGCGTTAGGACCAAAAGTCATTAGCCGCAGCCAGAAAGAACCCAACCATACTCCAATACCTCTCCATATGTACAGTAGCTTTCAGGTCGAATCAGAGTTTGTGAGATACGATATGAGCGTACACGACATCAAGAACTAAGTAATGAATCTCATAGAGATAACCGAAATAATGATAACGAAACTACCATTGTGAGAGAGAAATTTCGTAAATCCGACCGCAAATTCCTTAAACACGATCTCAAAAGAATGCAAGAGATTGTCGCTCTCTCAAAACACTCTCAAACTCTCGGATCCTTACCTTATATAAGAACATAGTATTAAAGAATAACCTATTATTTAATCCTCTCGTGCGTCCTTTATTTCGGATAAGTTGGTTTGTGGTTTGGATTCTCTATGAAGAACTATGTGAGAAAGTCCAAGTTATATCGTGATGAACCATTATCATTTTAGAGAAGTGAAAATTTGGATTTTTATAAATTTACAGTTTTTAAGAATTCTTACAGACTTGTTGGTTTGATCAGCCAAAGGAGGCGGTCAAACCGACCGTCACCAACGGTCAGACTGGCTAGAGGCAACGGTCTAACCGGCAAGAGAGGCTGATTCGGTTGAAGTTTCGGATTTGGGGAGTTTTGATCGTGGGTTGATTTAGTTTGATCTAGGTTATTGCATATATGTTACATGATATATGTTTTAGTTAACGTGGGTTAAGTTATGAAGATCTTGTGCCCAAAAATAAGTCCGTTGTCTTTGGATGTATAGGGACGTTTGGAATCAACTATAATCAACGATGAGGATCGGTCTATACTCATAGAGGAGCCGAGGCTCAGAATGATCAATGATGCCGAATGAGATGACTAAACACAAACATAACATGAGAAAGACAAGAAGTGTTAAAGGGAAGTTCGAGCGGCGGGTTGCGCTATATGGCGTTGTCGATCCAAGTGAGACGTGGTCTATGGAACCAAAACTGGAGAGACTTGTCGGCGCTTGATAAGCCAATGATGCATCTACATGTAGAAACAATGAGAATTATTTTCAAGGAAAGATGAAGACCAGATCGAGAAAGTGTTAGACCATGTGGATAGGTCGTGAATTTAGTGATGTTGAATAATTGACATTTGAGTAGAATTGAAATTTGTGTTTGTGAAAGTTTCAGTTGATGTGCTATTATAAAACTGAAATTGCAGGAATATTTAGGTTTAGCTGTCTGACCGTGTATATTGGACGGCCTAACCGGCAAGCTTCCACCACAAACCACAGTCGATAGTCCGATCGGTAGTCGGTGGTCTGATCGGCCTTGTGTTGGACGGTCCTATCGACCTTGTGTTGAGTAGTCTATCAGCCTTGTGTTGGGCAGTCCGATCGGCAAATCGAGCATGGCGGATCGTCCACGGTAGATTGAACATGGCAGGTCGACCACGCAACATAATCACAATAGGTCGACTATGGTAGAATGACCACAGCAAGTCGAGTACGGTGAATTGGCCACGGCAGGTCGAGCACAGCAAGACGACTAGGATAGTTAGAGCTATAGTGAACCGGTCGAAGTTATAGTGAACTGGTTGGAGCTACAGTGATCTAGTCAATAATCGATAGCTATAGTACTTGGTCGGTACTCGGTGATTGGTAGTCGGTGCTACAGTACCTGGTCGGTGCTATAGTACCTGGTCGGTGTTCGGTAGCTATAATACATGGTTGGTCTAAGGTTGATTTTTGGAAAACGTGGATATTGAGGTCGTGGATACTTTGGTTTGTGTTTATTGATGGTTAAGGGTGTGTTATGTGTGTGTGGACTGATGTCGGTGAAGTTAGGAACTTGTGGCGGGAGAAAAGCTCTTTAGTCTTTACATGTGCAAGTTGGGCGTGAAGATGGTTATGGCCGGTGACGAAGAGAATCGGGACTAAGAGGGTAAAAATCTATGGTCTAGGGGTCGAGGATGTTACGAGGTGGTCGGGTTCACGCTGAAGCACGTGGAGATCAAAGGTAGATGATGCGTGAAGAAGCTACAGAAGGTGCGATCTTAAAGGATTCGATACGTGATGAGTTGGAAGGAGTTATAGAAGGTGTACATAACTGGGAGGTTTAGAGATTTTAGAAAACACGTATTTGGAAGGGTTTCGGGTCCCTTGATTTTTAAATCAGTTAGGATTTTGTGTTCGTGCTGATAAGAACACGGTATGGGGCTCTAGTATATAAAAGCAGGAAAAGACTAAGGGTTAACCTACGACTTTTGGTGGCTTTGACAGCTTTGGAGATAAAGCTTTGGAGAGTTTTTGTGCTAGGATTTGAGGGGAGCCATGAGGGCACTTTCAGCAATGCAAATCAACTTCTGATTCAATCAATGGAGAAATCTTGCATTTATTCTTAGTATTGTGCTTCGTTTTGTAGAATCGTTTGTTTTTGTGATCCATTGCGATTTTGATTCTATTCTTTTTGAGGAATATGATGCAAAAAGGACTAGGAACAGATCTGCAAAGTTTCAGTGGAATTCTCTAAGTCGCTTGAGGGCTATTGTAATTTTCAGGTTTGACCTAGTTTTTGGTTATTCTTATTGCGATCTGGAATTCTTCGAATCTAGTTAATGTTTCTTGTAATTTCTTGTTGTTTCTAGATATCTTTAGCATCGCGTGTGTCAAATTTGAGGTCAATTAGGGTTGATTTGTCGAAGTTAGATCAATTCTTGTGCTCGTCAATCATGTTGTTTTAAGTCAGTGAATTGTGCTAGAGGTAAGACCGCCCTCGCCATTGTGGTTTGACCGGTCAGAAGATTGGTTTTTAAATTTTTGTTGCTATTTTGTTTAGGGTTTACTTTTCTGTTCCAATAGATATAATATTTTGGTTAAGGTGTTTTTCTTCTGGTTTGAGTTTTGCTTTCAGATTCCAAAAAGCGGAGACAATCATTCACCTCCTCTCATTGTTGTATTCGGTCCTACAGAAAGTGTGTTTTGGTAAGTTGATTAAAATACCAAAAATTACTTTGGATCAAAACTCCAAGCTCCGACGGCGCGTCACGCCCTGCGCCCTCATCGAGGTGAATTGCAAAGTAAGAGAAGAGGAGAAAGGTCAAGGTCCGGCACCCGTGCCAACTCCCCTCTAGCTCGCCCAGGTCTGGCACTCGCGTTGTCTCTCCTATGGCTTGCCTTTGAGAGCACCGCACACGAGTGCCCTTCTCCTCTCTTGCTCTTGGCCTGTGCTGATTTCTTCTGTAGGGGAGGTGGTGGCTATGACAAGGGGTGGGGCAACCCTTGCTGTTCTCCACCTGTATCACTTGGACCAACCGAGAGCACCCAGGAGGGCATAGGGCCTTGCGTGGTCGAGTGGGCTAATCCGAAAGGCCCAGTAGGACATGGGATCTACCAACCAGATGGGCTGACTTAAGTAGCCCAACCGAATGTTAGCCTAAAAGACGGCAAAATCATTGACAAGCCTGGGGCTTCACAATGGCATAGGAAGGCAAAATTTCAATCAAGCTTGAGGATTCGCCAGATTTCGACACCAAATTCAAGAAGCAACTATGATTCGGAGGCGCCAAATTCTAGCTAAATATCAACCTCAGCTTGGCAAGTATAACAATTCAAAATTGCCCCTTTGAACATTCCTTCTAAAAAACGACATGGGGGCAAGGGTCTAGTGTTGAAGGAATAATTTATCCCTTTACTAACGGGCCCGTTTTATAGAAGACACCTATATATAGGTCCAAGAAATACAATTACACTTAAGAAAGAATGTAATACTCCTCGTTTATATTCATAGGCTCTATATTTCACTAAGGGGATTTCCCTTCATTTGTAAAGATCCAAGAGCCTAGCAATAAAGAAGTATATTCAAATTGGTGAGCCCTCAGGGCTCTCTCTCTCTCTCTCTAGAGGTAACCCTTGTTGGCTTATCGACGGGAATAATACGGTCATCTTGAACCCCCGAACTTGTATAAATCCTCACGTCTTTTTTAATCTCGTAGACGATGGCCCATCAAATAGCCCACATCCACTCCTTATTTTGCGTATGGGTTTCACAAGTCATTGAAAAAAGAACTTTGCTTAATAAATGGCAATCTTCAGTACACTTGCAATTTGCAAACAAATTTGACTGTCGAAAATGCAGCAAGCAAAGCGTAGTCAATCTCCTCTAGTCAACTGTCAGATTTGACTGTCGAAGTCTGCTTGTAGTAACAAATAACCCGGGATCAGGAGAGAAGGATAAGAAAGTGATGATAACGAATGAAGCATATACTCATGTATGAGATACTCTTGAAAACAACCTGAACACATCAAGAAAATGCTCCATGATTTAGTGGTGCTTCATCTAATTTTTGGCTTAAGCTACTGGCCGTAACTTTTAGCTTTTGATTAAAATTACATTGTAATAAATATTAGCTTTTTCTGACAAAAATAGATAAAATAGAGAAAAAAAATGTTATATCATCACGGATAATGCAAATGAATAAGGAGAAAAAGAAAAACTAAAAAAAATCAAAATAACCTAAACTTAGAAACCGATATGTTCTAAGTGATTTCTGTTTTAAATAAATCGAAAGCTAAAAAAAAACCGAAAAACGTCCGTTGGAGCAAGTCCTTACTTCTTTTGCACTTGTAATCTTAATGATAATGACAACTTCAACTGGAACTAGCAAGTTAAGGCACCGCTCATTTGGACTTTTAAATCTGAGTTTTTAATTTATTTTATACTGTAACAGTTTTTTTACATTATGATTGTTGATAGCTTTTTAATGTAATTAAATTTTAAAAAATAAAAAGTTGTAACATTGCAGACAATAGAAAGAAATAAAAAATACAAAAAATCTTTAAAAGATAAAAATTAAAATTAAAAGATAAAAGCCAAAAACTAATACAGGGCTATCAGAGCTTCCCACCAACATTTCTTTTGCCAGGAGCAGATAGCTTATCTGAATTCTGAACTCTGTACTGCGGTCCTACGGCCTACCTTATTTACTCAGTTCTAAATTCTGTTCTTATGAGCCCCACTTTATTTAATCTTCCGGGATCTGGGCCCACCACCTCGATATCACCACCCCGTCCTTGAGATGCCAAGTTGCCAAGCCTGCTTGCACTTTTTCTTTGTTTGTATTTGAGAGTTGAGACAAAACTTATCGTAGGCTTCTTGCACTTTTTCTTACACAGGAATCTCTATTCATTTCCCTCTTAGCTTCACAAGCTGTAGTTGTCTTTAGCTGTGGATGCGACCTCTGTTTGGGCCTGGTGCCCTCTGGTCATGGTCATGAACCATGCCCCAAGCCAAGCTGGTCTTGTCAGTGCCCTGCAACATTAAATGCACTTTGCCATGTTAGCTTCAGCATATCCTGCTGGGGCAAAAGGTGAATCTACAACTGCTTTGCTTGATGGTTGGTCTGGCGTGGCCGTTCAATGAGAAAAGGACACTTGAATCACAGTCAAATCCAGGCTTTTTTGTTCTCTTTTTCTGAATGTTACTCCACAGGGAAAAATGCAAACAACAAATGATTAACTTGTGTTTCATGGTCAGGTAATTGTAAGGTGTATTGCATTTGATGGCTATTAGTAAGAAGTGACCTGACTTATCTGAAAGAAACTATTGTTATCTTCAAGCTGAACCTTTCTACAATCCACATCCTGCTGGTTTCTTGCAAGACCTCAATTCAGTTAAAGTCAGATTCTACTAACATTAGAACATCCTGACCAAAGAAGGTAGTTGGGACAAAATTCCATTACGTTCAACAGTTCTTGGTGTAACTTGACCAAAGCTGTAATTGGCAAATAATTCCATCTCATTCAACTCTTTCGTAATCAAATTATGACCAACTTCCCTTCTTTGAACCGACTTCACGGCAGTGTTTTTTTTTTTACTTTTTCTGCTAAATTTCAGACATTCACACCCTCCCAGCAATTACCTCAGTCCGTATTCAGAAACAAACGCGTCAGTACATTCTCAAGATACAAGATCATGAGGAGCTTAAAAGAAGTCGAACAATTCAAGATCCTGGTCTGGCTGCCTACTTTTACATAGCTGGGTCATCACCAAGTGGTACATCAGTCATCACAAGATCAAGCGTATCATCTTACAAAATGTTACAAGCCTTGATATGTGATGAACATCAGAAGCTAGAATCATTGAACGCCCACTAACACAACAGCTACTTGTGGTACTTCTAATAGTAGCACAGTCTAAATACCCTACATAGATTTAAGTTAAGCAGCTCTGAATTAGTTGACTTGTTTCATAATGAAGCTGATTTCACATCACACTGCAAGAGTTGGCGTTGTCATCGCTGAAAAGATCGCCGTAGGAGTCCCGCGCCGGCGATGCCGCGCTACTCTGCGGCATCCCGTGGCCGTAGTGGTAGTAGTAGCGGGAAGGTGACGGCTGCGAGTAGTAGTAGTACGGCAAATGCGAGTACTCCTGCGGCGGCCTTGCGGCTGGCATTGCTTCCGGCGCTGCCGCGTAGCACGCCGCGCTCGCGCTCGGCCGCGCCACGTTGTAGCTCATGACGTGCACCGGCTGCTGCTGCAGTTGCAGGGGCAGTGGCAAGTGGCTCACGTAGCTGGTTTGATATGGTACGGCCGCCGCCTTGGCGCCAGCTGGCGTCTCGTCTTGCCCATGCTTTCGTTTCCTCTTTGGTTCGACAGACTGCTCCGCCGTGACCTCCTTGGTGCCGCCATGATTGACATCGCCGTCAGCGTCGGTGTTGCCATTGACGCCGACATTGGTGCTCGCCGTGCTTTCTTGATCCGGTTTCGCAGTCACGCCGGCTGTCTTCTTGGGTTCTTCAGTGTAAGTCTTTGGGTTGCTCCGCTCTGCGGCGTTTGTTTCGGCGTCACCAGGCGCCGGCTTGTCCGTGGGTTCACCAGGATTGTCCGGCTCGCTGGTTTGGTTCTTGGCTTCATGGCTCCGGGTGTCAGTGGGTTGGTACCGCTGCTTCTGCTCCTCGGGCCACTGCTCGGCATGCTTCCCGGACCTGCGCAGCTTCTTGATGAGAAGGTCGGCGCTGACCTTTCCGGTGACTGCGACAGTCACCTTGTGGCTCCGGGCGTCGAAGTCGCATTTGAACACGCCTTGGGCACAAAAGATTTTGGCTAATTTAGTAACAATTTATCTTCAGATTGAACAAAATAGTCTCTGTTTGCAGATGCTTTCTTGATGACTGCATGCTCAGATGCAACCGGACATACGAACGAGATACTAAAGATACACATTAAATGTAGCTGATACACACCTTCAACACTTTGGAGCACTTTCTTGACCTTCTTCTTGCATCCCTCGCAGTGGATGGACACCCTAAGCACCAGGGTCTACAGATCAAGAAGATCAAACAGACACCATTTAATCACCAGCATATCTGCATGGCCTCAAGGTCAAGAAAGAGGGCAAAAGAAAACAAAAAAACCAGGAACAAAGAAGCAACTTACAAACAGATAATCAATCGTGATAAAAAAAATGATCGAACTGAACAAGAAAGGGATTGCTGAGCTCAAAATGTTTTTTCCAGATGGAGGCATAAAGAGGACGGACAAACGACCTAGGAGAATGTGTTATTGTACCTTGCATTGCAGAGATTCTGAGGCCATGAGGACGGCTTGTACCGTGGGGAAGGTAGAGCGAGGGTGGAAGGGAAAGTGGCCAACGATTGTAGTACCGTGTGGAGGGGATGCTTGGCTGGAAGATATATATAGCAGTACCGGAGCTTCGTCATTTTGGCGATATTAGGCCTCGCTTGTTGGGCTGCAAAGCATTAGCTTAAAGCCGAACTTGCACCGTAGCAATGAAAATTTTACTATATCTGAAGGTGGCTTATTTAGCGTAATTAAATTTAAAAATAAAAAAAATATGTTAGCTCATTACGGACAACACGAACGAATACAGAAAAAAAAGAACCGGCAAAAAAGCTAAAAAAATCAAAAGTTCAGAAAAAGACAAAATTTATGAATAGTAAATATAAGCCAGAAGTCAGAAGCTGAAGCTGAAATGAGCAGGGCCCGAAGAAGACGATACATAACATCTACCATATGGTGTCCGTGCGGCAGCCCTAAAAGAGCGCCGCGTGGCCTCAGCCACACGGCCATCGTGCGGCGACGTGAAGGCTGCACGGCCACCATGCAGCTACCCCTACACTGCATGTCCACTATGCAGTGCCTTAATTCAACGTGACAACTATCATTTTTGTAAATACGAGTTCAAATAACACTAAAAATACCAAAAACTCACAGTACTGTACCTGTACTATACTACAATTACTAGTTACTACCACACACTGATAGTTGCTTGTTTTGGTTTGATTTAGCCCGTTTTAAAACTGTTTCTGCTTTTAGTTTTTGAAAATCAAAAGTTGTTTTTGAATGTGCTAGTTTTTTAATATTTTTTCTCTTTTTCTTTGTATTATCCATAAAGATATAATGTTTTTTATTTTTCTACAATTAAATGTCTCAAAGAAAAATTAACAACCACTATAATGTCCACTAAAAAACAACAGCCAAAAGCAATTAAAAAGCCGCTTTGAATGAGATCTTATACTATAATAGTTTTTATATATATATTTGGGGTGACGTGACTTTACATGTGGACAAAACACACACTTGTTAGATTTCCTCCTGTTGTTATAGGATCTTGAGCGTGTTGGTCGTTTTTACCCCTTCAAACAAGATTTCCTCCTGTTGTTATAGGATCTTGAGCGTGTTGGTCGTTTTTACCCCTTCAAACATTGGATTTTTTTGTACGAATAATCTATTTTTATTTAAAATTATAGAAATATACCCACAGTAATATTGTTTTTACATAAATAGACTCCAGTCGCCCAACAGGAGATGACTAAAGCCAATCGCCCAATGGCCAGACAACATAGCTCCAGTCGACCGGCCATTGGGCGACTGAAACCAGTCGTCCAGCCAAGGGGCGACTGTTGTGGAGTCGCCCACCCAGAGGGTGACTGCACAATGGCCCCCGTGAATTTTGTATATTTTATGAATTTTGTAGATTATAACTGAAAAATAATCTGCTGTATTAGTAATAAAAGATTATGGTCATTGTATGTTATAGGTGCGTATTTTGTTTGAGAAATAGGAATTTTCAATATCTGAATTCACAAAGAAAATTTTATACACTATGCCATACCACACTAAACCGCATAATTGCACTGACCAATCAGCTATTTGAAATAATGCTCAAGTAGATTATGTTACTGTTACGAGGTATCATATTTGTATATGTAGTTTTCCCAAAAGAACAAGCCTCAGTTTGACTCGTCCTATTAATATATTTTATAATTCCAAATTACCATATTTGTAAAAAATTTGAATCTTTCATAAAAGTTGTAATTAATTCAAAATATATACAAATTCAAAAGTTTTAGAGATCCAAGTAAAAAATTGAACTTTTCAAGCTTAAGATTTGATCGTAATTTTTAATGTATTCTTTAAACACTAGGAAACATTGGGATTGTCTATTCATCAACTGACTGAAACTTTTGCTTTTCTCAACCCTTTGGATCAAGATCTAACCACTCTCATTCCTATATAAACCCACCTTCTCACCCCTAGAACAAAGACTGAAACAAAGAATCTATCTGTTATATTAGTAAAATAGAAGAAAAATAAGCTACCACATTCGCTGTCAAGTACTAAAAATTTCAACAATAATTGAAGATAAAGGAAAAAAATCTACGCAACTTATTTTAGTGAAATTCAGATTATATAGATGGAGATCGGTTAGATATATATTAGAATTGTACATTTGTATAACACCTCTATTTTCAATCATAAATATTAGAGCTGTATAATAAAACAGGTTATTTTTCATATAAAAGCATATATGCTGTAGTATCTAGCCACACTATTTCGTGGGGAATTGATGTGGTTATCTAATGTATTATTAAAACAAGAGAGAAAAGCCATCATATTTGCTCTTAAGGACAATAAATTATCACGTTATCGGAGAAAAAAGAGAAAAATCTACACCTTCAATTGTGGTGGGTCTAAATTACAACGATGAAGAGTAAACATGCAGAGATATGAGAAGTCTATGTCACTTATTTCGGTGATACCAGATTATAATAGTGTAGATTAATTATGTATATATTACAGCTATTACAAATATAACTATATTTTTGAAAGACGATGGAATTATATAACAAATACAATACATTATAAATATCTAGTTACGTAATTCCACGCCAATCAAGGCTTACCGCGTGAAGAAACTCGGAGCATCGTTCCACACGTACTTGGATATCTATCTCCTCATCAAGCCCCCTGGAAGTGTTTTTAAGGGAAGGGCAGCCAGATATGTGCAACGATATCAGGGAAGGGAAAGAGCTCAGCCAACGCAGCAAGCTCTCCAGCCTTCTGCGGTTGGTTACTTTCAAGCCACGGATCGAGACAAGATATCTCACACCCTCCGGCAAGCAAGTTTGCTCATGGCACGCGCAAATCTCCAGCTCCTCGACGCGGCCCAGCTCTCCCAGCGCCGCGCACCCTTCGGATGCCGACAATTCCCGGCTCAGGGAAATCGAGACGCTCCTGATGCCTCGTGTTACTCCTTGAAGGCCTCCTCTCGTGCTGTACAGCAGTCGGTTGTTCATCAGCCTTGTATGAGAAGATCTCTTACATTTTCAAGCCTTGGTTGGGGTGAAGGGATTCAAGTACCTGGGCGGAAACGGACGGGTCACCTTCAACATCCATACCCCACTGTAGAATGCATCATCTATAAGGCTGAGATGCTTCAGATGCCGGAAATTGCTAGTTGGTTCAGGCAGCGCAACAAGGTCAGTTATTGAAAGGCTGAGGTACGTCAGTTGCTGCAGCATATAGAACGCCGACGGTAATTCCTTGATCTGAGTCGCTCGCAAGTCCAATACAAGCAACTCAGTGCACCTGCACAGCTTGTGCTGAACCTCTCTGATTTCACATCGTTGATCCTCAGATGAAAGCACGTTTTCTCCCGGGATCAGGAAGGGGACGCCTCCGCAAAGCAGCACGATCTCCTTCGCAATAGCAGCGAGAGCTGATGATCCAGAGGCTTGTCTCCCACCGGCACAAGACCAAGAGACGAGTTCCTGGCGAGCAGCTCCCATGCATTCTGCGGCGACAGGCGATGCACGACGTACGGCTCCACGTAAATATATTAACCCAAAGCTTACACTACGGAAATATATTAACTCAAAGTTAGCCAGCTTAAGGCTTACACTACGGAAATATATTATGCATTCCATTTCTTGACGAAACTACTAACTCAAGAAGAAGCAGCCATTCTGTGTGAATAGTTGCCACATTACAGAATTACAGATCTCCTTTGGCGAAAAACTGGATAATGGTGTGTTGCAAAAGAAAAATACCAGAACAATTAGGTAACAAAACTGAGATAGACTGAGATTGTAACAAGGTATCAGATATATAATTCTGAAATTGTCAACTGAAGACCACAGCACAGGAGTTAACTTTTGCTTTGGTTGTTGCATAAGAAGTACTAAAATCAGATTTTTGCGTCTTCCTTTTTACGAATGGAAGTGCAGATTTTGTAGTTGTTAGATAATTACCTTATGAAAAATTATCCACACTAGAGTAGAGGTACATGCATGCCCTGTTCCCTTCACCATCCTCACCAAATTGTTCTGTAGATTGTATTGCAGGAAAGGACAAAAGAAATCACCAGTAATCCCCACATGAACACCTTCCATCCTTGAAGTGATGGAACCTGTTGGTATCTCTAACAGATATCTCCCTCCGCTCGAAACATGATATGAACTTCATTGCTTCATGGCAGTCGCCACAAATCCGGAGGTTCTTTATCACCCGAAGGGGTGTTCCTGGACTCGTGCTTATGAGGCCCAATGCAACAGCCAGCTTCTCGCTGTGCACAGAGAGGATATCATCCTTTTCTTGCTCTTCCACATCATGTAGGACAAAATCTGTGCTTGGTGAAAAGCCCAGCCTCCTCATCTCAATGGTAAGCTGCTTTAGTTTCTCGGTTATTGCAATCATCATGGGGTGTGAATTGTCACCAGCCAACAACATGTGCACCTTGTTCTTGATCTCTATCCAGCTACAACCTTTTTCTTTCTTCAAGCCCACATTCTTCATCGTGTCCCTCACCCTATTGACCCCATCCCACATTTTCTTAGACGCATAAATGTTGGAAAGCAGGACATAGTTACCAGCATTTTCTGGCTCTAGCTGAAACAGCTTTTCTGCTGCAACCTCAGCCAGGACCACATTGCCATGAACCCTGCAGGAGCCCAGTAATGACCCCCAAATACATCCGTCCGGCTCAAATGGCATCTCATTTATGAGATCATATGCCTCATCAAGCTTGCCAGCCCGCCCTAGCAGAGTGACCATACACGCATAATGCTCCATCCTGGGCGAAATGCCATGCTCTTGCCGCATTTCATTGAAGTAGTGACGCCCCTCCTCTGTCAGGCCAGCTTGGCTGCAGGCACCAAGGACACAGGTGAAGGTGACTAGGTCAGGCTTCTGCTTGCACCTTTGCATGGAACAGAACAACCGCACAGCATTTGCAGCCTCCCCATGCATAGCGTAGCCACCAATCATCGCATTCCACGACACCACATTCCTGGATGGCATTGCATCAAAGATCATTCTCGCATCCCTGACCCTGCCACACTTTGCATACATGTCCACCAGTGCACTGCCCACATAAACATCATGAAGAAAACCCTTCCTCAGAGAAAAACAGTGTGCTGACCGCCCATGCATCAGAGCTGCCACATTGGCAAACGCTGGCAGCACGCAAGGTATCGTAACTGAATTTGGCTCGATCCCTTCTGACTGCATCTCTCTGAACAGATCCGCAGCTTCCAAATCCCTCCCATTCTGCACGCAACAAGCAACAATCGAGGTCCAGGACACGACATTCAACTCGACTCCTCGGCCAACAAACTCCCTGAACAACCTTAATGCCTCGGAGACTTGAGAGTTCCGAGAGAGCCCTGCGACAAGGGCATTGCAAGAAGCAACGTCCATATGGCTGGATTCGTCGAACACCCGAACAATCTCATCAGCCTGCCCACACTTGCCGTACATATCGATGAGCGCAGTGACAACACAGACATCTAGCCTGCACCCCGCTTTCACCACATACCCATGCACCTGCTCACCAACCGAGACATCATCGACATCCCCAACCGCAGACAGTGCACACGAGACTCCGGTGGCGTCCGGCAAGAACCCCTCGCCGTGCATCCTCACAAGCGTCGTGACCGCGTCCCGAGCGCGCCCGCTCCGGTTCAGCCCGGAAACCAGCCCGTTCCAGGTGATCACGTTCGGCTCGACACCGGCGCCCTGCATCCGCTCGAGGAGGCTCCACGCGCCCTCGGCGTCCCCGCGGGAGGCGTACCCGGCGATAAGGGCGCTCCAGCTGACGACATTCTTGTGCGGCATTCCGTCGAACATGCGGCGGGCGTCGCCGGTGGCGCCGAGGCGGAGGTAGGCGTGGAGGAGCGAGGAGGCGACGAAGGGGTCCCCCGCGACGCCGGCGACGGCGGCGGCCGCGTGGAGAGCACGGGCGAGGGGCAGCGCGGGGCATGACTTGAGCGCGGAGGGGAGGAGGCGCGGGTCCACAGGGAAGGAGACGTGGCGGAGGAAGTGGAGAAGGGAGTCGGGGCGGGACATGACATCGGCGCATTGCCAGATTGGCCTGGTGGTCCGTTTTCTCCAACGTTTATGATGAGCAGAAGAAAATAAATTTTAGGAGGACAAAAATGCAAAAGAGTAGATTTCTGTAACACCCAGCCCATCCTCTGGGTCAGGAATGCTACCATCATTACAAACTCTTACCTTTTCTTCAATTACCAGAAAAAAACAACACTAATATATTTAGGTAGCTGCGAATAGATACATCATAGTCTTTCTTTTAGCCCTTACTCTAGCAGACTAGTAGAGACTAGTATAAACTGACAAAATGTGGTACAGGGAGTGCGTTTAGTTTGTGAAGATTATTCATGTACTATTCCCACCCCAGCACGGCGTCCTCAACGGTCACCTAGAAATAAACAACAAAGCAAGGGTGAGTCCAAGGACTCAGCAAGTACATAATAGAACGTAAAATCCTACACAACATGAAAACACTTTAATCCAACCAACATACTCTGCATACATAGCTATGCTCATACCACCATTCTCAAGGTTCTACATTGATAGTGCATGCTTCACATGCATTTTCATGTTCCACATTGCCAAATCATCAATGCAATGCGACCCTGCTCTACATGCACATTTGCTCATCACATTGCAAATATCGGTATTGCCGAGTGAACACCCGTCGATGTTCACCCATAATCTTGAGCCCGCCCATTTCGGCACGGGGGTCTCTCCACTCCCGTGGAGGCCTACAGAAGTAGGTCTTACTCAAGATCACTCCGGATTAGTCCGCTAGCTTTACTCGCAGCTTGGGACTTTCTCACCGCCCTCACTCTTGAGTGCACATAATGCAGATGCATATGCCCATGATCATTATCATTGTCATCCATAAGTAAGCATCACATCATGTAATCATCGCGTTACCACATAAACCTTGTCATATCATGTAAACATCGCATATTCATAACCTCTACGGTTTACCGCTCTACCATGCACTTGCCTGTTAACCAAGCGGAGCGGAACGACGTGGCGACGACGTCAACTCAAAGCCTCCACCTAAATAATCAATAAATCCGACTTAACATATCGTAACGAAACCAGAGATTAAATGGGCACTGACGATACTACATGCATATCCCGATCCTGGTGTAATATGCCCGGGGTGAAGGACCCATCAAGCTGGCACCAAACCCCCCTTTTTTCTATTCTTTTTCTCCTCTTTTCTTTTCTTTTCTTTTTTTCCATTCCTCTTCTTTCTCTTCTCCTTTCTCTCTTTCTTTTTCTCTCCCCTCTCTTTCCTTTTTCTTTTTTTTTCCTTACCCGTCCGCTCTCTCTCTCTCCTTATCTCTTTCGGCCGAACGGCCTCACTCACTCCACCCCCGCCCACTCTCTCTCGCGTGCGGGCGACCTCTCCGGCCGCGCTAGGGCTTGCCGGCCCTGCAGCTCGCCGGCCACAGCTCCCTCCGCCGGCCCCCTCCCTTCTACTCCTCCCACCCTCTCTCTCTCTCTCTCGCTCGCGCGACCTTCCTGGCGGGCGCGGCTGCGCACGGCCGCGCTCGGCTTGCTGGCCACGGGCTCTCCACTGACGGCCCCCCTGCTCGCCCCTTGCACTCCTTGCCCCAGATTCGGCCGGCCCCGACCAGATCCACCGGCCCCCTTGCGTGCGCGCGGCGAGGTGCACGGTGCCGTCGCTCGGTTTGGCGGTGCAGCGGCGCGGCGACACTTGACCGAGCTTGGGCCCGCCGGCCTCGGCTTGCAGCCGGCCGGGTGCCTAGCACCCCCTCCATCTCCGGCCATTCTCCCTCGCCAACACAGCCTACTACGGCTTTCCTACGGTACTCCCCCACTTCACCCCCTTTCTTCCCTTTTTGCTAAACGCCTCGTGCCATGAACCAGCTAGGGCTGTGGTGAGGGGACCTACCCAGGCTTGGATGTTGAAGAAGGTTGTGGCGACGGTGAGGTCCTAGGTTCGGTGGTCGTGGATGACCCAAGCCTTCCAGACCGCCGCCCTTGCTCTCTCCGCTTTCTCTCTACCTTTCGGCTGAGGGAGGAAAATGAAGTGGTGCTTGGCTTGGTTCTTGAGGCTGTGGCAGAAAAGTGGAGTGGGTGCAGTGGCTGTGTGCTGTCTTGTCTACTTAAGAGGCATTGCCATCACTCCCCCTGTGAAATGCCACTTTTGCCCTTTCCCCTTTAGACTTGGCTGGTTATGGCACTAGGGCTTTTTGGTCCAATGGCAGTCCTATACTATTTGGTGCTCCTCTACTGCGGCAGGTAAATCCGTAACAGGTAAGAGTAGAATTTCCTGCCGAATGACGACAACCCACAACGCAAGACGGTGCCAACCGGCCCTAGACGGTCAGGGAACCTCTAAGAGAGCTACTTTTATGCGGCTTTCTAGACGGTGTCGACTGTTCCTGGGTGGTATGGGAACCTCTGCGAGCGTTGCTTATTCGGCGTTCTAAAAGCCGATGGGTCTGACGGCAAAAACCGCCCCTTTCTTTCCTTAATTCTCTTTTTTGAAATGTAGTGGTATTACAATTACACTGACAGATAACCACAATGTATTGTGGAGTTCTTTTTTGGCACTTTTGGTACGTTTTGAACCTGTATTTGTAAAAATAGTCGGAGTCGTGTGGAAATGGCAAAAATGGTACTTCTGTCGTCTGGTCACTGGGCGGCAACGGCGTGGAGCTGACACGTGGGCAGCAGAGGCTTGTGGCCGTATGGCAAGGGCCTACCGCCGGGCCACCGTGCGGCTCCTTGCTTGCCGCCATGCCACTAGATGGCAGGTAATTAAGCTGGCTAATTAGTCAACTTAATTACCTGTCTTAATTAGTAGTTCCAGTCGCAGCCGCTTTCTCAACCTTCGATCACCGACCATGTTATCCCTACCACTGCCGTATTCAACCATGGTAATTCATGACCACAACCACTCCAACCGCTCCCGATCACTCTCGAGTCTCGACCACCCCTTGCACTCCGTAGCTTTCGACCACCTAAAGCCTATTGACCATCTACTGTATCTCCGACTACAGTAGATTCGACCATCTCAGTCATTCGACCACTTCAGCCGTCCGACCATGGCCATTCAACCGCCTTGGCCATTCAACCACTTCAACCATTCGACCAACTTGACCATTCGACCACTCCAGCTGTCTGACCACGGCTATTCGACCACTTCAACCATCGACCATGTCCAACCACGGCTATTTGATCACTTCAGCCATCGACTAATTAAGGCAGGTAATTAAGTCAGCTAATTAGCCGACTTAATTACCTGTCGTTTGGTGGCATGGCGGTAGGCAGGGAATCGCACGGTGACCGGACGGTAAGCCCCTGCCGCACGACCATGGGGCTCTACTGCCCACGTGTCAGCTCCACGTCGCTACTGCCCGGTGACCGGGCAGTAGAAGTGCCATTTTGCCATTTCTGTGTGATTTTGGTTATTTTTGCAAATACGGGTTCAAAACGTGCCTGTTGTGGGGATGACCCCCACCTAAGCCCAGCAGGCCTGTTAGAAGGTTGTGAGGCCCAAAATGGGACATGTATAATGACGTAAGTGCCCTTGAGGGGGATACTCAAATGTAAGGGTACTATTGTAAAAACACTCCCCATGTGGATATATATATATACGATACCGGCCATGGGGAAGAACCCTAAGCACTTGCTTACCTAACTCTCCACTATCATACTCTCTCTCTCTCTCTCTCTGTTTGGTTTGTAGCCACAACAGTTGGCGCCGACCGTGGGGAGGACAAGAGCAAGCCTCAAGTTCCGAAGGAAGATGGCACCAAAGAAACCTTCATCGTCGGTGGCAAAGAAGAAGGTGGTGGATGCGACGAAGTCTCGCGTCAACACCAGGGCTTCGGCGTCGGCTGCCACCGGCGTGGGCGCGGCAGCGACAAACACCGGTGTGCATGCCACGACGGTCAACCCTGCCATCGTTCTCACGACGATCGACCCCACCACCGCTGCCACGATGGCCGACCCCGCCACCGCCGCTGCGATGGCCGACCCCGCCATCGCTGCCATGACGGTGGACACCGCTCCGCGTGGGATGAGCGACCCCACCGCAGGCACCGCATCGCTGCCGGTAGCACCGACCAGGTGGGCGGGGGCGGTAGCGCCGGTGCTCAGGTCGGCACGGCCGCCGCCCTCACACCCGGTGCAGGAACGACGAGCGATTCCAGCGGCAATGCAGGTTCCATCACCGACTCCGGAGTCCACCACGCCGCCACGGCAGGCAATCCGGGGGGTGCAGGCCGTGATCGCCGCTGTTCTGGCTGTGCAACCAGGTGCACCGGTTGCCCTGGCCACTACTACGGTGGAGAACACCCAGTTGGCGGCCCTCAGCACATTCCAGCGAGAGTTGGAGGATCTCTGCGGGGCCGTGCGCGATATGCAAGAGGCTCGGAGTCAGCAGACCCTGCTGACGGTTGCGCCGGAGCCCACGCCAGAGCGGGCGGACAGCCGCGACGCTCCCACGCCCAGTTGCATCCCGCTGCGACGCGTGGACCCAGAGTCCCCGCTCTCTGCAGGTTTGCAGCAGACGGCGTGGCCGGACGACTTCAAGTTCCCAAGTGCCATCGAGTCGTACAAAGGCGACACGGACCCTCGGGAGGTCGTACGCGTGTATGAGACCGCCATCAAAGCCGTCGGCGGAGACAACACCACGAAGGCGAAGGGGCTCCCCCTCGCGTTGCAAGGAGTGGCGCTCTCTTGGTTTTTCACCATAGAGCCAAGCTCCATTTACGCGTGGGAGCAGATCCGCGACCGCCTTTACAACAACTTCCAAGGAAACTATGTCGAACGCGTCGATGCGGATCAGCTCTTCGTGGTCAAGCAAAAACCCTCAGAGAAGCTCTAGGACTACTTCAGGCGCTTCGCGAAAGTACGCTGCCAGGTCAAGGATGTCAATGAGACAACCATCATCAACGCAGCAGTACAGGGTCTTTGCCCGAGGCCGCTGGCCGAATACAACACGCGGAAGCCAATCAAGACGGTGGCGAAGCTCTTCGAGAAGATGGAAGAGTATGCGCGGGAGGAGGAGGATGCGCGAAGACGCGAGGGCGACGACTCCGGCCCCATTCAAGCGGAGGGGTGGTCGCAAAAAGGAAGCGCGGGGAATGACTCCCCGACAAAAAATGCAGGCAAGAGTCCGCGGGGGACGCCCCTGAACGCAGAGACGCCGGGGGGCATGAGAGCTCGTCAAGCGATAGGCGCAAGCCCCGGCGTAATCAGCACAGGTCCCAGAAGGCTCGGCACATCCTCGGCATAGAGGACGCCCCCTAGGAACCTACCCCCACCCCGCGCGAGAAGGGCCGGGGAGGCCGGAGATGGGGTCGCGGAGGCGGCTGCGACGAGAGACCGCGCGTGGAGCAGGAAATCCTGGACTACGACAGGTGGTGCGAAGTGCACGGCTACGGTGATCATATCACGCGGGCATGCACCGTGGTCATGGAGCTGCGGCAAGCAACCGCCAGAACCCGGGCCTTGGAAGCGCGGCCCCCGCCGTAGCCCATGTCCAGAGGCCGCAGGGAAGCCCCTCGCAAGCTGCAGCCATAGAGGGGGGTCAGCACCGCATCATTAGTGTCATCTCCGGAGGCTCCTCGCCGGGAACCTCCTCAGCGCAACCGCTTCCGGGGATGCCGCACTGCAACATTACCTTTACACCAGCCGACGCCCAGGGCATGGAGTTCCCCCACCAAGATGCTTTGGTCATTCAGGCTGACATCGCAGGCTGCGAGGTCAGGCGTGTCCTCATCGACGGAGGCAGCTCCGCGAACATCCTGGTGGCGGAGGCCCTCGACCGTATGGGGATCCCTCGGGGTCGTTTGGGGCTGTTGGGGACCCCGCTTCAAGGTTTCCGGGGCCAGCCGCTGAAGGCCTTGGGTCAGGTACGTCTCCGAGTCTCCTTTTGTCAAGGCGATAATGCCAGGAGCGAAGACGTTGTCTTCGATGTTGTAGATATCCCGCACCTGTACAACGCTATACTGGGCCGATCCGCCATCAACTCCTTCGGGGCGGTCCCGCACCATGCCTTCTTATGTATGAAGCTCCCGGGCCCGCGGGGTGTCATCACTATCTTCGGCGACTAGAATCTCACCAGGCGCGTGGAGGCTGGCGCCAGGAGTCCGCGCCATAGTGTGCACGTCCTCGCCGACAAGGCGAAGGCGGACACGCCATCCGCCCCAGGGTGGATGCCTAAGCCCCGGCCGGACAGCGGGGTCAAGAGGATACCCCTCCACGCTGAAGGGCAGTTTGTGTCCATTGGCGAAGGCCTTCCCCCGGAGGTGGAGCAAGACTTGCTCCAAGTTCTCCGGAGCAACGCGGACGTCTTCGCATGGTCCCCAGAGGACATCAAAGGCGTGGACCGCGCCCTCATCGAGCATAACCTAGCGGTTCGCCCCGATGCCAAGCCGGTCAAGCAGAAGCTTCGGTGTATGTCCATGGACCGGCAGCAAGCGGCCAAGGTGGAGGTAGCGAAGCTCCTCCAGGCCGGGGTTATCCGCGAAGTCCAGCATCCGGATTTGCTTGCCAATCCGGTGTTGGTCAAGAAGGCTAACGGCACCTGGCGTATGTGCATCGACTTCACCGCCCTCAACACGCCATGCTCGAAGGACGACTACCCTTTGCCGCGCATAGATCAACTGGTCGATGCCACCGCGGGGTGTGAGTTCATGAGTTTCCTGGACGCGTACTCCGGTTACCACCAAATCTACATGGCCAAGGACGACGAGGACAAGACCAACTTCATTGCGCCGGTTGGGACTTTCTGCTTTGTCAGAATGCCCTTCGGGTTGAAGAATGCGGGCGCAACCTTCACCCGCCTCGTCGCGCTGGCGCTCACCGCTCAGCTCGGGAGGAACGTAGAGGCCTACGTCGATGACGTGGTGGTGAAAACCAGACAGCTTGCCTTCCACGGTCGGGATCTTCAGGAGACCTTCGACAACCTCAGGAAGGCAGGCATCAAGCTCAACTCGGACAAGTGTGTCTTCGGCGTGCGGGCAGGCAAACTCTTGGGCTTCCTCGTGTCCGGACGAGGCATCCAGGCGAACCCCGACAAAGTCGACGCAATCCTTGCTATGGAGCCGCCCAAAACGACAAGGGAGGTCCAGAGGCTCGCCGGCCGCATGGTTGCTTTGAGCCGCTTCCTATCTAGAGCAGCGGAGCGGGGCTTGCCATTTTTTAAGACCCTCTGCGGTTGCGACGGGTTTCACTGGGACAGCGATTGTGCGAAGGCCTTCGATGACCTCAAGACACACCTCGCAAGCCTCCCCACTCTGGTCGCTCTGGCGCCAGAGGCTCCCCTCTTGCTCTACCTCGCCGCTTCGGCGACAGAGGTCAGCGCTGTTCTCGTCCTGGAAGAAGGCGCTCTCCAACGCCCCGTGTACTTCATCTCTGAAGCCCTTCAGGGCGCTAAGATGCGGTATACGGAGCTCGAGAAGCTCACCTACGTGCTGATCATGGCCTCGAGGATGCTTCGACACTATTTCCTTGCCCATCCAATCACGGTGCCATCCTCGTTCCCCTTGGCGGAGATGCTGCACAATAAGGAGTTCAAAGGGCGAATTGGCAAGTGGGCAGCCGAGCTCGCCCCGTTCTCCTTGACGTATGCCTCGAGAACAACGATCAAGTCCCAGGTCCTTGCAGACTTCCTCGCGGAGTGGACCCCATCGGCTCAGCCCACCCGGCAGCCAAAAGACCCGGTGTGGATGCTCAACACCGACGGAGCCTACGGCGTTGCAGGAGCGGGCGTAGATACGGTGGTTACCACGCCTGAGGGGCACCGCCTGTTGTACTCGGCGCGGCTTGCGTTTCCCGCCACCAACAACGCGGTTGAGTACGAGGCGCTACTCTTTGGCCTCGTGAAGCTTAAAGCGCTGGGTGCGTGTTGAGTCTTTGTCCGCACCGACTCGCGTCTGGTAGCGGGCCACGTGGACAAGTCATACCAGGCCAAGGACCCGGAGCTGGCCAAGTATTGGCAGTCGTAAGAGCGAAGGAGCGACACTTTTTGGGTGTGTAGGATTGGATATGGCAACAGAGGGGGGTGAATGGTGCCTCTTTAAGAAACGCCCCTCAAAAGAATCCACTAAATGATCCTCTCCTCTCCGATAGCTAAGAAGCTATGAAGAGTGTTGATTCAAGCTTACTGAAGATACAGACAAACAGACGAGACAGCGGGGAAAAAGCCAACAGAGAAGAACAACCAAAACAAATAACAAAGCAGCTGTAGTAGAGAGGGGCGGTCAGACCGCTGGACAGGGGCCGGTCTGACCGCTCCTTAAGGGCCGGTCTGACTGGCATTTGTGGGGTGGTCTGACCGCCATGTAAGGCCCGGTCAGACCGGCCTCCCCGAGAGCAGCAGTCTGAACTTTTAAACAGCTGAACTGAAAAGCTGAAACTTCTTATTTCAATGAATTTGTTGAAATGCAAATGCTCTCCTCAGACCACAAGCTCTAGAACTTGTCCCAAATAGCATTGGGATCTTAGGGAACCAGAGATTTCACAAGGGGAACAAGAAATCAAGAATTTGAGTGAAATCTGAAAATGAAATGAGAGGAAGTCCAATTTTCAGATTTCTCTCAAATTTCCCATTCTTTGCTTGAGAGCTTTTGAATTTCATTTAGCAATGATAAGGGGACTTGAAAACACGAAGCTTCCCCTGCTACTGCTTCATTTATTCGGTTTATCCTCAACTCATTTCCATTACTCTCTTGTTCCTTATTTACTGATCAAATGGCTGCTACTGGATTACTGTGAATTGGAGTGGATGTGATATATGTCGATGAGATTGTGAATGCTAATTTTGTTATCTGTCAAATTGTTGATCTCCTTGTTTAAATTTAGCAGTATTTGTGATCTGTGATGTGTGTGGATCTGTGTGTTTGGAAGTGCAGTAGATTGGTAGTTAATGGTGCACTATTCCTGTTGAAGATTGTTAACTGTGTGTTAGTATTAGTAATCTGTGTTGGTACTTGTCAATTGTGATCTATGTTTAGCTCTATCAGTTGTTTTATGCGTTAGATGTCAGTGTTAGTTTCTGGGGATCTCCTTGTGTTTGTGTTGTGCGATTAAGCGAGTTGTCGGGACCCCGGATTTCCGAACCTGGACCCTCTGTGTATTACTGCACTAGTCCCAGATCAAAGCTAGTGCACACAGTTAAACAGAAATGAATACTTCACCAGCATCGTGTTATTACAATAATTGAGAGTACTGACCGAAAAGGTCTCATTATTACATTAGAGGTTCCAAGACCTCACACAACCAGAATACAGCGGAAGCAAGGTAAATTCAAAGTAGACCCATCAATATGCCACAGACAGTTGACTGGGGAAGCGCGACCTAGAACTCCTGCAATCCTTCGTCGAAGCCACCAGCGAAGTAGTCATAGTCTCCTTCTTGGGCTTCGTGTTCCTCTGCTTATTATGTTTGAGTGCAGCATGTGAGTACATAAAGTACTCCGCAAGTCTTGGGAAAAATGCAATAGATGCAAGGCTTGACAAAGGAAGGCTATATGGTTCTTTTGCACAAAACAACATTTTCATTCGATTACTTCTAATTATTTTCGAAGGCATCGATTTAATAAAGTAAATGTTTAACAGAACTATCTTTAATTCTATAGTGAAGGTCCATCTACCAACACTAGTTAATCCAGTCTATTTGACCAAGTTAAAACTGCGGGTTCCATCCACCATCTCTGGCTCCAACTGCCAGGATACCCTTCCGAGAGTTCCCTCCACTCTCGGAATACAAAAACTTTGATTTTAAAACCAAAATCAGAAATCTACCATGTGAATGCATTCCTTGCCCGCCCTTGACCGTGGGCACGGCTATTCGAATAGTTTTACACTCTGCAGAGGTTGCACAACTTTACCCCCAAGAGATAAATTATCTTAATAGTCACCACGCTTCCTTTGGCATGAGACACAGATAAATTATCACAAAGCCTTTACCTCACTCTAGACTAGCTAGACACCACCCGCTGAGGTTTCACCGCAGAAGGGTTAAATCTGCCCAATCCGAAGCCCCCTCTTGCACCATATGAGTACAGTAAATCCCTGTCCCTCATTGTGAATAACCAGTAAATCCCTGGCACCCACTTTCCACTGGTGGCACCTAAACTAGACTGTCATGAGTTAATCAGCTAGGTCGTACCCATATAGACTTAGGGTTGTACGGTAGTGCTCAGTCTGGACAATCACAAACGTCGGTCCTTAATTGACTAGGGTGGAACATACACTTTACAAGATCTCGTGCTTACTGCACCAACCCAAACCAACCATCCACCTTAATCTAAACCAACTTTCACATTTTATTTTATTTTAAAAGAACAGTGGCAACTCCAATCACCACTAGACTTTAGAAACACAAAGGTATTACAATAATTCATAATTTCCCATTTGCAAGATTTATGAGGTATTCAATAGCATGGCTAAGCATTGTACTACCATTCTAATATTCACAACTGAATATAATAATCTCATTAAAGAACCAAAGGAAATCCTAAGGAGACAAGGGTACATAGCATTCAATTTTAACTGAGGGCATAACAAAATTGGGGTAACTAACACCTTAATATTTGAACTAATCTTGTATGTAAATAGCAATGCACATAATTTAAAATAATTAAAACATTTCAAAATCATAGGTTCAAGATGATCAAAGGAGACTTGCCTTCTTGAGCGCTGTTTGGTTCTTCTTGTTGCGACTCGACGAATTCCTCGGCGACGGTGGAATCTACGCGCGAAAAGACAAACAAACAAAACAAATAAATTCAAACAAAATTTAAATAAAATTCAAAAAGAGTACATATTTCGATAGTTTAGAATTTTATAAAAATTTAGGAATTTGAACGGCTCAAATCGGAGTTAAAATGAGAAAGTTATGGCTTCCGAAAGATTCAAGGGATAGAAAATGAAAAGGCTGATTTTTGGGATTTATTTTTATACGGGAAAAACTTAATTATGACGTCAGCGAAAATTTGAAATTTCAATTTTGTGACATGCGGGCCCGGTCCACCGTGGACCAAGCTCACAGGGGAAGATTAGGGCTGAGGTGGCGCTCCACTTGCTTGGCGCCATGCGGACGCGAGGTGGCGGCCACGTGGCCGTCCACGCGGGCAAGACCGGCCACGCCGGCGCACGCGCAGCCGCACGGGAGATGTCCGGCCGGCGGTGAGGCGGCGAGTAGCGGCGGGAGGTGGAGAGGCGGCGGCGGCTTACCGACGGCGGCGACGGGAGGCGGGCGGGCGGCGGCGGCGCAAGGAGGAGGCGGCGGCGGAATTTGTTGGGGGCGGCGGCGAGGCGACGGGAGGCGGCCGGGGCGGCTGCAACGGTCGGCCGAGAAGGGAAAAAGGAGGAGCGATGGGAGGCGGTGCCGAAAAAGGTTTTGGAGGGGGGGTTTTTATAGGCGGGGAGAGGAGGGGGAGGCCGGCGGTTTAGAGCTCGCCGGAATTAATACAAACCGCAATTAGGGGAAATAAAAGAGGGGAAACGGCCGACGGATTAGAGGGGAGTGATTGGGGCTTCCGTTTCCACGCTTTAATCGGGAGTTAAGAGGAGGAAACGGCGGGATTTCAAAGCTCCATTTCGGTTTTAATGGTGGAGGAGAGAGAGGGTGGGAGGAGGAAGAAGGAGAGGTTGAAGAAGGTTATGACATGTGGGGTCCATATGTCATAGGGAGAGAGAAGAAGTGAAGAGGTACGGGCCGTCGGATTTGCGACACGTGGCAAGTGGATGTTTCATGGCTCTTGGATGTTATGAAGGGGTAAGTGATTTTGTGTGGCTAGGATTAAAACGTCGGAATAAATTTTAGAAAATACTAGAAACTTTAAAAACACTTGGAAAATTAATATTTAACGTCTAAAAATTCCAGAAACATCATAAAATATTCCTGGAAGCATTTGAGACTTATTAAAAATATTTTTAATTTCAGGTTTGAATTTAATAATTTTATAAAATACTTTTTAGCTTTGAAAATTGATTTTAAATTTCAGAAAATTCTCAAATATTATTGAAAAATTTAGGAAAGGCTAGGAAAAATATAATAAACTCTTATTGGCTTTAATAAAATATTTAAAATACATTTTCTTGCTTTAATTTTGAAATAAAATCCAGAAAATCAAATAAAAGCCAAGTAAAATCCAATTACTTTAAAATAGTTAATTTGAATTTAAATTTTTCCAGAAAGCCAAATTTTGGGGTGTTACACGAGTCGGCGACCATCTCCCTTCCTCGTGCTGTCTCGACTCTCTCCTTGCTTCTAGACTCTCTCCTTTCTTCTCTCCGCAGTCTGTCGATAGTTAAGTCGAGCGTTTGTTTGTCGTAGTCTTAGTGTTTGTCGTGTGCCATCGTCGTCTAGTTAGCCATTGACCGTTCTCCCTTGTTCTCTCTCGACTCCCTCTTTGCTTCTAGACTTCCCCAGTGCTTCTCAACTCTCTCTTTCTATCTTGCAGTCGATAGTTAGTTAGATCGTCGATCGGTAGTCATGTTCGTTCGTTTAGTCGTTGTGTCGTTCGTTCGGTCGTATGACGACCATTCGTACGGTCGTTCATCCCGTCGTCTGTAGTTCTTTCGTTCGACTGCTTGGGTAATCATTTTAGGTTTAGTTTTCTCCCCGTTTCATTTGACCTAGCTTTAGCTGAGCATCGGTAGCCTCAGTCTAGTCCTTGTGGAGAACACGACACTCGCCGCTATTTCAGTGGCCACCCGTGCACTTGCGGGTGTGCTATTTTTGCATGATCATGAACACACACATACTACATTATTCTCTCAGAATCACTCACGAGAGCACACTGCTCACTCCCTCTCCTGAGCTCACTCTCTCCAGAAGTACACACTCCCCATTTCTTGCAATGAATAATCTGAATGCTGCCTCCCTCTCCACCTTTTGAAGGCACAAGCTCACCCCAAAGAAGAAATTCAAGAAGTGGCATACCACCTCCACCCATTCTCCTCATATCCATATGAGGCAATAAAGTCAAACACTCTTTTGGAGGGAAAGCACCAGCCCTCCACCTCATTGTTTGGGTCAAATGTCCAATTTGCCCCTCAAGCACCTTCCCGGAAGCTTCCCGCAACCGGCGCCTTTGACCGACTGGACCTCAACTCCTCCCTGAGCCTAGTCCCGGTCTGTTCCGTCACGTACGACCGCAACCGACATCAATCATTCTGGACCTCCGACTCCTCCCTGAGCCTAGTCCCGGTTCTCTCGTCGTCGCTCGTCGTGTCCGTCACCGGTAGCTCCAGCTCCGGTTCCTCGTCTCCCGACTCGCAACCACCTCACCAGCCTCAATCATCTTCGGCATCGCTGACCGTCTGGACCTCAACACCTCCTGTGTCTAGTCCCGGTCCTCCTCGCCTCACCATGACCTAGCTCCGAAGTCCTGCAGTCACACAGACAATCAAACCATCACATAGCACTGCAGGAAACAACATAATCAATAATAGCACAAGTAAAGGTACTCGACCCTAGAATACCTGAAACAAACTCAACCTCACTAAACCAACCGTCAATTACGCATCACCAACATGGGGATACCTCCACATGGTCTCTCAGGGTGTCACGGTAAAAGCCATCCCTCGAGCGGATAACGAGCAAGCCGACGTCCTTGCAAAGGCCGCCAGTCAGCAGCTCCCACCTCCCGAGGGGGCATTCTACGAGGTCCTACTAACGGCTGCCATCGCGCAGGACAACCGCGATGCAGCCCTCGTCCACCAGATCACCCAGCAGGGTGACTGGCGGGAGCCCATCTTTGGTTTCTTGCAGGGCATCGCAGAGCGGGATGACCCTGTCGAGATCCGGCGCCTGTAGCATCGCGTCAGGTCCTTCCAGGTGCTGGACGGAGTGCTCTACAAAAAAGGAGTTTGTGCACCGCTCCTGCGGTGCCTCTCACGTGAAGAAGGAAAGTAGTTCCTTGCGGAAATTCACGCGGGACTTTGTGGCTCGCACCTTGCGCCGAGGTCGCTAGTCGGCAAGGCATTCAGGCAAGGCTTTTACTGGCCAACTGCCGTCACCGATGCCCAAGATCTTGTACGCTGGTGTCAAGGTTGCCAATGGATGGGACGGGTCATCCGCAGGCCTCCGACGAGCCTCAACCCCATTCCCCCGGTATTGCCGCTGGCGCGGTGGGCCATCGATGTTGTGGGACCACTTCCCCGGGCCCCAGGCGACCTGCGATTCGCAGTAGTCGCTTTGGAATATTTCTCCAGGTGGCCAGAGGCTGCAGCTCTAGCCAAGATAACCTCAGCGGCCATGCAACGCTTTCTTTGGCAGAACATCATATGTCGCTTTTGCGTGCCCAGGGAGCTCACCGTCGACAACGGCCTACAGTTCGATGCCACCCCGTTCAAGGAGTTCTGCGACAGCATGGGCATCACGCTTCGATTCGCTAGGGCACCCACAGACGGTTTTTAACTAAAAACCGTCTGCGATATATAGTTATCACAGACGGTTCTTAATTAAAAACCGTCTGTGATATATAGTTATCACAGACGGTTCTTAACTAAAAACCGTCTGTGATATTTATAAATCACATACAGTTTTTAGTTAAAAACCGTCTGTGATATTCCCTTCTACTCCTAAACCTATTTCTTTTTATTGGCTAGCCTCAGGAAATGCTAGCCATGCCCTCTGAAGCAAGCAGATCAACATGTACATGTATACATCCAATTCACATCACATCTCAATTCATTTCACAAACATAAAACATCCATTTTTATTAAGATTAGAGCCTACCATTACAATATCCCAAAACAACAAACAGGTTACACAACAAAAACAGAGAAAAAGCAAAGATCCTCTGTGCCTTCTCGCCCCTGATGCAACGCATGAGCTGAATGTCTTTGACGCCCACCATCGTCGGCGTTGATTGAACGTCTACACGGTTGCTTCTGCGGTGTCTTGCCTCCCGTAGACTTGTGCGTCGTCTGCAAGGAGGAGGACAGCAAGGAGGAGGAGGAGGAGGACAGCAAGGAGGAGGAGGAGGACACAACAAGGAGGAGGAGAACAGCAAGGAGGAGGAAAATAGCAAGGAGGAGGACAGCAACGAAGCGGGCAAGGAGGCTGGATTTTGTTATATTTATAGGGGAGGGAGAGGCGGGAGTTCAAAATTTTTGGCGCGGGAACGGAGAGGCGGAGCTACGATCCGTGGGGTGAGGAGTGGTGGATTTCTATTTGCTAGGATTGGGTTGAGGAGGATCGACGGGTCCAGCGGTCAGATTATCACAGACGGTTCTATGTATAGAACCGTCTGTGATAGTCTGTGATGAATGAATATCACAGACGGTTCTATATATAGAACCGTCTGTGAATTAGAGTACAAAATTTTATATACCGATGCAATATAAACAACTAGTCTGAAAAGATAAAATAGTAAAGTTTTATATAGCTTATATATACTCATTTGAAAGGTTTCGACGAGATCTACAACGTTTCAGTTGAAGCAAAATCCAAATTCCGAAAGGAAGACCAAGAAAAAGGGAAAAACATAAACCAAAAACTTGCGACGCAGGTTTAGGTCTCAAGATGGCCGATTTTCGGGGTCTTGGAGTTTTTTTGGATCGGGCTCGTCGTTAGCTTTCTAACGAGTATAAGAACGTCGAAAACGGACACCGTATGCAAAAGTTATGCCTGTTTTACTGAAGTTGTCTCAAAACTGAATCATACTCGAACTTAAGCGGGAAAATATGAAATTTTGAGAGATTGCAAGGCAGGAAACGTATCACAGACGATTTTTATTATAAAACCGTCTGTGATATTCTAGTATCACAGACGGTTTTATAATAAAAACCGTCTGTGATATTCCAGATTATCACAGACGGTTTTATAATAAAAATCGTTTGTGATATTCCAGTATCACAGACGGTTTTATAATAAAAACCGTCTGTGATATTCCAAATTATCACAGACGATTTTATAATAAAAACCGTCTGTGATATTCCAGTATCACAGACGGTTCAACGGTAAGAACCGTCTATTATACTCCTTTTTCCCGCCACAAATACCACAGACGGCCTCCAAATTAAAACCGTCTGTAATGGTGTACATCACAGACGATTTCACAAAATCGTCTGTGATTTAGCGTCTAATATTAGGCTTTCTGTAGTAGTGACATGAAGTCTTTTTTTGAAAGAGCAGTGGCTTGCTAATTCATTAAGATAGGAGAAACCAAAAGAACTGTACAGGAGAGAACTGAAAAACGAAAAACAGAAAAAAAAAGAAAGAAAGGAAAATAATTACAGATTACAAGAGGTTCAGAATGTTCAGACTGCGCGAGATTGTTCAGAAGTTACCGAGGTTGCCGGAAGGTAAAGAACCTTGGAAAACTCTTCGGTTGCGTTCCTTCCAAATTATCCAGAAGACAAGAATAACAATTGTTAGGACTGGGTCGCGGGCTTCACTTTTAGCATTTGAGAAAAAACACACATGAAGTATTGATTTCACGACATACACATGATGAAGTCATGAAGGCTTAATACAAAATAGTATCTAGGGTATTATGTATTGCTTCTGACTAACGATTTTGAGATATCATGTTGCATGCATGCACACATAAAGTATAGATTTCACAAGATAACCATGAAATTTCTTCTTGAAGAGAAATAACCATGAAGATTCTGCTATTCTTGGTAAAGAAGATCATGTTATTACGTTGTGTTAGCATCAGATGCATGTCCTCTCTTTTAAATGTTTAATGAAACCAGTGGTCCACTACACAAAGCATGCATAATTGGTGGTATCCCTGTGACATAAACCACACTACAGTCTCTCCCTCTAACAATAATGTTGGGTTGATCTCAGCTAACTAACCCCGAGACTTCAGGGAGGCAACTCCACCACTCGCGCCATGATCAGAAGCGCTACCAATCCGTCTTGGTTTCGGTCCCGGTCACCTAGCGCCAAATAAAAAGGGAATTCGGCAAGCTATTTCAGTTGTTGTTCTAAGCCACAAAAATCCCGCACAAAACCCGATCTATAACGCGCGCTAAGGTGGACGAAGATTGGACCCTTCTTCGTCCCCGTCCACGGCTTCACCAACGTTGGGCGACCACCTCTGCATCACGCTGCCGACCACCTCCCTATGGCTTCTTCGAGTTCGGGTATGTTGACGCTTCCGCTCTAAAGATTTAGCTAGGTGTTCATGTTTTGATCTATAGTTAAGGCTTATTGTTTATGCTTATACTTAGATCCGGTTAATATTTGGTATCAGAGCTATCCTAGCCTCATCATGAACCCTAATTAATCTAACCGAACTCGGATTCATTAATTAAGTTTTCGGATCTAAAATCTAGTGGCTCGGTTTAGCAATTAGAAGGAGGGGATTAATAAACTTTCGCAAAACCCTAATGAAAATCCCCCCAAAAAATCCCACCACCGAAACCCCAAACCCGAATCAAACTTAGATTGGCGGCGGAAAACTTACGTTTTGGATCCCAGCTACCTCCGGTCACGGGCACCGCCGTAGCTCCACTCGACGGCCGCGCACGCAACCTCGGTCGCACGCGCGCGCCGGCGAGGAGGGTTGCGGTGGTGCCGCCTCACGCCGCTTCATGCCGTCGCCGACGCTGCCGCTACGCACGCGCGTGCGCCGTCGCCTGCTCCGTGTTTTTTGCGGTGAAAAGGAGGAAATGACGCTAGGGTTAGGGTTTGGGGGTTTTTATCCCGGCTGCGGCACGCGCTCGACCGCACGATTTGATTTGACGGTCGATTCTTTGCAGGCCAAGGCGGTTTTCGGGCTGGCTGTGGTTCTCGGCTGTCGGATCAAAATCCGACGGCGCGCGCGCGTGAGACGCGTTTTGATGGACCGTGCGGGATTAATGGGCCGCGCGCGTGTTCTGTTGGACCGCGTGGGATTAATGAGCCGCTTGCGTTTTCTGGGTCGCGCGCGCGTGCGCGTTTTCGTGGGCCACTGCGTGCACATTTTGTTGGGCCGTGCGGTCGCGCACGTGAATGGGCTGCGCGCCTGTTTTGGGCCCTGTGCCGGATTTTTCACCCGTGCGGGAGTTTTTTGGGCCATGTGATTTTTTGGGCCGCCCGGATGTTTTTGGGCTGTTTCCTTTGGGGCCGGCTGCAACAGTGTTATTTTCTGTCCTTTTCAGTGCATTTTCTTTTGCTTTAGTCTACCTTTTGTGCACTGTTTTAATTATTTTTAGTTAATTATTTAGTCTGCAACACATGATTACAAACAACGTTGGTCAGAATGCAGTCATGTGCATACATAATGCCAAAATAAAACTTAAAATCTCTAATTAAAATATCTCGTTAGTTCAATTTTAATCAGAGAAAACATCCCAAAAACATCCGGGTGAAAAACATCCGGGCGGCCCAAAGGAAAATAATTAAAACAGTCGCCATATAAAATTGTTAAGTGCGGCCACTAAGGTGCGGTCTGACTGACGACAACATGGTGGTTTGACCGGCGGTGCCCAGTCTGAATCCAAATCACTTTTTGTGTAACTCCAAAATCCATAGCTGAAAGAGATGAAACTTTGCACCTACTTTGCTCAGGGTCTTAGGAACCTATTCCATCCAAAGATTGCTTGAATTCTTGTTAAAGTTCAAACCTTTCTCAAGAATAAGTAAACTTGCATCAAAACCGAGTAAAAACAGAAAACTCAGGAAATGACTTCCTTATGGATAGAGGATGTCCAAGATGACTCTAGATATATTCCCACATATCACAGTAAGCAAAATCTACCAAAGATTCAAAGCAAAAAAAATTTGAGATCAAGATACTTCAATATTAGGCCAAAACCAAGCAAAACCAGACAACTTCAAAATCTTTCAAGACCTGATGCCTAGATGGATGTGATTTGATCTCCATGTGTTATTTACACCACTTACACATCTTTGACACATAACAAGATCAAGAATAGGAGAGAAAAAGATTAAAACTAATAAGAACAAGAGTAAATCAATGAAAACAAGGAGACACCATGAGAGATGAACAAAATTGATATATTGCTTCTTGGGAATTAAGATTTTACAACTACTTCATCTGGATGACAAGAGAACACACTACAACAATCACTCTTCTTTAACTCTAACCCTAGAAGACAAGGTTGTAATTATAGGATGATTGGATAGTTAGCTTGCAACGCTCTATCTCAACCCGTTAAATAGATAAGTCAATTAGCCCACATATAACATTAATGGATATTATCCACTAGCATATTTGAGGAAAACCTGTTAACCCCACACAATACGGATTTTACTCATATAGCATGCTTTTCAAGGCACATGATCCCAAATCCGCTAAGTATTTAGCTTTTGATCCAGGGGCGGACCCACCAGGGGGTTGGGGGGCGGTGGCGCCCCCCTACCGTCGTCCCAGAACCCCCGCATGCCCGCATGTGCTGCCATCGCGTAGAGAGATGAGAGACTAAACGGCACACGATGAGGAGGGGCAGCCGGCGGCGCAAGTCCGCGACAAAGAGGAAGCTTGAAGCCAGTCGGTGGGTAGCGCAGTGGCTCAAGCGATCGAGGCAGAGGAAGCCAGCTGTTGGCAGGCGGCGGCCTGAGCTAGATCTGGCTGGGTGGGGCGGCGGTCCTAGCAAATCGAGGACGCAGGCGGCCGGGGAGGCGGGCCTGCGGCTGCGGGCAGCATTGGAAGTTCGGAACTTTGGAAGCCGGCCGGGGAGGCGTGGTCGCATGGAGTGGAGCCAGACAGCCAGTGGAGGACTGGAGGTGGAGCAAGTAGGGCTGCAGGGGATTGGGTTCGCGTTGTCAAGTTGGCCATCGGCCGCTGCCGACAAACCAAGCGAGGACTGAGCCAGGAGAGGTAATTAAACATACTGATAGTACTGATACTATATTACTGGCCACCACTTGATCGGAATCTCTCTGTACACCCCTAGCATACATATTATGTTAGTATGTGGATACTAATTCCACAATAACACCCAGCTTTTTGGCATCGGGGTAGTTGTAAGAAATGATTATTGCAGTGACAAAACCATCTCTACGTGTGAAGAGAGCATGCTAATTGACATAAGTTGATTGATTAACTTTCATTCACCAAATCTAAAACTGCCAACACTTGCAGGTGAGTCTGATCAAGGATGACTAGTAGAAGGTTCCTTTCTACATGAAAAATGAATACACAAGGGGGAAAGGAAGAGAAAAAGAAAAATATCCCTTTGTTTTGGAGCTCAAATGGGGTTTTCACCAAACTCCATGACCACAAGTGCCTGCAATGTTCACCAGGTGCTACATCTAACTAAGCTTCCATGCTTGGCCTCCTTTCATGCTGAACTTCTTCAGCCTCCCGAAGAATATCACAAGAATGAGGATGAGTTTGCCGGAATCGCTCCACCTCCCGGCAAAGCAGGTCCCTCTGTCAGTGCATAACTAATCTGGGTTGATTTGTCTACTGCAACTGTAGCCCACTGAGAACCCCCACATTTCCATAAGCACTGCAAAACGTGACTAAAAAATGTCAGATTCCAGGAAAGAAACCGAGACATGAAAGAAATATTGCTTGTTTTGGTATGTCTTCTTGTCAGGCGTGTGCATTCTCAGACAATTTGCAAACGTTCACTACAGAAAATGTAATTGGCTGACAAATGTTACTTTGCACCTTGCAGTTTTCATCAGATATATTGTTAATTTGTTTGGTAGGCATGAGAAATGCCTTATTTCTTTTTAGGTTTCGAATCTCTTAGACTGACTTGCCTGACGACTTCGATGACAATGTTGACCACGTTGAAGTTGAGGGGATCTTCTTTGAGCTTTCTCCTCTCAGTGATGCAGATGTCAATGACAAAGATAGGTAGGAGAGTTGTGACAAAATTGTGCTCTTGAGCAGTCTGATTGCTCTCTGCAGGATGATCCTTTGTGCTGAAATTCTCTTCGAATGGAAACCGTAGGCCGGCAACTCGGTATTCGGTAAACCGATGAACAAATTTCATTAGCCCCCCTATATTTTTATCCTGGGTCCGCCACTATTTTGATCCATTTGATCTTCTTAGCATTTTTTTGACCTAAATTGCTTTCCCAAATGCTGCTCAAGTGCCACAGTTTTGATCCAACGCAGTTTTCGGTATTTGATAAATTACCAAAATAGACTCGTCTTCATTTTTCATTGCAAGCAATCACTATGCTAGCTATGTATAGGTCTACCAATGGCTTATCAAGCATAGCCAAGTCTCCCCGTTAAGGCTCCACCGGACCATGGATCACTTGGACCGATCAAGCCACTTGGCGTAACCCATCGCTCAAATATTTTCTTTAATATTTTATGTCTTTCTTATACTATGTTTGAGATCAATCATCTCACTTGACATTCTTGATCGTTCTAGGCCTCAGCTCCTTCATGAGTGTACCCTCGATTCTCACCATTGACTATGGTTGACTACAAAGCTTTCTACGCATATAAAGAGAAAGAAATCATTTGCGAGTATATATTCTTCGCAACTTAACCCATATTAACTAAAACATGTATTATACAATATTAATGCACTGACCAACCATAATTCAAATAATCCAAAACCCAATTTCCTAAAATCACAAAACTAATTTTCTAGGGCCGATCTTACTGCCAACCATAGGCCGGTCAAACCAATCATACCTAGTGCAAAATGCCTGTTCTGAAAAAATGCAATAGGCAATAAAACACCTATCATACCGGCTGGCAATCTAACCATCGCAGTCATACCACCCGTGCAATCTAACTGGCAACACACCGGCAATTTGAATGGGAACAAGCCAACGGCCACACCGGTTTGTCTGACAACAAACCTGACAAAATGCAAACTTTGTAAGATTTAAATTCCAGCTCTACAAACTTGGTAATAGTTTATCATAATATTATCTTGGATCTTTTCACGTAGTACCTTAGTGTATTGTAAAATTCATTTGGCATATTAATTCCCTCCGTTATGTAAAACACTGCGATGTTATTTATTTAGTTTTTGGATCATGATAGCAGACTATATTGTAAACGCCTTTATATGGTCGTGCATGCGCCATCCGTCCATCGCTTCCATGCACGCTTCACGCACATCATCACTCTTCACTTGCTGTGCTTATCGGCGATCCTCACGAGGACCTCGGCGACCTTCCCCGGCCTGGAGATCATCGCCATGTGGTCGGCGCCGACGATCTCCTCCACCTCGACGCCGGGGCTCTGCGCGACCATGCGGCGCTGGAACTCGGCGGGGATGGCGCGGTCGTCCTCCACCACGACGAAGACGCGCCTCGCCGACCCGTACCTCCCCTTCGTGAGCAACCCGGCGTCCCTCATGAGCGCGTCGTCGGTGAACCGGTTCGCCGGCCGTATCAACGACAGCGCCAGGGTTAAGTCCTACAGCAATTAAGAACATCACAATGTACATCGTTAATTAATCCACTGCAATTTGCATGTGCAAGTACGTTGCTAGCTTGGAACTGCGATGGCCCACCTCTGGTGGGCTCAGTTGGTACAGTTTCTTTGCCATGAACTTGGGCCCGAAGATGATGGGCTTGCCCGGGATCTCGGGGTTCTCTTGCTCGAGCTCTCTTGAGTCCAGGAAGAACTCTGGCCCAACATAACGCAGATGCTGACAATATACATCATCGGAAAAGAAGGGAAACAAAGACAAGTGGTTGATCAGTATACTAGTCTCGACTCTCATGCAGCTGCGTCATCCCACAATGAGTCAGTGGTTGATAATAAATAACTGAAAAATATCAGATGATGTTAAGTTCGTGCCAGTGACAGAGTCACCTCCCGGCAAGCGTCAAAGGCTCGCCGGCGATAAGCCGTGGAGGTTCGTTGCCATCGAGCGGAGTGGAGGTCGTGAAGGAGTGTACCACAGCTAGGCACAACAAAAGTTAAACTGGACTTAAAGATTCCCTAATTTTGCTGGCTCCGCTACATGATAGCTAAAAAAACGAAGCCGCAGGGCGAACGGAGGCAGTAGGCGTACGCATGCAACCATTTGCAGTGCAGCAGAAGGATGGGTACCGATGGTGCTGGTGTCGATCGAGACCATACCGTACACACCACGAATTCGATCACGACGTGTATGTAGGCTCGACGTCTATTATTGTGACTTTGTGAGCACATACGTCCTCATGCACACACTAAGCTTTTGGCACTTTGGTACATTTTGAAACTATATTTATACAAATAATCATAATCGTACAAAAATGATAAAAATGATACTTCTGTTGTTTGATGACCGGACGGCAGCAGTATGGAGCTGACACGTGGGCCTGCCGTCCAGCCACCGTGCGGCTCTTTGCCTGCCGCTCTGCCACCAGACAATAGGTAATTAAACCAGCTTAATTATCTATCTTATTTAGTAATTTCGGTCGCAACCACTTTCCCAACCTTCGACCACCAATCATGTTATCTCAACCACTACCGTATTCGACCATGGTCGTTCACGACCACAGCCACTCCGACCGCTCCCAATCACTCTTGAGTCCCAACCACTCTTTACACTCTGTAACTTTCGACCACCTAAAGCCTATCGCCCATCTACTGCATCTCCGACTACTGTAGATTCGATTACCTTGTCCATTTGACTACTTCAGCTATCCGAATATGGCGATTCGACCACCTCGGCCATTCGACCACTTCAGCCGTCTGGCCATAGCCATTCGATCGCAACGGCCATTCAGTCGTCCGGCCAGGGCCATTCGACCACCTTGACCATTCGACCACTCTGACTGTTCGACCACTTCATCTATTGACCACGTCCAACCATGGCTATTCGACTACTTCAGCCGTCAACTAATTAAAGCATGTAATTAAACCAGCTTAATTACCTACCGTCTGGTGACAGGACGGCAGGTAGGGAGCTGCACGGTGGCCAAACGCCACGTCCATATGTCAGCTCCACACCGCTGTCGTCCGGTGACCGAGTGGTAGAAATGCTATTTTTGCTATTTTTACATGACTATAGCTATTTTTATAAATACGGGTTTCAAATATGCAAAACACCAAAAATTCCACGCTCTCTCTCGTCTAGTAGTCTAGTCTCGCCCACGCGCATCGTGCGTGCCAATCTATAGCTGTGTTAGCGCGTGCCATACTGCCATCTAATGACTTAACTACCAGCAAACTCTTTCGCTACGTGGCGCCAGGTGAGTACCAAACGCACGCACTCCATAGTCTCTTTGATGTTCTTACAACAAAAATTGTCAACTTACTTAGGGCCGCTGCAACGGGCAGTTGGCTGTTGCTTCCGACTGCGACTTCTAGTTTAGAGTTGGATTTACACTATAGCGATTGCTAGTTTTTTCTAAACTATTTAATTAAAAAATAAAAAAAATAAAACACCAGTATATCTTTACAGACAATAGAAAATAAATAGTAGTACCTGAAAAAAGTGATTTACAAGAAAGGAGCGAGCGGTGGAGAAAGTGAGATAAAGATATGTGTATAAGATAGGAGCGAGAGGAATGAAATATGTTATGCGCCAGTGACCTACTACCTTATCTCCGAAATGAGACAGGAGAATTAAGAGTGAAGAAGCTATTTTAAGAAACCATATGTTTATATTGGTTTCTGACTTTTCCGTATTCTACCGTTCGATAAATATGTGTATCCATTTATAAATAAACATCCCTAAGTGACCGGTGAATCTGTTAGAAGAAAAACATTCTAATTATTTTAAGTAGATACCGGATGCGTATTGGTTGGCTTCCTTTGTACTTTATGCTGGAATCACCGAATCCATATATAGATCGATATACCAAATTCCCACGTCACATGCTAAAATTTTCTAAAAAATTATTCAGGAATTTGTATTTAAATTGCAATGTCTCGTGCTTTATTCACGTCTAAAAGTAGTATAAATTGCTAAGGAATATAGGATTCAGTACTGGAAACCGTACCGAACCAAAGTATGATCATATTTTCGCACGATTTTTTTTCTGCATATGCACGTATTAAATCAAACATGTTCTGCATATGCCTGTGTGGCTGTGTATGTCAATTAACCCGCTGAAATGAATATTGAGGGAACTACCTATTGATGAGGTGATAAAGTTGTGGATGTACAACTACACTCATTAAGGTTTAAATTCTAATGTTTCTCTTTACACACACAAATACGTCTCTGTAGAAACTTTATGAGATCACAAATTTTTAATCCCGACCTCTATCGTTATAGATGTGCCAAGGAACGTACTTGTGTGTGTATGTATGTAATGGCAGTGTATACGTCTTCCTTTAATAAAACAATGTTAATTATCCCGCAGAAATGAATATCGAGGGAACCATCTGTTGGTCGGGTAATAAAGTTGTGGATGTACAACTACACCCATCAGGATTTAAATTCTAATGTTCACCTTTACACACACAAATGTATCTCAGTAGAAACTTTATGAGGTTACAAATTTTTATCCCTAACATCTATTGTTGATGTGCTAAGGAACGCACTCGTGTGTGTATGTACATAATGTGCATGTGTGATAGTGTGTATGTCTTTCTTTAATAAAACAATGAATATTGAGCAAATAAGTCTCGAAAAGAGATACTGACAAATATAATAAGGGAGGTATTTCTATGTTTCTCTTAAAGTGATTTGCACAACTTTTAAAACAGAGCTAATTGGTGGATAGTGATTAGTTACCCCTTCATATACTTTAAGATTAGTGTCATTCTTCTTAGAGTATTAGCTGAATACCCGTGCGCTGCTACAGATTTAAAAAAATTAGAACATATTTGTATGCACGTTCCAACAAATTTTACCACCCGTTAGTTTTAGAACATGTAGTATAATAAAATTTTAAAATCCGTAGAAGAGACCGGGTACAAGAGGATGTAGGAGATGGTAACTGTTGGTGGAAGTGGAGAGAAGGGGTAGTTAGATATAAGAGAGAGGGAGATGGATGTTAGATAGATGGTCAAGATTTTAGTATTAAGATCGGACGGTTGAGAAGGAAGGAAGGAGAATGCACCAACCATCAACTCAAACTTATTAAATAGTAAAGAAAATCATAAAAGCACTACTCATATAACAAATGTAAAATCTAAAACTGCTATCTCCCCTCTGTCAAGAGAGATGCTTCTATACTTTTATCAAAGTGCATTGCATAATTTTTAAAGCAGAACTGAATGGTAGATAGTGATTACTTATCCCTTCGTGTGCTTTGAGATTAATTCATTCTTCTTAAAATGAAAAGTATGCAAACACTACTCCTCTATCAATCATGGGGTAATGGGAAGCACGTACCTCCTCAATGGTGGTGGCCATGGGGCGGCCGGTGACGGGGAGGAAGGCGGTGAGAAACACGACGGCGGCGAGCCTGTCTGGGAACCTCTCCGCTGCGAGCGCGATGCTGAACCCGCCCTGGCTGTGGCCGACGAGAATGACGCGCTGGCCGGGCGGCAGCGCGGCCATCGTGTCCAGCAGCGGGCGTGAGTACTCCTCGAACGTGCGCACCTCGGCGACGCGTGCTGGGTTCACGCCGGAGGCGGCCATGTCAAGCGCTGTGACGCGGTGGCCCATGCGGAGCAGCGCCGTGGCCGCCTTGTACCAGCTCCACGCGCCGTGGCACAGTCCGTGCACCAGCACAAAGTGGTGCTGCTGCTTGTGCCTGTTGTCATTGTGTTGGGTGATCTCCAAGGTGTCCATGGATGGCTTGGGTAGTTCTTGGGCCGTCACGTAGCTGTGTTCCTTGGCTTGTACTATGATAGATGGAGATGTGGTGGTGGTGATGAGTAGACATATAATGCATGAGACTCTAAAGAGGTATAAGTTATACATGAGTCAAGAGAATTTGGTGTCTTATGCTAATCTGAGTTGAAGGATCAGAACCCTGCTGCTGCTTTTAAATACATCTCCCTCACCTTTTCACATCGATCTACAGTTCTGCTCATTACTCGCGCGATTTTTTTTCTTGGGTGGAATAGAGTACAATGGGGAAAAATAGTTTGCAATTGTCAGCATCTTTGGAAAACAAACCAGCCCATGGAAAATGTGAGCGTACCGGATACTATTGGGCGACGAAATGATCATGGTAGCTCCATGTAATACTGGCACGTGGATGTGATGCTCCAGGTTTAAAACAGTCCTACCGCACGGACTAAGGCCCTCTTCTAAACGCATTCTGGCTTTTATAAGTAAGTTTTTAAACGAAGTGATTTTTTAAGATAATTTCTATAGATTATTTATAAGAATTATTGTAGAAACCATTTTAAATAGAATAACTTCTCAACGTAAGTGTCCCTACACTTTCTTAATCAAGGATCATATGAATGCTTATCAAAGTTCAGATATTTCTTAAGAACAAATAAAGTTGCATTAAAACTGAGCAAAAATCGAAAACATGAAATATAACTTGCTCATGGGTGAAGGATAACTAAGATGGTCACAGATGTATCATACATATCACAACAAGTAAGAACTCCCGAAAATTTGAGGCAAAAACCCTTGAATCAAGAAATCTTACGTTGAGGTCAATTCCAAGCAAAATCGGCAACCTCAAAAACTTGCAAAACCTGATTCCTAGATGGATGTGGATTGATCTCCATGACTCATCTCTATCACTTACACATCATTGGCACATAACAAGATCAATAGCAAATCAATCGAAACAAGAGAGCTTCATGAGAGATGAACAAAATTGATATATTGTTACTAGAGGATGAAAGTTTTGAAGCTACTCCACTTAGAGGACAAGAGAACACACCACAATACTCACACCTCTCAAACCCTAATTTTAGAACGCATGGCTAGAATGAGGAATGGTTAGATGGTTAACTAGTAAGTCTCTGTCCCAACCTGTTAAATAGATGAGACAACCAGCCCACATTTAACTTTTATAGATATTCTCCACTAGCACATATGAGGAAACATTACTCACACACATAACTCATGTACGATTTTCAAATCACATGAGTCTGAATCTGCTAAGTTTTTATACTTTGATCCATTTGATCATCATAGTTTATCCTTAACATGAACCGCCTTCCCAAGCACTGCTGTCTTGATTCAAGATAGTTTTTGGTATTTTGGTCAACTTACCAAAAAAACCATTTCTTGACCTGATTTTCATCTTCCCTTGTAAGTAATCACTATACTTGCCACGTTCAGGTGCACCACTGGATTGCCACACATCGACAAGTCTCTTCATTTTGATACAACTAGATCATGCCTCACTTGGATTGACTAAGCTACATGGTACAACCCGTCGCTTGAACTTCTCCTCAACATTTCCTGCATTCCTTATGTCATGCTTGAGCTCAGCCATCTAACCCAATATTCTTGATCGTTTTGAGTCTCGGCTCATATATGAGTGTAGCCCCAATACTCGTCGTTGACCATAGTTGACTCCCACCCTTACTGTACATCTAAAGACCAAGAAATTATTTTTCGACATAAATTTTTCACAACTCGATCCATATTAGTCAAAACATGCTTTATGCAACATATATGCACTGACCTAGGTCAAACAAAAATGCACCAAGACTAAAAATCCCAAATTCACATAAATTAGTCGAAGAAAAATCACCTAACCGGTCTGATCGCCACCTCTGGCCGATCAAATTGCCAGGTCTACAAGAAGTCCTGAAAAATCGCCAATTTACAAAATCCAAACCCCAGCTCCTCAATTTGGCAATGGTTCATTGCAACAAACACCTGAATCTTCTCACATAGTCCTTCACTTTTAATTTTATTTTTGCGTCTGGTGAAAAAAAAGAGAAACCTGAATTTGATGCTTTTAGCCCCTCAAGAATTAGCACATATTATATGAATTTCGATACTATATAGTACTTTGTTTTCCAAGCCTCAAGCAATATAGGATTATATATCATGCCTCTCATGCAATGCATCCGCATGAACTTTGCTTGGGCCACATATATATCCATCGATCTTTGATGTTACAATGAAGTTTATGAACACTGCTGCTTAATCATGGCTTCTCCAATTGTCGACAATTTTTACATGATTTGTCCCATCACTACTATAAAAAAGATAATCACAGACAGTTCAGAAATATCATCATAGACAGTTTTCTGAATCGCTTGTATTTATGTGTCAGTGATAATCAAAGATTACCATAGACGATTTGTGAGTCGTCTGTGATAAAGACAACATAAACGGTTTGTAACTAGAATCGTCTGTGAAGAAAACTATTACAGACAGCTCGAACCAAAAATCATCTGTGATACTCACACATCACAGACGGTTCTAGTTATCAACCGACTGTGATTGGCGAGTATCACAGACGGTTGGTATATAGAACCGTCTGTGATAGTCTTTCATAGACAGTTTATATCACAAACCGTCTGTGATAGTTCATTCTATACCTAAATTTCTTTTGGCTAGCCTCAAGAAATAATGTTACCTATGCCCTTTGAAAACAAGCAAATATAGTGGCAAACACAACAACACATTCCATTACAGCATAACAAGATAACGAATCCAACTCTTTAACATGGTAAGAATATATAAGAAGTAGATATCTTAGCAAATAGTAGAAGCTGGATACAGCGCGCGATGTCCTTGATGCCTGCCATCAAGGAAGAGAGGGGAGGGCATCGGATGGTGGCCGGATATCACCGGCAATAGAGAGGCGACAGTAACGCCACCTTTGTGGCACGACGATGAGACTGCACAAGACACACTTACGACACTTACCAGATGGCGGCCGGATATCACCGGCAATGGAGAGTCGGCGGTAGTGCCACCTTTGTGGCCTACGGTGAGACTGCATAAGACACTCTTACGACACTTATGACAAGAGTGTATTGTGCAATCGACCGTGGTGTCACAACAGAGGCGCTAGATCATGGTGGTAGTCGGTGTCATTGAGGGGAGGATGCAGGAAGCTAGTGAATGAACTCACGCGTGACTGCCGGTGGAAAGGTAGAGGGGGAGTAATTAATAAGGGCTGAGCGGTGGGAGGAACTGGTGCCTGCCATTCGATGTGGAGAGAGAATGGACGGGTGAGATCGAAATCCTGGGGGATACGCCACGGATCAGTAACGTATCATTATCAGAGACAGTTTGTTATACGAACCATCTGTGATAATGACATATCAGAGACAGTTTGTTATACAAATCATTTGTGATAATGCACATATGAGAGACAGTTTGTTATACGAACCGTTTGTGATAAGTCACATATCAGAGACGGTTTGTTATATGAACCGTCTGTGATAAGTCACAAATCAAAGATGGTTGGTATACAAACCGTTTGTGATATTAATATCAGAGCCGATTTGATATATGAACCGTCTGTGATAACGCTTAAATATGTGCGCCCTAATCCAGCTCTTCTAAACTGCCCTCTCCCTCATCTTCTTCACCAGATTTCTCAATAATGACATCTAATATTCTTTTGATCTCCTTCCACTCATCTATCCATCATGAGTTGTTCGGCCGCAACCTTACACAGGCGGCCAACAATTTACGATTGTAAATAAAAACCGTCTGTGATAGTTTTATAGACGGTTTTACTTAAAAATCGTTTGTGATAATGCATATATCATAGACGGATTTTAATTCTAATCGTCTGTGATAGTTTCAGAGATGATTTTCGCCATGAACCGTGTTAATAATTAAAGCACAGATGGCTCCACATAAACTGTCTGTGGTGAGATATCCAGTATAATTTGTTTTATAGTAGTGCATGGAGTTGAAATTGTTGCCGAGGCGAAGAGATTTTTTGGTGCTGCGTAATAATCGAGTCTTGACTCTTATCTCACACGTAGTTGGTCTACAAGAAAGCATCAATACGCAATTAATCGCCAAAGTCCTCTGTGCTTGTATCCGCTTGCAATGGACGACGGTGAAGTTGTGTGTGATTCACACAATACGTCTATTCCGGAGTAAGGACCCGTTCAAAAATATTGTGACTTTTGGTTTTGGCTGATTGTAAAAGATATTAAGTGAGTAAGAAACACCCACATTAAGAAGTTACTTCATTTAAAATGGTTTCTACAGCGACTTTCACAAACGGCTTATAAAAACCACATTAAAAAACCACTTTGTTCAACTTCCGATTTCTAAAGCCAAAAGTCAGATGCTGTTTGAAACAAGACCTGACTCTGCAGTTATACTCCATTTGCAAATATTTGCATTTAATACCCACTTTTGTGCTTGGCCAACCTATTTATTGTTTTCCTTTTTGCAATACTGGTTTTTAGGGCGTCTCCAACAGCTGGCTATTTAGTTAGCTAGATCTGATGTGGCAAGGAAAAAGTAGGAGAGAGAGTAGTCACTAGCGACGAGCAAATAGCTGATCTATTTCACGTAGTCCAAGAACATGAGAGAGGAGCATGTGGGTCCAACAGTATAAAATAGTCTTTGCTTTTGTCTCTCACCTCCACGTCAGCTGACTATATAGCTAGTACTAGCTATTACCATTGCGGACGCCCTTAGAAGAAGAGATGGATGATGTAAAAGTGATTAAAAGATATGTGAGCGAGAGGAATGAGGTACTTAATGTGTCCGTGACCTTTTTACTTATCCTTGGAGCGTGACGAGAGTGAGAAGAGTGGAGAAGCCAGGTATTTGTATTTACTTATGATTTTTCTAAGCTAGAAGTATAATCTAATATAAATATAGTACTAGCTCGAAGTACAAGTCAATATAATCAGTATCTAACTACGAGCTGCTTGAAATTAGCTCCTTGAGATTTTCTTTCTAATTATTAATTTTGGTTTGATGACATGCTCCGTACATATTTGTGCCAAGTTTCAATCACACGTGGTTCTTGCTGGTACTATTAAATGTTTGACATGCTCAACATGCACAAACAGCCTTGCTTTTTTACGTGCACTTATTACATACCGCGTACAGCCTTGCTTGTTACTGCCTCCATCCTTTTTTACGTGCATTAGTATATAAAATACTTACTTTTGCAAGCCTCAAGCAATAAAGGGTGATTGATAGTATACAAATGGTGATTGGCTGTCTGCAACTCTGCATGAGCCATACACGAGAAAGTTAGTTTACGGTGCCGTTTGCTCGGCTTCTAAGGCAGGTTTTTGGTCGGCTTCAAGCCAGGTTTTGAGGCTTCAAAGCCATTCTCCCCGGCCAAATGGTCGGGCTCCGAAGCCGAGCTCTAGAGAAGTCCGGAGAAACTCGAGCCCAAAATATGTCGTGAAATTGACACACCTGAGGTGCGGCTGGCCTTAGATAGACCCGTTAGATTCTTTCTTCTTGTCTAGGAGATGTGGGTGCATACCAAAAGAGCTCTAGACTATTAATATAGGGGCGGAGATTATCTATTATGTGCACACATCAATCATTGGAATAAAAAAGTCGACGGATTGCCCTCTCTTATTTATTGTGTCAATTCTTCATCTAGTTTTGCTCTTGCTAATTGTGGTGATTGCTCTTCTTTTTTAGTTGTATTGATTGGCTATTAGATCACTCAACGATACTAGTTATTCAACACGTTATCAGCATTGATTGTCCTATAGAACACGGTATGTCGCCAGATTCGATCACCATCTCTCCTTCTAGTAGTAAGATTAATTTTGTAGATCGTTCACCTCTAGTTGCTATACTTTTCATTGCACGAATTGATATCTTTCTCGTGACCGGTCATGTCCTAGGGTATAACCTTGGAAAACGTTACCGGTGAGTTAGCGGCTCACTTCCCTACGCATGACATGTGTATGGGGATGGTTTGTATTGTGAATTTGATCATCGGCCATGTGAATTGTAAATACATTTGTCAATTTTGCTAAACAAATCTACTATTGGGATTTGGAAGCCTTACCCGATGCTAGCATGAAGCCACGCGCCATGGTCCACCTTGTTGCTGATAGACCGTTCACCGCCCGCCCACATGGGCGTGCCACCTGGTTCCCACGCCCGCATGTGCAGTGGTCACCGGCCCCCAAGCTACCACTGATGTCCCGTCCACACCTCCAATTTCCGTCATCGCATTACCCTGGTCTGCCACCATGTGGCAACACATGCCCTCTCGTTGTCGCCGGCCCGAACGCCAGTGTCATCTTGGCCGACACGCATCGATCCTGAACACGCTCTCGTCCATATGCATGCGTGCCTTTGACCTTGGCTTCACGTGCATGTCTAACCACATGATGTTGATCCCATCTGCGCTGACTGCCACCATAGCTTGGAGCGCTGTCGTTGCCGCCGCTTGATCTTCCACGAAGCCGCTGCACAGCATCCGTGTGCATGGCTTGCGGAAGGGAATGAAAAGGCATAAGATGACCTAAAAGAGAAGGTTCAGAGCTCACCAGAACAAAAGATGAGCTCAGCGGAGCGCGGTAGCACTAATGGAGGAGAGCTCGGCTAATGAGAAAAATGGAGACAACGAGCGATGGTGAAGAGAATGACGGGCACTGGCAGGGCTTAAATAGGCAGGGCACAAGGATTTGCTTGGTGATTCTCTCTGGGCGGTGACACGGGCATGGCGCTCATGAGCACTGTGGCCAACAGGATGGCTTGGGCAAGCATGCCAGGTGATCAAGGGGTTGTAGAGATGCTACCAACGCAGCAACGAGTACGACGGATTTGGCAGAAAGCTTGTTGTGGCAGGCTAGACGCAAAGCTACACGGGCACTGTGCCAAGGCGGGACATGGAAGACGATGCCTAGCGGGTGGGTCCTGGGCCTGCATGCATGGCAGAGAGAGTGAGGGTGACAGCGAGAGAGAAAACAAATTCGACGGAAGGTGCTTTCGCACGGGAAAAATGGAAAGGTGCAGACCGCTCAAGCAAGTGAGCTATAGCCAGGCCAAAACAGTGACGGGCTGGCCGAAGGAAAGGAATTCGGCCCACAGGCAAAAAGGAATTTAAATTCGGTTTTCTAATTGATTTAATTTTAGAATTCAAGTTTGGATTTTTAAAATTTGCAAATCAACTTCAAAATTCATGAAAATTTTTGGAGAGGTACTTTAGAAAATTTAGAGCCTAAATAAATTATTTTCAGGCTCTAGTAAAGTTTTAATAAAATTTTTAAATTAATTTGTAGATGTTAAAAAATGCAAAATAATTTCAAGAAAAGTTGAAAAATTCTAAAAAAAATACAAAATGCATAAATAATGATTTAATAATAATTATACTAGTTTTGCAAATTTTAGGATGTTAAACCTAGTGCCTGGTCATAACCACACCGCTAGTGGCCAAGTTGGTCCGCTGTGTGGAAATGGGTCAGATTTGAAATTTGGCCCAAATGCGTTAACAGCCAGACCGAAACTAGCCCACAAGAAATTTAGAGAAAAATAAAATTGGCTTGTAATTGGCATTTTTGGAGAAAGGTTGCTAGCTTTCAGAAAAATGATGGAAATATTTTGGAAAGCCCCTGGACTTTCAGGAAATTACAGATAATTTAGGATTTAATATATTCTTGCAAAATAAGCATATTGTTTTTTTATTTTTGTGCCAAATCAGCATGATCCAAATATTTTTATATCTTTGCCCCTGTGGTTTAATTTAATTACTTTAACTATTTAGTTAATTTCTAAAATAACCATAAATAATCCTAGAAACTTGGCCTTTAGGCATATGAGCTTCCATAAATTTGTAAAACCTTAGATTTAGTACTTTTTTGGAAGTGTCATATTTTATGTTTTTCTTTCCTACCATTGTGTGCTTGAGCAGTTATTTGTAGGTTTTTGATAATTGAAAAAATTGCTATAATACCTAATTAATTGCTCCAACACAAGGTTTTGGGCATTCTCGAGCATGTGGCTCCAAGCATTCTTTGGTGCGAGGTCATAAGTATAAGTGTTATATGCTCATTTTTAATGTCTGGTCCTAATTATAGCCCAAAAAATGCTTGGAAATTCTAAGAAAATAATAAAATTATCTAATAAATAGATGTAACCATGCCTTTACTATTTTGCACACATACCATGCTTTAATATTATTTACTAATAGTAAAATTTTGGAATATTGCATAGATAATGTAGGATATGTCTGATATTGCTAAAACAGCTTGTTGAGCTTGCCCTGGATGTCAAAAACTACCTTACCTAGGCTATGGATGTCGAGATCATGCTAGATGCCAAGAATCTTGGAGCAACTATTAAGAATGTTGCTAGTAGCAGCAACTCTGGTGTTGTTGTTGTTGTGCCTACTTCTTTTGAAAAGAATCGGGCTTTGCACTTTCTAAGGCATCACCTTATCTCAGCCTTGAAGGATCAATACATGAGTGAGAAAGATCCAAAGGTCTTGTTGAACTCCTTGAAGGATTGTTATGAAAAACAGAAGTCTGCTTTGCTCCTAAAGGCAAGACGTGACTTGATGAACATGCATTTCCAAGACTACAAGATTGTGGCTGATTACAACTCTGCTTTACACCGTATTGTCACTCAATTAAAACTGTGTGGGAAGGAGATCACATAATGAAGATATGATTGATAAGACATTGTCCACTTTTCACCGCAAAGACATTATCGTCACTCAAAGTTTATAAAGTACTTAGAACTGATTGATGGTCATCCAGTTGCAGAAAGGGGAGATGAGTTTGTCATGAAGAACCACTCATCTCGTCCCACTGGAAGCATGGCTACACCTGAAGCACATGCCAATGCTTACATGAAAGGGAACAATCAGAACCATGGAAAGGGTTTTATTCAGAGAAGTGGAAAATGCAAGAAGCAGGTAGATTTTAAGAGAAAACCTAAGCATTAAAGAAAAAAAGAAATTCAAGAAGGAACCTCAGGGTGGTAAGTATGGGGAGTAGAAACAATCCTGCTATACATGCGAAACTATGGGACATTGGTCGCATTTGTTGCACCCCTAAGCATCTCGTTGAGCTCTGGCAAGAGAAGAATAGATGGAAGAAGCCCAAGGGAGGTTGTGACATCCCAAAAATTCCAACGTTTTATTTGTTATTTTCCTAGAATTTAATTGTCTCTTTTCTTTTAAAGCTTAGAATAGGAACTGTTAATGTTTGGGAGAAAATGTGATCAAAATGAGTTTAGTTATTTTTTATTTGAGTTCCTTGCATTTTGTTCGAGTTATAGGAATTTTCTGGGATTTATTTGGATTTTTCTGCTATTTTCTAAGCTTTATTATGTTTTCTCGGGTTTTCTGAAAATCAAAAAGAAAATAAAATACCCCTTTCCCCTCTGGCCGACGTGTGGACGGCCTAGATGCGTCCACGACGCCACCATCCAACCGCCCGCTCAACCCCTCCTTCCTCCTCCCTTCGGCCGACACGTGTGTGGGCCGATCTCGTCCCACATCACCTCGGCCCATCTTCTGTCGTCCCTTCCCACTTAACTCCCCGGGCCGCCTGCTTCCCCCTCTCTTCTCTCTCACTGACGCCCAGCCCCGCCTATCATATTCAACCTCCTCCATCTTCTTCGCACGGGCGCCTCCGCCACGGCCGTTGCGCCGCTCCGCCCTGCTCGGCCGCCACCTCCTTCTTCGTGCGCCGCAATGAAGAAAATCAGCTCAAACAACATTTTCTTGAGGGGCCGGTCTGACCATAGTTCAAAGGGAGGTCAGACCTCTGTTATAACTCCGGTCAGACCGCCCTTATAACTCCAGTCAGACCGCCCTTATAAGTCCTGTCAGACCGCCCTTATAACTCCGGTCAGACCGGTCCTTGGGCACAGCAGCCTGAAACTTTTTCAGCAAACACTGAGTTCTTCTCAACCATGGAAATTTTGATCTTTCTTCTTTTCTCCTCAAGCCAAAAGGTCAAGAACATGAACTAAATAGCAGAGAGACCTTATGAATCAAATGAATTCATTCCATAAGCAATGAATCAAGATTTATGCAAAAACTGGAAATGGAGTTGAGAATGAGGGTAATTTCACGATTGCTCACCATTCTCAGATCTTTTGCTCATGACCTTTTGAAATCAGATTAGCAATGTCAAGGAGACTTGAAGACACTAATCTGGAGCCCTCTTATAAATGGAATCAAAGGATTCAACTATCTCCTGACATGAAACCCTAGAAAAGCCTAAACAGAGGAAATGCTTAAAATGGAATCTTTGATTCTTTGACTTGGCTCTAGGGAACAACCTGACCAAAATGGTCTAGAAACATCATCCCATCACAGAGCAATCCATTTTGCTACTCCTTGCTCAAAGAAACAGCTTAAACACCAAAATGATGAAAATTGGCAGAAAGAGCAGAACATGACTGAAACTGAAATTCATTTCAGAAAAACTTAAGCAACCTCAATCACTCAGATTCTCATTGATTATTGAGGAAGAGAGATGAATGATTACAGATGTTTAGCTCACATTGTTCTCACTACATGCTTGAGAAAGGATTCACCACATGGTTCACTCAAAAGATGCCCACAAGGAGCTCTCACAGTGAACACCCTCAACTACACACCCAGTGCACTACACTCACTCCATTTCTTGCTTAAAATGAGCTGAATACTACTGCCCTCCTCTTCTCTTTTTGAAGGTAAGGACTCCAAACTAGCAAATCAAGAAGTGGCATACCACCTCCACCCATTCTCCTCATATCCACATGAGGCAATAAAGTCAAAGCACTCTTTTGGAGGGAAACAACTAGCCCTCCACCTCATTGCTTGGGTCAAATGTCCAATTTGCCCCTCAAGCACCTTCCCGGAAGCTTCTCGCGTCCGGTACCTTGACCGACTGGACCTCGACTTCTCCCTAAGCCTAGTCCAATCCGCTTCGCTGCACACGACCGTACCCGGCATCCTGACCGTCTGGACCTCAACTCCTCCCTGAGTCTTGTCCCGATCCTCTCGCCGCTGCCCGTCGTGTCCACCCGACACTGACCGAGACCTCCGACTCTACCTGAGTCTAGTCTTGGTCTGTTCCGTCACGTACGACCGCAACCGACCTCCAAACCGTCTGGACCTCTGACTCCTCCCTGAGCCTAGTCCCGGTTCTCCCGTCGTCGCCCGTCGTGTCCATCACCGGTAGCTCCAGCTCTGGTTCCTCGTCTCTCGACTCGCAACCACCTCACCAGCCTCGATCATCTTCAGCATCACCGACCGTCTGGACCTCAACACCTCCCGTGCCTAATCCAGTCCTCCTCGCCTCACCATGACCTAGCTTCGAAGTCCCGCAGTCACACAGACAAGCAAACCATCACATAGCACCGCACGAAATAGCATAAACGATAATAGCTCAAGTAAAGGTACTCAACCCTAGAATACCCGAAACAAACTCAAACTCACTAACCCAACCGTCAATTACTCATCACCAACATGGGGATACCTCCACATGGTCTCTCATGTTTTAAATTATTCTGCATGCATATTTTTAATCACTGTATTTCAATTCAGTTTTAAATTTAGTTAATACATGTTTGTTATTACCTCCTTTGATATTGAAAATCCTCACACCTTGTCACCCTAGAATAAAACTCTAGTTAGTACACCAGTATTGGCTAGAGAGTTTTACAGCAAATGCTTAGACCTGCTTAGACATAATATTTATTTTGGGATACCTTTTCACATAAAATGATAAGCTTTTCAAATGTATTCTTGACTTCGGTGAGTCAAGAAGGATTATGAAATATTTTGAAATAAAATATAAAATTTGGTTTAGACTTAGGCTAATGGTTAGGTGGTGGGTGTAGGCATGCACTGTTGTTCGGAGATACAGTGTTGATTGTCAGGCACAGGGGGTATGTGGTTGGCCTAAGTCGATTAAGGACCGGTCTGTGAGCTACTGTTGCAAAGCCCTATCGTACTACCACAAGGCTGGTATGAGATAGTCATGGCTGATTGTGCTTTGGCCATCAGGCCCATATTCAGTTAAATAAAGTTTGTCATTGTGCTTGATATGTATCCCTGTTATCAATGTGTGTATTAGCTGATCCTGGACTAGTACGATTTACACAGAGGGGTTTGGAGTTGTTGCTCCAGGATTCGACAGAAGTCTTGAGTCACACTTTGTTGCTGAAAAGCAAAGGATCATGAGCATGAGATGTATGAAGGCATGACTCTTGTTGAGAAGCATGAAGACTCAAGCATGAAGGACACCAGTGAAGATGTCTAGATGGATGATGACTCTGATGACATTGTTGGAGATGATTATGAAGACCATAATAGGGAGTTGAAGTAGTCTTCTAATTTGTATTTCAGCTACTATTATTCAGACATTTATCCATTAGAAGTGGTTCATTTAGTTTAGATTAATTTCATGAAGTACTATAGTTATTGTAAGCTATATGCAGCATAATTATCGTTTGCATGTAGATTTATATATTTATTCCTAGACTTCCAATAAATTGAGTTCTATTATTAAAGCCTTAGTGTTGGACCCAGAAATTCAATTTCGAATCGTATGTGTTTACGGTGCTACTCCCATGATCAGTAGCTTGCACACACATCCATACATGAGTGAAATGAAACAGAGTCACATAATACTAAGCAGTTGAACATAGGCCTACATCATCACAAAGGGGCTGACCGGCCAAATAGATCATATAAAGGAGTACTTGCAGCATAAATAAATGATAAATCAGACAAAAGGGCCCTTGTGGTATGCCACAAACCCATGGGCAACCGACTGGGTTAATGCCCTAGCAATCGACATCTCGTCACCAAGTTCCGTGGCATAAAAGTAACCAACCATGGGGTTTTCTTCTTCTAGCTCTGATAGTTTTTAACATGCAACGGTGAGTACAAAATTGTACTCCACAAGACTTTAAGCAATGATACCAACATATGCAAACCTTGTCAAAGGAGTGGCCATCCAAGCTTAGTGTGTGTAAAGTGAGCTTTCATTTGCAATAGACATAGTAATTTGTAAGGAACAATTTGTAAGAACAATTGACATAATAAAAAATAACGAGTAATAAATAATGTGAGCACACGAAGTGACATTCCATCATCACAACATTTTTATAGTGGCGATCCTTTGCCAAAAACATTACTAGCATGGATTCCCACCATCCATACCATTCCCAAAACCATTTATTTCTAAACAAATTTTTAGAAAAAAATAAGAAAATCTAACCAAGTGTGGTATTGCCAAGCAATGTCCATGACTGGGGACATGGCTATTTAAATAGATTTACACTCTATAGAGGTTCTACAACTTTATCTACATAATACAGTCAACCCACCATGGTTTGCCATGACTCGTCATACGACAATATGCGATTGAGTGACTATAACGAGGCGTTTACAATATTTTGCCCTAATAATAAACCGCCCTATGAGCTAACACCTCAAGACCTGGACATCCATTTGCCATCATCACGAGAGCTCATAGTTGTGTAAGTAAGCCTTGTAAAGCAATGCAAGAGCCCCTTCGAGGTTGGAGACATGTTAGCAAGCCCACACATCCAACATATAAACCTATCATCTACTTTCTATGGTCTAAAGCCAGAACTCAATAAATTATTATGCAAAGTCTACCCCACTATAGAACACATGGTTGTATCGAGATGCTTGGGTCAACAGCGCTAAATTTTGGTACTTAATGACCCGAACGAGATTACCACAAATCGGGATCTCGTGCAAATTGCATCGGTCTCCACATACCACTCACCCAAATCTAAACCATTTTTATTTTTCTCGTTTTAACCAAAATACCAGAGGTAGCCCCTCTATCCAAACTGAGCTAGGACTTTTTCCAAAGTGTCCAAAACTGAGCTATATAAATTTCACTATTTTTACAATTATTAAACTAAGCATGGCTAAGCATAGCTAAGCATATGACACCTATACCACCCTAAAAATTTCACAAATTTTTATAATGATAGCGGATAATATTTCTAAGATGACAATAGTAAGGTGATTCAATTTCCAATGGAAGGGTAATGCAACAAGTGGGCATTAACTAGAATCTAAGCATAACAAAGCAATTTAACCAAAATAAGCATGCATGATAGTTTGAGCAAAACTATATACATAATGTTGAAATATCGAATCCACATTGTCAAACAAGGGTGCTTGCCAGGTGCTTGTCTTGATCTTTGAACACTTCCTCTTGATCTGGATTAACTTCAATATTCTGCAGCATGTCAGTATCTAAACAGGAAAAACCAAGAAACATAAATAAATTCAAAATGAATTCAAAAAAACTCAAAATTCACTAATTTTGCACATAAAGAAATTTCATGATTTTATAAAATTTAGAGATAAAAATTGCTCTAATCAGAGTTCGAACGAGGGAGAACGGGCCTTTCAAAGTTTTGCCAGGAGAGAAAATCTGAGAGAAAGAAAAGAGAACACACTGTTCTCTAGGGTTTTAGATTTTCAAATTAATTTATATTTTATATTGTTATTTTTGTTGAAAAATCAGGTTTTACTATATCAGTAGACTGACGGGTGGGAATGGTCTATAGTGAACCAAACTCATGGACGTGTTTACCATAAGGTGGGTTCCGCATGTCAATGGAACAACACTTTACCTACGGTTTATTTACCAATTTAGTTAATTAATCTAATCAGGCTCACATGTAAGTGACTCATTAGTACCAAATGGAGTCTATTATCTTAGACGAATTATTAATGGCATCATTAGCGCTAATTTAACTACCTACTATAGTACTACTACGCAGCGCATAGTGTTGCATGCGATGCAGTGGCTCGGGCGAGCTCGCCAGCACGGCCGCAACCATGTTGGGACCTATCATATGCATGGAACGGGTAGAGGGAAGCGAGGTGAAACCGCTGGTTGTGGCACTAGGACCAATTGTCACTGGAACAGTGGCAATGGTGAGCTTTGGCTGTAGCGCTAAACAGGGCCACAACAGCAGCTAGGCAAATAGCCACAAAACGCAACTGCCAGTAGCACGCAAGGTTCCGTAGCTCATCACAAACACGCCGGTGAGGATGAAGTCGGTAGAGAAGGTCTGTAGTGGCTGGACGACGATGAGCAAGGGCAGTGGTGATGGGGTTAATAGCGACATGCCTCCTCGGTGGAAATTAATGAGCTGCAAAGAAGACACGGTGATGTTGTGCACCATGAAGTAATATCATAGCTTGCACGAAGCCATAGGCAAGGCGTAGGAAAGCTTCTCTAGCTTCGTGTAACATGCCTTCGCTCCTTGTAGCACCTTGGACATGAAATAAACATGACGTTGCATGGTGCCTTCCTCGAGCACCAGCACTACGCTGACTGCCTGAGGTGTCATGGTGAGATACAGTGGGAGAGGAGCCTCTGGTGGGGGGCAAGTGAGTTTAGGTAGCTATGCTAGATACTCTTTCAGTTGCTGGAAAGCTTGTGCGCATTCTTCGGTCCACTGGAAGCTATCCGAGCTGCGCAGAGTCTTAAAGAACAACATTGCCCTCTTCGCCACCCTAGACAAGAATATGCTGAGGGCCACCAAGCGACCGACAAGCCTTTGCACCTCTCTTGTATTTCTAGGAGGTTCCATGGAGCGTATGGCGTCTATTTTGTCGGTGTTGGCCTCGATCCCCCATTTGGAGACCAGGAAGACCAGAAGCTTACTCACTCCTATGCCGAAGACGCATTTCTCTGGTTTCAGCTTGAGACCCACTCGCTAGAGATTGTCGAAGGTTTCTTGCAAATCCTTGATGTGAGACACATCTTGATGAATTTTTACTATGATATCGTCCATGTAGGCTTCCATGTTCCTTCCCAACTGTGATGCGAGGACAAGTGCGATTAGTCTGGAGAAGTTGGCCCCTACGTTTTTCAACCTAAAGGGCATCCGGACTAGCAATATGTCCCCCAAGACTATGAAGCTTGTTTTTGCCTCGTCCTCCTTCGCCATTCACACTTGGTGGTACCCAGAGTATGCATCGAGGAAGCTCATGACCTCACACCCTGCAGTTGCGTCGACGAGATTGGGGAGCTAGTTTGGGTGGACTACCTCCCTAATGATTCTAACATCCTTAAGCTTGGCCACCTCCACCTTTGCAGCCTCTTGTCTTTTGGCGAACATCCACCACATTCGTTGCTTAGGGCGCACTGCTAACTTGTGCTCTATGACGGAGTGGGCTACCCCCACAATCTCCTCGGGTGACAATGCGAAGATATATATGTTCCTTTGGAGGACATCAAGGAGCGCTTGCTCTGCTTCTGAGTGAGGCTCGCTCAGATCGACACCTTGTTAGCTGGTTGATCTGGTTGAAGTGGCACGGCCTTCACTTCGCCCTCTGGTTTTGGCTTCGGCGTCTAGCCTAAGGCTGCGAGTGAGGTCACACCCTTGCTCATGGCACGGACCTTCTTGTGTGGGCTTTGTGTGCCCAGCTCAATTTGCCGCACCAGATCTTGGTCGCCCCAGACCATAATGACTTCTTGGGGGCTTGGTAGCTTCATACACAGGTAATTGTGGCATGGGATCGCGTCGAAGGCATTGAGGGTGGCCTTGCCTAGAATGGCGTTGTAAGGGTATTAGAGGCCTACGACGTTGAAAGTGATGACCTCCTGTCTACTTCACACTCCCTACTCGAAGGCTACCTCCAGCTCTATCTAGTCCAGTGCGGTGATGGGCTGTCCTTCGAAGCCCTGTAGAGGTATCCCTACCGGCTGTAACCTGCTTCGCGGTAAACCCATCTAGTCAAAGGCATCCGTGAAGAGGAGATCCATGGAGCTGCCTATGTCGATGAGAACCCGCCGCACATCACAACCCGCAATGTTGGCGGCAACCACCAGAGGGTCTTTATGCGGGAAATCCACACCTACCACGTCTACTGCTCCGAAGGTGATATCCGCTTGGGCCCATTCCAAAGTTGCCTGTGCAGGGTATGCGGTAATGTGGTGCGCTTGGGCCCATTCCAGAGTTGCTACCACTTGGAAGGGAATTCGAGGGCCAATCCTCTGGTGCTGGGGTGGATCACCCTACAGGCGCAAGCTTTGGGGCCTTGTATTTGCAGACTTGCCAGTGAGGCTGAGGCCGGGGAAGCTTCATGGCTGCGACCTCTTTCGCACTCGTAGCCATGGCCCCCAACTCTACTGCCCTCTTTAGCTCCCTCAATACCGAAGATGTCCTAGGAGCGAGTGCCCCTTCGCTGCTTTTGCTTGGTCATTCTTTGGTGATGCAATAGCCACTTTCACCTTGGGAGCCGATGCCGTGGTCTCGACTTTGCACCGGAGGGCATCCTTTTCCACTCGGGCGTACTCCTCCATCTTATCGAAGAGCTTGGCCATAGACTTTATTGCCTTTCATGCATTATACTCGGTGAGGGGGCCTCTCTGGAGGCCTCAAATAGCTATGTTGATGATGGTAGTGTCGTTCACGTCCCTCACTTGGCAATGCATTGTTGCGAAACACTGGAAGTATTCGCGGAGTTTCTCCCCTGGCTCTTGTCTTATTTCGAAGAGTTGCTCCATGTCAACCCGCTCTATGTAGTTTTCCTAGAAGTTATTGTGCATGAGGTCACAAATTTGCTCCCACGTGTACACGGACCTGGGGGTGATAGTGAAGAACCATGAGAGCACCACTCCTTGGAGAGCGAGGGATAGGCCCTTGGCCTTTGCCATATCATCTCCCCTCGTGGCTTTGATCGCGTCTTGTAGACACGTAGAAACTCCTGAGGGTCGGTATTGCCTTTATACGCTTCCACCGTCGACACTTTGAAGTCTTCCGGCCAGGCCGCCTGTTGCAGGCCCATAGAGAGGGGCGACTCTAGGTCCAACCGGTGAGGAACATTTTGCCATGCCGCTGTGCCATGTGCGATCGCCTCGGTGCTAGCCATAGCTACCTCTTGTGCTCCGCTTGCGGGCGCCAGCTGGCTTTGGTTGTCTTGCAACTCGCGCATGGTCCTCCGCAGGTCTGCTAACTCCCGCTACAGGGTGTCGCAGATCGCCTCTAGAGCACTTGCACTTAATTTGGGCACCGGAGCCACCTGTAAGGCGACGGTGGTAGTACTGACATCAACGTGCGCCGCCGCCGCTGAGCCCTCCACCTGCCGCGCTGCTTGCTCCATTACTGGTGCTGACGTGGAGGGCCTTTCCTCGTTGCTCATTAACGCCCCGGATGTCGTTGCACCGGTGCTTGTCTACCTTAGAGGTTGGGGCGCTCCCCCTGCTGCCTCTGTGGCCCTTGCGGCAGTGACCTTGGACGTAGTGCTCCTCCTCCTTTTGGTGACCAGTGTCATCGACTGCAAAGGAGTCGGTGTCTTCTTGGAGGTCGATGTCGCTACCTTTTTTGGCGCCATCGCCCTCCAGTCGAACTCACCCTGGCCTGTAGCTTCTCATGTCGTCCCGATGGATGGTGCCAATTGCTATGGTTACACACCAAATAGTACAAACAGGGCTACCTAGGAATTGCCTAGGCGGCTTCTCTAGAGCCCGATGAATGTGGGAAAATGTGAGTTGCCTTGGGACTAGATTGTTTTTCCCACAAAAAAAATGAGTCGTGCCCTTCCATGAGGCTTAGGACACGCTTTTGTACCCTGAGGAGGCATATTACAGGACTTGGGACTAGATGAATGTGGGAAAATGTGAGTTGCCTTGGGACTAGATCGTTTTTCCCACAAAAAAAATGAGTCGTGCCCTTCCATGAGGCTTAGGACACGCTTTTGTACCCTGAGGAGGCATATTACTACTCCACAACTAGCGATTAAAACGTACATTTAGCACTTGGCAATCAAGCCATGGGGTTAATTGAACTTCAGGAGTTCAGATAGCAATCTTGTGTTCCAAACATGCCCCAAAATAAATTTTAGCTTATTGCCCCCAGGGTCATATGTCATATTGTCAAAGGCATTGTACATACGCATGGAGTATATGTAGTTGCATGACATTGTTCTGTTTGAGAAAGCTCCCTTTGTGGTAAAGTACGTAACCACTAGTAGCACAGGCTTATCATCATGCATATTCTTCGGCGGCTTCACCGGCTGCTGCGCGTACCTGTGCCCGCCACACCCATAGGCGCCACCGGAACCGGATATGGTGTCGCCGGCGGGTACCGGTAACCGTACTGTGGCGGAGGCGCAGCCTTGTACGACGCCGCCGCCGCTGCCAGGTACGCCGACATCGGATCGCCAGTAGTCTGCACCACGGGCTTGTGGGCGGCAGCGGGGTCAGGGTGGATGACCCCGCCGAGCTTGTAGGACAGGTTGAGCACGCCGTGGGCCTTGCTGGAGCCGGCCTTGCGAACCGGGTAGGAGGCGAGCGTGGCGGCGGTGGGCTCGTCGCCGGCTCCGGCGAGGATGTCCGGGAGCGGGAGGAGCACCTCGCCGACGTCGCGGTCTCCGAGGGCGCGCTCCGTGCGGAGGTGTACGCGTAGGGTGCCGCTCCCGGCGCCGGAGGCCGGGACGGTGATAAGGACGGTGGCGTTCCAGGCGGGGTTGCGTCCGCCGGCGCGGTCGGTGGCTACGCGCTGACGCGAGCGGGGGTCGCCGGCGAGGTAGACCACCGCGTAGACCTCCATCTTGGAGACGAGGTTGACGTCCCTCAGGTCCCTCGCGGAGACGAGCGTCAGCTCCAGCGTCCTGCACGCCATGGCAGCTGGGCGGCCGGGCTCGCGCCTGTGCTCTGATCTTAACGCTTCGGTCGAGCCGCTCGTTGCGTGATGCTTGCTGCGGTATAAATACAAGTTGGGAAGCAAATCACCCGTCGTTGCAACTATAAAGGCACCGCCGTTCATATCAAAAAAAGGCACCGCCGTTACATGATCCTAGCCGTTGCTTTTCTTTAGATGGTCAGGATCTTTAGCCCTTGCACGTAAGGCCCATGACTGTTCCTAACTTCCTATTACTTTGGGTTATGTTTTTTGCGATGGTTCCTGACTATATTTTTAAGATAGTGACGGATGACTAAACTGTCAATACAAACGACACACACCGTTTTCAACTTAGAAAAAGTTGTTTGGAGAAACTTCTGTTTATTCAGCTTCCAGGAAACGAAGCCAAAACAAAAACAAAAAAAGCAGAAAGAATGTGGTTCGACACCCACCTCTCTCTCTCTCTCTCTCTCTCTCACTCCCTCGCTCTACAACGGCGCAAACACTCTTGATTTGTCATCGGTAGCGACGAATCTCGCCGGTAGTGGCGACAATTTGCGCCCTGATCACGTACCCTAGTTTGCTTGCCATTGTTTCCCTCACCCAATTTGGCCCCTCGTGCGTGCAGCGAGCGAGCGTGGGGGCGGGTGAGCACGAGCAGTGAGAGCGTAGCGGTAGGCGGGCACGAGCAGCGGGTGGGCGGGCAGAGCGGCGAGTGCCGAGTGGTCGCCCGTGCATGGTTGCCGTGGGCGGCTTGGCGGCGCCGGCAAGCGGCACATCGGCTGGAGCAGTTGTGTGCTCCGACGAACACGCACATCATCGATGGCACTACCTTGTCCTCGTCTACATCCGCCCTTGTTGTCCAAGTAGCTTGATGTGAAGAACGATCGTGTGATGACATTCTCCAACTCTTTTGAGTCTTTCTTGCATATGCATGAAGAATGTTCTGATAGAGCTCTTGAATTTTCCTGCCAAGGATCATTTGACACAAGACCTAACACAAATCTTTGGAGACAATGATCTAAACAGATTTACATGTTTGTTATTCTATTGGAAAGAACATGAGAGGAATTAGTGCCAAAGTCCGGTATCTGTTTGCCGCTGCTTCCCTGGTAGTAGGTCGTGGCCGAGCGAACGAGTTGCGTCTTTGGCGACTGACGTGAACCACGTGGCTTGCAAGAACTGGAGATCCTGACCATCCAAAGAAATGGAACAGCCAAGATTATGCAATGGCACGGCCGTGCCTTTATAGGACGGGTTCCAAAGGGCGTGGCTTATTGTCTTCTATAGGAAGCTATAGTACCTAATTTTTAAATACTGTATTTTTTTAAGGTAGGATTTACTAGTTGATTATAGTACACATTGTACCGACTTCAATGATATCAGCCAAAATCGTATGCGATTGTCTCTCTCTTTGTACTCTCTCGCGCGAACAGTCAGAATTCAAAACCCATAAGCCACAGCTCAAAAGAACCCACTCATAATTGCAATGGCAAACGATTTGCTTCCATTAAAGTGGTGTGGCTGTGATGATTTTGGCCATGTTCCAATCAGTTACTGTCTTTTGGCTTTTAGAAATTGGCATTTGAATAGGGTGACTTTTTAAGATAGTTTCTATAAGATGTTTATAGGAGTCATTGCAGGAGCCGCTTTCAATGGAATAAGTTCTCAACGTGAGTGTCTCTTAATTTTTCAATCTCTCTCATAATCAGCTAAAAACCACACTGATGTGGATACGCACATGCTTAGCACTTTTCAGTCAAATACATTATTTCACTGGAAAGAAGTATTGAGCCGCATTAAATATTGTCAGGTGAATTTGTTTCTTAATGAATTTCCTTCTATTCGTGGGAACGATATACTACCTTATGCCAAATCCTTGTTTAGTATTAGGTTTGAATATTATGATGATTCCGGGGCCAAAGGAAAGGAGAAAACTAAACAACCCATGCAGCTGATTAAGGAGGAAAGAAGTCCATGCAGTGGGAGAGAAAAATGGGAGAATCTCAGGACTTAAACTACAAATTTTGGATAAGATTGTCAAACCAAATTTGGACTTCCCACGTGCTCAACCCAATTCAAACTCGGATTCAACTCATGATTCAATTCGGATTCGGTTCGGGACAGCCTGACAGGTAGTTACTAAAAAGGTCATAACTTTCACAAACGGTGTCCGATTCAGGTGTTCTTGTACTCGTTGGAAAGATAATTTCAAGGGCTACGCAATGGATCTAGTCCCACCTTCAAATTCATCATGGATAAAAAGTTATGACTGAAACAATATGACGGGTGAAAATTATAGTTTCCTTTTTGCGAGAGTTCATATCCAAAACCATATAGGGTTGAGTTGTACTTGGTTTGGGGACCATATGGACGTCCCAAGGGGCTATATAAGTCTTGTATTGGCAGCCTTTAGAGGGAGACCAACTTTATGCATAAGATTGAAACATAGCTATTGCTTGTTCTTTCAACACCAGAGTTCATGCGAGGACTTTGAGAGAGAACTAGGCAATCCGTTGTTCGTTCTGCAATTCAAGGTCAAGCTGTCGTTCCATTGGGAATTGGGGACTTGGCGTTCGTCGTTTGTGGTCTCGCGACGAACAATTATCCGGTGTGTTTTGGGCGTATTCCGAAGAGTTGAGGGTTCGTGCATTGACGCGGGTGTTCAACTAGCGACATTGTCTACTTCGCATCAACTATCCACGGTTCCTCACTGAGAAGATCGGGACCCTTCCCCGTATCATGTGGTATCAGAGCCAGGTTTACTCGGTGAGAATTTCTTTACCCGTAGTTAGTAGATTGGTTTTTATTTCCTATAGTCCAGAAAAAAAATTGCCCCACAAAAAGAGTTAATTTCCGCTGTCCAAACCTCGTTGTGCCTTTCAATCTGTTAGTTTTGGTTTGCTAAATTGTATTTGTGTCCATCTTAGCATTGTCAAGTTGCTGATCATATCTTTGTTCCATTAAAAATCGAAACAAAAAAAATTCCCCACCCCAAACCCTAATTCCAATTCGGCTGTTTTTTTCCTTTCTCTGCAGCCGCCACCACAAACACCATAACTTTTGATTCTGAGATTATGTTTGAGTGAGACCACCGCCATTAGATTACAAACTTCATTGTCCATCTATTTGTAAAATTTCACATCATTCTAGCAAGGCAGTTAAGAGATATATGCGGTGAAAGTTGACCCAAATTTCTGAATTGAATCTGCAACAGTCGGCACTTGTGAATTTTGTGCGATTTTTTTCAGTCGGTTTCCAAAACTTGGCCCCAAAACAAAAGTTGTAGAAACAGCCGTCAGAAAACTGAAAAAAAAGAATCATTGAAAAAAAGGCAACTGACAAAAAGTTACGGCCGAAATACCGACGTGCTGTCTAGTAGACAGAAATCCTCAGTTTTCAAGTTTTGGGTCAACCCTTGTGTTCTTCAATTCCAGATTGTATTCGATTGAATTATCTTGTATTTACCACTCCCATACATTGCCATACACTTATTTTAGCCTTCTTCCATCTTTGGTTGATCAGCAACTTAGGCTAAGTGCTAGATACGAACTATAATTCAATTCTGTGCAATTTCTGAAATTAATTGATTGTTTTCCCTTGCTACAAAATACATAACTGTCCAAGCTCCACCGACAACCGTTGTGTACTCCCTTGCTCTTGGTTACGCTCATATATTACCGGGTTGAGGTCGTTTGCTGTCACAATTGTCGATTTGCCGTCCTTGATTCACTTTGGAACGGTAAGCTTGTCTTGTTTTCAGGACAGTGAGTTGCAAGCATAGAGAGAGCTTTTGTTTTACTAACCCGGATATAACCTCATTTCTTGTTTGTGAGTCGTTCCCATGTCAGGTCACGAGGAGGATCGACCTATTCCGGAGGCGCCGGTTACGTGGACCGAGTACACTCGGTTGCGCGAGATGTGACAAAAACAACGTCATAATGGTGACAATGGCGTGCGCGATGAGCTCAGGGAAGTTCAGACTAGACTGAACACCCTCGGGGTGGAGGTCATACAATTGCGTACGACCATCAACAATAACTTTCGGGAGCTGCGTGCAATATTTGCACACCACAATCTACGTGGGGGTGCACCAGCTGATGACACAAGTGTGCACGGCCCTCCGGTCGTTCTGCACAATGAGACCGAGGAGGACATGAGGGTTTCAAAATCATCTTTCTACACTCCCCGTACAGCACCTACAGGAGGTAAAAACCACATCTCGTTTCAATTCGTTTAAAACTAATCCATCTATTGGAAGTTTTACTCCAATGCACATGCTGCCCCATTGCTACAAACAACACTTGAGATACATCAAAACCCATGTGATAGTGAGACCCACATAGCCAAAGGGAAAGAGAGTATTAAAAAGAGTGAGTTGTGTGATTCCACCATATATGAATTTAAGAGCATCCCGATTGAGAGTGTGAGAGAAACACCAAAAGAGAAAAAAGAGGTAGATGATGGACAAAGTGAGGTTGATTTTGAAACTAACACATTAATGTCTACTCCTAGTGTTGTTTCTCACATTGTGCAGGTTGAAATTGAAGATGAGGAATTAAACATTCAACAACCGGCATCATTGGAAGTCAAAGATGAGGAGATAACCACGGTTGAAGATGAAGTACTTGCTGTTCCGTTGTTACATCATGATGATTTAATACCTATAACACCTATATCAACTGAGGAGAACAATAAAGATAACAATATTAGCGCTGGAATTAATTGTGAAACGGTGAGTACTTGTGAGAACTCATATGTGCGAATGAAAATTCCATGTTCTGAAATTTCTTTGCTCAATTTACATAATGTGGAATTGATTACTCATAAGGAAGTTCTTACTCGAATATCTCCTAGTGATTCTTTGTGCTATATCATGTTTGATGATCCTAGAGAGCTATCTAGTGTGATTGAGAATGTTACTGAAATTTCATGTTTAAACTCACTAGTTTGTACCTATGCATATACATATAAGTTCAATTTGATTGGAAATTATGGTATAGATGATAATTTTTATGTTTACCGAATATGCATTACATGTGATAAGCTTGCTGAATTGAAATTGCATATTTTGGATAAACAAACTTTTGTGCCATATCATGATCACAATGAGATGCGTTTCAACAATAGTGCTTCATATTTTAAAAGATTTCTTAAGCCTACTTATTCATCCTTTAATGTACAATCATGTACAAATAATCAGAGTAGCGCAGTTGAAGCATGGAAGGAACTAAAAATTTTCTCCCCCATATTTGAACAACTTAATTTGGTTTAGCCCATTAATGACTTGTTCATGAGCTTAGCAAAGTCGAGGACGACTTTTTCTCATGGGAGGGAGAATGATATGAAAGACAATATTGCAATGTATACATCTTATGATTTTTGTTATATTAACTGGTTTGTGTGGAACAACGAGAATGACACAATAATTGATTCATACACATACCATGCATATGTGTTTTTCTTTTTATCTACTACGCCTTCAGATGTTCTTTATACGTTATGCAAAAGAAGTGTTGATGATAAATATATATACCATGCATATACGTTGTATTATTTGCTTAGTATAATTTCAGACTACCAAAAGCCGAGGACGGCTTTTCTTGAAGAAAGGGAGGATGATGCGGATACGCACATGCTTAGCACTTTTCAGTCAAATACATTATTTCACTGGAAAGAAGTATTGAGCCGCATTAAATATTGTCAGGTGAATTTGTTTCTTAATGAATTTTCTTCTATTCGTGGGAACGATATACTACCTTATGCCAAATCCTTATTTATTATTAGGTTTGAATATTATGATGATTCCGGGGCCAAAGGAAAGGAGAAAGCCAAACAACCCATGCAGCTGATTAAGGAGGAAAGAAGCCCATGCAGTGGGAGAGCAAAAGGGGAGAATCTCAAGGACTTAAACTACAAGTTTTGAATAAGATTGTCAAACCAAATTTGGACTTCCCACGTGCTCAACCCAATTCAAACTCGGATTCAACTCATGATTCAATTCGGATTCGGTTCGGGACAGCCTGACAGACAGTTACTAAAAAGGCCATAACTTTCACAAACGGTGTCCGATTCAGGTGTTCTTGTACTCGTTGGAAAGATAATTTCAAGGGCTACGCAATGGATTTAGTCCCACCTTCAAATTCATCACGGATAAAAAGTTATGACCGAAACAATATGACAGGTGAAAATTATAGTTTCCTTTTTGCGAGAGTTCATATCCAAAACCATATAGGGTTGAGTTGTACTTGGTTTGGGGACCATATGGATATCCCAAGGGGCTATATAAGCCTTGTATTGGCAGCCTTTAGAGGGAGACCAACTTTATGCATAAGATTGAAACGTAGCTATTGCTTGTTCTTTCAACACCAGAGTTCATGCGAGGACTTTGAGAGAGAACTAGGCGATCCGTTGTTCGTTCTGCAATTCAAGGTCAAGCCGTCGTTCCATTGGGAATTGGGGACTTGGCGTTCGTCATTTGTGGTCTCGCGACGAACAATTATCCGGTGTGTTTTGGGCGTATTCCGAAGAGTTGAGGGTTCGTACATTGGCGCGAGTGTTCAACTAGCGACATCGTCTACTTCGCATCAACTATCTACGGTTCCTCACTGAGAAGATCGGAACACTTCCCCGTATCACACACCTAAAATAAAAAGGGCGCAGCTAAGCCACAGGATACCATCGAGTTTTATCTCGACGAGATAGCATCCTGCCATTGGATCATGTTTCATTGGACGACTCACGATTCACCTTGACTCGCATATAGCATTCAATTCCAGCGCCCACTCGTAGACACTATCTTCTATTGCGGGCTCCCCAACACCTTGCCTCGTCATTGACCTCCTTCGGTTTTTCTCCATGGCGCGCGATACCTTGCCGCTGTCTTGTGGGTGCGCGCCCCGAACAACTCCAGCCTTCCTCCTCTCACGTAGCAGCATGGTATGGTGTTACCGGCTTCCTACACGATTTGGTGAATTTCATCATCCTCCTCACGCAGGGGAGCTGTTCGCCGTCCTCCTCCACCCACGTAGGAACCCGTCACCGTTGCGCAACAACCCATCGAGCTAGTCATTGTCCTCCACCGCTCTGGCCTATAAAAGGTCTTAGAACCTAGAACATATCAAAGTTTTAGGATTAGGAAAGTAATTGAAACCTGTACAAACTGAACCATATGAAAATTTTAAATTGCAAAGTTGTTTCCATTGGTACAACAACTCAACAAGTTTCAGTCCGGTTTTATGATTCGGATAAAGTTTCACACAAATTTCTGAGAGTTTCACTCATGTTTCAAAAGAGTTTCGAAACTAAAATATTATATCTCAAAGTAAGTTTCATGTTTCAAAACTAAAATTCATGTTTCACAGAGTTTCAAAACTGAAACATCAAACCGTAACATGTGTTTCATATTTGAATCTCGAAATTCATTTCTAAAACTCAAAGTTTCCAAATTGAAACTCGTTGAAACTTGAGTTTCAAAATTGAAAACTGCTAAAACTTCATGTTTTAGATTTGATACACCCTATATCATCACAGAGTGCGATTAGCGCACGGTATACCATACATAGGCATCTAGACAGGATAGATCTCGCTTATCTGATCTATTCTAATCAGATGATCTCACACATGCTCTTACGCACAAACATGCAGGAGCCCATTGTCATCCACGAGCATGAGACCCCATTGTCATCCTCCTTTGTCTACAGGAACTCGTTGCCATCCATGAGCACAAGACCTCTCAGCGTCCTCCTTTGTATGTCGGGGAGCCAATTGTCCTCTTGCCCTCTAACACATCAAAGTTGATCGCCCACCGACCGCTGCAGCCATTTGCGTTCCCACATGCTGTTGAGCTATCCCGTAGTCGGCACTCCCCATGGCATGCGCTTGCCGAGTGGCAGTTCCTGTGCGTCGCCAAACTTACCCACGACCAATGCTTCTGCTCGTCGCACTTCCCTGCCGCCCTGCGCTTGCAACCACATGCCACCACCACAGGCAAGTGCTATTGCTGCACCGTTGCCAAGCTCTTTGTCATCTTATCAATAGAGTCGATAGAAGTGACGAGTGAGATCGAGAAGTTTCTCATGTCGTGTGTATTAATTCAACGGTCTTGGCTCTTCATCGATTTTATCTAACGATAAATATCATATCCCATCAAATGAAAAACAAATGGTATATAGTCCGTTAGCTTTTTCTGAAATACAAAAGACATAGCACTTGTCAACATAACCTTTTCTTGGGCAAGGAAAATTAAAGTAACGAGCATGACATGCAGGCCCAGTGTAGGAGGAGCTCCTGTGCATGTTGGACGCGTGGCGGTACGGCCACGAGTCAGCGAGGCGGAGAAAGTGCTTAACTGCTTACGGGATGAGATTTTTCTCGGTTGGCGCACCGTGCCGTCCGTCGTCTGGAGCCTGGACCATCCTCACGATCATCTCTGTGGGACCCACATGTCAGAATACAAGTAATTCTCTCTCTTTTTTAGATGATACGGTACATTTTCTGGCCGTACCATTAGTGGACGGCATCCGCTTTAATGATCTCTACTTGTTTATAGTCGAGCAATATTTCCTTCCGGTTGATGATGGCCTGCATCCGTCGGAGCGCGTCACACGTGGGTATATCTCAGCCGTCCATCAGATGAGCACGTCAGTGAGGTGGGAGCACCATTGACCATTGGATTCGTTGGAGCGCAGGTAGCCAGTGCTTTTCCTTGGCTCGACAGGGAAGCAGATTCCACGTTTGCTTTGCCCTTTGTTCCCACGGCACTACGGAAGCCCGTGGCGTGGTCCACGTCAGCATGCAGCACCGGTTAGCAAAATTATAAGGGGAACGCAACAGCCATTATACTTGGATCAAAGCAAGCTGTCGGTGCTAAATGTAATAATAGAGTATTTTATCTTGTACATAGAACTAAAAAGGTATTGAAAATAACTAAACTACGTATAATTATTATCTCGAAGTACTATATTTAATATATACGTATAGAGAATACAAAGTAAAACTAGATATTTATTAGTGTTATAGTGGGAACAATACGTTTATTTTTTGTATTAGAATGTGAAATATATCTTATATTTATAGACAAGACTATAAAAAATATATCCTACATTTTTAATAGAGGGAGTACTAGTGGGAATAAATTTGATTTAAGAGGGTTAAATGAAATTAGGTCGCAATAAAACCTCTCTAATTTATTCCACGATTTTGCTAGTTCTCAGGTGAATGATATTTTTTCAAACTGTAATTTGAATTTTCTAGTCGTTAGATGTGGTTGAAGATCTGTGCGCTTCAGCTATTGGATGTTGATCTAATGCATGAAAGTTTGACTTATCCAAAAAAAAAATCTATCCCTGATCTATATACATCCCTATCTTCAAACAGTGCCGTTCAACCCATTGATCCATCGTCCCCTCCCATTCTTATGGTACACGGCAAAAGCACACGCGAAGTATTTTTTTTTTGAAAGAGCATAATTCATTAAGATAGCATTCATTAAGATAGGAGAAACCAAAAGAACTGTACAGGAGAGAACTGAAAAACGAAAAACAGAAAAAAAAAAGAAAGGAAAATAATTACAGATTACAAGAGGTTCAGAAGGTTCAGACTGCGCGAGATTGTTCAGAAGCTACCGAGGTTGCAGGAAGGTAAGAGCCTTGGAGTTCCTTCCAAATCATCCAGAAGACAAGAATAACGATTGTTAGGACTGGGTCGCGGGCTTCACTTTTAGCATTTGAGAAAAAACACACATGAAGTATTGATTTCACGACATACACATGATGAAGTCATGAAGGCTTAATACAAAATGGTATCTAGAGTATTATGTATTGCTTCTGACTAACGATTTTGAGATATCATGTTGCGTGCATGCACACATAAAGTATAGATTTCACAAGATAACCATGAAATTTCTTCTTGAAGAGAAATAACCATGAAGATTCTGCTATTCTTGGTAAAGAAGATCATGTTATTACTTTGTGTTAGCATCAGATGCATGTCCTCTCTTTTAAATGTTTAATGAAACCAGTGGTCCACTACACAAGGCATGCATGATTGGTGGTATCTCTCTGACATAAACCACATTACAGTCTCTCCCTCTAACAATAAACCTTTGTGCCCTAGCTAGTCTTAAACCTTGCAATTTCAACCTATATAAGCCTGTTCTGAGTTCTGACTAGCCCTTGGCTTCATCTTATGACTGTAGCTTTTGGCTGAAATTACACTGTAGTGGTTATTAGATTTAAAAAAATAAGAATAAATAAAATAAATAAAAAGTTGTTATATCGTCATGAACAATACAAAAGAATAAGAAAAAAAAGAAAAAAAAGCCAAAATTAGAAGTAGATACATTTTTAATAGCTTTTGGCTTAAATAAGTCAGAAGCCAGAAAAAGACAGAAGCTGAAACCATTTAAAACGGGCCGCAATGCGCAGGCAATGCAACATGTATGTTGTTTTTCTATAGGTGAGGTAACGGAGGAAACCAAAATGTTCTAAGCACATCATCTTTCCTTCCATCCAACCCAAACAGAAGGTCCGGCTTACCGTGTATCCATGAGGAGATGCATGCCTGATAGGTATTCTTAGCATGCTGTGCAGATGACCATTTGCAAGGCCAGATTGGAATCTATTTATTTGCTAGGGCACGGTGTGCCCGGTCGCGAACCATGTGTGCAACGCACTCCGTAAATATTTGCACTATTAGATATATCATTCTTCTATTGTTAAGAAACTAAAATATCATTATATGTGTGGCGTGTACTCTGTAATGACACATTACACCTTACAGGGGTATTTTAGTCCACATATCAATAGGGCTACAAGCCTACAACAATACATGCAATGCACTCTGTAGACCACATAATTAGTGAAGAGACAAGCATGAAGAGAACTGACAATTCATGAAGTGAAAATAATTATGCTTCAAAGAATTGTTTTGTGTTTGAAGGACCATAATGGTAATAGAGTAGGGTGAATGATGTCATAGAAAATTTTTCATAAGTATCCTCAAATTCTTCATTATGAGTAGCTATAAAACTATAAAGATCAAAATCAAGAACAAAGCAACGAACTCAAACTCGAGGGCTAGGTTCTGCACCAGAGCGGTCTAATCGGCCACTTAGGTGCGGTCTAACTGACGACAACATGACGGTTTGACCGATGGTGCCCTAGCGGTCTAACCATCGGCAAGATTGCAGTCTGACTGGACCAAGGAGTGATATGACCACTCACCTATTCCCAAAACAGGAAATTAGTCTGAATCCAAATCACTCCAAAATCCATAGCTGAAAGAGATGAAACTTTGCATCCAGTTTGCTCAGGGTTTTAAGAACCTATTCCATCCAAGGATTGCTTGAATCCTTGTTAAAGTTCAGACTTTTCTCAAGAATAAGTAAACTTGCATTAAGACTGAGTAAAAATAGAAAACTCAAGATATGACTTCCTCATGGGTAGAGAATGTCCAAGATGACTCTAGATATATTTCCACATATCACATCAAGCAAAATCTACCAAATATTCGAAGCAAAAAAATTTGAGATCAAGAAACTTCAATATTAGGTCAAAACCAAGCAAAATTAGACAACTTCAAAATCTTTCAAGACCTGATGCCTAGATGGATATGATTTGATCTTCATGAGTTATTTACACCACTTACACGTCTTTGACACATAGCAAGATCAACAATAAGAGAGGAAAGATCAAAATCAATAAGAACAATAGTAAATCAATCAAAACAATGAGGCACCATGAGAGATAAACAAAATTGATATATTGTTACTTAAAAATTAAGGTTTTACAACTACCCCACTTGGATGACAAGAGAACATACTACAACAATCATTCATCTTTAACTCTAACCCTAGAAGACAAGGTTGTAATTATAGGATGGCTGGATAGTTAGCTTGCAAGGCTCTATCTCAACCCGCTAAATAGATAAGTCAACTAGCCCACATATAACATTAATGGATATTATCCACTAGCACATTTGAGGAAAACTGTTAACCCCAAATAATATGGATTTTACTCTCACAGCATGTTTTTCAAAGCACATGATCCCAAATCCGTTAAGGATTTAGCTTTTGATCCATTTGATCTTCTCAGCATTTTCTTGACCTAAATTGCTTTCCCAAGTGCTGCTCAAATGCCACGTTTTGATTCAACACAATTTTCAATATTTTACAAATTACCAAAATACTCTCATCTTGACTCGGTCTTCATCTTTCATTGCAAGCAATTACCATGCTAGCCACGTATAGGTCTACCAATGGCTTATCAGGCACAAGCAAGTCTCTCCCATTAAGGCTTCACCGGACCACACCTTACTTGGACCGATCAAGTCACTTGATGCAACTCGTCGCTCGAATATTTTCTTTAATATTTTTTTGCCTTTCTTATACTATATTTGAGCTCAATTATCTCACCTAACATTCTTAACCATTCTGGGCTTCAGCTCCTTCATGAGCATACCCCCGATCCTCACCATTGACTATGGTTGACTACAAAGCTTTCTACGTATCTAAAGACAAAGAAATCATTTGCGAGTATAAATTCTTCACAACTTGACCCATATTAACTAAAACATGCATCATGCAATATTAATACACTGACCAACCATAATTCAAATCATCCAAAACCCAATTTCCTAAAATCACAAAACTAATTTTCTAGGGCCAATCTTACCGTCAACCAAAGGTCGGTCAGATTAATCATACCCAATGCAGAATGCCTATTGTGAAAAAAAATGCAATAGGCAATAAAACACCTGTCATACCGGTTGGCGATCTAACTATCGCGGTCATACCACCCGACACAGTCTACACCGGCAATCTGAATGGCAACAAGCCAATGGTCAGACCGGTTTGTCTGATAAAAAACCTGACAAAATGCAATATTTGCAAAATTCAAATTCTCACTCTACAAACTTGATAATAGTTTATCATAATATTATTCTAGATCTTCTCACGTAGTACCTCAGTGTATTGTAAAATTCACTTGGCATATTAATTCCCTCCTTTATTAGAAGCACTGCAATGCTATTTATTTAGTTTTTGGACCATGATAGTAGACTATCTTGTAAACGCCTTTTATTTGGTCGTGCATGCGCCATCCGTCCATCGCTACCATGCACGCTTCACGCACATCATCACTCTTCACTTGCTGTGCTTATCGGCGATCCTCACCAGGACCTCGGCGACCTTCCCCGGCCTGGAGATCATCGCCATGTGGTCGGCGCCGGCGATCTCCTCCACCTCGACGCCGGGGCTCTGCGCGACCATGCGGCGCTGGAACTCGGCGGGGATGGCGCGGTCGTCCTGCACCACGACGAAGACGCGCCTCGCCGACCCGTACCTCCCCTTCGTGAGCAACCCGGCGTCCCTCATGAGCGCGTCGTCGGTGAATCGGTTCGCCGGCCGTATCAACGACAGCGCCAGGGTTAAGTCCTACAGCAATTAAGAACATCACAATGTACATCGTTAATTAATCCACTGCAATTTGCATGTGCAAGTACGTTGCTAGCTTGGAACTGCGATGGCTCACCTCTGGTGGGCTCAGTTGGTACAGTTTCTGGGCCATGAACTTGGGCCCGAAGATGATGGGCTTTCCCGGGATCTCGGGGTTCTCTTGCTCGAGCTCTCTTGAGTCCAGGAAGAACTCTGGCCCAACATAACTCAGATACTGACAATACACATCATCGGAAAAGAAGGGGAAAAAAGACAAGTGGTTGATCAGTATATTAGTCTCGGCTCTCAAGCAGCTGCGTCATCCCACAATGAGTCAGTGGTTGATAATAAATAACTGAAAAATATCAGATGATGTTAAGTTTGTGCCAGGGACAAAGTCACCTCCCGGCAAGCGTCAAAGGCTCGCCGGCGATAAGCTGTGGAGGTTTTGCCATCGAGCAGAGTGGAGGTCAGGAAACCATAATTATAAAAATAATCGTAATCGTACAAAACTGATAAAAATGATACTTCTACCGTTCGGTGATCGGACGGCAGCAGCATGGAGCTGACATGTGGGCCTGCCGTCCGGCCACCGTGCAGCTCCCTGCCTGCCGCTCTGCCACCAGACAGTAGATTATTAAACCAGCTTAAATATCTATTTTAATTAGTAGTTCCGGTCGTAGCCGCTTTCCCAACTTTTGACCATCAACCACGTTGTCTCGACAACTACCGTATTCGATCACGGTCGTTCATGACCACAACCACTCCGACCGCTCCCGATCACTCTTGAGTCCCAACCACTCTTTGCACTCTGTAGCTTTTGACCACTTAAAGCCTACCGCCCATCTACTGCATCTCCGACTACTGTAGATTCGATCACCTCGTCCATTCGACCACTTCAGCCATCCGACCACGGTGATTCGACCACTTCAGCCATTTGGCAACAGCCATTCGATCACAATGGCCATTCAGCCGTCCGGCCAGGGCCATTCGGTCACCTTGACCATTTGACCACTCTAGCTGTCTGACCACAGCTATTCGATCACTTCATCTATCGACCACGTCCAACCAAGGCTACTCGACTACTTCAGCCGTCGACTAATTAAGGTAGGTAATTAGACTGGCTTAATTACTTACTGTCTGGTGGCAGGTAGGGAGCCGCACGGTGGCCGGACGTCACGTTCACATGTCAGCTCCACGTCACTGCCGTCTGGTGACCGAGCGATCGAAGTATTATTTTTGCTATTTTCACATGACTACAATTATTTTTGTAAATACAGATTTAAAATATGCCAAAAATTCCACGCTCTCTCTCGTCTAGTAGTCTAGTCTCGCCCACGCGCATCGTGCGTGCCAATCTACAGTTGTGTTAGCGCTGTGCCATACTGCCATCTAATGCTAACTACCAGCAAACTCTTTCGCTACGTGGCGCCAGGTGAGTACCAAACGCACGCGCTGCATAGTCTCTTTGATGTTCTCACAACAAAAATTGTCAACTTACTTAGGGCCACTGCAACGGGCAGTTAGTTGTTGCTTCCGACTGCGACTTCTAGTTTAGAGTTAGAATTACACTATAGCGACAGTTAATTTTTTCTAAATTATTTAATTAAAAAATAAAACATCATTATATCTTTATGGACAATAAAAAATAAATAGTAGTATCTAAAAGAATGATTTACAAGAAGGGAGCAAGCGGTGGAGAAAATGAGAGAAAGATGTGTGTATGAGATGGGAGAGAGAGGAATGAAATGTGTTATGCGCCAGTGACCTCCTATCTTATTCCCGAAACGAGATAGAGAAATAAGAGTGAAGAAATTATTTTAAGAAACCATGTGTTTATACTGGCTTTTGACTTTTCCATATACCGCCAATTGATAAATATGTGTACCCATTTAAAAATAAACATCTCTAAGTAGCCGGTGAATCTGTTAGAAGAAAAACATTCTAATAATTTTAAGTAGATACCGGATGCGTATTGGTTGGCTTCCTGTACTTTATGCTGGAATCACCGAATCCATATATGGATCGATATACCAAATTCCCACGTCACATGCTAATTTTTTTTAAAAAACATTCATGAATTTTTATTTAAATTGCAATGTCTCGTGCCTTATTCACGTGTAAAAGTAGTATAAATTGCTAAGGAATATATGATTCGGTACTGGAAACCGTACCGAACCAAAGTATGATAATATTTTCGCACGATTTTTTTGTGCATATGCACGTATTAAATCAAACATGTTCTATATCTATGATTCTTTTAGAATTATTTAAAGTGCGTAGGTGCACAGACCAAAATAGGTTCATATGAACCTAGGTCCATCAAGTACGCTTTTCAGTTATTTAGTTCGATCTAAAATTATATTGCTTGATGAAACAAGAATATAAAAAATCTGAACAAACCTTAATATTTATACGAATTTGGTATACTTTACATTCAAATATGATTTTTACAACCAACATATCAAGTTATACTTTATGTGCATCAGCCTGTGTGACTGTGTGTGTCAATTAACCCGCTGAAATGAATATTGAGGGAAGCACGTACCTCCTCAGTGGTGGCGGCCATGGGGCGGCCGACGGCGGGGAGGGAGGCGGTGAGAAACACGATAGCGGCAAGCCTGTCTGGGAACCTCTCCGCTGCGAGCGCGATGCTGAACCCGCCCTGGCTGTGGCCGACGAGAATGCCGCGCTGGCCGAGCGGCAGCGCGGCCATCGTGTCCAGCAGCGGGCGCGAGTACTCCTCGAGCGTGCGCACCTCGGCGACGCGCGCTGGGTTCACGCCGGAGGCGGCCATGTCAAGCGCTGTGACGCGGTGGCCCATGCGGAGCAGCGCCGTGGCCGCCTTGTACCAGCTCCACGCGCCGTGGCACAGTCCGTGCACCAGCACAAAGTGGTGCTGCTGCTTGTGCCTGTTGTCATTGTGTTGGGTGATCTCCAAGGTGTCCATGGATGGCTTGGGTAGTTCTGGGGCCGTCACGTAGCTGTGTTTCTTGGCTTGTACTATGATAGATGGAGATGTGGTGGTGGTGATGAGTAGACATATAATGCATGAGACTCTAAAGAGGTATAAGTTATACATGAGTCAAGAGAATTTGGTGTCTTATGCTAATCTGAGTTGAGTTGAAGGATCAGAACCCTGCTGCTGCTTTTAAATACATCTCCCTCACCTTTTCACATCGATCTACAGTTCTGCTCATTACTCCCGCGATTTTGTTTTCTTGGGTGGAATAGAGTACAATGGGGAAAAATAGTTTGCAATTGTCAGCATCTTTGGAAAACAAACCAGCCCATGGAAAATGTGAGCGTACCGGATACTATTGGGCGACGAAATGATCATGGTAGCTCCATGTAATACTGGCACGTGGATGTGATTAGGGGTGCAAATGGGTCAGGTTAATCCCGACCGATCCGACGCCGAATCCGATTGGTACCGAATCCGATTGGTAACGAATCCGGAGAAAAAAAATATGGGTTAGGATATGGTAACAGCAATATCCGTCTGAATCCGATACGTCTTCAAGTTTGATTTCAGGTTAGTGCTACTATTTAACGTTTCATTTTCTTTTGCAATGGTAAAATAAAATCTTCCACATCAGCTATTAAGTAGTAACATCAAGTTCTTGATAGTACGTCCTTCTACTCCATTTGCTGTACTGCATGCATTCCTTACAAACGGGTTAATCCCGACCGATCCGGCACCGAATCCGATTGATACCGAATCCGATTGGTACCGAATCCGGAGGAAAAATATGGGTTATGATATGGTAACAACAATATCCGTCCGAATCCGACCCGTTTGCACCCCTAGATGTGATGCTCCAGGTTTAAAACAGTCCTACCGCACGGACTAAGGCCCTCTTCTAAACGCATTCTGGCTTTTATAAGTAAGTTTTTAAACGAAGTGATTTTTTAAGATAATTTCTATAGATTATTTATAAGAATTATTGTAGAAACCATTTTAAATAGAATAACTTCTCAACGTAAGTGTCCCTACACTTTCTTAATCAAGGATCATATGAATGCTTATCAAAGTTCAGATATTTCTTAAGAACAAGTAAGGTTGCATTAAAACTGAGCAAAAATCGAAAACAAGAAATATAACTTGCTCATGGGTGAAGGATAACTAAGATGGTCGCAGATGTATCATACATATCACAACAAGTAAGAACTCCCGAAAATTTGAGGCAAAAACCCTTGAATCAAGAAATCTTACGTTGAGGTCAATTCCAAGCAAAATCGGCAACCTCAAAAACTTGCAAAACCTGATTCCTAGATGGATGTGGATTGATCTCCATGACTCATCTCTATCACTTACACATCATTGGCACATAACAAGATCAATAGCAAATCAATCGAAACAAGAGAGCTTCATGAGAGATGAACAAAATTGATATATTGTTACTAGAGGATGAAAGTTTTGAAGCTACTCCACTTAGAGGACAAGAGAACACACCACAATACTCACACCTCTCAAACCCTAATTTTAGAACGCATGGCTAGAATGAGGAATGGTTAGATGGTTAACTAGTAAGTCTCTGTCCCAACCTGTTAAATAGATGAGACAACCAGCCCACATTTAACTTTTATAGATATTCTCCACTAGCACATATGAGGAAACATTACTCACACACATAACTCATGTACGATTTTCAAATCACATGAGTCTGAATCTGCTAAGTTTTTATACTTTGATCCATTTGATCATCATAGTTTCTCCTTAACATAAACCGCCTTCCCAAGCACCGCTGTTTTGATTCAAGATAGTTTTTGGTATTTTGGTCAACTTACCAAAAAAAACCATTTCTTGACCTGATTTTCATCTTCCCTTGTAAGTAATCACTATACTTGCCACGTTCAGGTGCACCACTGGATTGCCACACATCGACAAGTCTCTTCATTTTGATACAACTAGATCATGCCTCACTTGGATTGACTAAGCTACATGGTATAACCCGTCGCTTGAACTTCTCCTCAACATTTCCTGCATTCCTTATGTCATGCTTGAGCTCAGCCATCTAACCCAATATTCTTGATCGTTTTGAGTCTCGGCTCATATATGAGTGTAGCCCCAATACTCGTCGTTGACCTTAGTTGACTCCCACCCATACTGTACATCTAAAGACCAAGAAATTATTTTTCGACACAAATTTTTCACAACTCGATCCATATTAGTCAAAGCATGCTTTATGCAACATATATGCACTGACCTAGGTCAAACAAAAATGCACCACGACTAAAAATCCCAAATTCACATAAATTAGTCGAAGAAAAATCACCTAACCGGTCTGATCGCCACCTCTGGCCGATCAAATTGCCAGGTCTACAAGAAGTCCTGAAAAATCGCCAATTTACAAAAATCCAAACCCCAGCTCCTCACTTTGGCAATGGTTCATTACAACAAACACCTGAATCTTCTCACATAGTCCTTCACTTTTAATTTTATTTTTGCGTCTGGTGAAAAAAAAGAGAAACCTGAATTTGATGCTTTTAGCCCCTCAAGAATTAGCACATATTATATGAATTTCGATACTATATAGTACTTTGTTTTCCAAGCCTCAAGCAATATAGGATTATATATCATGCCTCTCATGCAATGCATCCGCATGAACTTTGCTTGGGCCACATATATATCCATCGATCTTTGATGTTACAATGAAGTTTATGAACACTGCTGCTTAATCATGGCTCCTCCAATTGTCGACAATTTTTACATGATTTGTCCCATCACTACTATAAAAAGGATAATCACAGACAGTTCAGAAATATCATCATAGACAGTTTTCTGAATCGCTTGTATTTATGTGTCAGTGATAATCAAAGATTACCATAGACGATTTGTGAGCCGTCTGTGATAAAGACAACATAAACGGTTTGTAACTAGAATCGTCTGTGAAGAAAACTATTACAGACAGCTCGAACCAAAAATCATCTGTGATACTCACACATCACAGACGGTTCTAGTTATCAACCGTCTGTGATTGGCGAGTATCACAGACGGTTGGTATATAGAACCGTCTGTGATAGTCTTTCATAGACAGTTTATATCACAAACCGTCTATGATAGTTCATTCTATACCTAAATTTCTTTTGGCTAGCCTCAAGAAATAATGTTACCTATGCCCTTTGAAAACAAGCAAATATAGTGGCAAACACAACAACACATTCCATTACAGCATAACAAGATAACGAATCCAACTCTTTAACATGGTAAGAATATATAAGAAGTAGATATCTTAGCAAATCGTAGAAGCTGGATACAGCGCGCGATGTCCTTGACGCCTGCCATCAAGGAAGAGAGGGGAGGGCATCGGATGGTGGCCGGATATCATCGGCAATAGAGAGACGACAGTAACGCCACCTTTGTGGCACGATGATGAGACTGCACAAGACACACTTACGACACTTACCAGATGGCGGCCGGATATCACCGGCAATGGAGAGTCGGCGGTAGTGCCACCTTTGTGGCCTACGGTGAGAATGCATGAGACACTCTTACGACACTTATGACAAGAGTGTATTGTGCAATCGACCGTGGTGTCACAACAGAGGCGCTAGATCATGGTGGTAGTCGTTGTCATTGAGGGGAGGATGCAGGAAGCTAGTGAATGAACTCACGCGTGACTGCCGGTGGAAAGGTAGAGGGGGAGTAATTAATAAGGGCTGAGCGGTGGGAGGAACTGGTGCCTGCCATTCGATGTGGAGAGAGAATGGACGAGTGAGATCGAAATCCTGGGGGATACGCCACGGATCAGTAACGTATCATTACCAAAAACAGTTTGTTATACGAACCATCTGTGATAATGACATATCAGAGACAGTTTGTTATACAAATCGTTTGTGATAATGCACATATGAGAGACAGTTTGTTATACGAACCGTTTGTGATAAATCACATATCAGAGACAGTTTGTTATATGAATCGTCTGTGATAAGTCACAAATCAAAGATGGTTGGTATACAAACCGTTTGTGATAACGCTTAAATATGTGCGCCCTAATCCAGCTCTTCTAAACTGCCCTCTCCCTCATCTTCTTCACCAGATTTCTTAATAATGACATCTAATATTCTTTTGATCTCCTTCCACTCATCTATCCATCATGAGTTGTTCGGCCGCAACCTTACACAGGCGGCCAACAATTTACGATTGTAAATAAAAATCGTCCGTGATAGTTTTATAGACGGTTTTACTTAAAAATCGTTTGTGATAATGAATATATCATAGACGGATTTTAATTCTAATCGTCTGTGATAGTTTCAGAGATGATTTTCGCCATGAACCATGTTAATAATTAAAGCACAGACGGCTCCACATAAATTGTCTGTGGTGAGATATCCAGTATAATTTGTTTTATAGTAGTGCATGGAGTTGAAATTGTTGCCGAGGCGAAGAGATTTTTTGGTGCTGCGTAATAATCGAGTCTTGACTCTTATCTCACACGTAGTTGGTCTACAAGAAAGCATCAATACGCAATTAATCGCCAAAGTCCTCTGTGCTTGTATCCGCTTGCAATGGACGACGGTGAAGTTGTGTGTGATTCACACAATACGTCTATTCCGGAGTAAGGACCCGTTCAAAAATATTGTGAATTTTGGTTTTGGCTGATTGTAAAAGATATTAAGTGAGTAAGAAATACCCACATTAAGAAGTTACTTCATTTAAAATGGTTTCTACAGCGACTTTCACAAACGGCTTATAAAAACCACATTAAAAAGCCACTTTGTTCAACTTCCGATTTCTAAAGCCAAAAGTCAGATGCTGTTTGAAACAAGACCTGACTCTGCAGTTATACTCCATTTGCAAATATTTGCATTTAATACCCACTTTTGTGCTTGGCCAACCTATTTATTGTTTTCCTTTTTGCAATACTGGTTTTTAGAAGAAGGGATGGATGATGTAAAAGTGATTAAAAGATATGTGAGCGAGAGGAATGAGGTACTTAATGTGTCCGTGACCTTTTTTACTTATCCTTGGAGCGTGACGAGAGTGAGAAGAGTGGAGAAGCCAGGTATTTGTATTTACTTATGATTTTTCTAAGCTAGAAGTATAATCAAATATAAATATAGTACTAGCTCGAAGTACAAGTCAATATAATCAGTATCTAACTACGAGCTGCTTGAAATTAGCTCCTTGAGATTTTCTTTCTAATTATTAATTTTGGTTTGATGACATGCTCCGTACATATTTGTGCCAAGTTTCAATCACACGTGGTTCTTGCTGGTACTATTAAATGTTTGACATGCTCAACACGCACAAACAGCCTTGCTTTTTTACGTGCACTTATTACATACCGCGTACAGCCTTGCTTGTTACTGCCTCCATCCTTTTTTACGTGCATTAGTATATAAAATACTTACTTTTGCAAGCCTCAAGCAATAAAGGGTGATTGATAGTATACAAATGGTGATTGGCTGTCTGCAACTCTGCATGAGCCATACACGAGAAAGTTAGTTTACGGTGCCGTTTGCTCGGCTTCTAAGGCAGGTTTTTGGTCGGCTTCAAGCCAGGTTTTGAGGCTTCAAAGCCATTCTCCCCGGCCAAATGGTCGGGCTCCGAAGCCGAGCTCTAGAGAAGTCCGGAGAAACTCGAGCCCAAAATATGTCGTGAAATTGACACACCTGAGGTGCGGCTGGCCTTAGATAGACCCGTTAGATTCTTTCTTCTTGTCTAGGAGATGTGGGTGCATACCAAAAGAGCTCTAGACTATTAATATAGGGGCGGAGATTATCTATTATGTGCACACATCAATCATTGGAATAAAAAAGTCGACGGATTGCCCTCTCTTATTTCTTGTGTCAATTCTTCATCTAGTTTTGCTCTTGCTAATTGTGGTGATTGCTCTTCTTTTTTAGTTGTATTGATTGGCTATTAGATCACTCAACGATACTAGTTATTCAACACGTTATCAGCATTGATTGTCCTATAGAACACGGTATGTCGCCAGATTCGATCACCATCTCTCCTTCTAGTAGTAAGATTAATTTTGTAGATCGTTCACCTCTAGTTGCTATACTTTTCATTGCACGAATTGATATCTTTCTCGTGACCGGTCATGTCCTAGGGTATAACCTTGGAAAACGTTACCGGTGAGTTAGCGGCTCACTTCCCTACGCATGACATGTGTATGGGGATGGTTTGTATTGTGAATTTGATCATCGGCCATGTGAATTGTAAATACATTCGTCAATTTTGCTAAACAAATCTACTATTGGGATTTGGAAGCCTTACTCGATGCTAGCATGAAGCCACGCGCCATGGTCCACCTTGTTGCTGATAGACCGTTCACCGCCCGCCCACATGGGCGTGCCACCTGGTTCCCACGCCCGCATGTGCAGTGGTCACCGGCCCCCAAGCTACCACTGATGTCCCGTCCACACCTCCAATTTCCGTCATCGCATTACCCTGGTCTGCCACCATGTGGCAACACATGCCCTCCCGTTGTCGCCGGCCCGAACGCCAGTGTCATCTTGGCCGACACGCATCGATCCTGAACACGCTCTCGCCCATATGCATGCGTGCCTTTGACCTTGGCTTCACGTGCATGTCTAACCACATGCTGTTGATCCCATCTGCGCTGACTGCCACCATAGCTTGGAGCGCTGTCGTTGCCGCCGCTTGATCTTCCACGAAGCCGCTGCACAGCATCCGTGTGCATGGCTTGCGGAAGGGAATGAAAAGGCATAAGATGACCTAAAAGAGAAGGTTCAGAGCTCACCAGAACAAAAGATGAGCTCAGCGGAGCGCGGTAGCACTAATGGAGGAGAGCTCGGCTAATGAGAAAAATGGAGACAACGAGCGATGGTGAAGAGAATGACGGGCACTGGCAGGGCTTAAATAGGCAGGGCACAAGGATTTGCTTGGTGATTCTCTCTGGGCGGTGACACGGGCATGGCGCTCATGAGCACTGTGGCCAACAGGATGGCTTGGGCAAGCACGCCAGGTGATCAAGGGGTTGTACAGATGCTACCAACGCAACAACGAGTACGACGGATTTGGCAGAAAGCTTGTTGTGGCAGTCTAGACGCAAAGCTACACGGGCACTATGCCAAGGCGGGACATGGAAGACGATGCCTAGTGGGTGGGTCCTGGGCCTGCATGCATGGCAGAGAGAGTGAGGGTGACGGCGAGAGAGAAAACAGATTCAACGGAAGGTGCTTTCGCACGGGAAAAATGGAAAGGTGCAGACCGCTCAAGCAAGTGAGCTAGAGCCAGGCCAAAACAGTGACAGGCTGGCCGAAGGAAAGGAATTCGGCCCACAGGCAAAAAGGAATTTAAATTCGGTTTTCTAATTGATTTAATTTTAGAATTCAAGTTTGGATTTTTAAAATTTGCAAATCAACTTCAAAATTCATGAAAATTTTTGGAGAGGTACTTTAGAAAATTTAGAGCCTAAATAAATTATTTTCAGGCTCTAGTAAAGTTTTAATAAATTTTTTAAATTAATTTGTAGATGTTAAAAAATGAAAAATAATTTCAAGAAAAGTTGAAAAATTCTATAAAAAAAATACAAAATGCATAAATAATGATTTAATAATAATTATACTAGTTTTGCAAATTTTAGGATGTTAAACCTAGTGCCTGGTCTTAACCACACCGCTAGTGGCCAAGTTGGTCCGCTGTGTGGAAATGGGTCAGATTTGGAATTTGGCCCAAATGTGTTAACAACCAGACCGAAACTAGCCCACAAGAAATTTAGAGAAAAATAAAATTGGCTTGTAATTGGCATTTTTGGAGAAAGGTTTCTAGCTTTCAGAAAAATGATGGAAATATTTTGGAAAGCCCCTGGACTTTCAGGAAATTACAGATAATTTAGGATTTAATATATTCTTGCAAAATAAGCATATTGTTTTTTATTTTTGTGCCAAATCAGCATGATCCAAATATTTTTATATCTTTGCCCCTGTGGTTTAATTTAATTACTTTAACTATTTAGTTAATTTCTAAAATAACCATAAATAATCCTAGAAACTTGGCCTTTAGGCATATGAGCTTCCATAAATTTGTAAAACCTTAGATTTAGTACTTTTTTGGAAGTGTCATATTTTATGTTTTTCTTTCCTATCATTGTGTGCTTGAGCAGTTATTTGTAGGTTTTTGGTAATTGAAAAAATTGCTATAATACCTAATTAATTGCTCCAACACAAGGTTTTGGGCATTCTCGAGCATGTGGCTCCAAGCATTCTTTGGTGCGAGGTCACAAGTATAAGTGTTATATGCTCATTTTTAATGTCTGGTCCTAATTATAGCCCAAAAAATGCTTGGAAATTCTAGGAAATTAATAAAATTATCTAATAAATAGATGTAACCATGCCTTTACTATTTTGCACACATACCATGCTTTAATATTATTTACTAATAGTAAAATTTTGGAATATTGCATAGATAATGTAGGATATGTCTGATATTGCTAAAACAGCTTGTTGAGCTTGCCCTGGATGTCAAAAACTACCTTACCTAGGCTATGGATGTCGAGATCATGCTAGATGCCAAGAATCTTGGAGCAACTATTAAGAATGTTGCTAGTAGCAGCAACTCTGGTGTTGTTGTTGTGCCTACTTCTTTTGAAAAGAATCGGGCTTTGCACTTTCTAAGGCACCACCTTATCTCAGCCTTGAAGGATCAATACATGAGTGAGAAAGATCCAAAGGTCTTGTTGAACTCCTTGAAGGATTGTTATGAAAAACAGAAGTCTGCTTTGCTCCTAAAGGCAAGATGTGACTTGATGAACTTGCATTTCCAAGACTACAAGATTGTGGCTGATTACAACTCTGCTTTACACCGTATTGTCACTCAATTAAAACTATGTGGGAAGGAGATCACATAATGAAGATATGATTGATAAGACATTGTCCACTTTTCACCGCAAAGACATTATCGTCACTCAAAGTTTATAAAGTACTTAGAACTGATTGATGGTCATCCAGTTGCAGAAAGGGGAGATGAGTTTGTCATGAAGAACCACTCATCTCGTCCCACTGGAAGCATGGCTACACCTGAAGCACATGCCAATGCTTACATGAAAGGGAACAATCAGAACCATGGAAAGGGTTTTATTCAGAGAAGTGGAAAATGCAAGAAGCAGGTAGATTTTAAGAGAAAACCTAAGCATTAAAGAAAAAAAGAAATTCAAGAAGGAACCTCAGGGTGGTAAGTATGGGGAGTAGAAACAATCCTGCTATACATGCGAAACTATGGGACATTGGTCGCATTTGTTGCACCCCTAAGCATCTCGTTGAGCTCTGGCAAGAGAAGAATAGATGGAAGAAGCCCAAGGGAGGTTGTGACATCCAAAATTCCAACGTTTTATTTGTTATTTTCCTAGAATTTAATTGTCTCTTTTCTTTTAAAGCTTAGAATAGGAACTGTTAATGTTTGGGAGAAAATGTGATCAAAATGAGTTTAGTTAATTTTTATTTGAGTTCCTTGCATTTTGTTCGACTTATAGGAATTTTCTGGGATTTATTTGGATTTTTCTGCTATTTTCTAAGCTTTATTATGTTTTCTCGGGTTTTCTGAAAATCAAAAAGAAAATAAAATACCCCTTTCCCCTCTGGCCGACGTGTGGACGGCCTAGATGCGTCCACGACGCCACCATCCAACCGCCCGCTCAACCCCTCCTTCCTCCTCCCTTCGGCCGACACGTGTGCGGGCCGATCTCGTCCCACATCACCTCGGCCCATCTTCTGTCGTCCCTTCCCACTTAACTCCCCGGGCCGCCTGCTTCCCCCTCTCTTCTCTCCCACTGACGCCCGGCCCCGCCTATCATATTCAACCTCCTCCATCTTCTTCGCACGGGCACGTCCGCCACGGCCGTTGCTCCGCTCCGCCCTGCTCGGCCGCCACCTCCTTCTTCGTGCGTCGCAATGAAGAAAATCAGCTCAAACAACATTTTCTTGAGGGGCCGGTCTGACCATAGTTCAAAGGGAGGTTAGACCTCTGTTATAACTCCGGTCAGACCGCCCTTATAACTCCAGTCAGACCGCCCTTATAAGTCCTGTCAGACCGCCCTTATAACTCCGGTCAGACCGGTCCTTGGGTACAGCAGCCTGAAACTTTTTCAGCAAACACTGAGTTCTTCTCAACCATGGAAATTTTGATCTTTCTTCTTTTCTCCTCAAGCCAAAAGGTCAAGAACATGAACTAAATAGCAGAGAGACCTTATGAATCAAATGAATTCATTCCATAAGCAATGAATCAAGATTTATGCAAAAACTGGAAATGGAGTTGAGAATGAGGGTAATTTCAAGATTGCTCACCATTCTCAGATCTTTTGCTCATGACCTTTGAAATCAGATTAGCAATGTCAAGGAGACTTGAAGACACTAATCTGGAGCCCTCTTATAAATGGAATCAAAGGATTCAACTATCTCCTGACATGAAACCCTAGAAAAGCCTAAACAGAGGAAATGCTGAAAATGGAATCTTTGATTCTTTGACTTGGCTCTAGGGAACAACCTGACCAAAATGGTCTAGAAACATCATCCCATCACAGAGCAATCCATTTTGCTACTCCTTGCTCAAAGAAACAGCTTAAACACCAAAATGATGAAAATTGGCAGAAAGAGCAGAACAGGACTGAAACTGAAATTCATTTCAGAAAAACTTAAGCAACCTCAATCACTCAGATTCTCATTGATTATTGAGGAAGAGAGATGAATGATTACAGATGTTTAGCTCACATTGTTCTCACTACATGCTTGAGAAAGGATTCACCACATGGTTCACTCAAAAGATGCCCACAAGGAGCTCTCACAGTGAACACCCTCAACTACACACCCAGTGCACTACACTCACTCCATTTCTTGCTTAAAATGAGCTGAATACTACTACCCTCCTCTTCTCTTTTTGAAGGTAAGGACTCCAAACTAGCAAATCAAGAAGTGACATACCACCTCCACCCATTCTCCTCATATCCACATGAGGCAATAAAGTCAAAGCACTCTTTTGGAGGGAAACAACTAGCCCTCCACCTCATTGCTTGGGTCAAATGTCCAATTTGCCCCTCAAGCACCTTCCCGGAAGCTTCCCGCGTCCGGTACCTCGACCGACTGGACCTCGACTTCTCCCTGAGCCTAGTCCAATCCGCTTCTCTGCACACGACCGCACCCGGCATCCTGACCGTCTGGACCTCAACTCCTCCCTGAGTCTTGTCCCGATCCTCTCGCCGCTGCCCGTCGTGTCCACCCGACACCGACCGAGACCTCCGACTCTACCTGAGTCTAGTCTTGGTCTGTTCCGTCACGTACGACCGCAACCGACCTCCAAACCGTTTGGACCTCTGACTCCTCCCTGAGCCTAGTCCCGGTTCTCCCGTCGTCGCTCGTCGTGTCCGTCACCGGTAGCTCCAGCTCTGGTTCCTCGTCTCTCGACTCGCAATCACCTCACCAGCCTCGATCATCTTCAGCATCACCGACCGTCTGGACCTCAACACCTCCCGTGCCTAGTCCAGTCCTCCTCGCCTCACCATGACCTAGCTTCGAAGTCCTGCAGTCACACAGACAAGCAAACCATCACATAGCACCACACGAAATAGCATAAACGATAATAGCTCAAGTAAAGGTACTCAACCCTAGAATACCCGAAACAAACTCAAACTCACTAACCCAACCGTCAATTACTCATCACCAACATGGGGATACCTCCACATGGTCTCTCATGTTTTAAATTATTCTGCATGCATATTTTTAATCACTGTATTTCAATTCAGTTTTAAATTTAGTTAATACATGTTTGTTATTACCTCCTTTGATATTGAAAATCCTCACACCTTGTCACCCTAGAATAAAACTCTAGTTAGTACACCAGTATTGGCTAGAGAGTTTTACAGCAAATGCTTAGACCTGCTTAGACATAATATTTATTTTGGGATACCTTTTCACATAAAATGATAAGCTTTTCAAATGTATTCTTGACTTCGGTGAGTCAAGAAGGATTATGAAATATTTTAAAATAAAATATAAAATTTGGTTTAGACTTAGGCTAATGGTTAGGTGGTGGGTGTAGGCATGCACTGTTGTTCGGAGATACAGTGTTGATTGTCAGGCACAGGGGGTATGTGGTTGGCCTAAGTCGATTAAGGACCGGTCTGTGAGCTACTGTTGCAAAGCCCTATCGTACTACCACAAGGCTGGTATGAGATAGTCCTGGCTGATTAATTTGTGGGTCCCAACCTGAGTCTCGTCGTAGGTTGAAAGTGAGCGTGGCGTAGGCCATGAGAAGTCTCATTCGGCTCAAGAGGGGGTCCCGGTCTGGTGGATTCCTTACTAGGGTTAAACCTTAGTGTTGGCTTGGCCAGATTGAAGGTTTTGCATTGTAAATGCCTTGTCATGATCTCCTCGCCGCACACCAAAGGACGTGTGTTAATCCGATGGCAATATGGGATGATCATGTCTTGTGGGTAAAGCTGTACAACCTCTACAAAGTGTATAATCTATCCTGGATAGCCGTGCCCACGATCATGGGCATGTTGAGTAAAGTTTTTCATGGATTAGACTTTGTTTTTCAAAAATGGTTTTTGAGAAGCTTATGGATGGATGGAATCCATAAGAGAATGAAAGCGTGTGGATGGATGGAATCCATACGAGATCTTTTGGAAAAATGGTCCGGGTGGGATGCCCGTGTATAGGTTAGTGTTTTGTCGGAGCCTACACTAATGGTATTGATTTTGTTTACAATTACTGTTTTTACTTATTGTATTAAATTCAGCCATTTCAATCTATTTTAAATGTTGTTTTATGCTCAAACTAACCCTATAAACCTTTCTTTGTTACCTTTATCATTATGTTGCATTTCTTCATGTGACTTACAGAGTACAAGTTTGTTCTCACCTTGCTATCTCCACACAGAGGATGACGACTTCAACTACGGTGAATATCTGGACGAGTAGGTTGCATCTTACTATTGTTTGCCTGTGGGCAGGTTCAGTGGGCTTCTTCCACTTCGGTTTTTCCTTCCGCTGCTTATATTTAGTTTTAGCTTATGTGCCATTATGTAAACTTTGGCCATCAGGCCCATATTCAGTTAAATAAAGTTTGTCATTGTGCTTGATATGTATCCCTGTTATCAATGTGTGTATTAGCTGATCCTGGACTAGTACGATTTACACAGAGGGGTTTGGAGTTGTTGCTCCAGGATTCGACAGAAGTCTTGAGTCACACTTTGTTGCTGAAAAGCAAAGGATCATGAGCATGAGATGTATGAAGGCATGACTCTTGTTGAGAAGCATGAAGACTCAAGCATGAAGGACACCAGTGAAGATGTCTAGATGGATGATGACTCTGATGACATTGTTGGAGATGATTATGAAGACCATAATAGGGAGTTGAAGTAGTCTTCTAATTTGTATTTCAGCTACTATTATTCAGACATTTATCCATTAGAAGTGGTTCATTTAGTTTAGATTAATTTCATGAAGTACTATAGTTATTGTAAGCTATATGCAGCATAATTATCGTTTGCATGTAGATTTATATATTTATTCCTAGACTTCCAATAAATTGAGTTCTATTATTAAAGCCTTAGTGTTGGACCCAGAAATTCAATTTTGAATCGTACGTGTTTACGGTGCTACTCCCATGATCAGTAGCTTGCACACACATCCATACATGAGTGAAATGAAACAGAGTCACATAATACTAAGCAGTTGAACATAGGCCTACATCATCACAAAGGGGCTGACCGGCCAAATAGATCATATAAAGGAGTACTTGCAGTAGAAATAAATGATAAATCAGACAAAAGGGCCCTTGTGGTATGCCACAAACCCATGGGCAACCGACTGGGTTAATGCCCTAGCAATCGACATCTCGTCACCAAGTTCCGTGGCATAAAAGTAACCAACAATGGGGTTTTCTTCTTCTAGCTCTGATAGTTTTTAACATGCAACGGTGAGTACAAAATTGTACTCCACAAGACTTTAAGCAATGATACCAACATATGCAAACCTTGTCAAAGGAGTGGCCATCCAAGCTTAGTGTGTGTAAAGTGAGCTTTCATTTGCAATAGACATAGTAATTTGTAAGGAACAATTTGTAAGAACAATTGACATAATAAAAAATAACGAGTAAAAAATAATGTGAGCACACGAAGTGACATTCCATCATCACAACATTTTTATAGTGGCGATCCTTTGCCAAAAACATTACTAGCATGGATTCCCACCATCCATACCATTCCCAAAACCATTTATTTCTAAACAAATTTTTAGAAAAAATAAGAAAATCTAACCAAGTGTGGTATTGCCAAGCAATGTCCATGACTGGGGACATGGCTATTTAAATAGATTTACACTCTATAGAGGTTCTACAACTTTATCTACATAATACAGTCAACCCACCATGGTTTGCCATGACTCGTCATACGACAATATGCGATTGAGTGACTATAACGAGGCGTTTACAATATTTTGCCCTAATAATAAACCGCCCTATGAGCTAACACCTCAAGACCTGGACATCCATTTGCCATCATCACGAGAGCTCATAGTTGTGTAAGTAAGCCTTGCAAAGCAATGCAAGAGCCCCTTCGAGGTTGGAGACATGTTAGCAAGCCCACACATCCAACATATAAACCTATCATCTACTTTCTATGGTCTAAAGCTAGAACTCAATAAATTATTATGCAAAGTCTACCCCACTATAGAACACATGGTTGTATCGAAATGCTTGGGTCAACAGCGCTAAATTTTGGTACTTAATGACCCGAACGAGATTACCACAAACCGGGATCTCGTGCAAATTGCATCGGTCTCCACATACCACTCACCCAAATCTAAACCATTTTTATTTTTCTCATTTTAACCAAAATACCAGAGGTAGCCCCTCTATCCAAACTGAGCTAGGACTTTTTCCAAAGTGTCCAAAACTGAGCTATACAAATTTCACTATTTTTACAATTATTAAACTAAGCATGGCTAAGCATAGCTAAGCATATGACACCTATACCACCCTAAAAATTTCACAAATTTTTATAATGATAGCGGATAATATTTCTAAGATGACAATAGTAAGGTGATTCAATTTCCAATGGAAGGGTAATGCAACAAGTGGGCATTAACTAGAATCTAAGCATAACATAGCAATTTAACCAAAATAAGCATGCATGATAGTTTGAGCAAAACTATATACATAATGTTGAAATATCGAATCCACATTGTCAAACAAGGGTGCTTGCCAGGTGCTTGTCTTGATCTTTGAACACTTCCTCTTGATCTGGATTAACTTCAATATTCTGCAGCATGTCAGTATCTAAACAGGAAAAACCAAGAAACATAAATAAATTCAAAATGAATTAAAAAAAATCAAAATTCACTAATTTTGCACATAAAGAAATTTCATGATTTTATAAAATTTAGAGATAAAAATTGCTCTAATCAGAGTTCGAACGAGGGAGAACGGGCCTTTCAAAGTTTTGCCAGGAGAGAAAATCTGAGAGAAAGAAAAGAGAACACACTGTTCTCTAGGGTTTTAGATTTTCAAATTAATTTATAATTTATATTGTTATTTTTGTTGGAAAATCAGGTTTTACTATATCAGTAGACTGACGGGTGGGAATGGTCTATAGTGAACCAAACTCATGGACGTGTTTACCATAAGGTGGGTTCCGCATATAAGTGACACATTAGTACCAAATGGAGTCTATTATCTTAGACTAATTATTAATGGCATCATTAGCGCTAATTTAACTACCTATCTATAGTACTACTACGCAGCGCATAGTGTTGCATGCGATGCAGTGGCTCGGGCGAGCTCGCCAGCACGGCCGCAACCATGTTGGGACCTATCATATGCATGGAACGGGTAGAGGGAAGCGAGGTGAAGCCGCTGGTTGTGGCACTAGGACCAATTGTCACTGGAACAGTGGCAATGGTGAGCTTTGGCTGTAGCGCTAAACAGGGCCACAACAGCAGCTAGGCAAATAGCCACAAAACGCAACTGCCAGTAGCACGCAAGGTTCCGTAGCTCATCGCAAACACGCCGGTGAGGATGAAGTCGGTAGAGAAGGTCTGTAGTGGCTGGACGACGATGAGCAAGGGCAGTGGTGATGGGGTTAATAGCGACATGCCTCCTCGGTGGAAATTAATGAGCTGCAAAGAAGACACGGTGATGTTGTGCACCATGAAGTAATATCATAGCTTGCACGAAGCCATGGGCAAGGCGTAGGAAAGCTTCTCTAGCTTCGTGTAACATGCCTTCGCTCCTTGTAGCACCTTGGACATGAAATAAACATGACGTTGCATGGTGCCTTCCTCGAGCACCAGCACTACGCTGACTGCCTGAGGTGTCATGGTGAGATACAGTGGGAGAGGAGCCTCTGGTGGGGGGCAAGTGAGTTTAGGTAGCTATGCTAGATACTCTTTCAGTTGCTGGAAAGCTTGTGCGCATTCTTCGGTCCACTGGAAGCTATCCGAGCTGCGCAGAGTCTTGAAGAACAACATTGCCCTCTTCGCCACCCTAGACAAGAATATGCTGAGGGCCACCAAGCGACCGACAAGCCTTTGCACCTCTCTTGTATTTCTAGGAGGTTCCATGGAGCGTATGGCGTCTATTTTGTCGGTGTTGGCCTCGATCCCCCATTTGGAGACCAGGAAGACCAGAAGCTTACTCACTCCTATGCCGAAGACGCATTTCTCTGGTTTCAGCTTGAGACCCGCTCGCTAGAGATTGTCGAAGGTTTCTTGCAAATCCTTGATGTGAGACACATCTTGATGAATTTTTACTATGATATCGTCCATGTAGGCTTCCATGTTCCTTCCCAACTGTGATGCGAGGACAAGTGCGATTAGTCTGGAGAAGTTGGCCCCTACGTTTTTCAACCTAAAGGGCATCCGGACTAGCAATATGTCCCCCAAGACTATGAAGCTTGTTTTTGCCTCGTCCTCCTTCGCCATTCACACTTGGTGGTACCCAGAGTATGCATCGAGGAAGCTCATGACCTCACACCCTGCAGTTGCGTCGACGAGATTGGGGAGCTAGTTTGGGTGGACTACCTCCCTAATGATTCTAACATCCTTAAGCTTGGCCACCTCCACCTTTGCAGCCTCTTGTCTTTTGGCGAACATCCACCACATTCGTTGCTTAGGGCGCACTGCTAACTTGTGCTCTATGACGGAGTGGGCTACCCCCACAATCTCCTCGGGTGACAATGCGAAGATATATATGTTCCTTTGGAGGACATCAAGGAGTGCTTGCTCTGCTTCTGAGTGAGGCTCGCTCAGATCGACACCTTGTTAGCTAGTTGATCTGGTTGAAGTGGCACGGCCTTCACTTCGCCCTCTGGTTTTGGCTTCGGCGTCTAGCCTAAGGCTGCGAGTGAGGTCACACCCTTGCTCATGGCACGGACCTTCTTGTGTGGGCTTTGTGTGCCCAGCTCAATTTGCCGCACCAGATCTTGGTCGCCCCAGACCGTAATGACTTCTTGGGGGCTTGGTAGCTTCATACACAGGTAATTGTGGCATGGGATCGCGTCGAAGGCATTGAGGGTGGCCTTGCCTAGAATGGCGTTGTAAGGGTATTAGAGGCCTACGACGTTGAAAGTGATGACCTCCTGTCTACTTCACACTCCCTACTCGAAGGCTACCTCCAGCTCTATCTAGTCCAGTGCGGTGATGGGATGTCCTTCGAAGCCCTGTAGAGGTATCCCTACCGGCTGTAACCTGCTTCGCGGTAAACCCATCTAGTCAAAGGCATCCGTGAAGAGGAGATCCATGGAGCTGCCTATGTCGATGAGAACCCGCCGCACATCACAACCCGCAATGTTGGCGGCAACCACCAGAGGGTCTTTATGCGGGAAATCCACACCTACCACGTCTACTGCTCCGAAGGTGATATCCGCTTGGGCCCATTCCAAAGTTGCCTGTGCAGGGTATGCGGTAATGTGGTGCGCTTGGGCCCATTCCAGAGTTGCTGCCACTTGGAAGGGAATTCGAGCGCCAATCCTCTGGTGCTGGGGTGGATCACCCTACAAGCGCAAGCTTTGGGGCCTTGTATTTGCAGACTTGCCAGTGAGGCTGAGGCCGGGGAAGCTTCATGGCTGCGACCTCTTTCGCACTCGTAGCCATGGCCCCCAACTCTGCTGCCCTCTTTAGCTCCCTCAATACCGAAGACGTCCTAGGAGCGAGTGCCCCTTCGCTGCTTTTGCTTGGTCATTCTTTGGTGATGCAATAGCCACTTTCACCTTGGGAGCTGATGCCGTGGTCTCGACGTTGCACCGGAGGGCATCCTTTTCCACTCGGGCGTACTCCTCCATCTTATCGAAGAGCTTGGCCATAGACTTTATTGCCTTTCATGCGTTATACTCGGTGAGGGGGCCTCTCTGGAGGCCTCAAATAGCTATGTTGATGATGGTAGTGTCGTTCACGTCCCTCACTTGGCAATGCATTGTTGCGAAACACTGGAAGTATTCGCGGAGTTTCTCCCCTGGCTCTTGTCTTATTTCGAAGAGTTGCTCCATGTCAACCCGCTCTATGTAGTTTTCCTAGAAGTTATTGTGCATGAGGTCACAAACTTGCTCCCACATGTACACGGACCTGGGGGGTGATAGTGAAGAACCATGAGAGCACCACTCCTTGGAGAGCGAGGGATAGGCCCTTGGCCTTTGCCATATCATCTCCCCTCGTGGCTTTGATCGCGTCTTGTAGACACGTAGAAACTCCTGAGGGTCGATATTGCCTTTATACGCTTCCACCGTCGACACTTTGAAGTCTTCCGGCCAGGCCGCCTGTTGCAGGCCCATAGAGAGGGGCGACTCTAGGTCCAACCGGTGAGGAACATTTTGCCATGCCGCTGTGCCATGTGCGATCGCCTCGGTGCTAGCCATAGCTACCTCTTGGGCTCCGCTTGCGGGCGCCAGCTGGCTTTGGTTGTCTTGCAACTCGCGCATGGTCCTCCGCAGGTCTGCTAACTCCCGCTACAGGGTGTCGCAGATCGCCTCTAGAGCACTTGCACTTAATTTGGGCACCGGAGCCACCTGTATGGCGACGGTGGTAGTACTGACATCAACGTGCGCCGCCGCCGCTGAGCCCTCCACCTGCCGCGCTGCTTGCTCCATTACCGGTGCTGACGTGGAGGGCCTTTCCTCGTTGCTCATTAACGCCCCGGATGTCGTTGTGCCGGTGCTTGTCTACCTTAGAGGTTGGGGCGCTCCCCCTGCTGCCTCTGTGGCCCTTGCGGCAGTGACCTTGGACGTAGTGCTCCTCCTCCTCTTGGTGACCAGTGTCATCGACTGCAAAGGAGTCGGTGTCTTCTTGGAGGTCGATGTCGCTACCTTCTTTGGCGCCATCGCCCTCCAGTCGAACTCACCCTGGCCTGTAGCTTCTCATGTCGTCCCCATGGATGGTGCCAATTGCTATGGTTACACACCAAATAGTACAAACAGGGCTACCTAGGAATTGCCTAGGCGGCTTCTCTAGAGCCCTATGAATGTGGGAAAATGTGATTTGCCTTGGGACTAGATCGTTTTTCCCACACAAAAAAATGAGTCGTGCCCTTCCATGAGGCTTAGGACACGCTTTTGTACCCTGAGGAGGCATATTACAGGACTGACCCTACCTTGGCCTACGTTTATAGGGGTAATTATGCAGTTTTCTCTTCCTAAAGATACACTAATACCCTTACCTAGACGTATGTACACAAGAGTAGGACTGGTATTTGTACTGTACAGCAGCCCTATGCTGGGTTAATCATGCCATACTATTAGCGCACTGGGCCGAGTGGCCCTCAGTGGGGTCCATCCCCCCAACATACATAAACTTCTCTTTTACTTTTTATACACGGTAGGGACCTCTCCTTGTGTTCCCGCTCAAAGAAAAATTATTCTGTTAGCTTCAGCCTTCATGCATCCTATTCTATGCCCTCCCCTTCATGTTTTGATGAGCCTGTAGTGAACTACAGAAGGCATGACCAGTGCGCTATTTGTGTGTGTGAAACTATCAGTTCTCCTTTTTTTTTTCCCAAAACAAAGTAACCTCTATTAATTCCAGCTTTACTTATATAAATTAAACCGATGCTTCCATTCAGATGGCACCCAAGCAACATGTTTTATCAAATGCCTACACTTGCAATGCATGAACTACAAAGAGAAAGCAAGAGAAGGACAAGAATAGTTGATATAGTGGAGGAAACCACATTATGTTTCTTTCTTATGAAACAACCTTTTCTGCCTTCCAACCCATAGAGAAGCACTAGCTTGGATCCTGCTGTTCATACCTAGCACTCTCTTCACATCGATTGCTTTTGATATGGTAAAACAGTCATCTGAAATGGAATGGCATGTGGAGAGTGAACCGGAGACTGAAGAGCCGGCATTGATGCATCACAGACATGCGTTTGTAGGGCAAATAATTGCTTGGCGTGATGCAATCTAATCAACATCGTGTGCCAAAACAGAGCAAGGTCGGCAGACGTGAGTTTGGCATGAGCCGTAAATGCGCTCCGTGGGCTCATGGCCTGATCACCGCATACTACTTGTACATCTAGTTCAAACACATGTAGCTCCGGGTTCAACTGCTCCAGTTTGCGAATCCTCAACAATCCAACAATCTGTGCTTCAACTTGTCAAACTGAACGCATATCGATCGATTTTGCTTCAAACAGTTCTAAAGAACAACAATCTTATGAAAATAACTATGTACCCAAGTAGCAAAAACCCTCTTTTGATTCGATTTCTCCGCCATTTTTTTCTCTGTTGGAAAGGTGCTCTGCTTCTTGTGCATGTTTTGTTGGTGACTTGGCAAGCAGTTGCTCCTTGTAGACTCGATCAATATGCCATTCTCACGCACTGAGTATTCGCGTAAAGCAATGTATGCATCCATGAAGTATTGATTTCACAGCTTACATACGAAGCCTGCAATACGAAGAGTGTCAAGTTATGTGATACTTCTGAGTTCTGACCATCTGTGAAAAGATTTAAGATGCATGCTACTGCACAAAGTACAGATTTCACAGCATAAACATGAGAGTTATTCTTGACTAGAAATTAATCACCATGAATTCATGCTATTCTTGCTTTTCAATATCATGCCGGCATCACTCTGTTAGCTTCATGCATGCAACCTCTTTTGAGCCCTTCCCTTCATGTTTAACGAGCCAATTGTGAACTGCAGAAGCCATGACTTTGTGTGCTATTTGTGTGAAACAATCCACCTTTTCCTGTAACAAAGAAACCTCTGTTCCAGCTTCACCTTATATAAAACTCAACCGATGCTTCTATTCGGACAGTAAATCAAGAAACATGTTTCATCAAATGCCCACTCTTGCAATACAGAAACTACAAAGAGAAAACAATAGAAAGGACAAGGATAGCTGAGATACTGGGCGAAACCACACAATATTTTCTTTTTATGATGTGATCTTTTCGTCCTCCCAACCCAAAGAGGAAGGTCCGGCTTGGATCTGTGGTTCTTGGCTAGCAGACCCTTGCCGTTGATCACAATTGATAGATAGAACAGTAAATATGAGATGGAGTGGGATGTGGAGAACCAACCGGAGTCCGAAGAGCCCGCATTGACATATCGCAGGCATGATTTGGAAGGCAGTCCATACGATCCTCTGATTTCTCGACGAATTTTTTCATGCAAGGCCTCAAGCATGTCACCCGTCAAAGGCGAGGTTGCTCCTAATAGCTAACTTATTCAGGCGGCAGTTTTGCGCAATGAACCGACCATATATGTCCGTGCTTTCAGGTCGTTCTTGTAACTCAGCAGTACCTTTTGTAAATTAATTACTTGGTGATGCAAACCGATCAGCACTGCTCATCAACAATAGCAGTTCAGTTTGCGAAGGCTCAGGCGACGCACACCGGTCTTCCGCACAATTCTCAAAGTAGTACGAGCACCCACCATCTAGCATATCCGCACAAAGGGCGCAATTCCAACTGAAGAACCGCAAATTCCCATAGCAATTGAAGTTCAGTTCCTGAGAAGAATCAGCTAGATCGAGTATGTAGTATTGCAAGTTCTGATATTATTTCTTTACGCATGCCGAACGGATGCAGCATTTCCCCCCAACTGTCCTAAAGAAATGCTAAATATTACTACTCCACAACTAGCGATTAAAACGTACATTTAGCACTTGGCAATCAAGCCATGGGGTTAATTGAACTTCAGGAGTTCAGATAGCAATCTTGTGTTCCAAACATGCCCCCAAATAAATTTTAGCTTATTGCCCCCGGGTCATTTTTTTTTTAGATAAAGGCTATAAAATCCAGCCTCTATATCCACATGTGATATATGCAGCCAAAGGTTACACGAGCACTTAAGCTCAAAGCCTCAAAACTGAGGAGGTTAAAACAACAAAGAAGAAAGCTTAAGGACTAAGAAAAAAGCTAGAAAGACAGCTTCAGAACTTCTTCTCCATTCTTGCTTTCAATCAAGTCTCTATCCCCATACGACTGCGCCATCCAAACTTCGGTCTACTTTGCGTGAATAAGGACCTCCGAGGCGACGCCTCCAAGGAGGCGACTAGGGTCGTCGACGCCGCCTGCCTCACTGAGGCAAGGTTTTCACCTGGAGATCAGTATACCTAATGGGCTATGGAGTGCCATGACAACACCTCTAGGAAGGAAAATGGCGCCCGAAGGCGTCATTGTTGTCGAGACCGGTAAGATCACCGGTAAGACTTTCGCCTGCACCTCCACAGCACCCCACGCACTATCCAATCACAAATTAGACCGCCACCAACACACCGGTCCTGCTCGCCTCAAGGCCATGGCATCATATTGTCATTACACAAGGCATTGTACATACGCATGGAGTATATGTAGTTGCATGACATTGTTCTGTTTGAGAAAGCTCCCTTTGTGGTAAAGTACGTAACCACTAATAGCACAGGCTTATCATCATGCATATTCTTCGGCGGCTTCACCGGCTGCTGCGCGTACCTGTGCCCGCCACACCCATAGGCGCCACCGGAACCGGATATGGTGTCGCCGGCGGGTACCGGTAACCGTACTGTGGCGGAGGCGCAGCCTTGTACGACGCCGCCGCCGCTGCCAGGTACGCCGACATCGGATCGCCAGTAGTCTGCACCACGGGCTTGTGGGCGGCAGCGGGGTCAGGGTGGATGACCCCGCCGAGCTTGTAGGACAGGTTGAGCACGCCGTGGGCCTTGCTGGAGCCGGCCTTGCGAACCGGGTAGGAGGCGAGCGTGGCGGGGGTGGGCTCGTCGCCGGCTCCGGCGAGGATGTCCGGGAGCGGGAGGAGCACCTCGCCGACGTCGCGGTCTCCGAGGGCGCGCTCCGTGCGGAGGTGTACGCGTAGGGTGCCGCTCCCGGCGCCGGAGGCCGGGACGGTGATAAGGACGGTGGCGTTCCAGGAGGGGTTGCGTCCGCCGGCGCGGTCGGTGGCTACGCGCTGACGCGAGCGGGGGTCGCCGGCGAGGTAGACCACCGCGTAGACCTCCATCTTGGAGACGAGGTTGACGTCCCTCAGGTCCCTCGCGGAGACGAGCGTCAGCTCCAGCGTCCTGCACGCCATGGCAGCTGGGCAGCCGAGCTCGCGCCTGTGCTCTGATGTTAACGCTTCGGTCGAGCTGCTCGTTGCTTGATGCTTGCTGCGGTATATATACAAGTGGGGAAGCAAATCACCCGTCGTTGCAACTATAAAGGTACAGCCCGTTACATGATCTTAGCCGCTGCTTTTCTTTAGATGGTCAGGATCTTTAGCCCTTATACGTCAGGCCCATGACTGTTCCTAACTTCCTATTACTTTGGGTTATGTTTTTTGCGCTGTGGCTAATAGTTTCTGATTATATTTTTAAGATAGCGATGATGACGAAGCTGTCCATACAAATAGCACACACTGTTTTGAGCTTGAAAAACAGTTTGAAAGTTGTTTGGAGAAACCTTCTGTTTATTTCAGCTTCCAGGAAAACCGAAGCCAAAACCAAAAAAAAAAGCAAAAAGAACGGCTTCCACACCCACCTCTCTCTCCCTCCCTCGCTCCACAACGGCACAAACACTCTTGATTTGCCGTCGGTAGCGACGAATCTCGCCGGTAGTGGCCACAATTTGCGCCCTGAGCACATACCCTAGTTTGCTTGCCGTTGTTTCCCTCACCCAATTTGGCCCCTCGCGCGTGCAGCGAGCGAGCGTGGGGGCGGGCGAGCACGAGCGATGAGAGCGTAGCGGCAGGCGTGCACGAGCAGCGGGTGGGCGAGCTCGGGTGACAAGCGGCGAGCGGACACAATGGCTGAGGGTGAGCGCCGAGTGGCCGCGAGTGGTCGCCCGTGAATGGTTGCTGTGGGCGGCTTGGTGGCGCCGGCGAGCGACACATCGGCTGGAGCAGTTGTGTGCTCCGACGAACACGCACGTCATCGATGCCACTACCTCGATCCTCGTCTACATCCGCCCCTGTTGTCCAAGTAGCTTGATGTGAAGAACGATTGTGTGATGACATTCTCCAACTCTTTTGAATCTTTCTTGCATATGCATGAAGAATGTTCTGACTTCTGATAGAGCTCCTGAATTTTCCTGCCAAGGATCATTTGACACAAGACCTAACACAAATCTTTGGAGAGAATGATCTGAACAGATTTACATGTTTGTTATTCTATTGGAAAGAACATGAGAGGAATTAGTTCCAAAGTCCAGTATCTGTTTGCCGCCGCTTCCCTGGTAGTAGGTCATGGCCGAGTGAACGAGTTGCGTCTTTGGCGACTGATGTGAACCACGTGGCTTGCAAGAACTGGAGATCCTGACCATCCAAAGAAATGGAACAACCAAGATTATGCAATGGCATGGCCGTGCCTTTATAGGACGGGTTCTAAAGGGCGTGGCTTATTGGCTATTGGACGAAGGTACAGTAACTAGTTTTTATACGGTGTATTTATTTAAGGTCGGATCACTAGTCGATTATAGTACATATTTGTACCGACTTCAGTGATACCAGCCAAAATCGTATGCGATTGTCTCTCTTTTTGTATTCTCTGCGCGAACAGTCAAAATTCAAAATCCATAAGCCACAGCTCAAAAGAATCCACTCATAATTGCAATGGCAGACGATTTGCTTCCATTAAAGTGGTGTGGCTATGATGATTTTGGCCATGTTCCAAACAGTTATTGTCTTTTGGCTTTTAGAAATTGGCTTTTGAATAGGGTGACTTTTTAAGATGATTTCTATAAGATGTTTATAAGAGTCATTGCAAGAGCCACTTTGAATGGAATGGGTTCACAATGTGAGTGTCTCTTAATTTTTCAATCTCTCTCGTAATCAGCTAAAAAACCACACCTAAAATAAAAAGAGCGCAGCTAAGCCACGGGATACCATCGAGTTCTATCTCGACGCAATAGCATCCTGCCATTGGATCATATTTCATCGGACGACTCACAATTCACCTTGACTCGCATATAGCATTCAATTCCAGCCCCCACTTGTAGACACTATCTTCCATTGTGGGCTCCCCAATACCTTACCTCGTCATCGACCTCCTTCAGTTTTTCTCCACGGCGCGCGATAACTTGCCGCCGTCTTGTGGGTGCGCACACCGAACAACTCCAGCCTTCCTCCTCTCACGTAGCAGCATGGTATGGTGTTACCGGCTTCCTACATGATTTGGTGAATTTCGTTGACATCCTCCTCCTCACGCATGGGAGCTATTCGTCGTCCTCCTCCACACACGTAGGAACCCGTCACTGTCCACGAGCGCAACAACCCATCGAGCTAGTCATTGTCCTCCACCGCTCTGGCCTATAAAAGGTCTCAGAACCTGGAACATATCAAAGTTTTAGGATTAGGAAAGTAATTGAAACCTGTACAAACTGAAACATATGAAAGTTTTAAATTGCAAAGTTGTTTCCATTGGTACAACAACTCAACAAGTTTCAGTCCGGTTTTATGTTTCGGATAAAGTTTCACACAAGTGTCTGAGACTTTCACTCATATTTCAAAGAGATTCAAAACTAAAATATTATATCTCAAAATAAGTTTCATGTTTCAAAACTAAAATCCATGTTTCACAGAGTTTCAAAACTGAAACATCAAACCGTAACATGTGTGTCATATTTGAATCTCAAAATTCATTTCTAAAACTCAAGGTTTCAGAATTGAAACTCGTTGAAACTTGAGTTTCAAAATTGAAAACTGCTAAAACTTCATGTTTTAGATTTGATACACCCTATATCATCACAGAGTGTGACTAGCGCATGGTATACCATAGATAGGCATCTTGACAAGATAGGTCTCGGTTATCTGATCTATTCTAATCAGATGATCTCACACGTGCTCTTACACACGAACATGCAGGAGCCCATTGTCATCCAGGAGCACGAGACCCCATTGTCATCCTCCTTTGTGTACAGGAACCCATTGCCATCCATGAGCACAAGACCTCTCAGCGTCCTCCTTTGTATGTCTGGGAGCCAATTGTCCTCTTGCCCTCTAACACATCAAAGTTGGAGTCCAACTTCATGGATCTGCTACCAAAGAACTGCAAAGAGTTCCATCGAGCTAATACAATTGCACTTACAAGGTTTCACAAAATAAACTTCAAGTTTTAGAGAGTTTCAAAACTGAAACATCAAGTTACAAATGTGAATTTCATGTTTGAGAAGTAAAACAACAAATTTCAGGAGGGTTTCGACAGATTTCACAAAATACACTTCAAATTTCAAAGAGTTTTAAGATTTGGAAAAGTTTCACTAGAGGTTCAGGCAATATTCACAAAATACTAGACAAGTCCCAATCAAATGCTTTAATTCTTCCGCTAGTATTGTAGAATGGTTGCATTTTTTCTTTCTAAAAAAATATCAATTAAATTTCAAAGAAATTAGCAAAAAAATTCAAAGAATCAGAGCACTACTGATCTTGGCGCCTTCCATAGAAGGCCGTCAAGGAGCCACCAGGGAGCTCTCCAACAGTGAGAATGATCGCCCACCGGACTGTTGTAGCCATTTGCGTTCCCACATGCTGTTGAGTTGTCCTGTAGTCGGCACTCCCCACAGCATGCGCTTGTCGAGTGGCAGTTCCTGTGTGTCGCCAAGCTTACCCACAACCAATGCTTCTGCTTGTTGCACTCCCCTGCCGCCTTGCGCTTGCAGCCACATGCCACTACCACAGGCAAGCGCTATTGCCGCACCGTTGCCAAACTCCTTGCCGTCTTATCAATGGAGTCGATAGAAGTGACGAGTAGAATCGAGAAGTTTCTCATGTCATGTGTATTAATTCAACGGTTTTGACTCTTCATCGATTTTATCTGACGATAAATATCATATCCCATCAAATGAAAAATAAATGGTATACTGAAATGCAAAAGGCATATCACTTCTCAGCATAACCTTTTCTTGGGCAAGGAAAATTAAAGTAACGAGCATGACATGCAGGGCCCAGTGTAGGAGGAGCTCCTGTGCATGTTGGACGCTTGGCTGTACGGCCGACGAGTCAGCGAGGCGGCGGAGAAAGTGCTTAGGGCATCTGTAGTGTATATAACCCAAAGGGCCTTAAGGTGGGTCCCATCTAAACCTTAAGACCAACTCCATAGTGTATATAACCCAAGGGGCCTTAAGACGATCCCACTTGGCAGATAAAGAAAAATTGTATTTTAATGCTTGTGGCCAGGTCTTTTAGCTTGAGGACCAGCCTTAAGATTTTTTTACTTAGGGTCTGCTTAAGGTCACCCCTGTAATGTATAAGGTTGACCTTAAGGTGGCTTAAGACCTCCTCTTTTTATACACTACAGATGCATTCTTCTCGGTTGGCGCACCGTGCCGTCCGTCCTCTGGACCATCCTCATGATCATCTCTGTAGGACCCACATGTCAGAATACAAGTACATACTCTCTCTTTTTTTAGATGATACGGTACATTTTCTGGCCGTACGATTAGTGGACGGCATCCGCTTTAATGATCTCTACTTGTTTTAGCCGAGCAATATTTCCTTTCCGGTGCATCCGTCGGAGCGCGTCACACGTGGGTATATCTCAGCCGTCCATCAGATGAGCACGTCAGTGAGGTGGGAGCACCATTGACCACTGGATTCGTTGGAGAGCAGGTAGCCAGTGCTTTTCCTTGGCTCGACAGGGAAGCAGATTCCACGTTTGCTTTGCCCTTTGTTCCCACGGCACTACGGAAGCCCGTGGCGTGGTCCACGTCATCATGCAGCACCGGAGAGCAAAATTAAAAGGGAGATTCAATTTTTTGCCACTCTTAAGATTGACATCGAGACTCTGTCACTTACATGTGGGGTCACTTGAGTCACTGACAATGGGTCCGGGTGGCAAATCTGTTGCCACCCGAGTCGTAATGGTGGCAAATAAATAAATTTCCCAAATTAAAAAGCGAACGCAACAGCCATTATACTTGGATCGAAGCAAGCTGTCGGTGCTAAATGTAATAGTAGAGTATTTTATCTTGTACATAGAGCTAAGGAGTATTAAAAATAACAAAACTATGTATAATTATTATCTCGAAGTACTATATTTAATACATATGTATAGAGAATACAAAATAAAATTAGATATTTATTAGTGTTATAGAGGGAACAATACGTTTATTTTTGCATTAGAATATGAAATATATCTTATATTTATAGATAAGACTATAAAAAAATATGTCCTACATTTAATAGAGGGAGTGCTAGTGTGAATAAAATTTGATTTAAGAGGGCTGCTCCAGCATTAAGTTTAAATGAAATTAGGTCGCAACAAAACCTCTCTAATCTATTCCAAGATTTTGCTAATTGTCAGGCGTATGATTTTTTTTCCAAACTGTAGTTGAATTTTCTAGTCAGATGTGGTTGAAGATCCGTGCGCTTCAGCTATTGGATGTTGATCTAATGCATGAAAGTTTGACTTATCCAAAAAAAGATCTATCCCTGATCTATTACCACTACTATACAAAACCGTATTACAGACAATTCAGAAACGTCATCACAGACGATTTTGTGAACCGTCTGAATTTATGGGTCAGTAATGATACGAGTTCATCATAGACGGCTTTCGAACAATCTGTGGTGTAAATATCTGTAGGATCGAAGAAAGCAATCAGAGGGGGTGAATGATTGCAGCGCACAGCGGAAACGTTTTTTAGATTTTCTATCTTTTAATGTGCAAAAACCAGAGATATCAAAAAAACATTTTTTCTGATTTTACTGTAGCAATTACTGTAGCAGAGTACTGTAGCGAAAATACTGTAGCGACCGGATAATGAGTCCGATCGAACAGAAAAGTGCACTTTTTTTCAATCTAGAAATCAATTTTTAATCAAAATTAATTTATTTATGTAAGCAACAAAAATACCTAGACATAGATCAATGCATGGAGAATTTATAGGAATCAAAAAACCAAGAAAAAGGATAATACATACGAAATAAAAAACTCACAAACTTTATTCAAAAATTGCTTCTACTGTTCACGTCGAGATCCATCAGCAATTCTTAACTCAATGCATGCGTGTCTTTTTCCTTTTTCAATCGAACGCCGCCGCTCTGTTTTTCTCGTCTTCGTACCGTGTCGTCTCCAAAACAACGCCTTTTTTATCCCAGATACCGATCCAACCGACGGCTGCATACACACACACACACACACATATATATATATATATATATATATATATATATATATATATATATATATATATATATATATATATATATATATATATATATATATATACAGCCCCCTAAAACGAAATTTGGACACTGTTGGACCCATAGCCCACCGAAATTCCATTTTTGGCCCCCCAAAGCAAAAAATTCCAAAAATGGACCCCATTTGAGCGCGTGTTTACGGGAGGCTGCCACGTGGCCACTGTTCATCCGGTCGTGCGGTCAGCGACCGCACGACCGGCCTGGCGCCGCGCCCGAGCGCACGATCACGCGCCGAGCGCGCGACCGCGTCGCCCCACCGCGTGACTGCCCAGCCCACCGCGCGACCGGCCCGCCCACCGCGCGTCCCGCGCCCGCCAGCGCGCGTCCCCGGTCCCGCGGTCGCACGAGCGCGCGTTTGCTCCCCCGACCGCATGTCCCCGACTGCAATACTCGTGAATATTTGTATAGTTTCGCAATTTTGTAGTTATAAACTGAGAAAAAAATAGATAAAATTACAATAATAATTTATGTTCATTGTTAGTTGCAGATGTAAAAAAAATTGGATAAATATTTTTTAAAAACGATTAATCATAGAACGATCGTTTCGTAAAGTGGTAAGTGATATTTAGGGTTTCGTATGGTTTTTAGGTTTGCAATCACCATGTTATTTGTATGTTTTGTCAATTTTGTAAATGTAAACTCGGAAAGAATCTGACCAAGTAGTAATAAAAGTTTATATTCATTATAACTTGTAGATGCCAATAAAATTTTGGTAAATTTTTTTTAGGAACAATTGACCGTAGAACGATCGATACAAATAGTGGTAAGTGACTTTTAAGGTTTGCTGTGTTTTTAGGGTTTGCAATCTCCGTGATTGTTTTCAGTTTTGGCAATTTTGTAGTTATAAACTGGATAAAAATCAGATAAAGTTGTAATAAAAGATTATGTTCATTGTAAGTTGTAGATGCATAAAAAATTTTGGTAAATTTTTTGTAGGAAAGATTGACCATAGAACGGTCGATACATAAAGTGGTAAGTGATATTGTGAAGGTGAGTAACATGGAATGCGATACATAAATTTTGGTACATTTAATATTGTTAAATGAGGTGCTACGTGAATCATGGAATACGAAAATACTAGATATTAAATTTCATAATACAGTTGGGAGTAACATGCCGCGTAGATTTTTATTACATGCATAACATATAGCATGATATGCGACTAACCCACCTAACTGCTCGTACGACCTACTGTGTGGACCGGGGCCACTTTCCCTTCCTTGCCCGCTCGGCGTTGAACTCCTCCGCGGCCTCTTTTGCCTTAGCCGCAATTTCCCTCTTTCTCTCGCGCTCCATCTCGCGAGCCTCCCGATCCCTACGCGTGCACGCTTCAAGATGAGCTTGCGTCTCGCGCTGTATACGCAGGGTGTGCTCGTGCTTGCGGCGCTCCTCCTCCAGCAACTCCTTCTCCTTTGTGACATTCCACTCCTCGAAGTCGAGGGTCCATTGGTCCTCAGGGTGGATCTCAAGATCGATCCATTTGCGGTAGGCACATAGGGGCTCCGGAGACTGTAAAAAAAAGAGAGATATTGTTAGTGCGTGTTGTGAAGGAGAAAAGGTAGGGGAAAATGGTGCATGTGGTCGTTACCGGCTGCCGATAGGTTGCGGTGTCAAAACGGCGGTTGGGGTAGTCACTGGAGTAGTTTGCGCAACCCCAGTACCGCATACCTAGACTGATGCGGTGCTTAGACTTGAAGAACTTGCACACGTCCCTGCACCAACAAAGGGGAGGTGTCTCCCCCTCAGGTGGTAGTTGTGGCGAACGCTCGGTGGGGACGTCCGGGATGGGGTTGTTTCTACGCGGGCGCTCTGGGGGGGGACCTTTCATCGTAGCACGATGGGCTTGTTCTACCCGGGCCTGTATCGCCCTTATTTTCTCATCGCGGGCGGCATCGCGGGCTGCAGCTGACCGTGCTATGTCACGGGTCTCCTCCCAATCCTTCACCATCTTGTCCCATTGCTTCTTCTTGCCTTTGTCCATCCCGGTTGGGTGAGGGAAGCGCGATGGAGTATGGGGTTTGGATGTGCAATGTTCGCTGGGAAATGGAATGCATACCAATTTATAGGGGCTGTTTTGTGTCTACTCGTACGTGTAAAGATGGTCCGCGTGGTCGTAGCAGTGAGTAAAGATGGGAGTGCTGCGATATCACTGAAAAAAGGCCCCCGTTTTGTCATGTCACTGCCCAAAGCTAGCATCTTTTGTCATCCCACTGAGCAAAGCTGACCTCTTTTGTCATATCACTGAGCAAAGCTGCCCCGTTTTATCATGTCACTGCGCAAAGCTGGCATCTGTTGTCATCTGACTGAGCAAAGCTGCCTCGTTTTGTCATGTCTCTGAGGAAAGCTGCCCCGTTTTATCATGTCACTGCGCAAAGCTGGCATGTGTTGTCATCTCACTGAGCAAAGCTGCCCCGTTTTGTCATGTCTCTGAGCACAGCTGCCATGTTTTGTCATCTCACTGAGCAAAGCTGGCCTCTTTTTGTCATTTGACTGAGGACAACTGCTCTCTTTAGTAATGTCACTGCCCAAAGGTGGCATCTTTTGGCATCCCACTGAGGACAACTGCTCTCTTTAGTAATCACGAATTGGCTATACTCATGCCTTTTGGCATTGTTTAGGTGTTTAGCTCTCGCCAATGGCCTCTTATCTCTAAATACAGAGCATCAGTGCACACTCAGTCACCCAAGCTAGAAATGATGTCCTCCTTATTCAATATTAAAATTTATTTCATTGTCAATATTATGTACATCTGTCCCGGTATGCATTTTATGCTTTCTTATGTAATGCCTTTTGAATGTGATGTGTATCATTGCACTTGGGACTTTCAGGGAATGACTTATTGTCTTTGACACTAGCTCAGGGACTGAAAATGGATAATTGATGAGATAGGCTCGTCCCCTGAAGACCTGCAGGAATTTGTACATTCACTCTCTTACGTGTACGTAGAAAATTGTACCACACGTCATTCTGCCAAGTTAAAGTATTAGCCTAATATGTATATGTCGTAATGGCCTAGCCAGAGTCATCAAGCAGCTCGGTAGGCGGTAGCTCAACAGCAGCCCGTTTTGTCTAGTCACTGAGCAAAAGCTGACCTGTTTTGTCTAGTCACTGAGCAAAAGCTGACCTCTTTTGTCATGTCACTGAGCAAAGCTGGCCCTTTTTGTGAGGTCACCTCAAAAGCTGGCATGTTTTGTCTCCTCACTGAGCATGGTGTGGGGTCAAGATTTGTGTTGTCTGTGGTCTTTGTGCGTGAGGCTACCCCCCACACAGCCTATAAAACGGAGCCATCCCTCACATACTCCCTGGCCATGTTATCAGTCACCTCCTGAGTAAGTTGTTCACAATCTGTGTAGTTTTATTTCGTGCTCACTCCCCAAGACTAGGCAATGAGTCAGCTCAGCACGTCTTCATGGGCACCCACGGTGATGTGTCCAAATTGCAACTTGGTGGTTAGACGTAGGACATCACAGACGGCCAAGAATCCCGGGCGACACTACTACAAGTGCCCCAATCACTCGGTGAGTCATATTGTTTCGGGTTCATTCAAATCGTGGTGGTATGTTTAAAAATCTTCTTGTCATGGAATCGCAGGAAGCTCATGGTGGTTGCCGATTCTGGGTGTGGGAGGATGAAATGGGAAATAGGAATGACAGTGTTCGCCGTGAGAGAGTTGTCGTGGGGGGTTGCGACCCCGTCGGGATGCAGCATCGTTTCGACAGACTAGAGTGGAAGATAAATTTAATGTTGTGTGCTATTTTGTTTCTTGTGTTTATTGTTATCCTCAAGTTGTAGTGCTGGAGGTTATCCTCGTGTATGTTCGCAATGTTTTATGCTATCTTGTCGTCAAGCTCTTTTGGTAATGTTTTATGTACGGTTGTGTTGTATTTTAGTTCTTGTGTTCGTTGGTGTGTTGGTGGTTGTACTACTTGCTACATGTCATGTACGTGAAATGTATGAGTTGTTCGTGTTGTCTTTGCCTGATGCCTTCTCCTCGTATATGTTGGTAATTTTTTATGGAATTATTTGTACGGATAATCCCTTTTTTATTTGATATATACATTGGTAAGTGATATTTTTATGTTACTAAGAATTAGTGTACCAAGAGTATGTGAATATTGTTAAATGACTTGCTATCTGAATCATTGAATGCGAACACACGAGATAATAACCTTATGTGAATAGAAATAAACTTCATAACATGCCCCTATTTGGTTGGTTTCTTTAGCGATAGGCTTTTCAGAGTAGCAATAAATGTTCCTATGTAGGCTTTTCAGAGTAGCAATAAATGTTCGTATGAAGGCTTTTCAGATCGTAGTCTTTATGTAGGCAGTTTAGCTGGCATGTGTTGTCAACTAACTGAGCAAAGCTGCCCCGATTTGTCATATCACTGCGTAAAGCTGGCATGTGTTGGAATCTCACCGAGTAAAGCTGAGCGCTTTTGTCTTGTCTCTGGGCAAAGCAGCCATCTTTTGTCCCGCCATTCGATATAAATAGCACGGTAGAGGTCCCATGAAGTTGTAGCCAGAAAACCCTGTAAATCGAACAAAGAACATACCATGGCGGAAGATGAGGGGCCAGTCGGATATGGGTCACCGAAGGAAGACCTTCCCTTGGAAAGGAGGGAGATGTTCGGACCACAGTACCGCTTGCTACCAAGCCGGCGTGCGCAACCAGCGTGGCCGAAATGCAGACACAATGAGTACGTGGTCGTGCAGGTCCTGGAAGGGCCGAACGATGGCGGGCGCCGTTTCTTCCGATGCCCACGCTCCGGGGTAGAAATTACTAATAGTACATTTTTTATTGCTTATGGACCCTCCATGTTTACTGTCATTTTTCGTAGATGGCGAAATGCGACTTCTCCCGCTGGATCGACCCTCCTCATGAACGGTATATTGACCGTTATGTGGGTACTTTATGGGACCGAATAATGGACTTGGAGTACCGAATGGAGACTCTCAATGAGGAGAACAATGAGCTCCGCCAACAGATGCAACGCGAGAGGGGAAACGAGGAGGTTGTCAACATAGGAAGCTCTTATGATCCCACATGTTGCTGCGCGAACCCGAGCTGCATATGTGCGTGCCACTACCACGATGGCCAGCCCCGTCCGAGGCGGCCCCCTCAGCAGTTCTCCATGTGGGTGCCACGAGGCTCGTTTGGCATGTAGGCCACGAGGGTACCGAATGTGTTGATGCTGTGCCAGTAGGACTGTTGTGTTGATGTTTTGGGTGTAGAACTTTCCATAAATTCTGTCTGTATGTGCAATGTATGTGTTGTTTCGTGTTGTAAGTGCATGACGCCTTCATTTTCTGTGACCTTCATATTCTGTGCCCTCTTTCCATAACGATGTAATGTGCAACGTTGTTAAGCATGTGATGAATTGGTTGTTATGTACGTGGAGTTGTTATCACAAGGCAAAAAAAATTGTCGTCAAGCTATGTCTTCTCCCGCTACCCCGTGTTGTCATCTCTCAGTTGGTTGTATGCCGTACTAAATCAAAGAACTTAGAGCAACCCTTTTATACTGGAAACCATCTTTGAACATCAAACCATCAAGCACTTGAAAAACATCTCAAATATTACAAAAGCACAATTTAAAAAATTCATTCATCATCTCGTCGTCGCCGCCTCGTACGGCGCATATGATCCTCTGAGAAGGTGAACCTACTAGGGGAGCGGGGTGCATCGCGAAGATCGTACTGCGAGGAGTGTGGCCGAGGCGGCGGTGGGTACAACTCTGTAGACAGTTGCGACGGCTGGTCAAAAAGCATAGAGCTCACCCAATCGGAGGAGGTGCCTACGTCCTGCTTAGATGGTACAACTGAATTAGACAATGGAAAGTACGAAAATTGTTCATAATGAAATACACACGTTTAGTGCATACCGGGGTATGTGGCTGGTGAAATGAGGATGTCAACGGGAAGTCCCCCATGTACTCGTGCGATGTCATGCCTTGATAGGTCGGCACAACCCACCTGTCCCGGTCATATAGGTTGGTCTGCACCTGTCCCGGGAGATACGAGGGCATCTGCCCCTCTGGTTGGTCCGGCGAGTCAGGGGCGCTGTCCGGAGTGGGCCCCCGTCGTCCTGGAGAGCGCGGTCGCTCGTCCGTCGCCCTCCGTGATGACGATGCCCGTTGCGACGTGCTATCCCGTCGCAATTGCTGCAAGACGAACATGTCGTTAGACATAAATGGTAAATGAGTGCATGAACAAATAGTTGCGAATTGTCGAACCGCCGGGCCGAAGCGCGTGGAGGCCGAGCGACCGTAGCTTGGCCGACTCTCGGACAGCCCCTCTGGTTCGTGCGGCGATGACGACCTCCGTGATGACGTCGCCCTCCGTAGCTGCGTGCTATCCTGTTGCAATTGCTGCAAGTCGAACATGTGCGTAGACATAAATGGTAAATGAGTGCATGAACAAATAGTTGCGCATTGTCGAACCGCCGGGCCGAAGCGCGTGGAGGCCGAGCGACCGTAGCTTTGCCGACTCTCGGACGGCCCCTCTGGTTCGTGCGGCGATGTCGACCTCCGTGATGACGTCGCCCTCCGTAGCAGCGTGCTATCCTGTCGCAATTGCTGCAAGACGAAGATGTGGTTAGACATAAATGTTAATGAGTGCACAAACAAATAGTTGCCAATTGTCGAACCGCTGGGCCGAAGCGCGTGGAGGCCGAGGATGGCCGTGCTGATCCTGGTGCTGACGGAGGCGCGGAGGGAGGTGGTGGTCCCTGCCCACGTCCGCCACCGCGTGTAGCAACAACGTCATCTCGGCGACCACAACTCAAGCCCCGTATCGTACCCCTTGCCATTTCGCTGATGCTGCGCATATAGCTTACCCACCGAGATTCGGTATTGGACTTCCTATGTCGTATAGCCTCATTAGCCTCGATGTCGATACGATGTATCCGGTCCACCTGCAGTGAAACAAACAGTCAGTTCAAATGTAATCCTGCATTGCGTAATGACACAGTACTCTCGTACCGCCTCGTCGACCCGTGCCGCTAGATGACGGTCTGGACCTTCCTGTATAGCCGCCCCGTGAACAGCATGAGGTGGAGGCTGTGGGGGCTCCCCTGTAGTAAGCCTACAGCGGGTCCGTGGAGCGTACCAGTCAAGGTATGCCCTGTACGGCGCGGGGTCGTCAGGGTCGTACGGCCGTGTCTCATCCACAACCATCGTATGCGCATGGTCAGACCACATGTCTGTCCACGTCCGCTGTGTGGCTCTCCAGTCTTCGGTCGCTCGCCCTCTCCTCGATTGCCTGCAAGTCCATTGAGACATTACACAATCAGTACGGTACTGACATTGACACTAATGCAGTAATTAAATTTGGGGTGTACTGACATACCGGTGGAACTCCTCCGCAAGAGGGCGTCCTGGCATGGGAGGGACATGCTGGTACAGCCCGAACTGTCTCATGACTCGGTGTGGGCTGTACGGCTCAACGCAGTGCGCGAACACCAAGTGGCAGGTCGTCATCCAGTACCTCTGATCTCGCTCGCACTGGTATGACAACCCGTGGGGGGCCGTGTTCGCAATTAACTGTGGAGACCATGGCCACCAGTCTACGTCGGCAAACGCCAGAAGCTCGAACCTCTGGTGGAAATCCGAGTACGCACGTCTCGGTCTCTCCCTGGCCCACCTCAACTGACCATGCGTCCAACGTGTACCCATTGTGGGCGCATCAATGGGGTCGTCACCACCATACAACTGCGGGATGAGGTCATAAGGGTGCACACGACGACCAAAGTCAGGCCTGCCAACGGGTAAGTGTTCCCATGACCACAACTGAAGGAGAAGGTAGCAGGCGGCTAGGATCGGCTCGCTGGCCGCGGTACGCTGCGAGGCGTCACACAAGCCTCGGTATGTGGAGCTAAGGACTGCTGATCCCCAGCTATACTGTGGCTGCTGACCAGGCCAGCCATCCGCCAAGGACTCCGCTAGCGGTATGTAGCTAGGCTGCACGGAGTCTCTAGTCGTGCTAGGGAACAAGACGTACCCGAACAGATATAGCAGGTATGCAACGAAGTGCGTCCGCACCGCGACCTCATCTGCGTCTGCAGGACAGGTCATGAAGCGACGAAGCCATCCATGTGGCACCCCAGCTGCGTTGTCTCGAATCGCATGACCGAACCGGTGACCCAGACGGACCTTCCAATCTGCTGCCTTCGGGGGTGGCACCAAAGCAGCACCACGGAGGGGTAGACCTGTAATCATCGTGACGTCCTGCAGCGTAACCGTCATCTCCCCCCACCGGAAGTGGAAGGTGTGAGTCTCCGGCCTCCATCGATCAACGAGAGCTGACAACAGTGGCGCATCGTACTGGAACCCATGCGGTAGATCCAACATGCGGGCAATGGGCAGCAGACCGGTGTCCCGTAGTAGTGGGATGTACCGAGGGTCGAGACGCCAGTTCTCTCGGGGGCCCCTAAGGACGAAGCAAGGAGGCCCCTGTGCGGGTGCCGACAACCACACATGGCATCGGTGGTGCTCGTCCCAACGGGGCTCTAGCAGCTCGAACGCCATGTCCTGCCAAAGAAGGATAACAAGTTAGTGTACATTACAACAAAATGTGCAACAAATAACAACATAACTCACAACAAATGTTATGACAGGGAAACGTACGGAATGTACAAAAACATACGTAAAATGTGCACACGAATATGACCCACACGACAAGGAAACATATGGAATGTGCGAAAATATACATAACATGGTAATGTGCAATACATAGCTACACCATCGAGCCAACAATTAAGCGTACACCTCTTGAATAATACATTACATATGGATTGTGGTTGGTACTACGGAGCGTTGCTTGATGCCGGCCTGTTTGGGCACTGACTGAGGGAGTGGCCAAAGGTCTTGCATAGCCTACACTTCGGGCGCCGAACACGATCCCCTCGCTGGCTCTCATCCATGTCGTTGCGGATGCGACGGCTTTGTCGTCTTCCACGCCCGACATGCTTCAGTGCATCGTTGGGCACCCACTTTATCTCCCCCGGCCATAATTCCCTGTAGTGCATGTCTACCCCGTAGGAATGGAACTCTGCACTCCAGGTTGCATACAAGTGCTGCATGTCGTAGTACTTGGAGATGTACTGTGTCGACGCCTGGTTCCATACAGCGCATGCCGCGTACACATGGGAGCATGGCTTGTGCAGAAGCTGGGGCTTGTTGCAGCTGCAAGATGCTTCATCAACAATCGTGCATACCTGCTTGCGCTCCCCTCTAATTTGACCCATGACATACTTCTGCCTTAGAGGGACCTCAAACTTCCTCCTTAAGCCATCAATGGGCTGAGCAATGTGGGTTCGAGCCTTCTCCATCTTCCTGTCCATGAAGGCCTGCATGACCTCAGAGTATTGCTTGTTTTCCTCAACGTGCTTCTGCGCCATCCTGGCTCTATTCACAAAGTACCCGACGGTACGGTTCCAGGTCTCGGCCACAATTGCCGTGATCGGCAGGGATCTGACGCCCTTCAATACACCATTGTAAACCTCGGACATGTTGGTTGTCATGATCCCATACCTCGCCCCACCGGTGTCGTGCAACAAAGACCACATTTCCAAGTCAGGTGCATTGGACTGAACCCATTGTGATAATACCCCGACTCTTGTGGAGCCCCCCTCCACGGCCCCTGCTGCTGCATGCACATGCTTCGTAGCCTCCTGATCGAGCTGCCTCCGCAAGGCGTCGAACTTCCGCTTCTGGTTCTGCATGCATAGCTTCTTGAACATCTTCATGAGGTCCTTGCTACGGAACCTTCTGTGGAAGTTCGCTGCAATATGCCTCATGCACCAGCGGTTCTTCACATCAGTCCACGGGACGGGGGCCTGCGTCCCATCCTGCAACGTTCGCAACGCAGACATCAAGCCTGCATTGCGGTCGGAGATAAGGCACACTTCGGGCCTGTCTTGCACTACGGCATTCTTCAAATTGCAAAGAAACCAAAGCCAGCTATCTGTATTCTCGCTCTCCACAATTGCAAATGCCACTGGGAGTAACTGGTCATTTGCATCGGCTGCAACTGCGGTAAGGATAGTGCCCTTGTACTTGCCGGATAGGAACGTCCCATCTACAGTTAGCACTGGACGGCACCACCTGAACCCTTGTATCGCCTGATGGAAGGCCCAGAACACTCTGTCCAGAATGAAACAGTTCGGGCCCTCCGTAGGATGGACCCTCTCCTGCCTGTTTATGTAAGTGCCTGGGTTTGATTGTGCAATTTGATCCAGCATTCTTGGGACCAGGTCGTACGCCTCCTCGTACGTCCCATACATACCGTGCAGCACCTTTCGCTTCGCCCGCCACACCTTCTTGTAGCTCACTTCGTAGCCCGCCTCGTTCGCTACTGCTGCCATCAGAACCTTCGGGGTAATTGACACATCCGCCTGGACGAGGTGCGTGACCACCTCCGCAACATAACGTGATGTCATGTTGCGGTGTCTATGTACTGGCCCCGCAAGCTCGCAACTGTGATCTTGCAGCACCGTTATCCGGAACTCCGTGCCAACGCCCTTGTACCGTTGTGCACGGACTTTGCCACCACATGACCCATCCACACACTTCACAACGTACGTGTCCGGCTTTGACTTGTGGACCCGATACGTCCGGCTTATGTTGACGGCATGTCTAGCAATAGCCTGCTGGACAGCACTCTTATTACGGAAGCACTGCCCCAGAAAGAGTGCGCCCTCGATGAACCCCCATTCTCCCTCCTCCGCCTGTGGCAGAACTAGGGCTGCCACTGTGATGTCGTCCAGTCTGGACGACACGTACGCACCGTCCGTGGTCACAACACGACCTACCACCCCTCCAGTTGCACCTTCGCCGTCCTCGTCCTCTCCAGAGCTGCCTGTCTCAACCTCCTCATCCTCCTCGCTGTCCTCTTCTTCCACCCGGTCCCCAAGATACTCATGACAGTCAATACGGGCGACCCACCACCTGTCGTGCACACCTTCGTTGCGCTGGAAATTCTGCGCACGCCTCCTGTCGTCTTCATCACCCACTTCCTCGCCCACATGTTCTCCCGCAGAAGGGTCTTCATGACCGCCGGCCACTTCATCTCCACCAGCGGCATCTGAACCAACCATGCCTGATGATTCTGCCCTCTCCACGAACTCGACATACACCATTGGCCTCCCATATATCGCAGCATCAGGGTTGCGCACGACCTCCATGTAGTTCGCCCATGACGCGTCATTGGTCACCTTCAGAAGTTGCCATATGCTCCCCCTTCCGTCATCCACCATTGAGGCATAGACTGCCTCGATCCGTAACTTCTTCCTTGCGGTCTCTCGATCGAACGCTGAACGGACACACCTCCGTAGCTCAGACAAGCTCATGGCGCTCAGACCGGGTGCCCGGATCACGGTCCGCTCGCAATTTGACAGGTCCGCCCCATACGGCCCATCACGTACGAGACCACTCCCATAAAACACCATCAATTGTTCAATGCCAGCCATTGCGTACCTAACATAAGTGCATAATCAACCATTTTAGTACACAGCATGTAACAATCGTATCATGTAATTAACAGTTTCGATTATTATATGTTTTGTATTTCTAAATCTACGATTTATTTGTAACTATTTCACTTTCTAATTGTACCATACATCAAATTAAATATACATATCATTTTTTCCATCAAATGACCTTCATACTACGGTCATTCACTAAGCATACTAATTATACAAATTGTCTCTAATCTAACTACTACAAATTTACCACCTACAAATGCTCCAACATAAATATTTACTTTTTCAACACATACAGGATCCAACATAAATATGCCTAGAGTAGAGTAGAGGTGGTGGCGCATATTTATGTTAGAGCAATTGTAGGTGATAACAATAGTAGTAGGATTAAAATAAATTAGAAATAAATTTGGTAGATTAGAAATAATGGAGGGTGAAAGGTACAGAAGTGGTAACTGAGCAAAGTAACAGGTATGGTGTGGGGAGGAGCAGGTGAGGACTGTGCAGTAAGTTTGCAAGTGGGGAAGATCTACAGCCAACAAGTGCACTAGCACGCAGACCAAGATCTTCCCCACTTGCAAACTTACTGCACAGTCCTCACCTGCTCCTCCCCACACCATACCTGTTACTTTGCTCAGTTACCACTTCTGTACCTTTCACCCTCCATTATTTCTAATCTACCAAATTTATTTCTAATTTATTTTAATCCTACTACTATTGTTATCACCTACAATTGCTCTAACATAAATATGCGCCACCTCAACGTCTACACACTACAACTTCATATTTTGCACCTAACTGAAACTACTTTACAGTACATATGTTCACAAAAAAATGAAACCCTATATACACTACAATACATCATGCTAAACATATGCAAGATTTGCTATACATACATAGCGTATAAAATATTGACATAAAATAACAGTAACACAACATGGTTTCGTTAATTCAGGCCTAATGACATACATAAAATTATAGTTGCATGGGCACAAAACTTACCTCTTGTTGATGCTCACGAGATGATCTACAACTTTTCTACTTGCCAAGTCCACTGATTCCAAACGAAAACAATTCAACTCTTCCGGCTTTCGCTCCTCTCTTTTCTTCAGCAAAAACTAACTACATTACAATACGTAACTTCAACATAAAATACAACATTATCTACACTACAATAAAGCATGCATCATATGTTGATTTTTACCTACACATACACACTGTATGACACATTGACTTATAATACATATATTCACATAAAGATTACCTACAAATACATAACGTACCAAATATTAACATCGCGTATCACACATTCACATAAAATAACATTACCAAACGATGATTTGTGCTAATCGACTAATTATGGACTAATCACATACATAAAATTTTAGTTTCGCGGGCACAAGACTTACCTCTTCTTGAAGCACACGAGACGATCTACAACTTTTGTATTTGCAAAAACCGCAGATTCCGAACAAACACAACTCAAATCTACGGGTTTTCACTCGTCACTTTCCTTCGCTTCCTCACTCTCTCGCTCTGGCTTCGTTTCAACTGTGCTTGAGCTTCCTGGCTGGCCAAGCATTTCTTCCTTCTCCTTGCGCTTTTAAGTCTGCATGCGCGTGTGCTCCTGAGGGGGGGCCGTTTTTGGGCTCCTGACGCGTGTGCGGCTGGGTACACGAAAAAGCCCTTCATTTTGGCGTGTGCGTGCTGCAGCTTTTTTTCATTTTGGCCGAAAGGACGGGACGCGAATGGCAAAGATTCGCGTGGTCGGGCGTGAAGACACGCGCTGGGCGGGGAGGTCGCGCGCTGGGCGGGGCGGGACGCGCGCTGGCGGGCGCGGGACGCGCGGTGGGCGGGCCGGTCGCGCGGTGGGCGGGGCAGTCACGCGGTGGGGCGACGCGGTCGCGCGCTCGGCGCGTGATCGTGCGCTCGGGCGCGGCGTCAGGCCGGTCGTGCGGTCGCTGACCGCACGACCGGATGAACAGTGGCCACGTGGCAGCCTCCCGTAAACGCGCGCTCAAATGAGGTCCATTTTTGGACTTTTTTGCTTTGGGGGGCCAAAAATGGAATTTCGGTGGGCTATGGGTCCAACAGTGTCCAAATGTCCCCTAAAACACCTCTTCAAACTCTAAAACTTAATCCAACTCCAACTAGACCTTAAAATCCTAATCCAACTAGGCTTGGGCCTTTTTACCTTAACTAGACTTTTGGCCCACTAATTTTCAAGGGACCCGAAACCCTTCCTAACACGGGTTTTTTCACACTCACGACTTCTCTAACGCGTCACGTGTCGAAACCTCCAGGACCGCACCTCCCGTAGCTTCTCCACGTATCATCCACTTTTGATCTCCATGCGCTCAAGCATGAGCCCGATCATCTCGTGACCTCCTTGACCGTCTGAACCTCGGATCTCTCCATCCTAGTTCCGGTCCACCTCATTACCGACCATGATCGCCTCCATGCTCAACCTGCACATGCAAAGACCAAAGAACATTTTTCCGACACAAGTTCGTCTCAACTTGACCAACATCAGTCCATGCACGCACGCACACCTCGCTATTCTCTTCTACCCCTAAATCTATTTCTATTTATTGGCTAGCCTCAGGAAATGCTAGCCATGCCCTCTGAAACAAGCAGATCAACATGTGCATGTATACATCCAATTCACATCTCAATTCCTTTCACAAACATAAAAGATCCATTTCACAAATCAATTAATTGAAATGAAAACAAGCAAATATAATATGAAACACGGTACACATTTTATTTTTTATTAAGATTAGAGCATACCATTACAAGAACAGATAGACAAACAACAAACAACAAGGACGACGAGAACAACAAACAGATTGCCCATCTAACTAACACAACAAGAACAGAGAAAATCAAAGATCCTCTATGTCTAGGCCTTTTCGCTCCTGATACAGCGCACGAGTTGGATGTCTTTGACGTCCACCATCGTCGGTGTTGATTGAGCGCTGCCTTGTGCATCGTCTGCTTCGTGGGGCTATTATAGTATGGGTCAAGGAGGAGGAGGAGGAGAACAACAAGGAGGAGGAGAACAGCAAAGAGGAGGAGAACAGTAAGGAGAAGGAGAACAGCAAAGAGAAGGAGAACAGCAAAGAGGAGAACAGAAAGGAGGCTGGGTTCTAGTGATTATTTATATGGGAGGGAGTGCGAAATTTTTTGGCGCAGGGACGGAGAGGCGGAGTTACGATCCGTGGGGTGAGGATTGCTGGATTTGTATTGGCTAGAATTGGGTTGAGAAGGATCGACGGGCCCAGCGGTCAGATTATCACAGACGGTTGGTAGCTAGAACCGTCTATGATGAATAAATATCACAGATAGTTCTATATGCCAACCGTCTGTGAATGAGAGCACAAAATTTTATATACCGATGCAATATAAACAACTAGTCTGAAAAGATAAAATAGCAAAGTTTTATATGGTTTATATATACTCATTTGAAAGGTTTCGATGAGATCTACAACTTTTCAGTTGAAGCAAAATCCAAAAGGAAGACCAAGAAAAAGGGCAAAAACAGAAACCAAAAACTTGCGATGCAGATTTAGGTCCAAAGATGGCCAATTTTCGGGGTCTTGGAGGGTGACTAGCACAAGTCGGTCATTTGTTTGGATCGGGCTCGTCGTTAGCTTTCCAACGAGTACAAAAACGTCGAAAACGGACATCGTATGCAAAAGTTATGCCCGTTTTACTGAAGGTGTCTCAAAACTGAATCCTACTCGGATTCAGGTAGGAAATTATGAAATTTTGGGGAATTACAAGGCGGGAAACATATCACAGATGGTTTTTAATATGAACCGTCTGTGATAATCAGCTTATCATAGACAGTTTTTAATAAAAAAACCGTCTGTGATAATTCCAGATTATCACAGACGGTTTTGAATAAAAATCGTCTGTGATACTGGAATATCACAGACGGTTTATCGATAAGAACCATTTGTGATATTCGTTTTCTCCGACGCCATCAACACAGACGGTGTCCAAATTAACACCGTCTGTGTTAGTGCCGGTCACAGACGGTTTTGTCAAACCTCTGTGATTTGGCGTCTAGCATTAGGCTTTCCGTAGTAGTATACATCTCTATATTCAAACAGTGCCATTCACCCCATTGATCCATCGTCCCCTCCCATTCTTATGGTACACGGCAAAAGCACACACGAAGTCATTTTTTTAAAGAGCAAGTGGCCTGCTAATTCATTAAGATAGGAGAAACCAAAAGAACTGTACAGGAGAGAACTGAATAACGAAAAACAGAAAGCAAAAAAAAGAAAGGAAAATAATTACAGATTACAAGAGGTTCAGAAGGTTCAGACTGCGCGAGATTGTTCAGAAGCTACCGAGGTTGCCGGAAGGTAAGAGCCTTTGAATTCCTTCCAAATCATCCAGAAGACAAGAATAACGATTGTTAGGACTGGGTCGCGGGCTTCACTTTTAGCATTTGAGAAAAGCACACATGAAGTATTGATTTCACGACATACACATGATGAAGTCATGAAGGCTTAATACAAAATGGTATCTAGAGTATTATGTATTGCTTCTGACTAACGATTTTGAGATATCATGTTGCGTGCATGCACACATAAAGTCAGTGGCGGATCCAGGAAAAATTTTAGGAGGAGCTGAACAAAAGCGATACAGCGACATAACTCCACTATGCCCTTCTACACCATACATCCATAGCTAAAAATTTATGGAGGGGCTCCAAGGGTTCGGTAGCGGTAGGGGGGCTCGAGCCCCCCCCCCCCCCCCCCCCCCCCGCGCCCCACCGCTGGATCCGCCCCTGCATAAAGTATAGATTTCACAAGATAACCATGAAATTTCTTCTTGAAGAGAAATAACCATGAAGATTCTGCTATTCTTGGTAAAGAAGATCATGTTATTACTTTGTGTTAGCATCAGATGCATGTCCTCTCTTTTAAATGTTTAATGAAACCAGTGGTCCACGACACAAGGCATGCATGATTGGTGGTATCTCTCTGACATAAACCACACTACAGTCTCTCCCTCTAACAATAAACCTTTGTGCCCTAGCTAGTCTTAAACCTTGTAATTTCAACCTATATAAGCCTGTTCTGAGTTCTGACTAGCCCTTGGCTTAATCTTATGACTGTAACTTTTGGCTGAAATTACACTGTAGTGGTTATTAGATTTTTTAAAAATAAGAATAAATAAAATAAATAAAAAGTTGTTATATCGTCATGAACAATACAAAAGAATAAGAAAAAAAAGAAAAAAAAGCCGAAATTAGAAGTAGATATATTTTCAATGGCTTTTGGCTTAAATAAGTTAGAAGCCAGAAAAAGACAGAAGCTGAAACCATTTAAAACAGGCCGCAATGCGCAGGCAATGTAACATGTATGCTGTTTTTCTATAGGTGAGGTAACGGAGGAAACCAAAATGTTCTAAGCATATCATCTTTCCTTCTATCCAACCCAAACAGAAGGTCCGGCTTACCGTGTATCCATGAGCAGATGCATGTCTGATAGGTATTCTTAGCATGCTGTGTGTGCAGATGACCATTTGCAAGGCCGGATTGGAATCTATTTATTTGCTAGGGCACGGTGTGCCCGGTCGCGAACCATGTGTGCAACGCACTCCGTAAATATTTGCACTATTAGATATATCATTCTTCTATTGTTAAGAAACTAAAATATCATTATATGTGTGGCGTGTACTCTGTAATGACGCATTACACCTTACAGGGGTATTTTAGTCCACATATCAATATAGGGCTACAAGCCTACAACAATACATGCAATGCACTCAGTAAACCACATAATTAGTGAAGAGACAAGCATGAAGAGAACTGACAATTCATGAAGGGAAAATAATTATGCTTCAAAGAATTGTTTTGTGTTTGAAGGACCATAATGGTAATAGAGTAGGGTGAATGATGTCATAGAAAATTTTTCATAAGTATCCTCAAATTCTTCATTATGAGTAGCTATAAAACTATAAAGATCAAAGTCAAGAACAAAGCAACGAACTCAAACTCGAGGGCTAGGTTCTGCACCAGAGCGGTCTGATCGGCCACTTAGGTGCGGTCTAACTGACGACAACATGACGGTTTGACCGATGGTGCCCTAGCGGTCTAACCATCGGCAAGATTGTAGTCTGACTGGACCAAGGAGTGATATGACCACTCACATATTCCCAAAACAGGAAATTAGTCTGAATCCAAATCACTCCAAAATCCATAGCTGAAAGAGATGAAACTTTGCATCCAGTTTGCTCAGGGTTTTAGGAACCTATTCCATCCAAGGATTGCTTGAATCCTTGTTAAAGTTCAAACTTTTCTCAAGAATAAGTAAACTTGCATTAAGACTGAGTAAAAATAGAAAACTCAAGATATGACTTCCTCATGGGTAGAGAATGTCCAAGATGACTCTAGATATATTTCCACATATCACATCAAGCAAAATCTACCAAAGATTCGAAGCAAAAAAATTTGAGATCAAGAAACTTCAATATTAGGTCAAAACCAAGTAAAATTAGACAACTTCAAAATCTTTCAAGACCTGATGCCTAGATGGATGTGATTTGATCTTCATGAGTTATTTACACCACTTACACGTCTTTGACACATAGCAAGATCAACAATAAGAGAGGAAAGATCAAAATCAATAAGAACAATAGTAAATCAATCAAAACAAGGAGGCGCCATGAGAGATAAACAAAATTGATATATTGTTACTTAAAAATTAAGGTTTTACAACTACCCCACTTGGATGACAAGAGAACATACTACAACAATCATTCATCTTTAACTCTAACCCTAGAAGACAAGGTTGTAAGTATAGGATGGCTGGATAGTTAGCTTGCAAGGCTCTATCTCAACCCGCTAAATAGATAAGTCAACTAGCCCACATATAACATTAATGGATATTATCCACTAGCACATTTGAGAAAACTGTTAACCCCAAACAATATGGATTTTACTCTCACAGCATGTTTTTCAAAGCACATGATCCCAAATCCGCTAAGGATTTAGCTTTTGATCCATTTGATCTTCTCAGCATTTTCTTGACCTAAATTGCTTTCCCAAGTGCTGCTCAAATGCCACGTTCTGATTCAACACAATTTTCAATATTTTACAAATTACCAAAATACTCTCATCTTGACTCGGTCTTCATCTTTCATTGCAAGCAATTACCATGCTAGCCACGTATAGGTCTACCAATGGCTTATCAGGCATAGGCAAGTCTCTCCCATTAAGGCTTCACCGGACCACACCTTACTTGAACCGATCAAGTCACTTGATGCAACTCGTCGCTCGAATATTTTCTTTAAATTGTTTTTTGCCTTTCTTATACTATATTTGAGCTCAATTATCTCACCTAACATTCTTAACCATTCTGGGCCTCAGCTCCTTCATGAGCATACCCCCGATCCTCACCATTGACTATGGTTGACTACAAAGCTTTCTACGTATCTAAAGACAAAAAAATCATTTGCGAGTATAAATTCTTCACAACTTGACCCATATTAACTAAAACATGCATCATGCAATATTAATACACTGACCAACCATAATTCAAATCATCCAAAACCCAATTTCCTAAAATCACAAAACTAATTTTCTAGGGTCAATCTTACCGCCAACCAAAGGTCGGTCAGACTAATCATACCCAATGCAGAATGCCTATTGTGAAAAAAATGCAATAGGCAATAAAACACATGTCATACCGGCTGGCGATCTAACTATCGCGGTCATACCACCCGACACAGTCTACACCGGCAATCTGAATGGCAACAAGCCAATGGTCAGACCGGTTTGTCTGATAAAAAACCTGACAAAATACAATATTTGCAAAATTCAAATTCTCACTCTACAAACTTGATAATAGTTTATCATAATATTATTCTAGATCTTCTCACGTAGTACCTCAGTGTATTGTAAAATTCACTTGGCATATTAATTCCCTCCTTTATTAGAAGCACTGCAATGCTATTTATTTAGTTTTTGGACCATGATAGTAGACTATCTTGTAAACGCCTTTTATTTGGTCGTGCATGCGCCATCCGTCCATCGCTACCATGCACGCTTCACGCGCATCATCACTCTTCACTTGCTGTGCTTATCGGCGATCCTCACCAGGACCTCGGCGACCTTCCCCGGCCTGGAGATCATCGCCATGTGGTCGGCGCCGGCGATCTCCTCCACCTCGACGCCGGGGCTCTGCGCGACCATGCGGCGCTGGAACTCGGCGGGGATGGCGCGGTCGTCCTGCACCACGACGAAGACGCGCCTCGCCGACCCGTACCTCCCCTTCGTGAGCAACCCGGCGTCCCTCATGAGCGCGTCGTCGGTGAATCGGTTCGCCGGCCGTATCAACGACAGCGCCAGGGTTAAGTCCTACAGCAATTAAGAACATCACAATGTACATCGTTAATTAATCCACTGCAATTTGCATGTGCAAGTACGTTGCTAGCTTGGAACTGCGATGGCTCACCTCTGGTGGGCTCAGTTGGTACAGTTTCTGGGCCATGAACTTGGGCCCGAAGATGATGGGCTTTCCCGGGATCTCGGGGTTCTCTTGCTCGAGCTCTCTTGAGTCCAGGAAGAACTCTGGCCCAACATAACTCAGATACTGACAATACACATCATCGGAAAAGAAGGGGAAAAAAGACAAGTGGTTGATCAGTATATTAGTCTCGGCTCTCAAGCAGCTGCGTCATCCCACAATGAGTCAGTGGTTGATAATAAATAACTGAAAAATATCAGATGATGTTAAGTTTGTGCCAGGGACAAAGTCACCTCCCGGCAAGCGTCAAAGGCTCGCCGGCGATAAGCTGTGGAGGTTTTGCCATCGAGCAGAGTGGAGGTCAGGAAACCATAATTATAAAAATAATCGTAATCGTACAAAACTGATAAAAATGATACTTCTACCGTTCGGTGATCGGACGGCAGCAGCATGGAGCTGACATGTGGGCCTGCCGTCCGGCCACCGTGCAGCTCCCTGCCTGCCGCTCTGCCACCAGACAGTAGATTATTAAACCAGCTTAAATATCTATTTTAATTAGTAGTTCCGGTCGTAGCCGCTTTCCCAACTTTTGACCATCAACCACGTTGTCTCGACAACTACCGTATTCGATCACGGTCGTTCATGACCACAACCACTCCGACCGCTCCCGATCACTCTTGAGTCCCAACCACTCTTTGCACTCTGTAGCTTTTGACCACTTAAAGCCTATCGCCCATCTACTGCATCTCCGACTACTGTAGATTCGATCACCTCGTCCATTCGACCACTTCAGCCATCCGACCACGGTGATTCGACCACTTCAGCCGTTTGGCCACAGCCATTCGATCACAATGGCCATTCAGCCATCCGGCCAGGGCCATTCGGTCACCTTGACCATTCGACCACTCTAATTGTCTGACCACGGCTATTCGACCACTTCATCTATCGACCACGTCCAACCATGGCTGCTCGACTACTTCAGCCGTCGACTAATTAAGGCAGGTAATTAAACTGGCTTAATTACTTACCGTCTGGTGGCAAGTAGGGAGCCGCACGGTGGCCGGACGCCACGTCCATATGTCAGCTCCACGTCACTGTCGTCTGGTGATCGAGCGATCGAAGTGTTATTTTTGCTATTTTCATATGACTACAGTTATTTTTGTAAATACAGATTTAAAATATGCCAAAAATTCCACACTCTCTCTCGTCTAGTTGTCTAGTCTCGCCCACGCGCATCGTGCGTGCCAATCTACAGCTGTGTTAGCGCTGTGCCATACTAACTACCAGCAAACTCTTTCGCTACGTGGCGCCAGGTGAGTACCAAACGCACGCGCTGCATAGTCTCTTTGATGTTCTCACAACAAAAATTGTCACTATCTTATTCCCGAAACGAGATAGAGAAATAAGAGTGAAGAAATTATTTTAAGAAATCATGTGTTTATACTGGCTTTTGACTTTTCCATATACCGCCAATTGATAAATATGTGTACCCATTTAAAAATAAACATCTCTAAGTAGCCGGTGAATCTGTTAGAAGAAAAACATTCTAATACTTTTAAGTAGATACCGGATGCGTATTGGTTGGCTTCCTGTACTTTATGCTGGAATCACCGAATCCATATATGGATCGATATACCAAATTCCCACGTCACATGCTAAATTTTTTTTAAAAATATTCATGAATTTGTATTTAAATTGCAATGTCTCGTGCCTTATTCACGTGTAAAAGTAGTATAAATTGCTAAGGAATATAGGATTCGGTACTGGAAACCGTACCGAACCAAAGTATGATAATATTTTCGCACGATTTTTTGTGTGCATATGCACGTATTAAATCAAACACGTTCTATATCTATGATTCTTTTAGAATTATTTAAAGTGCGTAGGCGCACAGACCAAAATAGGTTCATATGAACCTAGGTTCATCAAGTACGCTTTTCAGTTATTTAGTTCTATTTAAAATTATATTGCTTGATTAAACAAGAATATAAAAAATCTGAACAAACCTTAATATTTATACGAATTTGGTATACTTTACATTCAAATATAATTTTTACAACCAACATATCAAGTTATACTTTAGGTGCATCAGCCTGTGTGACTGTGTATGTCAATTAACCTGCTGAAATGAATATTGAGGGAACTACTTATTGATGAGTGATAAAGTTATGGATGTACAACTACTCATTAGGGTTTAAATTTTAATGTTCACATTTACACATATGAATACATTTCCGTAGAAATTTTACGAGGTCACAAATTTTTATTCCTAACCTCTACCGTTATAGATGTGCTAAGGAATGTACTTGTGTGTATGTATGTAGTGTGCATGTGTGGCCGTGTATACGTATTCCTTTAATAAAACAATGTTAATTAACCCGCAGAAATGAATATAGAGGGAACCATCTATCTATTTGTGGGGTAATAAAGTTGTGGATGTACAACTACACCCATTAGGATTTAAATTCTAATGTTCACCTTTACACACACAAATATATCTTAATAGAAACTTTATGAGGTCACGAATTTTTGTCCCTGACATCTATTGTTCTAGATGTACTAAGGAACACACTCGTGTGTGTATGATATTGAGCAAATAAGTCTCGAAAAGAAATACTAACAAATGTAATAAGGGAGGTGTTTCTATGCTTCTTTCAAGGTGATTTGTACAACTTTTAAAGCAGAACTGATTGATAGATAGTGATTAGTTACCCTTTCATATGTTTTAAGATTAGTGTCATTCTTCTAGAGTGAAAAGTATAAAAACATTACTCATATAATAAATGTAATATCTAAAACTGCTATCTCCCCTCTGTCGAGGGAGGTGCTTCTATATTTTTCTTAAAGTAATTTGCACAACCATTAAAGCAGAACTGAATGGTGGATGATGATTACTTACCCCTTCGTATGTTTTAAGATTAGTATCTTTTTTCTTAGAGTAAAAAGTATAAAAACACTGCTATGTCAATCATGCGGTAACGGGAAGCACGTACCTCCTCAGTGGCGGCGGCCATGGGGCGGCCGACGGCAGGGAGGGCGGCGGTGAGAAACACGACAGCGGCGAGCCTGTCTGGGAACCTCTCCGCTGCGAGCGCGATGCTGAACCCGCCCTGGCTGTGGCCGACGAGAATGACGCGCTGGCCGAGCGGCAGCGCGGCCATCGTGTCCAGCAGCGGGCGCGAGTACTCCTCGAACGTGAGCACCTCGGCGACGCGCGCTGGGTTCACACCGGAGGCGGCCATGTTAAGCGCTGTGACGCGGTGGCCCATGCGGAGCAGCGCCGTGGCCACCTTGTACCAGCACCACGCGCCGTGGCACAGGCCGTGCACCAGCACAAAGTGGTGCTGCTGCTTGTGCCTGTTGTCATTGTCTTGGGTGATCTCCAAGGTGTCCATGGATGGCTTGGGTAGTTGCTTGGCTTGTACTATGATAGATGGAGATGTGGTGGTGGTGATGAGGAGACATATAACGCATGAGACTCTAAAGATCTGAGTTGAAGGGTCAGAACCCTGCTGCTGCTTTTAAATACATCTCCCTGTCCTTTTCACATGGACCTGCAGTTCTGCGCATTACTCGCGCGATTTTTTTTCTTGGGTGGAATAGAGTACAATGGGGGACAAATACTGTGCAATCGTCAGCATCTTTGGAAAACAAACCAGCATACCGGGTACTATTGGGCGACGAAATGATCACGGTAGCTGCATGTAATACTGGCACGTTGATGTGATGCTCCAGGTTTAAAAGGGTGCGGGTCTGGTGCTGTGCCTCTGCACTTAGCGCGTGCAGGGTGCCCCTAGGCAGCCGTCACGTGTGCCTAAAAATTCAAAAAACTTTCGAATTTTTTTTAAAAAATACTTAAAAATCCGAAAAATTGTAAAAATTACTTTTTGTAAAAATACTTTTTAATAAAAGTATTAATAAAAGGATAAATAAAAAAATTAAGTACTTACAAAAAAATACTTTTTATACTAAAAAAAGTACTTTTTACAATTTTTCAGATTTTTGTAGAATTTTTCGGAAGTTTTTTGAATTTTTGGGAACACGTGGCAGCTCTTGGGGGCACCCCTGCACGCGCTAAGTGCAGGGGCACAGCACCAGAGCCGCACCCGGTTTAAAATAGTCCTACCGCACGGAATAAGGCCCTCATGCAAACAGCCAATCCTAGCATGTTGTCCCCTACTACTGCAGCTGTGGTCGTTCGAGCGCTTCAGCCTCGGACGACCATTGCTAGACGACATGAGTCCATACGGGCCCGACATGTATCAGGGGGGAGACGTCGACCGGCCGACGATGGGTTCTATTTGGTGTCGTCGACGGGTAAGTCATATGTCAATTAGTTATTTCCTTTATACTAACGACGGTTGTACGTAACATCTATTCGTCCTTGCAGGTGCAGTTCGCACATATCCAGGTCACGCGGGCGTATCTGCCCTTTGTTGAGCAGATCGACCGCCTCACGGGCGACGACGTGCGCTGGGAGCCGTACTCACAGGCGGCAGTGGAGGACCGTGCTCCCGATGGATTTGTCGAGTCTGTGCTGGCGCGACCGGGCTTTCTGGCTGACGCGCCAGAAGCTTGTCTACGACATTTTCGTGGAGGACTACTCGCCGCAGCGAGTGATGCGGCAGTTTGGTCTCTTCCAAGCTGTGCCGGTACCTATCGGACCTACAGTGCCGCCTCCTGTGCACGGGTGAGTGCCGGTGTCTTGTAAATTTGTACATACTTACTACTTCATTGGAAAATACTAACGAAGTGGTCCTACAAGCAGGCACAATAGAAAAGGGAGTGAAACGCGGCACGGAGTGGACGGTGAAGATGCAGGCGTGGGTTGCTCAGTGGGACGGTGCCCTTGACGACGTGGTTGACGAGGACCGCCCCTACGACAGCACAGAGTACACGGAGTACCTGCGGTGGTACCAGACGCGGACATGTACGAGACTCGTATATGTGGTGGATCCGCCCCCCGCACACCTCCCCGCTCCGACAGACACGTATCCCGCACACCTGGCGCGGGATATGCACATCGCGGAACGTTACATGTATTTTCGAACATTCACTACTGGCAATGCTATTTTGGATAATTAACCATTTTATGTTTTTTCCTTCAGACTGACGTGGGTCTTTCCATCGTCACGGAGGCCGAGAGTATGCTAAACAGGCTCGCCGCAGGTGCCGAGGTGGGCCACGAGGAGCACATCAGCGCGTACCGTCGTTTCAAGGAGTGGGGTACACGTGTCGTGCACCTACTATCTTGCACGAGGCTACCAGCGGCATCCACGCCCAGCACACAGACGGCTCGGCCACCGGTGCCTCCCCGACCTGCGTGGCAGTACTCTGGAGGCTCTACGTGGGTATGTCCTCCGGCACCTCACACGGACGAGGCTGGAGGATCTGCCTGGGGATGGGCTCGTACACCGCCAGGCTAGCTGTTCTCGCGTCCTCCGTACATCCCTGGTTTACCCACACATGGGATGCACTCGACATATGCCCCTTCTCCAGGCGCGATGACCTTCGCTGAGGATACGTATCGTACGATCTCTGTTTTATCGTAATGTTTGACATCTGAAACTAACGATATTACTTTTGCAGGTCATTTTCAGTCCGAGACCCGGCACGGCCCCACCGCGAGCCCGAACGATGTGGATCAGTACTTCTCTGAGTGGGCCAGGCAGCAGACTGGGTTTGCACCTCCTGACACAGCACCAGAGGTTCTCTCCGGCAGTGCCCTCCCCGATGCACCGGAGGGCACGCAGCCTGAGGTGCAGCTGACTCCACCAGCGCAGGGGCGGGTGCGACACCCTCCTGCACGTTTTACTTTCTCCAAGCCTCGTCACCCGTTGCACCGGAGGGCGGCCAAGCGGGGCCGTACGGGAGGACGCGGGCGCGGTGACGGGGCACCTCAGGGTGGCGCTTGATTGTACACCATTGTTTCATGTACTGCTTACGTTTTTTTAACGATGTAAACTTTTTAGTACTGTGCCGTGCTTATACTCCGCGTTACCTACTCATTAACATCAAAATATCATTTACCATCGTATGTATCAATCGTTTTACGGTCAATCGTTCGTAAAAAAATTTCCAAAATTATTTAGGCACCTACAACATACAATGAACATAAACTTTTATTACAACTTTAGCAGATTTTTTACCAGTTTCAAATTACAAAATTGACAAAATTGAAAACATTCACGGGGGAGCACATGCAGTCGTTTCCCCATTGGGTGACTGCATTAAAGTCGTCCAACGGGTAAGCGACTAGAGTCAGCCGCTCCACGGTAAAGCGAGAGGCAATGTGTCGGCTCCTGGTTGGGCGATAGGCTCCCGTCGTCCACCCGTTGAGCGACTGCAGCTTAGTTTTGTAAAAAAAATTTGTGATGGGTATATTTCTGTAATTTTGAATAAAAAATAGATTATTTGTAAAAAAAATTCTAAAATTCACTATGTACCCACACGAAGCAAATATAGGATGCTTTCACAAGGTGTACCCCTGGCAAGGAAAATGGCTTTCCATTTGGCTGGTCAACCAGGGCAGGCATGGGCGATGCAATGCACGTACATGAATGTACATTTCAATGCGTGAATGTGGTGTGGAATCGGTGTGAAGCTTGACCACGGAAACAAGCCTCCTTCCTGTCATATCCTGCCTCCCCCTACTAAGATGGAATCAATCACCAGCAGTACATGAAAAGCCCTAAAATTTCAAACCCAAATTTTCTGTGAATTTTTGCTGAATTTTTGGGGAATTTTTGAAAACTTTCCCTTTTGGGAAAGTTTCCCTCTTGGCGACTTTCCCTTTCTGGCCATGCGCTTTTCTTCTTCCTTAGGCGCCCCGCCATTTCCCGCTTTCCACTTCTCCCGGCGCCCTCCTCCTTCCTCGCTCCGCTGGCGTCGCTCGCCCCTCCCCGTTTCCTTCCTCCCCAGACGCCGCCCCCTTTCCCTCTCGCGCTCGCGCCCTCCTCCCTCCCCGCCTTCCTCTCCGCACGTGCACCGCTCGTGGAGACCGCGCCCACGACCGAATCGCGCCCCGGATTCGCGCCAGTGGATTCGCCCCCCCTCGCCGTGCTGACGCCGCCCGCCTGACGCCAGCACCGTCGCCGCGCGTCGCAGCTCCTCCGCTCAGCCCCACCTGCAGCCTCCCCCTTCCCTCTTCCCTCGCCGCTCGGTTCTTCCCCCCTTGGCCGCCCGTGCCCCTTCCCCACGGGTTCATCCCCCTCCGCCCGGGTATAAACCCCCCCCTCCCCGAGCTCCTTCTCCACCCCGCTCACTTCCCCCTTGCTCCCCGATCTCCTCCACCCCTTCCCCATTTCCAAATTGCCTGCGCCAGGAGCTCCCACACCCTCCCCGAAGCTCGTCGCCACCTTCCTCTGGCCCGGAGAAGCCCCGAGGAGCTCCGGCGTCGAAGCCCGCCGCCGGTCACCACACCTCTCCCGTGGCCAGCCTACTCCAAAGCCTCCGAGCTTCGTCCTCCGTCGCCATCGTGAACCTTGGGTTCCCCTGTCCGCGTGGTCGCCGCCATTTGGGCTACCTCGCCGCCGGTAAGCTTCCCTGCCACCGCAAACCCGATTCTCCCCCTTCTGCCTCCCGTCCTCTCCATTGACCTCCTCACCTCCCTGAGCCCCTAAAGGGACTCCCCGTGTTGAGACGCGCCCGGTGATGCCCTTCTTTGCCCCCGGGAGCCATCTCTACCGCCGAAGTGCAGCAGCTCCGCCGTCCCTGTTCCTCTGCTGCGCGCGCGTGGACGGAGGAAGACGACGACGGCGTGGCTGTTCCCCATCCGTCCATCCGTCTCGTCGCCAGCTAATTACAACCACCCGATTCGCCCGCCCCCGCCACCGTTGGATCTTCGTAAACTCCCCGCCCCGTCGCCGTTGGATCTCCCGTACCGCTTCACTGTCTCCCTCGCATCGGCGCCGTCTGCTGTGCCACGCGGCCGCCATCCACCCCGTGCGGACGCGACGCGCAATTGGGCCGCGGCCTCCTGGCCTGCGTTGCCGCGCGCGCGCATGCGTCCGTGGGCCGCGCGGGCCGTCCGCCGGTCGGGCCGCACAGTAGCCGGGCCGGTCCGTTACTGTTCACCCAGATTTTCAATTGATTTCCCAATTTCTAAAATCCAGAAAAATCCAAATAAATGCTAGAAAATCACAGAAAATCCTAAAAATTCCCAAATTTCACCACTTTGCTCCAAATATTATTCTGGACCCATTTTTGACTTCCAATTCCACAAATTCATCCCAGATAAATTTCTAAAATTCCTCATTTGCGGATTTATGCATTTTACTCCTTTTTAATTAGTTTATTTTTCCTCGCTTGATTAGTCTCAAGCTGGACTTATGTTATTTTACGTGTTTGCGCTAGTTTCGGAGATTCCGGAAGTTCAAGTGCAAGCTCAGGATCCAGGCGTTTCTACGTTCGAGCTAGCCGAGATCGTCCAAGTCAACGGCAAGTCCCAAATCCTTTGATCATGTTGTATCCCATGCCATTTAATTATGTTACTATATTATTTGCATTGAGCTAGTCCTGAAAAGTTAGTTTAAAGTAAAATAAAATGTTTAGAATGACACGTTATGTAGTTAAACCTACCACCGACAAATGCCATGTTAAATTTGTAGCCATGCCTTTGTAACCTTAGAAATAATTATATGTTAATCTAGACAACTGTAAGATATTATTATCATACAAGTCTTACACTAATAAGGCTGTGGCTGCGGGCCAATAGACTTTGGAAAACCCGACTCTAGGGCAGGGTACTATGGGATGCCGTGCCCTAGGGCGGAGTATGTCGACATGTAAGATAGGGTAAGGGGGGCTGTGGTGCGCCGCGAGACGGTTTTCGCCCGCCTCTTACCCTGGGTTGCAGGTTGCGGACCTGGCCGGGGTTGCGGACTCCGGGGGAAAAATATAAGGACTAGACCCTTACGCTGAGCAAATGACATGGTGACCGCTCAACCACAGGAGTTGACTTGTCAACACTGGTTTAGTAGCTGCTCAACTCGATTGAAACTCTACAGGTGTTGTGGAGAAGGTGTTTGGGTAACAAAGGTTAGGCAGGCCGTGCTGCGGGTGCCTAACAACGGTAGAGTTCACTCGAAGCGGACACTGGTTTTCTTTCTTTGTGGCGTGTGTGTGTGAAGTCCAGACCCGAGTGAATTCTACCGGGTAGAGCCTATATAAAGAATTGAGCAGTGAAACGACCTGGCTTCCTTAACTCTGTCGCAGGAGTTAAGGAATCGTGTGGGTAAAGCTGAGCAAACTCTGCAGAGTCAAATAAATGGTATTCGAATACGCCGTGCTCCCGGTTATTGGAGCTGTGTCACTTGGGTGATTCCAGCCGCGAAGCTTAAGTAGTTCTGTACATGCTTTAAATTGTTCAGTTGGTTAATTAACTTTTGTTGAAAATCCCTAAGATGTTGAGGAGTAGTTTTGGGTCGGTTTTAGAAAAATGTTTGCAAATAAAACTGCATCCACTCAAGTTAATAAACCAAGTATACTTCCTTCCATTGCAAATCCATGCATGTAATATGGTAGAATCCCTTTGGGATTTGCTGAGCCGGTTGGTTGGCTCATGGCTTGCTTAATCCACTCTTTAGAGGATCAAGACGAAGGTGAAGGTCTCCCCGTTGAGAAAGTCCCAGAAGGTCTCTTCTTCGACGAGGATCCGTGGCTTTAGGTCTTCGCCGCGCTCAAGCGGATCTTGGAGCTTCTGTAATGTAATTATACTTTGGGCTTGCACGCCCCGCTGTCAAAATGGATGTTATTCCGTATATGAAATATATGCTGGACTTTTGTAAGCATGCAATGGTATACTCTTGCGCGACACTCCATAACGGTTCATGAATGAATAGTTGCGGGGTGCCGTGTCCGTACGCGCCCCTGGAAACGGGGGCGTTACAAGAAGTGGTATCAGAGCAGGCTCTTGACCGTAGGTTGAGACCTAAGGCAAATTAGGAAGCGATTTTATCGCAAAATTTAATTCAAGCCATAAAAATGGATTACGAAAAATATAAGTCTTATTGCTGTCTTTTCCTCTCTTGTTGCTACCTTATCTATCTTAGTTTATTCCTGCTTAAGTTTTACTTTGGCAAAATGTTTACTGCTTTGCTTGTCTAGCTTCAAAATTTCGTTTCTCGGCAGCTGGAGGAGTAGCCGTCGATCGCTAGACTAGACTGACCCTGAGTTGTAGTAGTACTTTTGTAATGTAAAGCAGGTGTAATCATGAACCCTAAGTGGTTTGAGTACCACTTGCATATTGTAAAATTATGTTCATTATCTTTGTGTGTTGTTTGCTTAATTATCCGTAATCCCCTGTGTTCAAAGCGTTCTCCTGTCCCTTTCGCTCTCGTTCTTACCTCTTTCGCCCAATACTTACCTTGAAATTCAAATTCTTACTTATCTCCTCTTGTTCTCCAAAAGCCACTGCAAAGCTGATCTCCAGTTCCCAATTGGCAGATGGATCCAACACAGCAGAGTGGTCAGACCAACGGGCAGGGTGCACCTGCCACAGATCAAGTCCAGATGTTCGAACAGCGAGGAGAATCACAGCCACCGTTCATTGTCAAGGTGACACCCGAAGAGTCAGTGTCAGCATCAAGCGCAACTGCATTGAAGTTTACAGCATTCCTGCAAACTCAACCCCCAAAATTCCCTTCAACCACAAAGTCACTGAATGCAGATGACTGGTTACATGATATTGAAAGGAGAATGAATACTATTCAGTGCACAAATAAGGAGAAAGTTCTTTTCGCCACCTATCAGCTGTCAGGAACAGCCATTGTGTGGTGGAATACTATCCAGGGGATACACCCTAATAAGGAAGATATTTCATGGGAGGACTTTGTGAAGAGATTTCGTAAAGTTTGCATATCTCCTGAGGTTATCACAAGAAGATATCAGGATTTTCTTAGCCTTCAACAAGGAGAGAACTCCATCACAGCATATCTAGAACAATTTCATCAGTTATCCCAATTTGCTCAAGAAGAAACCAACACTGAAGCTAAAAGGATGGAGTACTTTATGAAAGGTCTACAACCCAAGGTGAGACAACGCCTTCAGACCATGAAGTTTTCAAGCCTATTGAGCTTGGTTGATCGAGCTCTACAGATAGAAGAAGTACCAAGTTATGTGAAAGTTATGAAACGAAAGAAACCTTCGCCTCCAGCACAAACGGTTTGCTATCACTGCGGACAGAATGGGCATTTTCGTGACCAATGCCCGCTGAGGTTCTTATCCTCAGAAGAAGCTAGAAAGCAGGCAAAGAGGCGGACATCAACATCACGCCTGCCACCGATGGAAGAAGATGAATCTTACCCTAAGAGGACCAGAATGGAGGATTACAGAAAGCGTGAAGCAGCGCACAAGTCTCAGTCTTCACACAATGCTCAGCGGAGCAAGACCACAGGATCACCCTCATTTCGATCCCAACCCTTCCGCCAGTTTGTGACGATACCGAAAACCCAGTCCGGACCGTCTCAGCAGTATGCCACTCCCTCACCACTCGCCATCAAGTGCCTCACCTGCGGTGGCAAGCATCTTACTAGCAGCTGTCCACGAAGGACAGATGCATGTTTTCATTGTAGAGAGATTGGACACTACAAGCATCAGTGTCCCAGAAGGAGCTTGTCATCAGAAGCAGCTAAACTCCAAGCCCAAAACCAGCAGATAGACAAGAAAATATGAGCTATGCAGAATAAGAAATGAGATGATGTACTCTTTGTTATCCTTTTGTAAGCTAGAACTGAATGGATGTCTGTAAATTACTTTAGCTAAAGTCTGTGGCAAAATTAGGAAGGTGTATGAAGATTGTCTATGTAAGGCATAAGGAATGAAAAGTTCTTGTTGCAATGAAGTTGATCCCATTGGACCCAGACATATATACATGCATATATAGCCTTGGCGCAACATAACTCGTTTAAATAGAAACCGACACCACACACCCAAGGATGATATACAGGTACCAGTAAAGAGGAATTAAAGTCCATCCAGAGGAGGTTGAAGCAGATTTGCCACAGCCAGATATGCAAAAGTTGGATGCCATTTTAGACAAAAACTGGCTAGCCAAAGGGCAAGGTAGATTGTGAGGTCAAAACAGTATCATCGGAAAAACTCTGAAGGTCACATTATATCTGAAGATGGAGTCAAGGTTGATCCAGAAAATATCACCGCAGTTATGGGATGGAAACAACCCAAGACAGTAACGGAAGTGAGAAGCTTTCTTGGATTGGTGGGCTATTATCGCCGATTCATAGAAGGATTCCCCAGGATTTCTCGCCCACTCACTCAACTCCTGAAGAAAGACAAGCCTTTCGCTTGGACATATGCTTGTGAAGAGAGTTTTCAGTTGCTGAAGACCAAATTAACAACGACACCAGTATTGATTTTACCCAACCCAGAAAAGGAGTTTCAGATCTACTGGGATGTCTCGAAGCAAGGATTAGGATGTGTGCTTATGCAAGATGAAAAAGTTGTTGCCTATGCTTCAAGATAGCTGAAGCCGCATGAAGAAAACTACCCAACACGATTTAGAGCTAGCAGCTGTGGTGCATGCCCTCAAAAATTTGGTGGCACTACCTGCTAGGGAATCGTTGTGAGATATTCTCAGATTACAAGAGCCTGAAATACCTATTCACACAGCCAGAGCTAAACATGAGATAATGCAGATGGCTGGAGTTAATCAAAGACTATGATGTTGATCTTCAATATCATCCGGGCAAAGCCAATGTGATTGCCGATGCCCTCAGCCGTAAAGTTCGACAAGGCAAACCCAATGACACAAAGTATCCACCAGAACTACAAAGGGATATACTACGACTGAATTTGATAATCACAGAACAAGGCAGTATGACAGCATTACAACTTCAACTGTTGTTGACAGATCAGATCAAGGCAGCACAAGATGCAGATGCAGAGATTCAAAAACTGAAAAAGGATATTCAAGAAGGAATTAAGAGAGTTAATCTTATCTGAAGCCCATTCGTCCCAATTCTCGATCCATCCAGGAGGTACCAAGATGTATCAAGACTTGAAGAAGAAATATTGGTGGAACCAGATGAAGAAAGAAGTGGCAGAATTTGTGGCTAAATGTGATATCTGCCAGCAGATCAAGATAGATCACCAAAAACCATCAGGATTGTTGCAGCCTTTGCCAATTCCCGAATGGAAATGGGATAGTATCGGCATGGATTTCATTACTGGACTCCCCAAGACTCGTGAAGGGTATGACGCTATCTGGGTCATTGTTGATAGATTGACTAAGGTGGCTCATTTCCTTCCAATCAAGCAAACCTATGGGAAAGACAAGCTTGCTGAGTTATATTTGACAAGAATTGTGACACTACATGGAGTTCCGAAGAAAATTGTGTCAGATAGAGGAGCACAATTCACCTCCAAGTTTTGGGAGAAACTACATGAAGCTATAGGCACCGATCTGAACTTCAGTTTAGCATATCACCCACAGACAGATGGACAGACAGAGAGGACCAACCAGATTCTAGAGGACATGTTGAGAGCTTGTGCAATTGTGTATGGAGCAGCATGGAATACTTGTTTACCATTCGCTCAGTTCTCATATAATAATAGCTATCAAGCCAGTATCCAAATGGCCCCATTTGAAGCTTTGTATGGCAGAAAATGCAGGACACCTCTGAATTGGTCAGAAACTGGAGAACGTCAATTTATTGGACCTCAGATTGCCCAAGACGCAGAAGCACATGTTAGGATTATCAGGGACAGACTCAAGATGGCACAAGACCGACAGAAATGCTATGCAGATAACCGCAGGAAAGACTTGAGTTTTGAAATTGGAGATTTCGTCTACATTAAAGTCACCCCATTTAAGATAGTCAAGAGATTCCAAGTCAAGGGCAAACTAGCCCCGAGATATGTGGGACCATTTTAGATAATCGGAAGAGTTGGGGAAGTAGATTATCAAGTGCAGCTTCCACCCAACTTGTCAAGAATACACAACGTGTTCCACGTATCCCAACTCCGAAAGTGTCTGCGACAACCAACCGATGAAGTGCCATTGTCAGATATTGAATTACAAGATGACTGCACATATGCTGAAGAACCACTACAAATACTTGAAACATCAGAGAGGCAGCTCAGAAACAAGAATGTCAGGTTTTGCAGAGTTCAGTGGAAGAATCACACCGCGGATGAGTCCACTTGGAAAAGAGAGTCAGACTTGCAGCGGGATTTTCCCAACTTACTCCCTGGACCAAGTTAATCTCGGGGTCGAGATTCTTTTAAGGGGGGTAGGTTGAAAAGCCCTAAAATTTCAAACCCAAATTTTCTGTGAATTTTTGCTGAATTTTTGGGGAATTTTTGAAAACTTTCCCTTTTGGGAAAGTTTCCCTCTTGGCGACTTTCCCTTTCTGGCCATGCGCTTTTCTTCTTCCTTAGGCGCCCCGCCATTTCCCGCTTTCCACTTCTCCCGGCGCCCTCCTCCTTCCTCGCTCCGCTGGCGTCGCTCGCCCCTCCCCGTTTCCTTCCTCCCCAGACGCCGCCCCCTTTCCCTCTCGCGCTCGCGCCCTCCTCCCTCCCCGCCTTCCTCTCCGCACGTGCACCGCTCGTGGAGACCGCGCCCACGACCGAATCGCGCCCCGGATTCGCGCCAGTGGATTCGCCCCCCCTCGCCGTGCTGACGCCGCCCGCCTGACGCCAGCACCGTCGCCGCGCGTCGCAGCTCCTCCGCTCAGCCCCACCTGCAGCCTCCCCCTTCCCTCTTCCCTCGCCGCTCGGTTCTTCCCCCCTTGGCCGCCCGTGCCCCTTCCCCACGGGTTCATCCCCCTCCGCCCGGGTATAAACCCCCCCCCCTCCCCGAGCTCCTTCTCCACCCCGCTCACTTCCCCCTTGCTCCCCGATCTCCTCCACCCCTTCCCCATTTCCAAATTGCCTGCGCCAGGAGCTCCCACACCCTCCCCGAAGCTCGTCGCCACCTTCCTCTGGCCCGGAGAAGCCCCGAGGAGCTCCGGCGTCGAAGCCCGCCGCCGGTCACCACACCTCTCCCGTGGCCAGCCTACTCCAAAGCCTCCGAGCTTCGTCCTCCGTCGCCATCGTGAACCTTGGGTTCCCCTGTCCGCGTGGTCGCCGCCATTTGGGCTACCTCGCCGCCGGTAAGCTTCCCTGCCACCGCAAACCCGATTCTCCCCCTTCTGCCTCCCGTCCTCTCCATTGACCTCCTCACCTCCCTGAGCCCCTAAAGGGACTCCCCGTGTTGAGACGCGCCCGGTGATGCCCTTCTTTGCCCCCGGGAGCCATCTCTACCGCCGAAGTGCAGCAGCTCCGCCGTCCCTGTTCCTCTGCTGCGCGCGCGTGGACGGAGGAAGACGACGACGACGTGGCTGTTCCCCATCCGTCCATCCGTCTCGTCGCCAGCTAATTACAGCCACCCGATTCGCCCGCCCCCGCCACCGTTGGATCTTCGTAAACTCCCCGCCCCGTCGCCGTTGGATCTCCCGTACCGCTTCACTGTCTCCCTCGCATCGGCGCCGTCCGCTGTGCCACGCGGCCGCCATCCACCCCGTGCGGACGCGACGCGCAATTGGGCCGCGGCCTCTTGGCCTGCGTTGCCGCGCGCGCGCATGCGTCCGTGGGCCGCGCGGGCAGTCCGCCGGTCGGGCCGCACAGTAGCCGGGCCGGTCCGTTACTGTTCACCCAGATTTTCAATTGATTTCCCAATTTCTAAAATCCAGAAAAATCCAAATAAATGCTAGAAAATCACAGAAAATCCTAAAAATTCCCAAATTTCACCACTTTGCTCCAAATATTATTCTGGACCCATTTTTGACTTCCAATTCCACAAATTCATCCCAGATAAATTTCTAAAATTCCTCATTTGCGGATTTATGCATTTTACTCCTTTTTAATTAGTTTATTTTTCCTCGCTTGATTAGTCTCAAGCTGGACTTATGTTATTTTACGTGTTTGCGCTAGTTTCGGAGATTCCGGAAGTTCAAGTGCAAGCTCAGGATCCAGGCGTTTCTACGTTCGAGCTAGCCGAGATCGTCCAAGTCAACGGCAAGTCCCAAATCCTTTGATCATGTTGTATCCCATGCCATTTAATTATGTTACTATATTATTTGCATTGAGCTAGTCCTGAAAAGTTAGTTTAAAGTAAAATAAAATGTTTAGAATGACACGTTATGTAGTTAAACCTACCACCGACAAATGCCATGTTAAATTTGTAGCCATGCCTTTGTAACCTTAGAAATAATTATATGTTAATCTAGACAACTGTAAGATATTATTATCATACAAGTCTTACACTAATAAGGCTGTGGCTGCGGGCCAATAGACTTTGGAAAACCCGACTCTAGGGCAGGGTACTATGGGATGCCGTGCCCTAGGGCGGAGTATGTCGACATGTAAGATAGGGTAAGGGGGGCTGTGGTGCGCCGCGAGACGGTTTTCGCCCGCCTCTTACCCTGGGTTGCAGGTTGCGGACCTGGCCGGGGTTGCGGACTCCGGGGGAAAAATATAAGGACTAGACCCTTACGCTGAGCAAATGACATGGTGACCGCTCAACCACAGGAGTTGACTTGTCAACACTGGTTTAGTAGCTGCTCAACTCGATTGAAACTCTACAGGTGTTGTGGAGAAGGTGTTTGGGTAACAAAGGTTAGGCAGGCCGTGCTGCGGGTGCCTAACAACGGTAGAGTTCACTCGAAGCGGACACTGGTTTTCTTTCTTTGTGGCGTGTGTGTGTGAAGTCCAGACCCGAGTGAATTCTACCGGGTAGAGCCTATATAAAGAATTGAGCAGTGAAACGACCTGGCTTCCTTAACTCTGTCGCAGGAGTTAAGGAATCGTGTGGGTAAAGCTGAGCAAACTCTGCAGAGTCAAATAAATGGTATTCGAATACGCCGTGCTCCCGGTTATTGGAGCTGTGTCACTTGGGTGATTCCAGCCGCGAAGCTTAAGTAGTTCTGTACATGCTTTAAATTGTTCAGTTGGTTAATTAACTTTTGTTGAAAACCCCTAAGATGTTGAGGAGTAGTTTTGGGTCGGTTTTAGAAAAATGTTTGCAAATAAAACTGCATCCACTCAAGTTAATAAACCAAGTATACTTCCTTCCATTGCAAATCCATGCATGTAATATGGTAGAATCCCTTTGGGATTTGCTGAGCCGGTTGGTTGGCTCATGGCTTGATTAATCCACTCTTTAGAGGATCAAGACGAAGGTGAAGGTCTCCCCGTTGAGAAAGTCCCAGAAGGTCTCTTCTTCGACGAGGATCCGTAGCTTTAGGTCTTCGCCGCGCTCAAGCGGATCTTGGAGCTTCTGTAATGTAATTATACTTTGGGCTTGCACGCCCCGCTGTCAAAATGGATGTTATTCCGTATATGAAATATATGCTGGACTTTTGTAAGCATGCAATGGTATACTCTTGCGCGACACTCCATAACGGTTCATGAATGAATAGTTGCGGGGTGCCGTGTCCATACGCGCCCCTGGAAACGGGGGCGTTACAGTACACATCACATTACATGCAGGTCATCGTCCATGAATGGTAGTGGTGGTAGTACTGGTCCTAGCTCTATCCAGCTCCAGTACTGAACAGGAACAGTGTCTCAAAGGCAAAAGTCAGCCGGTACAAGCTAGCAGGCGGACGAATGCATCGGATTTTAATGTCGATTTTTTTTCTTTCCATTGTCTAAGGAGATATAACGATTTTTTTTATTTTTTTTCTCTTATTTTTATTTTCTTAATTAATTTCTCTGAAAATATAATTACTACTATAGTGCAAGTTCAACTTAAAAACTAACATAAAAAACTAGAAATCCGAAGCTAAACCTGGATTGTACGGCCCTTACCGCGGAGCTAGTAGTGCTATAGCATTGTAAACGATGCTACTGTGAAGCACTGGCGTGGCGTTTCGTGCCTTGCATCTTTTCAATCTTTTCCTTTAGGTACCGTTTCTGGTTGCCCATAACCATCTTTGTTACTGCCGCTAGTCGTCCTACTTGACAAAGCCGAGAGATCCATTGATCACCCGTCAATTCGTATCGATATCGCCAGCGAGAGTATGTATCGTCACATGATATGGACGGGTGTAGGTTGTCTGCTTCTGGTCGCTCTCCTTTCAATATTTGAAACGAAAGTATTGGTAATTGCATTTCGATTTAGGTGGTGATCGGTTCGGCTGAAAAATTTATGGTTTATGACTGAAAATATTGTAGCTGATAGAGGCTTATTTAGCATAATTAAATTTAAAAAAATATAAAAATATATGTTAGCCCATTACGTATAATACAAACAAATACGGGAAAAAAAGAACCGGCAAAAAAGCTCAACAAAAAACCAAAAGTTCAGAAAAAGACGAAACTTATGAATAGTGAAAAATAAGCCAGAAGTCGAATTGATCAGGGCCGCTGCATTAGCTTTGCTGAACTTATGTTTCCTGAACCCCAGAGAATTCATTCATTGAAAATACAAACTACAAACTTGTTTAAGCAGGACAAAGGAAACTTGAGCCACTCCATGGGCTCCAAGAACAGAAGTGAGGTGCCTTGCTAGCGCCTCATGAGTAAATTGAAGGACAATGTTTCTCATGCTTTTGGTCTCACTCATTTCGATTTCAGATTCTGACTTTTGATTTATCTTTTACTATTTCTAAATTCCATCTGTTTGGTTTTTGTTTTTTTGAGCTTTTTTGCTAGTTCTTTTTTCTCGTATTCGTTTGCATTATCCGTGATGAGCCAACCTGTTTTTTCTATTTTTAAAAAATTTTAATTTTAATTACGCCAAATAAGTCATCATCAGGTACAATGTAATTTCAACCATCTACAATTTAATTTCAGCAATAAGCTATATTTTTCAATCCAAATGAGTGGGCTCTAGATAACATGCATGAGAAAGAGGACATGTCATCCTTCTGCTCACAAGTTTACCCATTTCTTTGCAATTTGTTTCAACAATCACCTTAGTGCAGTGATTAAGAAGGTGGCCTGGGCGACCGCTTAGGTGCCGTGTAGGTGCTGGGCAGCAGGGTGCCACCGCGCCTTAGCATCTAGTCGGGTGGCTGGGCAGTGAGGCGGGACCAAGGCGGGGTGAGGCGGCCTCGGTGTGACAGTCTGCCAGGCGGGCGCAGCGGCTGTGCAGCGCCTGGGTACGCGAGACAGTGACCAAGAGCAGGGGAAGGCGGCGACCAAGAGCAGAGGAAGAGGGACTGAGGGCTTACCAGCAGGGGAAGAGAAAGAGGGACTGAGGGCTTACTAAGAGTTCCCTTCTGCCTCATCGGAACCAGCCACGCCACCACTGAGGTTCCCTTCTGCCTCCGCCTCCTATCCCCTTCGTCGTCTCCCCTCCACCGTCTCCTCCGCGTCCCTGCCGCTGTGTCCTCCACCGTCTCCCCTCCGTCGGCCCCACTCCCTTCCGCTCATCAGATCTGCGGAGTAGGTCAGAGGTAGGCGAGGCAGCGAGGGGTGGCAAGCGGAGGAGGAGGGTGACGACAGAGGGAGAATTGAGGGGCTGAGATCTTCGAGGGAAGCGGCAGCTAGGGAAGAGCGAGATCTGCAAGGGAGGCGGCTGCTAGGGAGGAGAGATGGGGGAGGCAACGATCTGCAGGGAGGTGACGGTTAGGGCGGAGAGATGGGGGAGGCAACGATTTGCGGGGGAGGCGATGACTAGGGAGGAGAGATGGGGGAGGCGGGCAACGAGATCTGTGGGGGAGAAGGAATGGCGGATGGATGTTAGAGTTAGAAGATTTATATAAGGATTTGATGACTCGACCTGAGACGTTGGATTTTCATCAGACGATCTAAAGTATAACTAATTTTTTTGAACATTAGTTATAGGATTTGATGACTTGATCTAGGGCGTTAGATCTTTATGAGATGGCCTAAAGTTTGACTAATTTTCTTGAACATTGGTTATAGGATTTGATGATTCGATCTAGGACATTGAATCTCCATAGAACGGTCCAAAATCTGACTAATTTTCATCTAAACATCAAATATATACTTATCGTTCGCTTGTTGTCCTTATTTTTAATTCGGCTGCCTAGACCCCGCCTAGGCTCTCTAGGCGTGAGGCTTCACCTCGCTGCCTGTCTAACACCTAGCATATTCTTGAACATTGCCTTAGAGAAACCCAGAAAGCAGCATAAATTGTTGAATTTACATAAAAATTCCATCCGACAGCATTCGATCTCACTCTTTGCTGTAGGGCGTTTTGAGTCTTGTTCACCCCGGGCCTACCAAAGGTCAGGATTGGCCCTGATCTTAGGAAGTATTCGCCAAACAAAGCAGATCATGTTCCGATCGTGGCTGCGACGGCGGTAACGAATCTGACTGGGCTAGGCGGATGGCAAATAATAATCTCGTGCAATTCATCCTACTCCTCGACAGCATCCACATTGAGGCAGCGGTGGCAAGGAGAAGCAGACACAAGGAACGTCCTTAGGTCTGTTTTTTTTTCAGTTATAACTTATGATTTCTTTGAAACAAACAAATAAACAGAACGATTTTTTGTCATCATTTTAAAACGATTTATTAGAATAGCTTTTTAGAATCAGCTTATTAACTTTTAATTTGTCCACATGAGTATTTATACTAAAATTAAAAGTTATAAACTATAGCCATAAATCGTAATCGGAGCGGAAAAGAATAAACCCATAGACACCAGCCTGAATTGACGAGTGCTTCATCTAGGTGAGTTCAGCCCCGCCACAGGAAAATTTCTATTGTATACCGGTGACATAATCAAGTTTGTGTAACGAGCGAATGAGGTGGCGACACGTGCCAAGAACACTGTAGCAATACACTATAGCCCGTATGGAAAATAATATTTCTACTTTTGCTATAGTACTAGTCGTACGGGAAAATATTTTTAAAATAGCTGCTACAGTACTTTTGCCATATGTCACCACCTCATTCGCGCATTACTTAAAGTGGATTGTGTCACCGGTATACAATAGAAATTTTCCGGGCACAGATCTGGCTATTTCTTGCATGGCTACAGTCACAGGTTGGTCCCATGAGTCACAACCCAACTCTGTTTAAAGCCCGCCCAACCTACCTATCCTTATCATTTAATTTTCGCCCATTTCGTATGATCTTTAAAAGCCCAGCCCTCTTTTACTAGCCCTTAGCTGCAGTAGACACTAATGAAGATCAGTGTGACCTTCCACGCACAAGCCACTGCAGCTCTCGCTCGCAAGTCGCAACACAAAGGCCCAGTTATCTGGGCTTTTCATTTTGTTTCTCTCGAGAAGTTCAAACAAATATGATGGTATTTTTTTTAACGGATTCTTTAAATAGTTTTTTAAATCTAAAAACATGTACATCATCTTCTTCCACATCTTTATTGTCTCAGAAAAAGCATAGGTAAAAACCACCGAACTACCGAAGGTAGCCACGAACCATGAGTGAAAAAACACGACCAAAATCTGTTCGGATGAAGATGTGGATTATTCTTTTTTGCACACTTGTGCTTATTTATTGTAAAATTTTGATTGTCACTCTTTCCTAATGTTTAACTTGTCAATATAACGAGTTTCTTCCTACCAATTTTCAGTCGCGCCGAAATTTGTAACCGTTTAAAAATTTTAATGTAAAGGCTCTTGATAGTATGAGGCATACAAGAAATCAGAGGCTCCGGCCCTGCTTGTTACGGTTTCAGTCAGTTTAAATTTCTAGTTTCTAGTTCACCATTTCTCGATTTTGTTTTTTCTAACTTTTTGGTTTTTAGGCTTTTTTGCTTTTTTCTATATTGTATTGTCCGTAATAGACTAACTTAACTTTTAAGTTTTTTAAATTTAATTACATCTAATAAACCACTATCCGTATAAATAAGTATAAAATAATCTAAAGCCAGCTTATTTACGGCCCCTAGGATGAGACAAATGTGGGTCAAATCCAGGCCCGCAAGATCAAAGCCCGAAGGCGTCACGGCGAGCAGACATGCAGACCACTTGTCTTGTGCTCTCCGTGCACACTACCATGCTTCCTTCCTCTTCTTCATCCAGAGCATCGGCTTATTGTGCACGGATTCGGAAAAACGTAAAAGCAAAAACTAAATCCTTTGGTAAAGAAAAAAAAAGCAAGTTCTTGGGCAAGGCTTTGCAGTTGATCAGATAATTGTAGTCTGAATTTTCGGGTCAACACATCAGTGAGTTTCTGTGAAGGTTTATCCTCACATCAACCGGAGAAAATCTTGCTCTATTCTCCACAATGGAACAAAAACTCCGACAGAACAAGCAATTGAACAGATCAAAAGAGAGGAGAGCACAAGCATAGAAATCGTCGTTGGATTTGGCAGGCTCAGAAGGATCCATTGGTTTCTCTCGATCAGGAGGAGGAAACCAGCAGGTTTCCATCCCTCAGAAAATCCCTTGTAGTTCCGCATCACAGCCACCAATACAGGATCGAGCAATGAAAAATCAAGAAACCAAACAGGCATCAAATATTGCAAGGCCAACAACAAGAAGGGAAACCCAATCATCCCTCTGCGCAACAGGAAGAAGATCATAAGTGACGGCTGCGCGCGAGGTAGAAGATGAGACTCAAGGAGGAGTCGGCGTGGGCGGCGAGCTTGGGAATATATATAGTGGAGATTGGTGGGCTAGGGTTTGGGAGGTTTGGATGCTTCGCATATTATTTTGTCCAGCCCAGTTCAAGAAAGGCCTGGCTACTTTCTATGCGACGAAATGGGCCTAAATGCATAGCCCAGTTTCTACATAAGCATTATTCTATGTTTTCCACAGTTTTTCACTTTTTCTACGGCACGATAAAACGCACACCACTCGCACTCAACTCTACACGCGCAAACCTACCGCACACTACGAAGATATATATATGCTCTGCCTGCTTCGTTTGATCCTAGTATGGAACTCGGATGGATTGGAACACCGTCGTTCCAACGGCCAAGCTACTAGCCTGCCCTTCCTATTTTACATAGTTATCTAGTGGTGACAACTGAATGCAAACGCAAACTTTGCCTTACTCGGTTATCTTAGATCAGATGATTGACTCAGGGACCGACAAAATCGGGATAGTGTAAGGTTGCAACTCGAAAACCATAATTGCAAAATATTATCAGATTTGGGCCTTTTTACCTAATTTAGATTATACGTAGCATCAGGATGGTCCCATGCGATTACAATTTTACAATGCGGATCGAGGTCCTGGTAAGTGCACCTATTTCTTCTCATATATCCATTATGGGAGGCTGATGTCGACGACGCAAATCAGTCACAGATGTCATACATATTATGTTTCTAGTTAAACATAACAATGACTAGATAGCAGATTCATCTCAGCACGAGTAAAGTGCTTCATAGCTTTCACAAAACCATATACTTAGTGATGCCGAATATCCAAATAAAAGGGGGAAAAAGGAAACGGAGAAAACAATTGGAGACAGAAGACTAGCTGCAAAAGTCACTGAATCATGAGTTTCCTGTCACTGGAAGAAAGAAAAATATGCAACCCAAGCAACCTGAAGACGACAACAATGAAATACGCAAAGAATTACCCTTTTTTAAAAAATAACAGCACGAACATTTACAGCACTTACAATTTACAATGGCAATGCTAAAGCAGGCCCCCAAAACAACAGTCAGATTAGCAGACACTGCTATCATCATTTGTTGTTAGGTTAGCCCAAGGAAGTGTCTGCAGCGCTAAAAATCATTTAGTTACAGGACACCTAAATAATAAGTTAGTTATAGCCAGCCCACCAAAAGAATGAATTTTGTAACATAGGAACAACAAATACATCAACTGAAATTATATCAAATTTCCCCCTTTTTGTTTTCCCCTTTTTGGTGATATATTCTATATAAATGTACAAGGGGAATGACAAAATGGGCAGTAATTAGACTAGCTTGGTATATATTTACACACAAGATTGGAGTCAGAGATGGTAGCGGACGTCCTCATCCAGCCTCTCATTCAACAGTACTGAGTCCCGGTGCACCTCCAAAACTGATGCAACAGAAGAGGCCTCATGTCAACTTGACTGTCAACAGCCATATGATCATTTGTTGTTAGGTTAGCAAGAAAGGGCTTCTTTCTGCACCAGTAAAGCTAAAGAAGCCAGTCAAGTTACAATGGCTTTTACAAATGGCTTCAATCAAATTTAAATGAGAGTTCATCACTTAATTACTGCATTGGTCGATTTAATGATAATCTGAAAAAGAGTTGTATCCATTTTTCTAGCACCATTGTTACTTAATAGCCTATCTACAGGGCATATCTAGTGCAAAAACACCAGCTCGTTGCAATCATGCAAAAACCTTTCTCAGCTTTAGTTATCAGTTCTAAGTGCGCATTATCAATTATAAGCAGATACAGTATAAATATTGAAGGATGAACAAATGGTGAAGATTCTTGCCTGTCGGAACCTTCATCAAAAGACAAATAGAAGGTGGGGGAAATTAGAATGTTCTCCTGAGTCCTGGCCTAAGCTTCTGTAGGAAATCAGGAAAAAAATTATTAGGTTTTACATCGTCCAACTGCGATCTTTTCCCTGTTTAACAAAGCATGTATATCTGTTAAGTACATCTGGG